>OX638302.1:715910-1315910 GCA_951812265.1 Taphrorychus bicolor | reverse complement strand
GCCGTAAATGGATAATTAATAACTTGTTACTATAAGAGCCAGATCGATAAAATAGAATTTTATTTTATGTCTGTTCTCTACAAATTCCTATTACCAAAAGCTTTTGGTAGTAGTAAAATGTTTTTGGTCTGTAACAGTACAATAATATCTTTGTCATTTTTGTTTCGCACCGATTCTATTTCTGGTTGACATAAACATGACAGACCAGCTGATGTTCAACCAGTCAGCTTTGTTGAAAATCAGCTGATTTTTAATTACTGAATCTCAAGGCGAAGTCACATAGAGCGGAATTTGGTTAAAAGCGGATCGGAGCGTAATTTGACAGTTGAATTTAAACCAATCAGATAAAAGCTAACATAGGAATTGACGTGTGTAAAGACGTTATTGACATGTGTAATGACGTTATTGACATTTCTCGGTGCGCCTCGAGGCGCCGTCACATACAGCGGAACGGAACGGAGCAGAAATGTCAATAACGTCATTACACATTTCTTCCTACTTTTTGGTTTAAATTCAACTGTCAAATTACGCTCTGTTCCACGTTTAACCAAATTCCGCTGTAGCCTTCTGTCTACTTCAGTGGCATTATCTTGGAGTCCGCCTGTGTAAAAAAATACATTACACAATGCCACAAACTTATTTACATCTTTGTACAAATAACTTAAGTTTAGTCTTAAACGTGGCCTCCAAAGTGGTGTCTGGGCGGTTGAAGGTAAGGACTGCGCCCCTGCGGGCCCCCGTTTACCGTAACCATGGTAGTGGTGGTATTTTCCGAGGTGCACGACTCCCGTTTATAATAGAAATTAGTCGGTTGGCTGTAAAGTCTGAAAAGTTATACTATGATCACAGTTGAAGGTCGTCTGCAGAAGAAGCAATTTTTGTTCAGATATAATGATTGAAGCAATACCTACGTGGTCTCTGCATGCAGCATCTACAAAGCGTATTTTTCCCGACAAATACACGTCTACAACGCTCTAATTAAGCCTTTAGCGATACACTACTCCGGTTGTTTGCCGAAATAGCTACAGAAGTTTCTCCCCGGTTGTTTATGACCACTGTAGTGTCTTTTAGAGGATTAATAGGCGTGGTCGGTCCGCCGCTGCTCTGGCCAGTGGATGACGAATCTTCGCTCTGCTCAAACAGTGGCTGATTCACCAAAGACTCTTTTCTCTGATCGAGCAGAGGTGCCTTCAAGTAAGACACATCTCTATTATCGACATTACTTTCGTTAAGATATTTATCAGAATTGAGCTTGCGAGGTGATTGATTGCATTCCTTTCGGTGACCTAAATGAGCTTCTTTAGCTTTAATGTGGGACATGCGCCTCTCGTTGTCTTCGACGTCTTCCGTGCCGACCAACGTCCATTCGGTGATCCTGCGTGAGCGTGGCACATCAAACATGCAACAACATGCATAAATTAGAATACGTCTTGCCGAACAAAGCTAATGTTTGTTAATGCAAACATTTCCCAAAGAAGTATCAGATGCTATGGGAAAGTGGAAGCTTGACTGTGAAATAATGATCTTTAAACTAGTGAGACTAAACTGTAAACCTAAAATGACTTCGTTTCGTTTGGTTTAAGGTAACGCATTGCATTTCTGAGGTCGAGTACTGTATGACTGTACCTATAGCCGATCGCGACTAACTTCAGCTCTTTACCTAAGTAAACAAGCTAATTACAGCTGTTGCGAACTGTCTAGTTTCAATAATTATTCCTATGGAATTTTTCTAGATATGCTTTTCTAGGTCTGTACCTTAAGCTCTCCGTTCTAGACCGCGGCGACCAGTCTTTGCTTCTACTGCTGGATCGCAGCCTGCTGGGGCCCAACGATTTCTTCGTTTTCCAATTCTCGAAGTGATGCTTTAACGTGTTTTGTACCTCGGTGTTTAGGAAGCAGTAGAATAGTGCGACCATGAAGCCCTGCAAAGGAAAAATTAGGTGTTTAAAAGGAGGTTGGAAAATTGGGGTTTTCTGCGATAAATCTACGACATTTTGATTCGTAACAAAATAAGTTTTAACAAAGATTTATTTTTCAAACTGTACAAGTCTAGAAAGTAGGACAAAGATCACTCTTGGGCATACATTTTCCATAAAACGGACAGCACTTTTCGTTTTCTGTGCACCAAGCATTGCCAGAGCATAGTTTTGAGCTATCTTGCTGCTGGCTTCCTGTGGATTATTGGTTTAATAGTAGGTCGTTAATGAAAAATTAGCTTCAAATTTCTTACTTTCAAGGGGTTTGCAATAGCTGCAACAAGGTCCGCAAATGCGCCTTGCGGGCACTAGTTGCTGCCCTTCTGGACAGCTCGTTACATTGTGGCAAGTCTGGTTGCTACAATCTAAGATGTAGAGGCATATGGATTCGGTTTTTACAATAAAACACAACGCGATGCATATAGCAAAACTACATGCCAACGTTAAATGTACAGACATTATAAAAAAATGTTGATGGTTTCTTGAATGACGTTCGACGATCGTGTGTTGGTGAAATGCTATATAGGTGCATATTACGCCCCTCTCGAAATATCAGTAATTTATTGCAATTTTTGCGCTATCTACATGTGTTTTTTAAATGCTTAGCACAGTTTGTATGCTTAAATTAGTGGTTAAAAATAGAAAATGATGCGTATAACAATAACAAAAAAAAATGTATGCACGAAGATAAACGTCTAAATGGTTATTTTCAGAAAATATAATGAATATGTAAGGCGTTTAATATCAGTAACGTTAAATAACAGTTTATAGGGAAGAACGTAAAGTTTGTATTGGGATACTCTAAGGATCGATACTTCAATGTGCTGTTAAGACAGCAGACTGAATTATGCAGCAGCTACTACAAAAAATATGAAATATGCAACGAGATAGTATTTTACACCTAGAGAGACTCTCCTGTTTTATTGTTTTGGCCCCCCCTTTTTAAAAATTGCGGAGATGAATTGACGTCTTACGTTAGATCATTTGAGGTTGTGATTCCCCAATTGATGTGCTCTGACGATGAAATTACGTCACGGATACCTTAAAAATGACGGACTTGCGCCATTTTTAAAGGCTTTCATTGCAATATATGTAAGCTAACTCTTAAACAATAAACAACTAAACATGGACTTGTCAGTTACTTAGTAGCACAACTGGCACTAAGCTATATGTCTAAAAACGTACCTTACATTCCTACTGCTCGATAAACGTTTTGGTTGTTAGTGCATCACGTTTAACTGATATGAGTCATGAGTTCACAACCATGCACCATTATGTTCAACATAAATACCGGCAAATTAGTGGAAATAATTTATTGTTTTGCCTTGCAGCATCACCTGCTATTGTCCGCGGTAAACAGTAGTTTCTAAAAACGAACATGAATCGTCTGATTAATTTGGCTATTATTGTGTTATCCGTAAGTTTAATGGGCAGCAGTCAATATTGCGACGATTGGACCCTTTGCCAAAGGGTGAGGTGTGCCGCCCCGCCTGACCCTTGCCCCGCAGATAAGCCCTATTTGTTGTATGGGGAATGCGGTTGCTGCCAATATTGCAGGTATGTAAATCATTGCATAGAGTGTTCAATTTGGACCGGTGTTAGCAGGAGAAGGGCATAGACCTAAACAAAAGTTTAATAGAAGTTTTTACGTTCATTTGGATTTTTAAGGGCATTTACCAAAATAATCTATCATTTTTTTTTAACTCTCATTTCTCCATACGGTTACAGTGAAACACCAAGAGTTGGCCCTTGTGGAATCTGTGGCAAGGACGTAGTTTGTCGGGAAGCCTACCCAATTTGCCACGGGGAGAACAAAACAGTGTCTTTGGATTACTGCGGATGTTGTAGAACTTGCAAAACAATCGTAGGTGAGTACTAAGCGTATAGTTGTAATCGTTTTTTGCGTAATTAGAGATATTAATTTTCAACCATGGTATTCTTTTAGGAATTGATGCACCATGCGCCTTAGAAGGACCGTCTTTTTCAGTCTGTGCCGCTGGGTTGCGATGTATTAATGGTACTTGTGTGGAACTGGTTTAATTTCTTAAAAGTGTCTCAATTTACAGTTTATTAGTCTTTAAAAGTTTAAGTTAGAATTTAGCATTAAAGCTATACATAGAAAATGTGAATTAGTATCCGTTTTTATGAACCGCAAGTAACAAAATACAGTCTTCTTGCTGCAGTACGTTCTGTGGAGGCTTGTACATCGACGTGACCTTTATCTCACCACTACTGGTGCCCACGACGGCAGAAATTGCATCGATTTTCGTGTTTTAGATGCCCAAGCAATGATGTAGTCTCTCACTAGAATGGACCCCTCCGTTGTTGGGGTTTCTCTTGACGTAACGATACGTGCTATACCCCCCGAAGTTAACGCGAACGCGGCTACCAATCTTGATTTCCTGAAGAGCCAGAGTTTTCGGCTCTCTTTCCGCCAAGAGGAGCTCCACCTCATACTTCCTGGCGCGTAGCCCGTTGACGCTCAAAGACATAATGGTGAGAGACTCGGGGTGTCTAGCATCCATCACTGGAACGGAGTACCTCCGCGTATCCATCTTCCCAAGCAGTTTTTCAGCTTGGCTTCGATGGCCTTGATGAGGCCATCGTCCGTCTGACTGGGGCCTTTGTCCTTCGAGCCGTTGGGGCTCACACCCGCCCCTTTGGCCGATGCGTTTTTTGGCCCTGCGGCTTTCTTGCCTGCGCTGGAGTTTTGTAATACGCTTGCACGCCTTTTGGGGCACCCCAGCCAGTTAGCACTTTAAAAATTGTGGTGCCCCAACTTTTGGCCAAAACTAGGGCCACTTGAACCTTGGTCTTCCTGTTATGTATCCTGAACAGGTCCGATGCTACTTGCTACGAGTTTGTTTTTATGAACGCCCTTTATTAATCAGGGTAATATACTCTAAAAATATATATTTTATGTGGCGCCATCTATTGATAGCAAGTGTTTCCACAAAGGGCATGCAAAACTATATGTGCAATGAATCAAATAGTTGTCTTCTATGTACTTGTCACTTCGAAGGTTGTCTACGATTTTGGCCTACACCATCAGGTGGTGACGTCATAACAGATGTAACCGCATTTTCATTTGAATGCTACGAGGGTGGACGGTAAATTACTTCATTTTATGGCCTATTTTAAGAATTTTTCAGTAAAAAGTACATATTTTAGTGAAAAAAAGACACTGTAACCTACATTTGCCTCAATACATCCTAATAGAAGGATAATTATTTGAATGAGCCAGTGGTAACTACCGATTTCATGTTTAGGGCAGTTTACTTTTTGAGTTGTCAGTTGCCTACGACATGTTTCGTTTCCATGACAACTTATTATTCACTTGTGAATAATGTTCATTATTCACAAGTGAATAATGATTATCGTTAGTCTTGAGAATGTACAAGAATAATGTGATTATTATAGTATGGTCGTGGAGGATAAAGAATTTTTTGCGAAGTGACGGCTCCAACTTTACTATACCGGTATCTTGACGTCATAGTATGTCTTGACTTAAATAATGACATCGATCTGTCTGCTGCGGAACGTCACCTTTAGTTTATATTTATATTTTAATTTTGTTCTATCAAAGATTTTTGTTATTTATATATATATAAGTAAAACCGGTAAAATGTGTCAAAAAAATGTTGGGCTTTTACTGCTTTTCAGTTTTCCAATGTTTTCTTTTTAACCACTTCTTGTTTTAAAAAAAGTGATATTACTTTAAAAAATTGCCTCTGCTTGACTCTTATACAACACCGCAATGGCAGGATATGACTATTTCATTTATTTGTTTACGATAAAAAGAGATGTTTTACACTTACTGCATCATGTAACTATCTCGGCAAGATAATTACCTGGTATGGTATGATAAACGTCACGGACACGGCATAGTAACCTTCAAGGACAAGCAAAAAATAGTAACATGTTACCAATGGCATACTAGGTTACCCGGTATGTTAATGGTTACTTCGCAAAAAATCCCTTTTCATCATCAATCAGTCTGTTGAATTATAAACAAGTACGTCAATAGCGTACAGGATATTCCTTAGTGACCTTGATGCCAAAATATGGGCACTCGGAACCGATTCACTAAGAGCGCGTGCGTGAGTTGTTGTCAAATCACGAAACGTACTTGGTTAAAATCACACACTGCCGTATCGAATAAATTTCCCTCACACGCACGTCGAATAACCGGAGTAATTCGTGAAGGTATCGGCAACATTAGAAGTCACGAGTCGCGAACCAAGTGTTTTCGGTCTAGTTCGTGAATCGTGGACAGTACGTGAATCTAGCTGCACGTGGCTCTAACTGTGCCATTGTCAAAAGGGCATGTATACAAGGTATTGTGTTTTCATTCCCTCCTTTCGCACTCCAAGGTCAGCAATGTAATAGTTATTTACGTTATAAGTCCGGTAAATATAGTTTTACAGTAGGAGTAAGATGCTTCCTGAGTAAGGAATTTCGAAACGACGTATTTGAGACGTTTCGACATTTCAGTTACTTTTAGGTATCTTCAGGTTCTTTGTTAATAATTTTACGGCAGTTTGGGCTACATCTGAGGAACGTTGGGATATTTCCTAAACTATGGGCGCTCCGCGCACGTGGTCTTACTCTACAAAACTTCTACTCTACAGCTCTTTGCCCACAGCGTTCGGATTTCCTAAACTATGGGAGCCAGGCGCTCGTGGTCAAAAAAAAAAAAAAAAACGCGCGCGTGTGGCAAAAGGACACCATAAACAAACCAAATCAAGATTTTTGCTGACCAACTTGTTTGAGAGAGAGAGAGAGAGAGAGAGATACGTCAAGAGAATTAGGACAAAGCTGGGCAATTATAAGTCTATAAAAGTGACGTTTGTAGACGTGCACCTTTCATCCTTTATCCATGCCAGGTCTATCTCCCTATACTCCTAATTTAAGAAGTTGCATTATTTTCAAAATTAGCTCGGAAACCTGCTTCTACTTCTACGCTAGTATCGGAACCAAACAATAACGACACCATTTTGTCCACATCTATTTCTGCCCCGACTACTAATAATAAAATTTGCGACAAAGCAGATGGTGTCAGCGAAGACATCGGTGGGGAAACTCTCGGGATTTTTATCTCAAAAACTTAGCCACATATTTAAAGTTTTTAGAGCTTTTTGTCTACCAAAACTCAAAAATATCCGTCGTTTAGTTAGGAATTTCTTTTCCTAGCTTTTTTCTATTTAATAATTAAATATTACTTTTCAGATGGCATAATTAGTTGTAAAATGGGCGCCTGCCTCTGTTGATTTCAAAACCATTTTCAATTAACTGAGTAACTTGATTAGACTTTAAACGAAAAAAAAAAGTTCTATTTATATTAATAATAACATTAGCAGTAGTAGTAATAACAACGTTCGCATTCGACTCGGTCTCCACATAAGCTTTTATTCAATAAGTTAAAAGTTACAAAACTGCGATAAATGAACACGTCATAATACTAAATGGTCATAGTTCAGATTTCCTAGCTGCTATATCCGCTTGTAGGATTAACTTGCGAGCACCTGCCATTGATACACTCCAATCCTGACTTACATATCGCGTAAATGTCTATGTCTTTCGAGCACTCCTCACCTTTCTCTAAAAATCTCTCGTAAAATTAGAATACTTATTAAGTGTGAGGCCACAATAAGGCTTACCTAAAATGCTTTTGCACACCAAACAGCATCCGCAGTAATCCATGGCGATGATCTGATTTTTCGAGCAGATAGGATAGGGTTCTTTACAAATAACATCCACCCCGCAAATGCCACAGGGCGAGCCGTCCCCTCCGTGTACAAGAAACGAAACACAAATAAGAACAGCCACAAAAAAGCAATTGCCTCTTCCTATTTGGCCGGACATTTTGACCGTTTCTGACTATAAGCGAGTGGGATAAAAAAGGTTTCGAAGCTTAATGTAATAATGATTTGAGATAAAAGAAGCCAGAGTGAAGCTTTGCATGCTAATATTAGTGCGGATGCACTGTATTCCTGCGGCGTTTCTTCTTTAACGTTGGACCTACGAAAATGAGCTTGACCACTGATAACTTAAATTACGTTTAAGTTATCGGAAATCTGGGATTTCTATATTTATATTTCCTGTTAAATCGTTTTACGTAGTTAGATGGGTATTAATGGCTTATGTGTAGTCTCCTTTAGGTCGACACAGTCGATAAAAATCAGGAAATTTGTATAAAAAGGTCTTGATTCCCCGAAGAGCAACCAAACTGAAACTCTCGTCGACAAGAACTGATTTGTCATTTAAAGTTATGCAAATTTTAAAACCTTTCCCTTGGCCTCAGTTCATACATACAAATAGCCGAAAATGATGAACGACGGATTTTTTTTTGTCCACTCAAGACTCACCTTAACATATTTATTATCAAAGTTTTTTTCTTAAGAACCACTATTATTATTAAGAACCACTACAATTAATCTCTTTGGATGAAAATAGATATGCAGCAGAGTGTTCACATAATTTTCGTCTTTCAAGTTGAACACTCAACAAAATTTCGTTTTAGAACCCTCTAGAAATATCTCTTTCGATTCGTCTAATACTTAACGCAATTACCGGAACTTCAAAGGTTTGGGTGGAAACTCCATTTAACTTCGACGACTGCGAGGGCGACATTTTCCTATACTCGGCACTAGCTGAAAATTATGGCTTCTTGTGTATTTGAGTTTGATTATTTAGTATAATACTGAATCATTATTAAAGTTACATGGACATTTTTGGCCGATAGTATCTTTATGCCTTTTTGAGTTATTTTTCTAAGGCATACTTTGAAATTCAGTCATTACAACGTCACTTGATATTAATTAAACAGTAACAAGCGCTTCCTCTTCTCTTTTTTTTCTCCTTGTTTTTGGCATGTTTTGCAGAAGTCTCTGCGAAGCAGCGCCACCCGGCTGCTTTGTGTTAATGAAAAATTTATGAAGCCATTTTCCAGCTAGTTGATCTCGGAGAGCAACTTGCTCTTTGCAAATTAAAGTAACTTTTACTAAATAATTGATAGCGCACAACGTTCAGTTGGGTTCGTTGTTTTGCCTTAGTTATAGAGACGCGACAATTTTATCACGAAGGTGTATGTGTCTCCTTTTTTGCTATACTTTAAATAATATTTTTTTATAATTCTTAGTGCTAAAAATCCAGTTTCTAATTGGTAAAAAAAAATTAGAAAACGCTGATACAATCAGAACTTGCGGAACACTTGGTACTAAAAACACGTTTCATAGCAGCACGGAGAAAAGTTTTCCGGTGGCGCCATCTGTGTTCGTTTGTTGAAGTAACGAGATTGCACTCGTCCAGTATCAACGTCATTGTCCGGTTTAAGGAAAAATTATGCAGATTAATGTAAAATACAAAAATCAATTTTTTTTTTGGATTTTTAAAAGATGGAAAACATCATTTTTATAGTATCGACGGCTAAAAATTGATTTCTATATTTTACAGTAACCTGCTTAGACCGGGCAATGACGCTGATAGTGTTTCGATATACAGAGTGTTAAAGTTCCCTTTCCAAATTAAAATTTATTGAATAATTCCTACAATTTTAATTCAAATTCGGCAAAATTTTGAAATTTGGGGATTTTTGCCAATGGGAAACTGGAATTTGAACTTAGTTTTTAGGTATCTGCTAGAGGGCGCTAGGCGCGCACAGTTGCGTGGCTAGTTTTCATCAAAAGTTTTTAACCGAATGCATTATTGGAAAATTAAATATGACAGTTAAAATACGTAACTATTTCTAGAAAAATATATTCTTATTTGCTGCCGATAACCCAATTTCAAAATATTTTCAATTTCACAAATCAAAAATTGTCATAGTAGTTTTTAATTTAATCAGTACTTGCATTAAATTAATTTGAACAGGTACTAACTACGTAAATAAGCAAAATGTCCACTATTTGCACCATTATTCTAATTATTTATAGTTTTAACGCACCGTATATTGAAACGGAGAAACTTTGATCTATTCATTACGGACCACCCTGTATATATAAAAATTAGGTAATAAATTTTGAAAAATTACAATAGAAAACGTGTTATGTTTAATTCTTGTTCGATATAATTATATTCGAAAATTGGACACTCTGTACATATTTTTAGTACAAAGTAGTGTTCCACTTATACAACATTCTATATTTGGGTTTATAGATCAACTCTTGAACTCTAAACGTATATAGAATGTATCCACAGGTAATTTATGTCAACTTTTTAGTACTGTTGCCCCACTGTGCGACGTCTTCGCTGATACCATCCGCTTTGTCGCAAATTTTATTATTAGTAGTTGGGGCCGAATTAGTTGTGGACAAAATGGTGACGTTACTGTTTGGTTCCCATACCAGCGTAGAAGGTTTTCGAGTTAATTTTGAAAATAATGAAAACTTTTTAAATTAGTAATATAGGGAGATAGATCTGGCATGGATCCATAATGTATGTTTATCTCTCACCGGTTTCGAGAATATCGCGCCCGAACTTTCCATATATCAATAATAAATGTGGATTTTTATGGAAACAAATGAACATCGATCAGTACTGATTCTCAGTCTTTTAGGGATTTCACAGATTTTAATTATAGACAAAATAAAATTACACAAGAAGGCCCATCAAAAAGGATTCACCCAGTTTTTTTCCAACTCAGTATACCGGGTGACACAAGATGTGTGTAACAGCTCAGCGTTTCCACAATTTTTATTTTAAAAATTTGAAATTTGGAGATGATAAATAGGTCGTAAATGTGCTTCAGATCCCGTTTCAAGAACTTAGCCATGACTTCCGGTTTAACCGAAAGTACCGCCATATTTAATTTTTTAAATAGAACATATTATTAGATCATTATGATCATATTATTAGAACATATTAATATTTTTAAATAGAACTCTATATTTGTTCAATTTCGGATTCCCCGTCGAATTTTAAAATATTAACATGTAACATAATGTATGTTTATCTCTTACCGTTTTCCAGAAAATCGCACCCGAACTTTCCATATTATCAAAAATAAATGTAGATTTTTTTGGAAACAAATGAACATCGATCAGTACTGATTCACAGTCTTTTAGGAATTTAAGAGATTTTAATTAGAGACAGAAAAAGTTATACAAGGTGGCCCATCAAAAAGAATCCACCTAGTTTTTTTTCCAACTCAGTATACCTGGTGACACAAGATGTATGTAACAGCCCAGCGTTCCCACAATATTTATTTTAAAAATTTGAAATTTGGAGGGGATAAATAAGTCGTAAAGGTGCTTCAGATCCCCTTTCAAGAACTCAGGCACGACTTCCTGTTTAACCGGAAGTAGCGCCATATTTCATTTTTTAAATAGAACACCCTGTATATTTGTTCGTTTTTGGATTCCCCATCAAATTCTAAGTTATTAACATGTAACATAATATTTGCTTACCTCTTACCGTTTTCGAGAAAATCGCGCCCGTACTTTCCATATCATCAATAATAAATGTGGATTTTTTTGGAAACAAATGAACATCGATCAGTACTGATTCACAGTCTTTTAGGAATTTGAGAGATTTTAATTATAGACAGAAAAAGTTATATAAGGTGGCCCATAAAAAAGGATCGACCTAGTTTTTTTTCCACCTCAGTATACCGGGTGACACAAGATGGATGTAACAGCTCAGCGTTTCCACAATTTTTATTTTAAAAATTTGAAATTTGGAAGTTATAAATAAGTCGTAAATATGCTTCAGATCCCGTTTCAAGAACTCAGGCACGACTTCCTGTTTAACCGGAAGTAGCGCCATATTAATTTTTTAAATAGAACACCCTGTATATTTGATCATTTTCGGATTCCCCAACAAATTCTAAGTTATTAGCATGTAACATAATATTTGCTTATCTCTTACCGTTTTCAAGAAAATCGCGCCCGAACTTTCCATATCTTCAAAAATAAATGTGGATTTTTTTGGAAACAAATGAACATCGATCAGTACTGACTCACAGTCTTTTAGGAATTTGAGAGATTTTAATTAGACAGAAAAAGTAATATAAGGTGGCCCATAAAACAGGATCCACCTAGTTTTTTTTTCCAACTCAGTATACCGGGTGACACAAGATGTATGTAACAGCTCAGCGTTTCCACAATTTTTATTTTAAAAATTTGAAATTTTAAGGTTATAAATAAGTCGTAAATGTGCTTCAGATCCCGTTTCAAGAACTCAGGCACGACTTCCTGTTTAACCGGATGTAGCGCCATATTTCATTTTTTAAATAGAACACCCTGTATATTTGTTCATTTTCGGATTCCTGAACATATAACATAATATTTGCTTATCTCTTACCGTTTTCGAGAAAATCGCGCCCGAACTTTCCATATCATCAATAATAAATGTGGATTTTTTTGGAAACAAATGCACATCGATCAGTACTGATTCACAGTCTTTTAGGAATTTCAGAGATTTTAATTAGAGACAGAAAAAGTTATATAAGGTGGCCCATAAAAAAGGATCGACCTAGTTTTTTTTTCCACCTCAGTATACCGGGTGACACAAGATGGATGTAACAGCCCAGCGTTTCCACAATTTTTATTTTAAAAATTTGAAATTTGGAGGTTATAAATAAGTCGTAAATATGCTTCAGATCCCG
Organism: Taphrorychus bicolor; assembly: GCA_951812265.1. NCBI lineage: Eukaryota > Metazoa > Arthropoda > Insecta > Coleoptera > Curculionidae > Taphrorychus > Taphrorychus bicolor. Next base: position 1,303,328 of record OX638302.1, on the reverse strand, counting down.
TTTCAAGAACTCAGGCACGACTTCCTGTTTAACCGGATGTAGCGCCATATTTCATTTTTTAAATAGAACACCCTGTATATTTGTTCATTTTCGGATTCCTGAACATATAACATAATATTTGCTTATCTCTTACCGTTTTCGAGAAAATCGCGCCCGAACTTTCCATATCATCAATAATAAATGTGGATTTTTTTGGAAACAAATGCACATCGATCAGTACTGATTCACAGTCTTTTAGGAATTTCAGAGATTTTAATTAGAGACAGAAAAAGTTATATAAGGTGGCCCATAAAAAAGGATCGACCTAGTTTTTTTTTCCACCTCAGTATACCGGGTGACACAAGATGGATGTAACAGCCCAGCGTTTCCACAATTTTTATTTTAAAAATTTGAAATTTGGAGGTTATAAATAAGTCGTAAATATGCTTCAGATCCCGTTTCAAGAACTCAGGCACGACTTCCTGTTTAACCGAATGTAGCGCCATATTTCATTTTTTAAATAGAACACCCTGTATATTTGTTCATTTTCGGATTCCCCAACAAATTCTAAGTTATTAACATGTAACATAATATTTGCGTATCTTTTACCGTTTTCGAGAAAATCGCGCCCGAACTTTCCATATCATCAATAATAAATGTGGATTTTTATGGAAACAAATGACCATCAATCGATCAGTACTGATTCACAGTCTTTTATGGATTTCAGAGATTTTATAGGCAGAAAAAGTTATACAAGGTGGCCCATCAAAAAGAATCCACCTAGTTTTTTTTCCAACTCGGTATACCGGGTGACAAAATGTATGTTCGCGCCCGAACTTTATCATCAATAATAAACGTGGATTTTTCATATCATCAAAAATCAATAATAAATGTGGATTTTTAAATCATAAATATCATCAATTTTAAATGTGGTATATTATCAATAATAAATGTGGATTTTTCATATCATCAAAAATCAATAATAAATGTGGATTTTTAAATCATAAATATCATTAATTTTAAATGTGGTATATCATCAATAATAAATGTGGATTTTTCTTTAAAAATTCTGCATTTTTTGGTCTCCAAAAAAATGATAGTCTATGAAATCAGAACTGATCAATGTTCATTTGTTTCCATAAAAATCCACATTTATTATTGATGATATGGAAAGTTTGGGCGCGATTTTTTCGAAAACAAGATTTTTATTTTCAGGAGGAAGGTAGCGGGAGAAGGGCCCAAAATAAAACTTCTACGCTTCCGCAGAAATTGCCGACGTTTCGAGGTTTATTTTACGTCTTTTTCAAGGCTAAAAAAAATTAAGAACACAATAACGAAGACGCCATGAAAATACGCAAACATATATCACCCTAACAGATTAAAATTATTCAATTAAATAGTAATGAACTCGCTTACCTATTCCACTCAATTGAAGAAGTTTATCGTCAGATAGTAAGGATGTTTATTGTCCATCGGAACAACCACGGGGAGTGACGTACATTGAAACAAAAACAATTTTGTAAAACAATGTACCTCACTTAATTGAATAATTTTTAATCTGTTAGGGTGATATATGTTTGCGTATTTTTATGGCGTCTTCGTTATTGTGTTTTTAATTTTTTTTAGCCTTGAAAAAGACGTAAAATAAACGTCGAAACGTCGGCAATTTCCGCAGAAGCGTAGAAGTTTTATTTTGCGTCTTTCTCCCGCTACTCTTTCTACTGAAAATATTATGTTACATGTTAATAACTTGGAATTCGACGGAGAATCCGAAAATGAGCAAATATACAGGGTGTTCCATTTAAAAAATGAAATATGGCGGTACTTCCGGTTAAAACGAAAGTCGTGCCTAGGTGCTAGAAACGGGATCAGAAACACGTTTACGACCTATTTATCACCTCCAAATTTCAAATATTTAAAATAAAAATTGTGGAAATGCTAGGCTGTTACTTACATCTTGTGTCACCCGGTATATTCACGATATTTTTGTTACAAATATGAATAATCCGCAATTTTTTTTGCTTGAAACTAATTTTATGTTCTCTTCTTGTAAATTTCAAATAACATAAGAAAACCGTAATACTTAATATCGACCGGCACCGCTTTTAGCTTGAAAGAAGTGCGTTTCCCAGTTATATAGCAACTATATATATTGCTTCCTGACCTTTCATCTACAGCTGCGGCAGACATTATCAAAGGCGATGAAATGGGCGAAGTGAGGAGGGGTTTGGGCGCACTTGAACTAATGACATACACCAAGTGAGCCGAAACCCCGCCCCACCACTACCCCCACCCTATTATTTACACTGAAGGGTGACGGCAGGGGAATAAATATCACGGAGCTCACCACAGTCGAAACAGTCAACATCGGCAAGCACGGGAGATTACTTCACCCATTCCCAGATAAAATTAGATATTTGATGAACATTCTTAAATGGTTCCCGTACTTCTGTGGTTATCTAGAATAAGTACTGAATATTCTATACATATCTTTATTAATATGGAATAAACAATGATTATTCTTTTCAGGATAATCTGTGTACTAGTTTAGCAAAATATTCCTGGTTTATTCTGATTGAACGTTTCTAAGTATTTTACTTTCTGTAGAACTTCCATAGCATAATATTCCATTGCTTACAAATGTTTTTGCATACAAATACAACCACTAAATTTTTTTTAATTAAAAATTACAATTTAGTGTGAAATGCACAGAACACTTAACACTCTCTTAATATGGAATAAGCAATGATAATTCTTTCCAACATATTCTGCGTATCAATGCACCAGAATACCAGAATATTTATAAATTAGTCTAGTAGAACGTTTAAATTATTTTGTTATTTGTAGAAGTTTCATTGCACGTTATCATACTTTTTGCAAATGTTTTTCGATGCAATCAAAATTCTTTCATTTCATCGCATTTTTCGAAATGACCAAACTACTCAAAAAACACTCAGTACACTCGGTGTTTGTTTTCTGTCAAACGTCAAAGTTCCCGAATTGATCTTATTGACATTTCACCGCACATGCGTCACTTGTCGTTTGCGACTTTTTGAGGTTAACCCAACCCCAAATTTAACGGGTTTCTGTTTCCCGCGTGAGTCACAAATATTTCGGTTCGTCGGCGTACAAATGATTCGGTTTTGTAAAACCAATACTACAGTGTGGTAATGTGATCCAAGATTCGATTTTCGAACGCGTTCTTGACGCTTGACAGATGTCATTAGTTGACGTAGACTTTTGGTATTGACAGAGGCAGTTCACTTATGTCATGGCGAAAAAAAAATAAATAAGGCTGTCAAAGTGCTCTATTTATATTATTATTAAAAATTTGTAATATTCTGAGTTCTTTTTGTTAAATACGTCCGGTCAACCACAACAGTATATAAATACTAAAAGCATTAAAGCAGTTGTGATTTGATTTTGTGACGAAGTAATCGATCGATAACTACCTAGTTGGAGTGGTCTCATAGAAAGACAAAAAGGCAAGTAAGTACTGTAATCTTTTCCACAAAACCATGCCTAAAGGCTCTGCAAATAGATTGAAGAGAAGTAGTGCCTGGTACAGACAGGTTAAGAAAGAAAAGGAACAACTTGCTAAGAGAATTAACCTTGAAATTAACACAGGTTTTCGACCTTTTAAACGACTGATGCACCATCATTTCTCAAGCTCTAATTGTGCCCAACTCCATACTAGTTTCGTCAGTGACGCTTTGACACAATCACAACTTGCGCAACTTTCGATACTCAAGACACTGTAACGGTTGAAAACTGTCGCTAGAATTAGTCATGCAAAAGCGGATATTTGTCGTCTATTTGGGGCTGAAACGTTTGTTGTTCTGCTCAAGTGTAAAGATTTGAGGTTGTTTATTTACCTTTTTTTGCTAACCTGTGGAAAGTGGATAGGGTTCACGTTTTGTCTTGTCAGGGGTCTCAGGACTATGCTGGCAGTGAGTTGCGCCCATTTTCCTTGCCTTTGTTTCAATAAGGGAGGCCACAGATTTTATTAAGTTTGGGAAATTATAACCTCAAAACTTGGAAAATAAATAAACAACTGACTTATTTCAAATGTCGCATTGATTGACTGATATATTGACGGATTTGTTGGGTGAATTATGTAGATATGGAGGTGACTGCCTATCCACCTAAGTGCTTCGGTTTCTTGGCCGGAAGTCCGCCATGTTTTAGAGGACTTTGCAAATTCTTTGCTTGCACCTAATAGCCCTTTGTTAGCTGTTCGTAAGTCAAACGTTATTTTATGATAATATCACTAGATGAAATGGAAAACATATGGGACAAACTTTAAGTGGTACATTTTGCTTATTTTCTGAGGAGTAAAAAGGGTAGCGAGAGCAAGTATTTTGGGTGTCGTCCTAAAACGCCTTTCGATAACAATGAGAGTTGTCATTCGTCAATTGTTCGTTGCGCGCTGGCGCTCTCGACCAATATCTTTTCCCCTCCTCCACCTTTTATCTATTGAAAATCGGAATATTGGTGAAGATCTTTCTTTCTGGATCAAGACACGTGGAAGACAACACTCATCTCTTCGCTGCTACTCATTTCGACGTAAAAGTGAAAACCACTACGTGGGATTTAGTCGATTTGTAGTAGTATTTCAACTTCCCTTAGTTGGTGTTAGTTTTGTGGTCACTCGACCAGTTTTTGGGGCATTTTTGGATGAGGGAAGTTGAACCGAATTTCGGGATTGTGCAGCAAGAGGTAAGTTCACGTCGGCCATCTTCTTGGTTGAGGGGTTTTCTTTTCCTTCCACTGAGCCTTTTGTATTTTCTTTCTATCAGAGTTTGGGCCTACAAGCAAAGCATTTGTCAAACTATACTACGATCCAGGGCCACATAAGCCAATGTACCACGTGTCAGCAAGGTTAATGTGAGGGCTGAAAGCAGCCACACCACGTGTTTATTTTGTTCTGTTTTTGGAAACCCTCCTGGACGAGGTAATTATTCATTAATTTATCTATGATTAGAGATTTATGATTTTTCTTTATTTGTTCGATTTTTTTCCAATCCAATCTGGGGTCATTACGGGGTTAAATTGTCTGGGTGGATTTGTTACAATTATTGAATAACTTTTGTTTATTTTATTTATTGAATTTAAGTTTACTAAGTCCATTTGATGTAAAGTAGTTCATGAGCAAAATTTTCAAGTCACTTTATTGGTTAACTTGTATGTAATCGCTTCACGAAACATACATTTAAAGGAAAAATTAACTAGATCAAGGGACATCCTAGTAAATAATGTCCTTCCTAGGGTGTTCCAAGGGGGCCTACCGCCACCAATTAGTGTTCCAAGGGGGCCTACCGCCACCAATTAGTCTTTCCAAGGAGGCCAACAGCCACTTTTGTGTTTCCAAGGGGCTACCAGGCACCATTATTGTTTCTGAAGGTTAATCACCACCTTATTGTTCGAAAACCACCACTATTGTGTGTAAGAGGCAGACAGCTACCACCATAATTTTTGGAGGGCCAATAGCCACTACCTTTTGCGTTGTTTTGGACCTAAGGCGTCTAGCCTTTGTGACCATCTGTAATAGCGTCATGTCAAGCTAAGTAGTAGTACTTAAGTTAACCTGTTTTTTTATTGTTACGCTTGGTGATCACCACTAGGGAAATATTTTCCAGACAATTGTGATAAGTAGAATTAAGGAAAGCCTTTCACTCAATGACTTGAAGTACAATCATCATATTGTACAACATTGATTTCGTTCTTTGATATTATAGGACATAAATTAAACTTGTTAGTTTTATTTTGTTTGCAAGTACTATGGGTATTTTGGAAGAGGCTAAAGGGAACTGATCAGCTACCTAACAGCGTAGGATTTTTCCAATTTAATTGATTAAAATTGGTGGCGCCCCGAACTCACTTTACCAGCCGGTTTTGTAGCACTTTTGTTCCTAACCTGATACTTTTCCCTGAGCACTTTTTGAATATTCTAAGATACCTTAACTGAGATTAAAGTGTTACAACACGTCTCATAGCAGCACCGAGAAACGTCTCCCGGTGGCGCCGTCTGTGTCCGTTTCCTGAACTAACCTAGAGGAGTGCAATCTCGTTAGTTCAACAAACGGACACAGATGGCGCTACCGGAAGACTTTTCTCGATGCTGCTACGAAACGTGTCTTGAGTACCGAAAATTTCGCAAGTTTTGATTGTGTTAAAGCCTCGCTAACGAGCCGTATGCGGCGAAGCTAGAGCTTGCAAAAAGCAAAAAAATCAGTCGTTTAAAAGATCGAAAACAGAGTTTTCATAGTAGCGACGGCTAAAAATCGATTTCTGTATTTTACAGTAATCTGTAATAACAATTTTGTTCGAAACGCACCTTCCATCACACAGAAACTAACCAATTTTTTTCTTTCCTCTTAACTATTTAAGACACTGTCTATAATGATTGACATCTTACCTGAAGTGACAACAGGGCGCTCCTACACATATCCCATATAGAGAACGCCGGAGCGTAGATGGTGATGGCGTAGGTGACCCCCAGCAATGGTATCAGCACGGCCAGTGCCTTGACCGCCTTCCTATATTGTTGAATCTCCAAAGTATTCGCTGACCGTAGCTTGGTAACCAGCACGACCATTATCGAGACCATGAAGATGATATTCACTATCAGGACGAGGATGGTGGGCGTTTGAAAGATGTAGTCCATATAGCTGGCGTTAAACCAAGGGCACTGCAAGAATAAATAAAATTACCCTCATCATGGATCGTTCTTTAGAGGAAGACGTTTTGTAATAAATCATACAAAGCACCTCCGGCGTTCCACTTATAATCTTACAAATAAGCAATTTGTTCTTTTCACTCCGAACTCAGCCAACATAAGTGGCAGCCAGTTAATGAAAGGGTCAAATTCAAGGGGCAGGGGTGCGGTGGCAGCTTGCCAAGCGGCCGCCACGCCCCCCTATCGCCGCATCCCGTATCGGTTTTATTGTTTGCTTTAGTTTTATATCTAGAAAGTAATTATATCCGATTCGAAAGCCGGCAAAACCGAGCTCAATACGCTGAATTAAGAAAATTGGGGTAAACGCGAATTAATAGCTTAATCAAACAGCTTCAACGCAACACTGCTATCGATTTCACTGTCTAATCAATTTAATCCCAACAAATTAATTTGGCTCGCAAATTTTATAAAGTCTGGGTTAAACTGGGGATGTCTTTGAAAAGTCTCCCCCCCATTGACTAATGAACTCTCGGGGCAAAGCCTTTTTGATTCAATTAATTTTTCATTAGGCCTCCGCTGTTTTATATTTAATGTTCGAATAATATGAAAAGACCGCGGTGGAACGCGACAGCGAATACTTTATTAAGGGAATAGGTAGTATTCGCTTTAAGTTGTAATTAGGTACATTTTGTCCTTTTGTTCCGAGTTATATTTAGTTCGTTTCGAAATTTAAGTAATTACCTACTGACAGAGGCCAGAAATTAATGCAAATTGGCAACCTTGGTCACTGCTGTCAAATGAAATTTAGTGGGAGGAGCCAAAATCCAAAAATCTTCGTGGTGAATCGGAATCATTCGACTTTTTGAGCAAAAATTTACAAAAATCTGCATTTTTTGTTTCGAAATTCAATAGAGAATATTTCGCGTTATCTCAACTAAAAAGTGGTCTCTAAGTGTCGAACAGAAAACATTCCAAAGGACTCGCCAGGATGAAAAAGGATATGCTGGGTTATATGGATTCGGCGTAAATCGACCAGAAAATGGCAATTGATAACCCGTAGGTGTGCTACCTCTGCGAATTATTTCAGGTTAGTAAAAGCGGCGAATATACAGAGTGAAATGTGAGCAAAGTACATCCAAATTGACAAAAAAAATTGAAACCGTTCTCATTAAATAGCCACATATCAAATTTCAGGATTCTAGCTCAAACCGTTCCAGAGATACCTGCAGAAAACCAAATATTTTCAGGTGACCATATTGGATTTTTAAAACTGTCATTTTTTACCTACTTACCTTACCCAAACAGGCATTGGGTATTCAAGAGGAAGAATCAGAGAAAAAAGAACTATCCGTTGACCGAAACTCCGATTCGAGTCTCGAGGCCAAAGTCAAAGAAGTGACCACCAAAGACTTGAAGGAACTTAACGAGGAGAAACGTCGCTCGGCCAGGCGCAAGGATTTCATCATAGCAGGCCGAATGGAGCTACGTCAAAGACTTGGAGATTGGTATCAAGTACTTCATGTATGAGACTATAGGAACGCCAACCGGGTGCCGACAGTTCTTCAGGGCAAGGAAGACTTGATTTTCGGGAATATCGAGGAACTATACAATTTCCATAACTCGATATTTCTGAAGGAACTGAAGAAGTACGAGACGATGTCCGAGGACGTGGGCCATTGTTTCGTCACGTGGGCCACCAAGTTTTACATGTATGCAGTGTTGCCAATTCGAGCGCAAACGCTCCATTTCGAAGGATTTTTTAGGATTAGAGGATTTTTCGAGGATTTTCTGTACTTAGAGTGATGCGGACGAAGGGTCAACAATGTCAAATGATAACATTGCCGTTTGACGTTTTTTAGTGCTAGGTAATGTAAAATGTAAACCAATGACCTAGAAGATACGGACAGAGCAAACCAATACTGATATTGCCCTAAAAAAGGCCGTGAGTCCGCCATTTTTAAAGTACTCACGACGTAAAATTCGGAAATTTTAATCTCCCTGTTTCCATGATTTTTATTCGTTCTGCCATCGTCTGAGCTAAAGATACAACTTTTTTATGGTTAAAATTGATTTCATATATGTGTTGAGGTGCCAAAAATCAAGAGCCTGGAGAGCAGAAATGTGAAGTCCCTCACAAAGGTTTTACTAGGAAAAAGCAGAAAGTCATGTTTTCTATAATAAATTAGTTGCGTCAAACTTTTGTTCATTGAGAAACATGCAAACGATGTAAAATAAAAATTGGTGCCAAAAGTCAAGAGCCTCGAGAGCAGAAATGTGAAGTCCCTCACAAAGGTTTTACTAACAAAAGGCAGAAAGCCATGTTTTGTATAATAAATTAGTTGAGTCAAACTTTTGTTCATTGAGAAACTTGTAAACGATGTAAAATAAAATTGGTGCCAAAAGTCAAGAGCCTCGAGAGCAGAAATGTGAAGTCCCTCACAAAGGTTTTACTAAGAAAAGGCAGAAAGTCATGTTTTGTATAATAAATTAGTTGCGTCAAACTTTTGTTCATTGAGAAACTTGTAAACGATGTAAAACGATATTGGTGCCAAAAGTCAAGAGCCTGGAAAGCAGAAATGTAAAGTCCCTCACAAAAGTTTTACTAAGAAAAAGCAGAAAGTCATGTTTTCTATAATAAATTAGTTGCGTCAAACTTTTGTTCATTGAGAAACTTGTAAACGATGTAAAACGATGTTGGTGCCAAAAGTCAAGAGCCTGGAGAGCAGAAATGTAAAGTCCCTCACAAAGTTTTACTAGGGAAATGCAGAAAGTCATGTTTTGTATAATAAATTAGCTGCGTCAATCTTTTGTCCATTGAGAAACTTGTAAACGATGTAAAATGAAATTGGTGCCAAAAGTCAAGAGCTTGGAGAGCAGAAATGTGAAGTCCCTCACAAAGGTTTTACTAAAAAAAGGCAGAAAGTCATGTTTTGTATAATAAATTAGTTGCCTCAAACTTTTGTTCATTGAGAAACTTGTAAACGATGTAATACGATATTGGTGCCAAAAGTCAAGAGCCTGGAAAGCAGAAACGTGAAGTCCCTCACAAAAGTTTTATTAAGAAAAGGCAGAAAGTCACGTTTTGTATAATAAATTAGTTGCGTCAAACTTTTGTTCATTGAGAAACTTGTAAACGATGTAAAACGATATTGGTGCCAAAAGTCAAGAGCCTGGAGAGCAGAAATGTAAAGTCCCTCACAAAGTTTTACTAGGGAAATGCAGAAAGTCATGTTTTGTATAATAAATTAGCTGCGTCAAACTTTTGTTCATTGAGAAACTTGTAAACGATGTAAAACGATATTGGTGCAAAAAGTCAAGAGCCTGGAGAGCAGAAATGTAAAGTCCCTCACAAAGGTTTTACTAGGAAAAAGCAGAAAGTCATGTTTTCTATAATAAATTAGTTGCGTCAAACTTTTGTTCATTGAGAAACTTGTAAACGATGTAAAATAAAATTGGTGCCAAAAGTCAAGAGCCTCGAGAGCAGAAATGTGAAGTCCCTCACAAAGGTTTTACTAAGAAAAGGCAGAAAGTCATGTTTTGTATAATAAATTAGTTGCGTCAAACTTTTGTTCATTGAGAAACTTGTAAACGATGTAAAACGATATTGGTGCCAAAAGTCAAGAGCCTGGAAAGCAGATACGTGAAGTCCCTCACAAAGGTTTTACTAAGAAAAGGCAGAAAGTCACGTTTTGTATAATAAATTAGTTGCGTCAAACTTTTGTTCATTGAGAAACTTGTAAACGATGTAAAATGAAATTGTAATTTTATCGTCACAGTACATCAATAATTGATGAATCACGACTTCTAATTAGTTGACGTAAGATGTCAGGTGACGTCACTTCTGGCGGATATCGCCGCCATATTTTAGGTGCCCACTTTGAACTCCATGATAGAGTTATTACCTGACAGGGGAAGAAAGCAAAGTTCGTATCCTGTCGCACCAAACCAGATCTTGGCTACGCCGGCAAAGGGTTGCAGCACTGCTCTCGTAGCGGTGCAGCGCAGTGTGAAAGTTCCCATTGTTCTCAATGCTTTTCCACCAACGGCGCCACTGACCAGCGCCGCCTAGCGGCCTAGCTGTGTTGCCAATTCGAGCGAAAACGTTCCACTTCGGAGCATTTTATCCCTGATGTGGGCGAAGCGGGAGTTTTGAATCGATTTGAGGATTTTTCGAGGATCTTCTGTACTTAGAGTGATGCGAACAAAGGGTCAACAATGTCAAATGATAACATTGACGTATGAGTAAGGATTTCTAATTAGTTGACGTAAGATGTCAGGCGACGTCACTTCTGGGAGATATCGCCGCCATTTTTTAGGTGGCCACTTTGACCTCAATGATGAGCATTACAAGACCAAACCAGATCTTGGCTACGTTAACGCCGTACTGATTGGCGCAAATTCGTAGTTGACACTTTTAAATTTAAATGACACTCAGTTTGAATCATGCGAAATTGCATTTTGAACTCGATACAGTTAATATAATTTCATATAAATGTACTTAATATATAGTGTTTTTTTCACTTATAATTTTTATTCATTTACTTCTTTTTTGACATATTGTTGATAACTAGTGGACTGTGCGAATATTCTTAACGTAATAACAACATTAAGACACTGGAAAATACTTTCAATTCAATTTAATTGCCACACACACACACACATCATCACGCACACACACACACCCACCCACACACACACACACACACACACACACACACACACACACACACACACACATAAAAAATGGCGGCGTTGTCGTACCTTTCACGAAGCCCGAACACATATTTTTTAGACTTATTGGGCTTATTAATTATATATATTTTTTTTAATGATCCTAAATTTTTGCTTCTCAAATTATCTTATCTCCTGTTTTTGTTTACTCTCCTCTCAAAACATTGAAGCAAGTGCGAAGAAATTAAAATCCACATTGAAGCGAGCAAAAAGGGTAATTTATTTTTAATTATCTCCTTAAGGTCTTAAATTCTCTTTACAAACTTACGTGAGACGATGATGATGGAACATTACCAAGGAGGGCAAAAGTCACAAAAGAAAATGTTGACTAACTTGAAGTTTATAGTTCCGGCGGATATCGCCGCCATTTTTTAGGTGCCCACTGCTAAAAATGCGGGGCCAAAACTGTAAAACAGGAGAGTCTGCAGATGTAAAGTACTAGCTCATTGGTGTAAACAAAATAATTTCAATAAAAAGGTTCAAAGTAAAAACTGATAAAATGTGTCATTTAATTTTTATGTTATAGCATCTTCGGTTTGCTGCTCTGGAGCAATTTGTGAACATTTCTGGCTTGCCCGTCCACACCGCAAATTGCACTCGTCCCCTTCCATGTGCTCTGTGACACCCAATTCTGACGTCATTTCCAATTCTGACATCACAGACAGATGGCCGAGATTCATACCTATAGTGTCTAGAGACGACGTTCAGCAGAGTATCAAAATCATTTCTCTATCAGGCAGAGGAACCATAAACCGGTTTCGCTCTTATTAGAGCTTATCAGAATGGTATACCTCAAACCTGAGAGAAATACAAGTTCGAAAAATACTTGGTTTCCTCTCTTGCTCAAGGCACTGTGTGTGTATGCAAGTGGCGCCATCGGACGACGGCAGGTCTGCTGAACGTCGTCCCCAGACAGTATTGGTACGAGTCTCGGCCGTCTGTGTGTGGGAAGCGACAACTTTGGCAGAAAACTGGCTTGCTTTCACTTCACTATTATCTCGCATGCCCTAGTGAAAGCACCTGCCGTCGTCCGATGGCGCCACTTGCATACATACACAGTGCCTTGAGCAAAAAAGGAGAACAAGTATCATCAGACCTCGTATTTCTGTCAGGTTTGCTCAAAACTGCCCTTAATTTCGCTAAACAAACACACTTTAGATAAAACTGAAAGCTCAACGTGATGATATTGAAGGTCCCGATGCTTATATCTTAACATCGTAAGCATCATTAGCGTGGCGGCACTAATTCGACTAAACTTTCGCCTCGAAGCTGACGCTACTTTCAAAACAAATCTCTTCGTGCAACTTTAGGGCTCACGTCATATTTTCAATCTTCATAATAAAGTTATTTGCATGGAATTTTCCGCCAAGGAGATTTCCAAATTAGAAAAACTTTTTTTTGGTTAATACAACATTGATTGTTGATATCGTGATTTACGCTTAAGCTGAATAATTAGGGGAGACTGGGTAACACTGAGACGTGTCTACTGATATTCTATTAACGTGTATTTAACGCGTCTTTTGTTTTTTCATCCTTTTCTTTGACATTTCACAGCCAACTAAATGATGTTTTCAATTGAACATTCTCAATAAATTTGCTTCCACTCCGCGCAACAAATAAATCAAGCAACAAAGCAAATTAACAATAATCCGAGTGACGCCTGGCTATAATTGTAGAGAGACATTGGTAAGCCTGCAACTTATTGTTAGCCTTAGCGGCGGGAAGTGATTTCCTATTGGTTAAAGAGACGGTCTCCCTGGTAACCGTGCTGCCAAGCCGTGTCAAGGTTAATTTAACTGCCCTGTTTCTAGGCATGTTCTATAGAGTGCGCGACTACTTTATAAAGCTATCAAAATGATAAAATTCCGTGGCTGACGTAGATTATCATGATAAAAATTCTAAAGACCATACAAATGGCTGAAAAATTAAAAATATCGATAAAAAAGGGAAAAATTATAATAAAATAGAACAACTAATGGACTAGAACCTAAGACCCAACAGATTAATCTCCAGGCAACTTATCAAAAGGATAGTTTTATTCTAATCAATTATAATTATATTTCTGCTAAAATTAGCAGGACACAGACCTAGTGGGTCTAAGCAGGTTGAGTAAGTGTAAACCTGCAACTCAAAAATTCCTAAACCCATACAAGTGGTTAAGAAATATGGCGGTTAATTAAACATGAAGGAGACCATTACTTTTCAGAACTGACCTAGTGGCTCTAAGAAGGTTAAATAAATGTAAGCCTGCAACGCATTATTATCCTTTGAGGCGAGCAGTAAGTTTCTATTGGCTACGCACTCGGTAACTTTGGCAACCGAGCTGTCAATCTCTGTCAAGGCTTATTAAAGTGCGGTGTTTGAAGGCTTGTCCCACAGAATTATTTAGAAGAAAATCCCTTAGTATGCTTAAAATTTTGTTGAGAAAGTTCCGCGCTTAGACAGAACTTAGATTAACTAGACAGAGAGATGTTATTATCTCTAAATATAAATTTTGGCATTTACCCCCTTTATTACTTCCGCTCTTCATTTAACCTGAACTAACATCTAATATAAAGCAACTTCAATAAATTGTAAGATAATTTGTCCCTTCGTTTGATTATCATTCATTTGAGGAGGCACCATCATTTTGGCCATCAGGATTGGATATCTGCAATCTGGAAAGTAAAAATATCTGCAACTTGTCTCAGACACTGTTTGCCACTCAAAGGAGTCTAATTATTACCCATAAAGCAAGTAAATGATAAAATTCTTATTTTATTCCTCTCGTGCGTTTATGCAATAAGGCATCACCAGTTAGGTTCTCAATGGTATCAAAAATTGAATAAAACGTGAAGCGCGTAGGATTATAAAAGTCAATTTTTCAAATGTGTCACTGTTCCTCGGGTCTCATTGTTCCCCAGTCTCCCCTAAAGTTTTATTTTTCTTCTTGTACTCTTTTTTTTTATTAAACGTTTGCAATCGATGGGAGCAACGCAACAACACGACCCTCAATTTCGAATTCTGTAATACGTCTCGTCGGTGAGGGGCGATTGCTGCTTCGACCAATGCTGCATACTAAATAGAGCGAATTTTTGACTGAAATGTGACACAATACGTGCTGCAATGCTTTCCGAAATGTCCATCGATTTCGTCGAATTACTCGTCTTCAAATTGAATTGCCTGACCACACTGAATTGACCCTGAATGGGGTAAATTGACGAGGGAAATTCAGAATGTAAATAAGTTGCTCTCCACGGACGACTCTGGAGCCAATTCGTGCTCAAAGTTTTCCAGGCGATAAATCCAAATACGCGACTGTTGGCCTTACGACGAACTGTTGGCCTTATAGTAGGCAAATAATAAATTCATATGGTGATAAATAATACCACTTCTAAAAATAAGTGAAATAAATCTCTGTGAAATGTGACACGACCCGCTAGTAGATTACAAAGCTTTCGGCCGGTTCTGATGATTAATCGGTTTTTCATTGGGATTTTACTATCCGGAAACTTTTTTTTCATTATAAGTAATCAAAAATTAGTTTAAGGTAATAAATTTGGCTTAAGTCATAATCGCCTTTGAACCGGTCTTATTACTAGTAACGAAACAAATTGCTCAGCAGAAATCTTGAGTTTGTTTGTTTCATGGTGTGCTTTTGTCAATGTAGGCGTAGAAATTGTGCCTCACTACACGTCTAAAGACCTGGTGATGACTCAAAGTAGCTCAAATGTTGAAACGTTGAAAACACGTATTTATTATTTCTAAGTCCAATAACATTCTAACACATGTTAGAACTCACAAAATATGCTAAAATGTACCACCAGTACCCCGATGATGGCGTATTGTAAGCAAAAAGTCGAAACCTCCGATATATTTCGGGATCCTTTTACACAAGTCACTAAGTTATTGCAAAAAAGTGTGCACAAATAGAAAATATAGAACCTTTGGTACCCGCAGCAAGGTTTCGGCTATTTGGGATCTTTAAGACATCCCGCAAGGTAGCTACATACTAAATTTCAGCTTCCTAACTCTAACCATTCCAGAGATATCGGCATAGAATGACTTATTCAACGGCGGCCATATTGATTTTTTTAAAATGTTAAAAATACATAAGGGAAAGCTACCATTCGATTTTCGACAAATCCATTTAACCTCCATAGGTAACCATTATCTAAGTTACAACGTGGCTCAGCTACCGTAGATATGGTAGCTACGGCAACTACCTCATAATTCATTGTACCCTCTTGGGTAGCTTCCATGTAAATTTGAACCAAGTACCTTAAATATGGCTTTATTCCGCCGCTTTCTTAAAGGAGACATACATGTAAAAGTCTGATGATACCGCACAGCGGACAAACTGTTGAAACGTCGTACCGCAGCTTATCATCAATCCCGTAACGTAGCTACATACCAAATTTCAGCTCTCTAGCTTTAATCTTTCCAAAAATATCACTACTTAATCACTTGGGTTAGGGCGGTCATTTTGATGATACGTATATTTGGTCTACATCTTTATACTCGAGTTCCAATTCTACATCGGACAAGGTCTTTGATCTAACAGCGTTTTCGGGCGGCCGCACTAGAGCGCTCTAAAATTGTACCTATCTTTTGTTTTCTCACGAAGAATGTAAGGACGGGAATACTCTAAGAGCGGTCTAGAGCTCTTGGGCAGAAATTCCCATTTTTGCTTAAGAAAGTAATTTTCTCCAATTTTCCCCTTCATGTTTTATTGGGAAATTTCCCAGCTATTGGCAACACTGTGTGGCCACCCGAAAACGCCGTAGGTAAATCGACATTTTGCCACGTGCTTTTCATCCGATTTTCCTTAGTTTGAGCTTTTAAAATTGATGTTTATGTTTCGGAAAATTTCGGCTCAGTGCTGTCACCTTGATATATTTAAAAAGTACTGAAATTGACCGAAAATTGTACCTGATTGCCTTCTAAAGTAATAAACTCTTAACCAGGTCGAAAATTAAGAAAATTAAAAACATTTCCTTCTGTCAGCAGTGTTGCCAAGTCAATGATTTTATCCTTAGATCTAAGGATTTCTAGAAACGTTTCGGAATATAGGAGGATTTCGTAAAAACTGTAAAAATCTGAGGATTTTCTATTGCATACAGATCTTTACTAATTAAATGCGGCAAATACGTAGCAAAATTATAAATGCTTAAAAATCACAATGCATAATGATATTCACGAAACTACACAATACTAGTGGAGCTGAAGTCCAGAGAGTAAACAGAGCACTTTGAGTAGAGCTGCATGATCTCAGTACAATACGCTGCAAGCGTCAGCCGTCAATTGTCAAATGGTAAATGTCATTGATTAGATGTCGTGTCGAATGTCGTTAATCGTACTGTCGTTCGTATTTCGAAAATTGAAAAATATTTGTAAAAATTTTGCAAAAAAAATGGGCGTGGCACCTAAAACAATTTTCGCCTGTGGCGCAATTTTTTGCTCGCTTTCCTTTATTTTACTGAACATATTTCAATCATTCAATCTAAGGAATTATAGGAGTAGTAATCCGAACATAGGAACGAAAGAAATCCGAACGCTGTGGGCAAAGTACTTTTGAAGTTTTGTAGGGTAAGACCATGCGCGCGGAGAGCCCATAGTTTAGGAAATATCCGAAAGTTCGTCAGATGTAGCCCAAACTGCCGTAAAATTATTAACAAAGAACCTGATACCTAAAAGTAACTGAAATGTCGAAACGTCTCAAATACCTTATTTCATATTAAGTAATAGGCAAACAGGTAAAAAACGTGCTAAAATTCTTAAAAATATATAAAATGGTACCACGAGTACCCATATCAAAGTTGCCATTTATGACATATTGTTTGTGATTGTGAACAGAATCTACAATTGAAATTTCAGTTTTCTAGCTTTAGATGTCCCTAAAAATGTAATATATCTCAATTTTTGCGTCACCCTATAGTATCTAAATCAGAAATCAAAGGCACCATTAATAATAAGGGAATAAAACCTACAAAAAAATATTGTTAAACAAAAAAAAAAGTTAAATGTTGCAGCATTATTTGGAACACCGTATAATATTTAAAACAGAAATCAACGCTCTATTTATCATAAAACTACTGGAACTTACGCAATAAATTAACATATATCAATTTACATGAAAAAATCCTAAAATTCTAGGTTACACTTTTTTGGGACACTCTATACTATCCAAAACGTAAATATATGCCCTATTTATCATACGACTACTAGAACCTACGAATAAAATAGATTACTATTGATTTATATGGGAAAAGTCGATATTTCTATATTAAGCATATGAGACTCTCCCCAACTAGCCCAAAAATCTAAATTTTTAGATAAAAATCGTGAATTTCAGCCTTCAACAGCTTATATCGCGTTTTAATGAGGATTTATCCCAAAAGCTATAAGAGGAGCCAAAAAAGTAGAATAATTTTAGTGTTTTTTAACAATTTGTGGATAAAATGGCGAAGGAATTATTTCGCAGTAAATACTCATATATTTATATAGCACCAGACTCCTTGCATAATTATAAAATTGCTTTCATTGGTAAGTTTTAATAAAGCTTTCATCGCCTAAATCTAACATCTTATTCTGCTTAGTCTACGTACTTAATAATCCATCCTTTCTATGTAAAATACACACTGTGTATGGACCTTTTATGCATTAGCTTCCTGCATCATTTTTTGAGCCACCCTATACTATCTAAAACAGAAATCAACGTCCTATTCATTATAAAACGACTCGAAGTAACAAATAAAATCGATTACTATAGATTTAAATGATACATATAGAAAATTCTATGTTACACATATTTCTCTCAAACCGGCCCAAAGAACTAAATTTTGAGGTAAAAATCGTGCATTGCTGCTTTTGACAGTTAATATCTCGTTTCGACGAAGATTTAGCAGAAAATGTATAAGAAGAGCTAAGGAAGTAGAAGAACAGAACTGTACGTAGAGCCTATTTTTGAATCTCTGCCTAGAACAGTAACCGAGCACGGGTGGCCCAAAAATTAGGTACAATTTTTGCACTTTTTTTTATTTTCTCGAAAACCGTGAAAGGTAGCTACTTTCTGATACATGCATCTGATAGCCCTTAATGACCTCTTCATACATTATATTAACCGGCATAGCGAAAAACCTTACCGTTTCCAAGATAAACATAAAAATGTAAAAATTTCAAAATTTACAGGGGGTAGGTCGTGAAAATTTTCAGCCAAAATCGATTGTCAAGGATTTTGTCAAAAATAGTCTCATATGAAAGAGGGGACAAAAATATGTAATAAAATTGCAATTCTGGAATTTTCAGTAATTTCCTTCCCCTTCAAAATGGCGCCAAAAACGTAATTTTTCCACTTTTCATCGACATTTTAATACTTATATCTATATAGTTCAAAAACTAAACATGGTGTAACGATGCTATTGACACCCATGAATAGAGCATTCTCGACCACAAAATACCTGCTTAATTAGTCGTTCAAGGTTTTTAATTTAGTTGGCGTAATGTTCGATCAAATAAAAATATTAGGTAATTTTTACAAAATTTTAATAGTTTTTCACTTTCCATGAGACTGTTATTAAACTTAGCAAAATAGTAATTAACGTTTTAAGCAGTATTTGAGCCGACTCACACTTAATTGAGTCACTGTTGTTCTATTGCCATAAATGGCTTTGCTATAAAATGGCAAATATTACTCTACCCCTATAAATGAGAAATTTAATCAGCCAAATCTCGGAACCTAAAAACGATAAAATCGAACAGTTAGTACCAGTCGAATGGGCTTCGTTAAAGCTATTTTGTCAGTCATATACGAAAAACTGATTGTTTGGGCGTGGCAGATTTATGAAGCAATATTTGTAATAAAAGTGAATACCCTGATGATGGCCTATAGTAGGCGTAAAGTCGAAACGTCGGATATATTTGGTTTCAGCGCCCTTTAGCAACAATCAGTAAGTTGTAGCAAAAAAGTGTCATTTCCAAGTTTCCAAAATAGAACCTTAGGTACCCGCGGCAAGTTTTTGGACCTCAGAGACCTCTAGCCCGTCCCATAAAATGGCCACATACCAAATTTCAGCTTTCTAGCTCGAACCGTTCCCGAGATATCGGCTTAAAACCAAAACTTTTCAGGCGGCCATCTTGGATTTTTAGAAACGTCATTTTTAGCTAATTTTACATAAGGGCAACCTTCCATTCGATTTTCAACTTGATATCATCATCGGTTCATAAAACAGCTATAACCTAGCTATGGTCAGCTACATAGCTATGTCTGCTATATTACCATTCATGGTACTCCCATGGGCACCCAGCATCCAAAGTTGAAACCATGTATCATTACCAGTTCTTTAAATACTAACGTTACTCAGCTATTGTAGCTATGATAGCTGAGTCAGCTATATCACAATTTATGGTACCCCCATAGGTACCCACCATCCAATTTTGAACCATGTACCATCAATGGTACCCCAAATATGACGTAATCTACATTCCACCCATATAATACGCATTGCCCAACGTTTTTCTTATGGGAAATACACGTGCGAAAGCGTGAAAACTTATATGCAAAATTTCGTTAATGGTACCCATGGGTTTGGTACCATAAATAAAATTTCGACCCATGGCAACTTACAGTCCATTCCCTAATGAACTATGGTACCAAATTTCAGCTCTCTAGCTTTATTCGTTTCAAAGATATCCCCATTTTTAAATTACCCTGTCTACGGCGGCCATTTTTTTTTCGCCTCCATCTTTTATTTATGACGAAATCAATATTGTCCCATTTAAAAAGCATTGCACAATGTATTTCTTATGGGAAAGCAGAAGAAATAGCAAAAAAAAAATAACTACGCCCATGTCTGCCGAAAAATCGAAAAAATACATTTTTGCCCGAATTTGTAACCGCCACTGTCCGGGCGAAACCCGCGTGGTCTGGCTTCGACGTCATCAGCCAAAAATGAATCCCGACATGAAATTTTCAAATCGACCACTCTTTGTGAAAACGACCTCGAGGACTGGGCATTTTGCCAATAATCTTCCTAGAAATGTTCAAATTTTCGCCGGCCAGACAGTTTTCCCCGCTTTTCGGCCGATTTTCCTTAGTCTGAGGCTTTAAAGTTAATGTTTACATTTCGGAAATCTCAGCTGTCAGTTGCAGATGGGCGCGGCCGCCGAATGCTTCCGATTACTAATTAGTGGCTGGCGAATCGGAACCATTCGGGATTTTCGGCCAAAATTTGAAAAATTTTGCATCGTTCGTTTCGAAATTCAATTAAGACCATTTCGCGACGTCCCTGCTAAAAGTGGTTCCTAAGTCCCAAAAAGAAAACATTCGAAGGTATCCCCTGGGATAGAAAACCATTGCATTAGATGCACGGTCTGGGCAGAAATATACCCCAAATTGAAAACTTGAAATTTAAAGTTTAAAAATTCGTCAAAATTTGAAATTCAAAGCTAGGACCTTGATTTTTGGCACGATCAAGGGCCCACGTGTATACTACCTCCCTGAATCTACAGGGTGAAATGTGAGAAAAGTACACCAAAATTGGCAAAAAACGCGGCACAGAAAAACTTTTGTAGCTCACTCGGTATAAGAGCTAAACTAAAACTAATAACTGATTTTTTTTTCTCTCCACGTCTTCTAGTTGCCTATATACCACCGAAGCTGGACCGTTTCACAGTTTTCGTAATAATCGCAAAAAACTACCTTACTATTTTAGACACTTTTCCTTAATTGTCTTTGGACATTTTTTTGACCACTCTGTATTAAAGTGACGCCTTTGGCGAGATAGGATTAAGAGTAGCCAACGATATGCCCTTTCCCCTGGTACCATCCTTATTGGGCCAGTCGTCTAGCTAAAGGGGTCCAGAAGGCCCAGAAGTGGACCATTACAAATTTTTTTTCAAAAAACCGTTCCAACCATGCGATTTTTTATAGATTTTCCTATTTAACTTATCGGAATTAGACTTTAAAATTTATCATCTACATATATCAGGAAATCTACTCATGGAGCCCATATAGCCCCGGAGTTACGGTAAAGACGTCGTAAATTTGGGTACCTAAAAAACCGCATTTTTGATTTTGGTACGCCACTGGTCAGACCCCCCCGCACGTACTGAAAAACCGACCACATTTGTGGAAAGCCCATTCATTTCTGCACCTACGCCCCTTGAACGAAAATCCCGTCAAGTGAGCAGTTTAAAAGTTATAAGCGTCGAAGTGGAAAAAATACCAAAAATCTACAACCAAAATCGCTACTGGGAGACGGCTTTATAATCCTCACTGACGTTCGGATAAAAACAATTTTTAAAATGCTATGATTTTTTGTTATTTATCTGCAATTTGTATTTCATTTATTTATTACTTGTTTCGCGTCCGAGCTGGGTTCAGTAAGTACATCCCGAGCGCTCTTGACATCAGCCTATCTCGCTCCAACTTGTCAAAATGTTGGGACTGAACTACATATGTCATATATGAACATAACAATTGACGTGAAAAGGTGTAGTTTTAAGTGTTTTGATAGAGAGATCCTGGCTTGGGGATTCCATTTGGGCTGTGGGTACTGGAGTAACGACCAGATTTAGTACAATTGTATTAGCACTCAACTTCGGCTGTCAGTTGAAAAGACGGTGGGAGGACAGTGTTGCCAACATGTCCACGATTTATTCTTAGAATACCTTAGATTGAATAATTGAATTATGTTCAGTAAAATAAAAGAAAGAGTGCAAAAAAATTGCGTCACAGGCGAAAATTATTTTAGGTGCCATGCTGCCACGCCCATTTTTTTGCAAAATTTTTGCCAATATTTTTCAATTTTCGAAATACGAACGACGTCGACACGACATCCAATCAATGACATTTATCATTTGACAATTGATAGCTGACGCTTGCAGCGTATTGTGCCGAGATTATGCAGCTTAACTCAAAGTGCTCTGTTTACTCTCTGAACTTCAGTAGTAGTAGCAGTAGTAGTAGTAGTAGTAGTGTGGTAGAACGTAATTTCGTAAATATCATTATGCGTTGGATTTTTTTAGCATTTATAATTCTGCTTCCTGTTTGTCGCTTTTAATTAGTAAATATCTGTATGCAATAGAAAATCCTCAGATTCTTACAGATCTTACGAAATCCTCCTAAATTCCTAAAAATCCTTAGATCTAAGGATAAAATTCTTGACTTGGCAACACTGTGGGAGGTGCCGAGATCTCGAGCAGTTACGATTAGCATTGTGTATCATAATCGGAACCATTTGCAAAACCCTACATCTTTCGCTTGGAAGTTCAATTGAGACATTTCCTAGGGAAAAAGTGGTTCCTATGTACCGAAAAGAAAACATTCCAAGGTATTTTCTGGCATAGAAAACCATTCGACAGAATGGGTGGTCTTCACAGTTTGCTTAACGAAAATTTCCTGACGTTTCGATTGTATATTGCAATCTTCTTCAGGACTATAAATATAAAGTGGAAATTGCACAAGGGGCAGTAGACAGACAACATAACATAAAAACGGACGATCACTCGCAAATGATTTTACTAACCTTTTTTTTAGGTTGAAAACATGGTTGTGTCAGCAAAGTCTAGTGCTTCAGTACTAGACGAATAATGGAGGATGAAAATGATCCAAACGGGAACTCGAATCAGATTGGTTTTATTAATGATTTTTTTTTGTTATTGTTGGAAGAAATGGCGTCTTACCTCAATGAAACCTTAACCAGAAGTGTCGATAGGCCTGAGCCTTTTTTTGGACGATTTAACGTCTAACTCTGAATAATTTTTTTTATTTGTGTTTATATTTAACGGTTTCAGTTTTTGTAGAAACTTGTCCGTGCAATCCAGCCAAAACTACATATGGTGTATCGTGTTATAAGTTCTCAGAAGTTATTACTTTTTTTCCTTTTTTTCTTGCTTTTTTTACTAATTAATTACGTTGTTTATTACAATTTTTTTATTATAAATTTTTTTCCTTGTTTTAAATTTTATACCTCTATTAAACCTCTACTGAACTTTCTCTGTAACTGTTTAAAATCGTTATACACCCACGTGTTCAGCGGTTTTGAAACTTTCCCTGTGCCAGACGGAAGACCAATTCCGTGTCACCTGTAAACTCCCGATGCAAAGAAAGTTTTCCTTCCCTCTGCTACGCCCACGTTATTTTCAAACTACAGGATTTGCATGGAGAACGAAGTTCAAGCAAACAAGTTTATTTAATCAAAATTCGAGAAAACTTTTCCCTAATTACGCTCAATCGGAAAAATAAGACTCTTCACTAGAAAATAGGGCAAACTTGGAACAATAATGCCGCAGCCTGCCAAAGCAAACACATTTAGAGAAAAGTTCCTGCAAATAGCTGAAAGGATTTCAATACCCCGTGTTCATTACAAAACGTCATCTAGAAGGCCTTGAATTTTTGACATAATCAAAGTAAATAGACTTTTGTTCTTTTTGACGTTTCTCTTACAAAGACGAATATCCCCTTTTTAAGACGCAAGACTCTAAATTAGACTTGAAACTTACCACGTCATGGTCATTAGGAGGAGGGTCCAACAGGAGTTTCTTGCATACCGCCCATATGATAATAAAAAGTAGAGGCGTGCCTGCAAAAGAAACTACGTTATTATATCGAAGTCGTCTAGAGACTTTTGAGTTTTCTTGGTGAACTATTTATTTCCAGATTTCCGCTTTCATCTGTTTCGTTCCCGAGGCATCCAGCTAATTGCAGTTTCGCGAAATTAACTCGAAAACAGACTGTCACGATCATACTCCTCGTGACGATGTTTTTTCCAGAGGTTTTAATTGAAACTCCGGCTGGATATTTTGCTTTAATTTAAGCGCCCCCATAAATAAAAAAAAATGGGCGACTAATTAAGGCCGGTTGCAGCAACAGGTTAAAACTTCTTTAAGCCGTAGATAAACAACAATGCCATCGCTCTGCGAATCAACAAGTGACACGAGCTTAAAAGTTGTCGGCAATTTTATTCCCACTGTAAATATCCCGATTTCCCAGGAAACTTCTCAGCTCCTGAATAGGACAAAATTTTAACTCTACTTTAATCAGCTTACCCCATCCAATAAGGACGTAGACTCGCAGCTTGAAGCTCTCCCGGGTAAGAGTTCGAACCACGAGGATGTACAGATACAGGCCTAAAACGTAAAAGCACATTTAGCATACAAATCAACCCAAATGACTTGATTTTATTTGAAATAAGATGCCTTTTCAGGACATGTTTTGTAAACTCTGAAAATGTATCCTATTTCCATCTGTCGCCGTGGATTTAGAGGAAAGGAAAGGCTCTGTCAGGGGACATAATTAGCAGTCTCATTTGGACAAATGCAGCAGAAAGTTTAACGAGCTGCGGTTTATAGTATAAAGTTTGTTTTCCGAGAAAAGTAGTTGTAACTTGAATATGATAAATCCGATTATAAAAAGGTTGTTGTCTCGTTAGTTTCCCGTGACATAGATGCAAAATTGATATTTGCTCGGATATCAAGTGAGAAGGAGCGTGTTACGTATTTTTCTAGGAACTGAAAGGAAATCTCAAGGATAGCCCTTTAGTTGTGAAAGTTGTTCAAAGGGTACCAAATTCTAAATAGGGAGAAAAAGGCTTGAAATCGAAGCATATTTTATTCTAAAGAAATGGTTTTCTACAAACTTAGGTGCATTAATATACGCAGAGCACTACTGTGACGTCACGTCGCGGGTACAGAAAAAAGAGGAAACTGGGTCGTCCTGTCAGTCTAGCGTCCATGATCGCGCTTTATTTAAAAAACTGCGGTTTCACTTGTCAGCTGTCAGATCAAAAATCCTTTCCAGTTCTCGCAAAGTACTTCAGCTTATATGACACGACTGTTACAATGGTCTTTATATGTAATTTATTTTGATTTTATATTATTAAGAATGGAAATGACTAACTAAAATGTGGCATGAGTCTTTTTACCTCAATATCTTCTGATTTCTGAACGAACATTTTTCGAAATTGATTGGTGATTAACAAATCGTATCTCTCTGGATTTTTTAGTTCGACTTTTAACATAAAAACATTGCAAATTGCCAACTTTTTTCACTTAATTGAGTCTACGACTATAAATAACTCACCGGCTAATCCATTTTTGGGGGTAACGAAGAGATAGGAGATAGAGAATCCGCCATAAAGAAAAACAAATTCAGAAAAAAATACAGCGCACAGCGCCATTGGTCGTTAATCGACCATTCCAGAATAACGTCATTTGACAAGTGCGTCCCTTAAGGCAATATGGCCGACCGACCTATCAAGATACACCCGACCAATCAAAATATGAGAAGAACAGAAGAACACTTGAGATTTATATGCCGTGTTGCCATTTTTACCATTCTTCATCTTTTTGTCTGCTATTATCTGGATAAATAATGTTGTTAAAATATTCCTATTGTACCAAAATTTTTTTTTTTAAGTAACAAGTATTATTATAATGTCACAACGTCAGAAATACGGATAAAAGTTAATTTCATGTTTGTGTTGTTCCTTACTAATATTTCTGTATAAATAGGGAATATTTTACTGTTATTTGGCTAGAATGTTTGATTGCCCTCCAAGGTCAAAGACTCGTGTTCTGGAATGTTCAATACATCATGGCTGACGGGACAGTTGACCTGTACTGACAAAGGGAGCTGACTCGTTGTTGCTTATGGTGAATTGAATCTAGTTGCTTGCAACCCGCTTTTTAGGTCTGCATCAACATAACAAACCTACCTTTAAAATCATGACTATTTGTATTATTACTATTTTATAGACCCTTTCATACTTATCAACACTGCTAAAATGTAATTTGAACTAATACAGGATAAACGGAAGCACAACATATGTCAAAAAACTATGCGTCCGCGGAATAAGCTTTTCATGACATATCTCACCAGAACACTAGTGTGACGTCACGCCGCGGGTACAGAAAAAAAGGGAACTGGGCCGCCCTGTCTGCCTAACGTCCATGATTGCGCGGCATTTAAAAAACTGCGGTTTCACTTGTCAGCTGTCGGATCACAAATACCAGTCTTTGCAAAGTACTTCAGCTAATAAGACAAGACTGTTACAATTGTCTTTGCACGTAATTTATTATGATTTTATTAGTTGATTGATATTATTAAGAATGGAAATGACTAATTAAAATGTGTCATGAATCTTTTAACCTCAATATCTTCCTTATACGTATTAGAATTTGATTTTTGAACGAACATATTTTTCGAAACTGATTGGTAATGAACCAATCGTATTGGCCAGATGTTAATGTTTGGTTACATTCTTCTGACACGCTCTCCAGCGTGTCAGATGGTTCAGTTCAATTTTCAACATAAAAACATTGCAAATTGTCTAGTTTTTTTTACTTAATTGAGTAGATACGACTACAAACTCACCGAGTAATCTGCAGCGGGGGGGTAACAAGGGTAAAATGGCAATGAAACTACCAGGATAAACCGATGGTTACGTTTTGCTAAACCGCCATGAAGAAAAACAATTGAAGAAAAAAATACAGCGACATTGGTCGTTAATTGACCATTCCAGAACAACGTCATTTGACGTGTGCGCCCCTCAAGGCAATATGGCTGACCGACTTATCAAGATTCACCCGACCAATCAGGTATGAGAAGAACGATGCAGATTACTGTAAAATACAGAATCAATTATTAGCTTTGAATAGGTAGACAGAGGAAGTAGGATACGACGCCGGCGTCTGTTACCAGTTTGCTCCAATCTGTCAAGTGTGAAAATACCAGTGGCTTAGCATTGGTATTGTAGCACTTGAGAAAATATTTTATTCAAAATAATAATGGTACTAAATCACTATTTGTAACATTAGTAATATTATACGTAATACTATTAGCAAACATCGACTTTCTATTAAATAAATAAAAATAATTGTCGATTAATAGTGGTTGATAACCCTGGGATTACATCTTCTACGCCTCTGGAAAAACTGCTCAAAAATTTAAATAAAAAAACTGTCTACAGTTACAAGATTTGGATGTAAAATAACTGGTTTTAGAGTTATTTGAGATAATTTGATTGTTGCTGAAAATATAGCTATAGCCGCTGCTTTTATAACCGTAAGCTGCACATCCCACCTTTGTAAATAACACAATTATTTATAATAATAAAGTTTTGCATAATGCAATTTATTACAAAAAACCACATGGCCAACGAAACGTTATCGGAGAATAGCGCGCGCGGATTCCATTGTCTACCTATTCAAAGATCATGGCTGACAATTGACATGTTTAGCGCTTTAGGACAGTAGTCACTCCTTTCCCAAACCATATAAGATAGAAAAGGTTAGATATATTTCACTCACCTTTGAGCAGTTTTATTGTGAGTGAGAGAAGTCAAGCCCGCGCTTTTCCGGAATATTTGATTTTCGGTACACAGCCAAAGGGATTTTTTTGCTTAATCATTAATGAATAGAGCAGAACTGCAGTAGTAGATATGGGGTAGTAAGAACTGCAGTAGTAGATATGATAGGTTGTAGATAATAGAAATGGGGTAGTTATTGGCACAGTGGCTTTATTGCGCCTCGTGCAAATGCAAGCCGTTTAAAATGGATATCAGCTTACTCATTTTCTTTGGAGTTAATCGAGACTAACAATTACGCAAGGGACGGTAGCAATCTAGCGCTTATTCAACTGGTACGTTTATGAGACATTACAGTCTGAGGCAGAACAAGCCTGCCCTTGGCATAAACTGCCAACGGAATCCAGACGTTTATTTAACGACCATATCACGTTTCGCATCACTGATTTAATTTAAAATTGCCAGACCCAATGCAGCTGTAAGCCCGGAGAACTTCGTATATGGCTTCTGATTATTTATTAAGAGCGAGGATGCATCACGCACCGCGTTTTGTACATACAATATGAAGCTCATGTTTAAAAATTGCTGCCGTTTCCGTCCCATAAATCCGACTTATCGCCGAGGGATGTAAGTAAACACGGAACAGCAGGAGCCCGTAATAATGGCCCTGGCAGGTTGCAGGATTGACACACTTACCTTCAACAAACATCCAGAAGAACGTGGTGATGTTGAAATAATGTAGGAGGGTCACGACATAAACGCACGTTAACTCCATATGCTTCCGAAAATTTAGCTGAAAATAAAAGGAAAACTTGTAACTTTTGCAAGTGAATAAACATTTCGCCATATTTCGAGAAAACGATTACAGTTATTAGAGCTCTTAAACGCTGCTCCAGAATTGGTTTTGTGTTGCGGAATTTAAAGCAAACTTTGTGCAGTATCTTTTCAATTAAAACTTTGGCTATTACCGGGAGAGAGGACCACGACTAAATTAAATGCCTCGTCAGTATTTACCTGTATAATTCCCAAAAAGCCGAAATGTATTATTTAGAAACTCCGCGCCTTCGTCGCCTTAATTGTTCTGTTTGTGTCTTATTTCGGGCCCCGGTAAGTGAGAAAGTACATTTAATACTTTGTTGAGTTTTTTTTTTCGATTTAGGAGAGTTAAAAGTGAAATGAGAAGAGGTGGAAGTGGAATTGTAAATACCCACGCCCATTTAAAGAAAAAAAAATCGTTGGCAAAGTTGCGCCATTGTTAACAGGCCCTAATTCTAACATCATTTCTAAAAATTCCAAATTTGTACTTCTCCAGTGACTCCAAATTTGCATGTGTAGATATTCTGTTTCATTTTTTAAATTATCATTTTTAGGTGTATTAAGTTACTCTTATCCGATTTTAACCTTTAGTTCTAACCTGAATTTCTCCAGAATATCTCCATATTTGCACTTTTATATTTGATACTTTGTTTCTTATTCTAAGAACGTTTTGGACTTAGAATCAAGTCCAAAACGTTCTTCTAAACTGATTCTCCCAAAAGACCCCAAATATGAATTTTTAAACGCATTGTGTTAGCATTTTTCTAAAAAATTCCAAACTTGCTTATATCTCTAATTTTCGATTTTCTAGAGACTCCAAATCTGCATTTTTAGACACTTTGTGTCAATTTTAACAGACTTTGGCCCTATATCTAACCTGCATATTTCTAAAAATTAAAAATTTACATTTTCAGGTGCTTTAAGTTAATTTTAACCGATTTTAATCCCTAAGTCTAATCTGTGTTGCTTCAGAAACTCCATATTTTCATTTTTAGATATTTTGTTTAATTTTTTTGAAGGTTTTGAAAAAAAATTCCAAATTTGTTTCTATCTGTAATGTGAGATTCCCTAATGATATCTGCATTTTTAGATACTTTGTGTTATTTCTAAGAGTCTTTGGCCTTAATTCTAACTTGAATATTTCTAAAAATTCTAATTTTGCATTTTTAGATGTTTTAAGTAATTTTTTACCGGTTTTTAATCTCTAGTTTTAACTTAATTTCTTCAGAGACTACAAATTTCCATTTATAAATACTTTGTTACTTTTTTTAAAGATTTTGATCTTGATTCTATGTCTTATTTTTAGAAAAATTCTTGGATTTTTGGACGCTTTGATCAGCATTTCTCTGAAAATTCCAAATTTCTAATCTGAGATTGGCTAAAGACCATAAATCTGCATTTTTTGATACTTTTTCTATTTTTTAATAGACTTTAGCTCTAGTTCTAACTGAAGAAGTTAGAAGTTGAATTTCTCCAGAAACTCCAAGTTTGTATTTTCAGATACTTTGTTCCTTTTTTTATAGAGTTTGACCATGACTATAAGACTCATTTTTGTATTTTTAGACCATTAAGTAATCTTTAAACCGATTTAGTTTACTTTAACCGAATCAGCATTTTTCTAACAATTCCAAATTTCCTTCTATCTCTAATCTGAGATTCTCTGAAGATTCCAAATTTGCATTTTTAGATACTTTGTGTAATTTTTAAAAGACGTTGGCCCTTATTCTAACCCGCATATTTCTAAAAATTCCATATTTGCCTTTTTAGATGCTTTAAGTTATCTTTAAACCTTTAGATTTTAACCTTTAGTTCTAATCTGAATTTCTCCGGAGACTCTAAATTTGCAACTTTAGATGCTTTGTTTTTTTGTAAGGTTTTGGCCTTGATTCTAAGTCTCATTTCTCAAAAAAAAAAATCCAAATTTGCATTTTTAGACAATCTAAGTCGTCTTTAACTGATTTTGCTCCTGATTCTACACTGAATCTCTGAAAGGATTCCAAATTTGTATTTTTAAGTGCTTTGTGACAGTATTTCTCTAAAATTTTTATATTTTTCCCTATCTCTACTCTGAGATTTTTCAAAGATTCCAAATCTGCATTTTTAGACCCTTTGTGTCTTTTGAACATACTTTGTCTCTAGTTTTAACCTGCATATTTGTAAAAATTAAAAATTTACATTTTTTTGATGCTTTAAATTAATTTTAAACGGTTTTGTCCTTAGTTCTAACCTGAGTTGCTCCAAAAACTCCATATTAGCATTTTTAGACATTTTGTTTTTTCTTAAAAAGGTTTTGGACTTGATTATAAGTCTGATTTTTCAAAAAATTCCAAATCTGCATTTTTAGACATTTTGTGTCATGTTTAACAGACTTTGAACCTACATCTAACCTGCACATTTCTAAAAATTCAAAATTTTCCTTTTTGGGTGCTTTAGTTATTTTAGACCGATTTTAATCCTTAGTTCTAACCTGAATTGCTCCAGAAACCCCATATTTCAATTTTTAGATACTTAGTTTCTTTTTTAAAGAGGTTTTGGACTTAATTACAAGGCTAAATTTTTCAAAAAATTCCAAATTTACATTTTTAGACAATCTAAGTTGTCTAAGACCGATTTTGCCCTTAATTCTAAGCCGAATCTCCCAAAAGACTCCAAATTTGAATTTCTAAAAAAATTGTGTTAGCATTTTTCTAATAAATTCCAAATTTATTTCTATCTCTAATCTTAGATTCTCTAAAGATTCCAAATATGCATTTTTAGACGGTTTGTGTCATTTTTAACAGACTTTGGCACTATATCTAATCTTGCATATTACTGAAAACTCAAAATTTACATTTTTAGGTGGTTTAAGTTAATTTTAACCGATTTTAATCCCTAGTTCTAACCTGAGTTGATCCAGAAACTCCATATTTAAATATTTAGATGCTTTGTTCTTTTTTTAATTTTGACCTACTATTATTTTGTGATTTTTACATGCATTAAGTTATTTTTTGACCAATTTTAACCTTAATTCTAACTTGAATTTCTCCAAAGACTCCAAATTTGCATTTTTAGGTACTTTGTTTCTTTTCCGAAAAAGATTTTGACTTTGATTGTAGGTTCAATTTATCAAAAAATTCCAAATTTGCATTTTTAGACGATCTAAGTCATCTTTAACTGATTTTGCCACTGATTCTAAACTGTTTTTCTCAAAAATTCCAAATTTCTAATCTGAGAATCTCTAAAGACCATAAATCTGCATTTTTAGACACTTTTTGTCATTTTTGTCTCTTTTTTTTATAGATTTTGACCTTGATTCTAAGACTCATATTTGCATTTTTAGATGATTAAGTAATCTTTAAACCAATTTAGTTTACTTTAGCCGAATAACCATTTCTTTAAAAATTCCAAATTTTCTTCTATCTCTAATCTGAGATTTTTTAAATACTTTGTTTCGTCTTTCAAAAAGGTTTTGGCCTTGATTCTAAGACTCATATCTCAAAAAATTCCAAATTTCGATTTTTAGACAAACTAAGTGGTCTTTAACCGATTTTGCCCCTAATTCTAAACTGATTCTCCCAAAACACCCCAAATTTTAATTTTTAAACACGTTGTGTCTGCATTTCTCTAAAAATTCCAAATTTGGTTCTATCTGCAGTTTGAGATTCTCTAAAGATATCTGCATTTTTAGATACTTTGTGTTATTTCTAAATAAGTTCTAAAACTATTCATCAGCATTTTTCTGAAAATTGATTTTGAAAATTTCTAATCTGAGATTCTCTAAAGGCCATTAATCTGCATTTTTTTGACACTTTTTGTCATTTTCAACAAAATTTGGCTCTAGTTCTAGCCTGCGTATTTCTAAAAATTTGAAATTTGCATTTTTAGATGCTGCCAAGTTCATTTTAACCAATTTTAACCCCTAATTCCAACCTGAACTTTTCCAGAAACATCAAGTTTGCATTTTCAGATACTTTGTTTCTTTTTTTTACAGATTTTGGCCTTGAGTCTAAGACTCATTTTTCCATTTTTAGACGACTAAGTAATCTCTAAACCGATTTAGTTTACTTTAACCGAATCACCATTTCTCTAAAAATTCCAAATTTCCTTCTATCTCTAATCTGAGATTCTCTAACGATTCCAAATCTGTTTTTTGTAAGGTTTTGGCCTTGATTGTAAGTCTCATTTCTCAAAAAATTCCAGATTTGCATTTTTAGACAATCCAAGTCGTCTTTAACTGATTTTGCCCCTAATTCTAAACTAAATCTTCCAAAGGATTCCAAATTTGTGTTTTTAAGTATTTTGTGTCAGAATTATTTTAAAATTTCATATTTTCTTCTATCTCTAATCTAAGATTCTCTAAAGACTCCAAATCTACATTTTAGACACTTTTTGAAATTTTTAACAGACGCTGGCCATTGTTCTAACCCTCATATTTCTAAAAAATCCTAATTTGCCCTTTCAGAGACTCCAAATTTGTAATAGATGTTTGTTCTTTTTGAAGTTTTGGCCTTGATGCTAAGTCTCATTTCTCAAAAAATTCCAGATTTGCATTTTTAGACAATCCAAATCGTCTTTACCCGGTTTTGCCCCTAATTCTAAACTGAATCTTCCAAAAGATTCCAAATTTGTGTTTTTAAGTATTTTGTGTCAGAATTATTTTAAAATTTCATATTTTCTTCTATCTCTAATCTAAGATTCTCTAAAGACTCCAAATCTGCATTTGTAGACATTGTGTGTAAATTTTAACAGACGTTGGCCCTTGTTCTAACCCTCATATTTCTAAAAATTCTAAATTTGCCCTTTCAGAGACTCCAAATTTGTAATTTTAGATGTTTGTTTTTTTTTTAGGTTTTGGCCTTGATGCTAAATCTCATTTCTCAAAAAATTCCAGATTTGCATTTTTAGACAATCCAAGTCGTCTCTAACCGATTTTGCCTTCTTGAATCTTCCAAAGGATTCCAAATTTGTGTTTTAATCGCTTTGCGTCAGCATTTTTCTAAAAATTTCATATTTCCTTCTATCGCTAATCTGAGATTCTCTAAAGACTCCAAATCTACATTTTTAGACACTTTTTGAAATTTTTAACAGACGTTGGCCATTGTTATAACCCTC
The DNA here is from genome assembly GCA_951812265.1 of Taphrorychus bicolor. Taxonomy (NCBI): domain Eukaryota; kingdom Metazoa; phylum Arthropoda; class Insecta; order Coleoptera; family Curculionidae; genus Taphrorychus; species Taphrorychus bicolor. The sequence goes on along the minus strand of OX638302.1, from coordinate 1,269,746 downwards.
ATATTTCTAAAAATTCCTAATTTGCCCTTTCAGAGACTCCAAATTTGTAATTTTAGATGTTTGTTCATTTTTTAGGTTTTGGCCTTGATGCTAAGTCTCATTTCTCAAAAAATTCCAGATTTGCATTTTTAGACAATCCAAGTTGTCTTTAACCGGTTTTGCCCCTAATTCTAAACTGAATCTTCCAAAAGATTCCAAATTTGTGTTTTTAATCGCTTTCTGTCAGAATTTCTCTAAAAATTTCATATTTCCTTCTATCTCTAATCTGATATTTTCTAAAGACTCTAAATCTGCATTTTTAGATATTTTGTGTCTTTTTAACGACTTTGTCTCTAGTTCTAACCTGCATATTTACAAAAATTCAAAATTTATGTTTTTTAGATGCTTTAAGTTATTTTTAACCGATGTTAACCCCTAATTCTAACCTGAATTTCTCCAGAAACTCTAAATTTGAATACTCAGACGCTTGTTTTTTTTTTAATTTTGACCTTGATTCTAAGTTTCATTGCTGCATTTTTAGACACTTTGTGTCATTTTTATCAGACCTTTTCCCTAAATCTAACTTGCATATTTCTAACAATTTAAAATTTGCATTTTCAGATGCTTTGTTACTTTTTTTTTAACGTTTTGGCCTTGTCTTATTTTTAAAAAAATTCCCGGTAAATTCCAAACTTTGGCTATCATCGAGAGAAGACTCGACCAAATTGAATTTAATGCTACGTCAGTATTTAGTGCAAGCAAATGTGCTCTGTTCCTGCAATAATTGCTTTGTTTGTGTGTTCTTTTAGGCCCCAAAATATATTTAACACTTTATCGAGTTTTATTTTTTATTTAGGGGAGTTAAAAGTAAAACAAAAAGAGATAGAAGTGGACTTTTAAATACCCACTGGCTTGTAAAGAAGAAAATCGTTAGAAAAGTTATAAAAAATTTGTATGTACTCACCTCAATAAGAATTACTATCCACATGCAGTACGTAAGCAGATACGACCAAAGCAAGTTCATATGGATCTTGTTCCGGAGGCACCTCAATTCCCTAAAAGAAAAATCTCCTGGATATCTTGTGAAATTGGAAACCAAAGAAAAACATAGTTTAACATTTAAGACAACGTTTCGATTTAAATTTAGACTAAAAACTATTGACTGACTTTCATTTTTAAGGTATTGAAAGGTTTGCCGGATGTATCCACCGGTGCACTCTTGATAGGGAATTTCGTTCGTTCATTACATTCGCTGTCGTGCCAGTAAAAATCTGGATGGTTAAGTAAATGTGTTCTTAGATTGGTCAGTGCATATATATATGTTTTTTTGAAAAGTTGAAATTATTTTTTACTGTCAATAGTCGATTAAAAAACAAAAGCAATTTGTGTTTAAACTTAGATAGTCTCTGATTACGATGGTTTTTATATTTGATGGAGCAGTAGTTGTTTAGACAATTAGATTGTGTTTAAACAATGTTTATACTCAAAACCTCTATAAATATATGAAAAAAAGTGGATATATTTCCAGATGTTTGTGTCGTTGACAAAATAAAGTAAAACTCCTTCTTCCTGGCATAACTATCCACATGCTGTAAATAGAAATAAGTTTAAGTGGATAAAGAGGCACTGTCAACTAAGGAAAAGAAAGCAGTCGCTAGTGTATGACGCAATTCACATGAGCTAGGCGTAATAAAATAAAAGTAAGGAAAAAGACAAAGTAATACAATATTTAGATAATTTCCAATTTAAATAAAATATTATTTGGAGATATAAATGTGCATTTCGAATTATAATGAAGCACAACGTTTATTCAGCTGTGCAGTAAAAGCATTAAATTTGGAACATAAATGCTCGGGATAGACAAATAGCAAAAAAAAAAAACATTGAGTGCATATAATCATACAGCTATAAAGTGTAATCCACCTGCAATTATTATCAACCATCAGTTTGCAGAAATTAGCGCGACATTCCTCTTTGAAGTGGTTGTTTTACAATGCAATGCGTTTCCATAAACTAGTTGGTCAGCAAAACTCTTGAGTCGGTTTGTTTATGGTGTGCTTTTGTCACACACGCGCGTCATTTTTTTTTTTTTTTTTTTTTTTTTTTTTTTTTTTTTTTTTTTTTTTTTTTTTTTTTTTTTTTTTTGCGTCGTTTTTGACCATGCGCGCGGGGCGCCCATAGTTTAGGAAGTCCGAACGCTGTGGGTAAAGTACTTTTGAAGTTTTGTAGGGTAAGACCATGCGCGCGGGGCGCCCATAGTTTAGGAAATCCGAACGCTGTGGGCAAAGTAGCCCAAATTGCCGTAAAATTATTAACAAAGAACCTGAAGTAACTGAAATGTCGAAACGTCTCAAATACCTTATTTCATATTAAGTAATATGTAAACAGGTAAAAAACGTGCTAAAATTCATAAAAAGATATAAAATGGCACCACGAGTACCCATAGCAAAGTTGCCATTTATGACATATTGTTTGTGATTGTGAACAGAATCTACAATTGAAATTTCAGTTTTCTAGCTTTAGATGTTCCTAAAAATGTAAAATTTGTCAATTTTTGGGTCACCCTATAGTATCTAAATCAGAAACCAAAGGCACTATTTATAATAAAGGAATAAAACCTACAAAAAAGTATTGTTAAACAAAAAAAAACTAAAGTTAAATGTTGCAGCATTATTTGGGACACCGTATACTATTTAAAACAGAAATCAACGCTCTATTTATCATAAAACTACTGGAGCTTACGCAATAAATTCACAGATATCAATTTACATGACAAAATCCTAAAATTCTAGGTTACAACACTTTTTTGGGACACTCTATACTATCCAAAACGTAAATTAATGCCCTATTTATCATACGACTACTAGAACCTACGAATAAAATCGATTACTATTGATTTATATGGGTAAAGTCGATATTTTGTCGATATTTAACAAAGAACCTGAAGATACCTAAAAGTAACTGAAACGTCTCAAATACCTTATTTCATATTAAGTAATATGTAAACAGAATCTACAATTGAAATTTCAGTTTTCTAGCTTTAGATGTCCCTAAAAATGTAATATTTGTCAATTTTTGGGTCACCCTATAGTATCTAAATCAGAAACCAAAGGCACTATTTATAATAAGAGAATAAAAAACCTACAAAAAAGTATTGTTAAACAAAAAAAACTAAAGTTAAATGTTGCAGCATTATTTGGGACACCGTATACTATTTAAAATAGAAATCAACGCTCTATTTATCATAAAACTACTGGAACTTACGCAATAAATTAGCAGATATCAAGTTACATGAAAAAATCCTAAAATTCTAGATTACAACACTTTTTTGGGACACGCTATACTATCCAAAACGTAAATAAATTAGCAGATATCAAGTTACATGAAAAAATCCTAAAATTCTAGATTACAACACTTTTTTGGGACACTCTATACTATCCAAAACGTAAATAAATGCCCTATTTATCATACGACTACTAGAACCTACGAATAAAATCGATTACTATTGATTTATATGGGAAAAGTCGATATTTCTATATTAAGCATATGAGACTCTCCCCAACTGGCCCAAAAACCTAAATTTTTAGATAAAAATCGTGAATTTCAGCCTTCAACAGCTTATATCGCGTTTTAATGAGGATTTATCCCAAAAGCTATATGAGGAACCAAAAAAGTACAATAATTTTAGTGTTTTTTAACAATTTGTGGATAAAATGGCGAAGGAAATGTTCTGCAGTAAATATTACTAATATCTGACAACACCAGACTCCTTGAATAATTAAAATTGCCTTCATTACTAAGTTGTAATAACTCTTTCATCGCCTATATCTAACATTTTATTCTGGCTTGTCTACGTACTAAATAGTCCACTCTTTCTATGTAAAATACACACTGCTTATGGACTGTTTCTGCATTATTAGCATATATTAGCTTCCTGCATCATTTTTTGAGCCACCCTATACTATCTAAAACAGAAATCAAGGTCCTATTCATCAAAAAACGACGCGAAGTAACAAATAAAATCGACTACTATAGATTTAAATGACACATATAGAAAACACTATGTTAAACATATGGGGCTCTCAAACCGGCCCAAAAAACTAAATTTTGAGATAAAAATCGTGCATTGCTGCCTTTAACAGCTAATATCTCGTTTCGATGAAGATTTATCAAAAAATGTATAAGAACAGCTAAGGAAGTAGAAGAATAGAGCTACACGTAGAGCCCATTTTCGAAGCTCTGACTAGAACAGTAACCGAGCACGGGTGGCCCAAAAATTAGGTACAAATTTTGCACTTTTTTTAAATTTTCTCAAAAACCGTGAAAGCTAGCTTCTTTCTGATACATGCATCTGATAGCCCTTGATGACCTCTTCATACATCATATTAACCGGCATATCGAAAAACCTTACCGTTTCCAAGATAAACAGAAAAATGTAAAAATTTCAAAATTTTCAAAGGGGGTAGGTCGTGAAAATTTTCGACCGAAATCGATTGTCATAGATTTGATCAAAAGAAGTCTCAAATGAAAGAGGGGACAAAAATATGTAAAAAAATTGCAATTTCGGAATTTTCAGTAGTTTCCTTCCCCTTCAAAATGGCGCCAAGAACGTAACTTTTCCACTTTTTATCGACATTTTAATACTTATATCTATATAATTCGAAAACTAAACATGTTATAACGATGCTATTGACACCCATGAATAGAGCATTCTCGACCACAAAATACCTGCTTAATTTGTCGTTGAAGGTTTTTAATTTAGTTGACGTAATGTTCGATCAAATAAAAATGTTAGGTATTTTTTACAAAATTTTAACAGTTTTTTACTTCCCGTGAGACTGTTATTAAACTTGGCAAAATAGTAATTAACGTTTTGAGCAGTATTTGAGCCGACTCACACTTAATTGAGTCACCGTTGTTCTATTGCCGTAAATGGCTTTGCTATAAAATGGCAAAAGTCACTCTACCCCTATCAATGAGAAATTTAATCAGTCAAATCTCAGAACCCAGAAACGGTAAAATCGAACAGTTAGTACCAGTCGAATGGGCTTCGTTAAAGCTATTTTGTCAGTCATATACGAAAAACTGATTGTTTGGGCGTGGCACATTTATAAAGCAATATTTGTAATAAAAGGGAATACCCTGATGATGGCGTATAGTAGGCGTAAAGTCGAAACGTCGGATATATTTGGTTTCGGCGCCCTTTAGCAACAGTCAGTAAGTTGTAGCAAAAAACTGTCATTTTAATAAAAAAGTTTCCAAAATGGAACCTTCGGTACCCGCGGCAAGGTTCTGGACCTCAGAGACCTCTAGCCCGTCCCATAAAGTGGCCACATACCAAATTTCAGCTTTCTAGCCCAAACCGTTCCAGAGATATCGCTTTAAAACCAAAACTTTTCAGGCGGCCATCTTGGATTTTTGGAAATGTCATTTTTAGCGAATTTTACATAAGGGTAACCTACCACTCGATTTTCAACTTGATATCATCATCGGTTCATAAAACAGCTATAACCTAGCTACAGTCAGCTACATATAGCTATGTGAGCTATATTACCATTGATGGTACCTCCATGGGCACCCAGCATCCAAGTTTGAACCATGTATCATTAGCAGTTCTCTAATTATCAACGGTACTCAGCTACTGTAGCTATGATAGCTGAGTCAGCTATATCACAATTTATGATACCCCCATAGGTACCTACCATCCAAATTTGAACCATGTACCATTAATGGTACCCCAAATATGACGTAATCTACATTCCACCCATATAATACGCATTGGCCAACGTTTTTCTTATGGGAAATACATGTGCAAAAGCCTGAAAACTTATATGCAAAATTTCGTTAACGGTACCCATGGGTTTGGTACCATGACGAAGGTTTCCACCCATGGCAACTTGCAGTCCATTCCCTAGTGAACCATGGTACCAAATTTCAGCTCCCTAACTTTATTCGTTTCAGAGATATCCCCATTTTTTAATTACCCTGTCTACGGCGGCCATTTTTTTTTCGCGTCCATCTTTTATTTCTGACGAAATCAATATTGTCCCATTTAAAAAGCGTTGCACAATGTATTTCTTATGGGAAATACACGTGCAAAAGCGTGAAAACTTGTATGCAAAATTTCGTTAACGGTACCCATGGGTTTGGTACCATGACGAAGGTTTCCACCCATGGCAACTTGCAGTCCATTCCCTAATGAACCATGGTACCAAATTTCAGCTCCCTAACTTTATTCGTTTCTGAGATATCCCCATTTTTAAATTACCCTGTCTACGGCGGCCATTTTTTTTCTCCTCCATCTTTTATTTATGACGAAATCAATTTTGTCCCATTTAAAAAGCATTGCACAATGTATTTCTTATGGGAAAACGGAAAAAATGGCAAAAAAGAAATATAACTACGCCCATGTCTGCCGAAAAATCGAAAAAATACATTTTTGCCCGAATTTGTAGCTGCCACTGTCTGGGCGAGAACCGCGTGGTCTGGCTTCGACGTCATCAGCGAAAAATGAAACCCGACATGAAATTTTCAAATCGACCAGTCTTTGTGAAAACGACCTCGAGGACCGGGCATTTTGCCAATAATCTTCCTAGAAATGTTCAAATTTTCCCCGGCCAGACAGTTTTCCCCGCTTTTCGGCCGATTTTCCTTAGTCTGAGGCTTTAAAGTTAATGTTTACATTTCGGAAATCTCAGCTGTCAGTTGCAAATGGCCGCGGCCGCCGAATGCTTCCGACACCCCCGTGGTGGACGTCGCTTCGGAACCATTCGGGATTTTCGGCCAAAATTTCAAAAATCTGCATCTTTCGCTTCGAAATTCAATTAAGCCCATTTCGCGACGTCCTAGCTAAAAGTGGTTCCTAAGTCCCAAAAAGAAAACATTCCAAGGTATCCCCTGGGATAGAAAACCATTCGATTAAATGCACGGTCTCCGGACAAATATGCCTCAAAGTGGCAATTTGAAGTTTAAAGTTTAAAAATTCGTCAAAATTTGAAATTGAAAGCTAGGCCCTTGATTTTTGGCAAGGTTAAGGGCGCATGTGTGTACTACCTCCCTGAATTATTTCAGATTTTTTGCTGCAAAAATGTGGAATCTACAGGGTGAAACGTGAAAAAAGTACACCAAAATTGGCAAAAAATGCGGCACAGAAAAACTTTTGTAGCTCACCCGGTATAAGAGCTAGACCAAAACTAATAACTGATTTTTTTTTTCTCTCCACGTGTTCTAGTTGCGCATATACCACCGAAGCCGGACCGTTCCATAGTTTTCGTAAAAATCGCAAAAAACTACCTTCCTATTTTGGACACTTTTCCTTAATTGTCTTTGGACCTTTTTTTGACCACTCTGTATTAAAGTGGCACCTTTGGGGGGATAGAATTAAAAGTAGCCAAGGATATGCCCTTTCCCCTGGTACCATCGTTATTGGGCCAGTCTTCTACCTAAAGGGGTCCAGAAGGGCCAGAAGTGGACCATTACAAAATATTTTTCGAAAAACCATCTCAACTTTGCGATTTTTTGTACATTTTCCTATTTAACTTATCGGAATTAGACGTCAAAATTGTTCGTCTACACATATGCGGAAATCTACCCGTGGGCAGTCCTATACCCCACATAGTCCCGGAGTTTCGACAAAGACGCCGTAAATTTGGGTACCTAAAAAAACGCATTTTTGACTTTGGTACGCCACTGGTCAGCCCCCCCCCGCACCTACCAAAAAACGGACCACATATTTGGAATGCCCGTTCATTTCTGTACTTACGGCCCTCGAACGAAAATCGCGTCAAATGAGTAGTTTTAAAGTTATAAGCGTCGAAATGGAAAAAATACCAAATATCTACAACCAAAAAGTCAACTTTGGCTGCGCGTTATAATCCTCACTTGCGTTCGGATAATAAAACGAAAAGTTATTTTTAGCCGTCTAAAATACATTTGTATCCATATTTATCAAGCTTTTTCCTGGCTAATAATTTATGGTCTCCATGATAAAGCCCGACGGGGCGCCGGCGAGCGCTCGCTATTTGCGGCGGCAATATTGGGGTCTATTTCGAATAAATGGAAAAGCGGTGTCTATTTTAATTTTGTCCCAGTTTTGCAGACATTTGGCCAGTACTTACTTGAAATAAGTGAATATAAAAATAGCGACGGCCAATGTGATCGAGCTAATGATGTAGCCTATTAAGTAGATGTCACTCAGCGTTTCGAAAGTGGATGGGAATGGGAAGATCGGTTTGCACTCGTTATAAGCCCCTAGGGACCAGGTTCCGTTCCATAAGCAGTCCCTCGTGATGTTTTCTGAAAGGGAAACAAATTAGTACAAAAATGCAATCGCCTTTAACACTCTAAAACATAATTATCCGCGTATGTCTTTTGTCTTTGGGAGCTTTGCCTGGATCACGAGAGCTTTTGAAAGATTCCAGGCTTTTCCACTATGGACTTTAATTGAAACTCCCAACGCCATCGAATTAGAATCTTTAATGCGCTAAATGAAGTGCAAAAATATTTAAAAGAAAAACCGACAAAATTTAACGATAATGACTATTCATAATTGACATTTTTTGTTACACAAGTTTATTCATCCTTTGTACGAAACGTATTTCCAATCTCCTATGCGAAACGTGTGTGGAAAATATGTACTGAATAAAAGATGCGGGGAATAAGATGGGAAAAGGACTTTCCACTCCCGTGCATACCGGATGTATTTAAATCGACCTGCCGGAAAGCTCATTGTCAAATTTTAACGGTATAAGCCGCAACGAGAGTTCAATTTGGGAGAGTTGGAAAGCTATTTTTGACAACTAGACACCCATCACACCGCAACTAACTAAACTAGCCCGGTTTTAAAAGACGTTAAAATTACGTTCAAGGGTTGCACTGCACTAAAGTTAGTTTAAACAACGATATAATATTGACAAGGTAATCGCACGACCCATCATTTAATCATTAGGCGTGTGAGCAAGCGAGCGAGCGAGAGAGAAACGTATTGAAAGATGGAATATAGAGGCCTACATTTGCTACGCTTTCATGCCGGAGGGTGACAATTTTTTCATTTCACGTGTGTGAAATGACCACGACATGTATACTTAACTTAAAAATTATTGTGACCTTCAACCTGCGAAAAATCTCAATGTAGGTAGTAGTGCCTGTTGGCGAGTGGCTAGGCCCTAAGCCGAGGTGATAAAGGGAGTTAACCTGTCAGAAAAGAAACCATCTTGGCCATTCCGCACCTTACTCAGAGCGAAAGAGATCGGGAAATACCCAAAGATTCAAACTTACATAACTGGCAATGCCGCAAAACAGGGCAAGACAAGACGCCTCTTATCTTGCTTATCTTGGGCTGTCTTATCGATTTTTTAGCAAGTTTGGCTTGATAAGACAAAACAAAATAACATGAGCCAAGACAAGATGTGACTTGAGTTGTTTTGAGTGAGAGTCATTTTGGATCGATTTTGGCCCTAATTCTTAAACCTGTATTTTTCGGAATTTTTTTCACAAATTTCCAATTCTCATTTTTAAATGCTTTGAGTAATTTTTAGCCCCAATCCTTTTCGAAATTTCTCAAAAAAACTTCAAATTTTCTATTTTAGATGCACAATACCAAACTTGCATTATGAAGCGTATTGAACCAAATTTCATTTATTTTAGTCCAAAAACGTAATTTTACCAAAAATAAGTAATGAGAAAATTTGAGTCAACTTTGGCCTCGGTTTGCCTGATTTTGTCGTAAATATGAATTACTCAAAAAAAATAATAAAAATTTGGATTTTTGGAAAATGTGGGTCATTTTTAACCGATTTTATCTCTAATTCAAATCTAAATTTCTCCAAAAGATCCGAATATGGGGCAACTTTATTAGACGCTCTAACTAAATTTTAAACGATTTTTGCAATGTTATTGGCCTTAATTCTAACATGATTTTCTCAAAAAAAAACCAAATTTGCATTTTGGAGTGAAAAATTAAGTCAGTTTGGCATGATTTCAAACAATAAAAACTTGCATTCTTGGACAATGTCAGTCATTTTTAACCCAATTCTAATCTGAATTTCTCAAAAAATTTCAAATATGGGAAAATTTTGAACGCTCTGACTATATTTTAAACGATTTTTTCAATTCACAACTTGGATCTCTTCGAAATTTTATTGGCCTTAATTCTAACACGAGTTTCTCCTCAAATAAAAAACAAATTTGCACTTTGAACCAAATTTCATTTATTTTACAATAAAAACATGATTTTTCACAAATTGCAAATTCTCATTTTTAAATGCTTTGAGTAATTTTTGGCCGATTTTAGCCCTAATCCTTTTCGAAATTTCTCAAAAAAACTTCAAATTTTCTATTTTAGGCGCACAATACCAAAATTGCATTATGAAGCGTATTGAACCAAATTTAATTTATTTTAGTCCAAAAACGTAATTTTACCAAAAACAAGTAATTAGAAAGTTTGAGACAACTTTGGCCTCGGTTTGCCTGATTTTGTCCTAAAATTGAGTTACTCCAAAAAAAAATAATCAAAATTTTCATTTTTGGAGAATGTGGGTTATTTTTAAGCGACTTTATCTCTATTTCTAATCTAAATTTCTCCGAAAGATCCGAATATGGGGCAACTTTAGACGCTCTGAGTAATTTTTAAACGATTTTTGCAATTTTTAACCTAATGTCTTAAAACACAAAACAAAAACAAAAAAAACCAAATTCGCATTTTGAAGCATTTTGAACCAAATTTAATTTGTTTTATAATAAAAACATAATTTTAACAAAATCAACTAATTAGGAAAATTAAGTCAGTTTTGCCTGATTTCAATAAGTCAAAATTTGCATTCTTGGACAACATCAGTCATTTTTAACCCAATTCTAATCTGAACTTTTGGACGCTCTGCCTAAATTCTAAACGATTTTTTCAATTCACAACTTGAATCTGCTCGAAATTTTACTGGCTTCAATTATAACATGAGTTCCTCAAAAAAAAAAAAAAAAATACAAACTAAACTAAATTCGCATTTTGAAGTATTTTGAACCAAATTTCATTTTTTTTTGTATAAAAATGTAATTGTAACAAAATCAACTAATTAGAAAATTAAATCAGTTTTGCCTAATTTTATTAAATCAAATTCTACATTCTTGGACAATGTGTGAGTCATTTTTAACCCAATTCTAATCTGAATTTCTCAAAAAAATTGAAATATGCGGCAATTTTGGACGCTCTGACTAAATGTTAAATGATTTTTTTTATTTAATGAAATTTTATTGGCCTTAATTCTAATATGATTTTAGAAAAAAAAAAAATGCATTTTGAGGCATTTTCAACCAAATTTCGTTTATTTTAGTATAATTTTAACAAAATCAACTAATTACAAAAATTAAGTCAGCTTTGTCTGATTTACAAAAAAAACAAAATTTGCATTCTTGGACAATGTCAGTAATTTTTAACAAAATTCTAATCTGAATTTCTCAAAAAAATTGAAATATGGGGCAATTTTGCACGCTCTGACTAAATTTTAAACTATTTTTTCAATTGACAGCTTGAATCTATTTGAAATTTTATTGGCCTTAATTGTAAAATAATTTAAAAAAAATAATAATAATAACAATGTTGCATTTTGAAGCATTTTGAACCAAAATTTCATTTATTTAAGAATAGAAACATAATTTTAACAAAATCAACTAATCAGAAAAATTAAGTCAGTTTGCCCCAATTAACTCAATTCTAATCTGAAATTCACAAGAAAATTGAAATATGGGGCAATTTTGGACGCTCCGTCTAAATTTTAAACGATTTTTTCAATTCTTAACCTACATCTCTTCGAAATTTTCTTGGCCATAATTCTAATATGAGTTTCTCAAAAACAAAAAAAAGTTACTAAATATGCATTTTAAAGCATTTTGTACCAAATTTCATTTATTTTAGTATAAAAACATACTTTTAACAAAATCAACTAATTAGAAAAATTAAGTCAGTTTTGCCTGATTTCAATAAATCAAAATCTGCATTCTTGGACAATGTCAGTCATTTTTAACCCAATTCTAATCTGAATTTCCCAAAACAATTGAAATATCGGGCAATTTTGGACGCTCTGACTAAATTTTAAACGATTTTTCCAATTCACAACTTGACTTTCTTCGAATCTTTATGGGCCTTGATTCTGATTGTTAATGATTTTCTCAAAAAAAAAAAGCATTTTGAAATTTTGAGACAAATTTAATTTATTTTAATACTGAAGTAAATAGTAATTTTTACAAAAAAAAAACAAGATATTACAAGATTTGAGCCTGATTTTGTCCTAAAGCGGAGTTCGTAAAAAAACACATAAAAAATTGCATTTTTAGACGATATGGGTAATTTTTCATTAGTTTTAGACCTAATTCTAACCTGCATCATTCAAAGTATTTAAAGCTTGCAATTTCAGACGCTTTAAATAATTTTTAAAATCGATTTGGCTCTATTAGTTGAAAACCTGAATTTTTCCAATAACTCCAAATTTTTATTTTTACACGCTTCGAATCGTTTTCATAATTTGTTGGACTTTTGGTCAAAAAAAAAAACAACAAAAAATTTTTTTACTTTGGGACGACAAAGTAAAATTTCACTTATTTCAGTTAAAAAATTGATTTTTAGACGTTTTATGCCATTTCTTGTGAATAAAATGGCGAATTTACTTTTTCTTTAGCTGTGCAGAAAATGTGAGCCAGAGAAAAGTGAGGTTAAAAGACCGCTTTTTTGGCGGTATTGGAGTTCACTACTAGTGATGGGCTGTTAAGAGTCGATATAAGGCACTGAAAAAGGTGTTCTTGGTTCATTAAGTTGTATCGAAAAAAAAATGTCGATAATTGGAGATTGAAAATTCTGAAACTTGTAAAAGTTGAAGAGTAAGTTCAAGTTGAAGAGTAGGTAGCCACTAAGTCATATAATGACTTAGTGGTTAATCTTAGTGGTTAATCTGAACTAACCTGACGTACAAAAGATGATAATGAATCCAAAGGTAGATACAAGAACTGGACTGTTTCTGACACCATGCTCTATGCTCTTGGCAGAGTCTATTACCAAAGAAATGACGTATTTAAGGTTTCAACTACTTTTTCTAAAGATATACTGTTCTTTTGTTCACCCACACTATTTTTTTACTTAAGAAAAACTGAAGCAAACCTGAATTAACACAGAAAACAATTTTTTCTCCAGATTTCGTATTTCTAGAAAGACTTTCTCCGGAACAAATGTACTCATTTAAGTGAATAATATAGATGTGTATAAAGGGTTTCCTAATATAAAGCCGTTAAAACTAGCTGCTTTTACACCGCAGTAAGACATGTATTGATAATTTTTTCAACATTTATTTTTAGTTCTCTGGTCAATTTGAAAAAAATGTTGTGACATGCTGCTTTTGATCGGAATGGAGAAATTATCTAAGCTTGAGGATATAAAAGGCGAACTGAAACAACCTTGGAGAAGAATTAAGCGACAAGATGATTACCATAAAAGTTCTGATGTCATTGGTCAAGCAGTTGAAACATTGTGTCAGTGTTTCAACACTGACAAAGGGGGACCTTCCTCATCCTCCTCAGAAAACCACAAAAGCGCTCCCTTCTTCTCCAAAACCTCAAAAGCGCATGACCTACTGAGTCAATTAAAATAAAAATTAACTTTTCCAGAAAAGCAGACAATGACAAAGTTAACCTCAAGATCGATTAGGGATTAGTATATTCTACAACTAGTATCGAAAATTGCACTTTGCATACGAGTGTGCCGATTTGGACACGAGAACCGTAGGCGAGTGGATACAACGTCATAAGAGTGTGAAGAGTAATTTTCGTACGTGTTGTAAATGTGTACGTAAATGATCATTCGTATTATAAAATATATGCAAGGCGTGTGCAAAGCAACCAGAAGCGTGTGCACAGTGGACTTTGCACACGCTTCCAAATGAGAACGTGCGAAATGTGCACTTTGCGTTCGGCGTTTGCAATATGCCATTTTCAACGGTAGTTAGTAATGCGCATTTGTTCATCTTCAAGGCAGTCGTACACAATAGTATATTGTGCAATTAGTGTCGAAAATTACAGTTTTCACACGAGTGTGACGGTTTGGACACGATTCGAAGGCGAGTGATACAACGTCACAAAAGTGTGAAGAGTGATTTTCGTACGTGTTGCACACTATATTTTTTCTACGACTGCGATTTTGCTTCATAAATGATGATTCGTATTATAAAATATGTAGAAGGCGTGTGCAAAGTGGACTTTACACCCGCTTCTATATGAGAACGTGCGTAATTTACACTTTGCCCACGGTGTTTGCACTATGCGATTTTCAACGGTAGTTAGTAGGGCGCATTTGTTCATTTTTGAGGCAGTCGTAGAAAATGGTATATTGTGCAACTAGTGTTGAAAATTGCACTTTTCACACGAGTGTGACGGTTTGGACACGACCGTACGCCTACGTTTGGACACGCAGGCGAGTGATACAAACAAAAAAAAAGTAAAAAATTAGTGACGTTGTACGTATATTATGCAATTAGTGTCAAAAATTGCACTTTTCGCACGAGTTTGGTGGTTTGGACACGAGCCGTAGGCGAGTGATACGACGTCACAAGAGTATGAAGAATGATTTTCGTAAGTGTTGCACACTATACTTTTTCTACAACTGCGATTTTGATTCAAAAATGATCAATCGTATTATAAAATATATGCAAGGCATGGGCGAAGCAATCAGAAGTGTGTGCACAGTAGACTTTTCGCACGCTTCTCTGTATGAGAGCGTGCGCAATGTGCACTTTGCGCACGCTGTGTGCAATATGCGATTTTTAACAACAGTTTGTAGTGCGCATTTGTTCATTTTCGAGGCAGTCGTAGAAAATAGTATGTTGTGCAATAAGTGTCGAAAATTGCACTTTTCACACGAGTGTGACGCTTTAGACACGAGCCGTAGGCGAGCGATACAACGTCAAAAGAGTGTGAAGAGTGATTTTCGTACTTGTTGTACACCATACTTTTTCTATGACTGCGATTTTGCTTCATAAATGATCATTCCTATTATAAAATATATGCAAGGCGTGTGCAAACCAATCAGAAGCGTGTGCACACGCTTCTGAATGAGAGCGCGAGTAACGTGTACTTTGCGCACGCTATTTGCAATATACGCTTTAAAATGGTAGTTAGTAGTGTGTATTTATTCATTTTCAAGATAGTGGTAGAAAAAAGTTTATGATTTTACCAAGCAGAACAAGATGCCTCACTTATCAAAAGCAGGGCCATAAATGGGCCAAAAAAATGCTCATTGGAGAAAATAGTAGGCCACTCAGCGCTTTGCACAAACTCTAAATCTGTATTTTTTTTGACGTTGTAAATCATTTTTAACCGGCTTTGACCTTAATTCTAATCAGAATTTTTTCAGAAACACTTAATTTGCAGTTTTAGACGATTTGAAAACAAACTTTTTATAGTACCGACGGCTAAAAATTATGTCTGAATTTTACAGTAACTTGCATCATAATCTGAAAAAGTTAAAATTTGTATTTTTACACGCGCACGTGCAATAGGAAGTTTTACACGCACTAGCGGGTTAAAGTGTTTTAACGCCACATACCAAGATGTTAAAAATATTTATAAAACTCTTTTGGGCCTTTAGAACAATAATTTTGTGTTTTTAAAATGATTTATTTTCCAAGAAAATTTAAAAGCGATACTAAACATGTAATCAATATTTTCATTTTTGTTGAAAAGATCCTCATTTCCTCCTCTTCTATTATTTTTTTTCTTAAGTACAAGTCATTTTCTCATTTCCTCAAGTCTCCACAGCCAGCTAATAAAGTCGTATAGGCCTCAGCTTTTTATACTCTCTTTGAGAGGTTTGAGATTAAATCCGAAATACATTTTGCTGATTTAAATAAGGAGAGAGACGGAAAACGCGTACGGTCTCTAACTTCCGATATAGAGTCGACAAAGGCGAACTCCTCAATCATCCCGCGGCCATAAAGTTCAAGAGCAAACAATTATTACTGCCGGGGGGATTGCGACTAGTTGATTCGACTCGAGTGGAAATTACAAATCTGAACGCGCTTCATCATGGGAATTTGATCAAACTTGGTGACAGTAACTAGAATCTGAGTAAGTCCCCGAAGGCCTGCTGATTTCCATTTAATCGAATAGTAAGTTTCCGCAAGAGAGACGAGGGGCTTTTGTTTTAGCGCGAAAACGTAAAACCCCTGGATTTTCCGCAATTTTCCGGGACAAAGAGCCGTCATGTAAAACTAATTAAAAAATATCAGCAATCTGCGGCAAATCGTAATTACAATTGGCGTGGGTATTGAACGGGAAGTATCGGAAGCTTTTAAAACGATTACTAAAAACTCATATTTAGTATGTCGCTTTTAAATAGCTTTGCCTTTTGATGGGATACACAAGAATGCATTAACATAGAGTTATGAACTAAAATTAAGCCCGGAGTCGGGCGCAATAACCACATTAGAACTTCTTAATAAATTGCTACTCTCTACGATATCTCGGAACTCAACTCGATATAACTTTAATGCAGCTTAAGAGCCAACTGTTGTTGAGCTGAGTTCGTAATTGGCCAACAGCGGTGAACTGTTTGGTATGTTGAGCTTGTCTTTGATCGCAGGGCAATTACGGGCGGGCATGCTTTGAATTTGCATAATGAGATAACATTAACTTGGCTTCGGAACGCATTATTAATAAAATGATTCACATCGACCAGAAATACACTAAACAAATTTCAAACAAGAAGGGGGAAGGCAACATTACAGCCAAAACAGTTAGTAGGTACCAAAATAGCAAAGTAAATAGTGGATTTATTGCTCTGATTTACGATTAGTCAGTAAAACACACGGATATGATATGACGTAAATTTGCCTTGATTATTATTAAAGTCTCCGATACTGAGAAAATTAACTACCTAGTTGGTAAAAGTAACATAAACTGAACGCTAGTAAGGCAGAACACGGGTATCAATCACTGACTAGGTACTCCTTTGGATCAATACCTAAACTCCGGTTGAAACATATATGTCGATCATAATGCGTAATACGTATATCTAACTAGTAGTTAGTTGCGTTTACAGTGACCAGCAGTAAATCGTGGAATTAATGCATTACAGCTAACCAACTGCACACGGTTGTCTGTTTTAAAGCAATTTACGGGCTTATTGTTTGTCGATTTTGAAGCGAGGTGACTGTAAATTGATTTGGAGCTGCGATATTGTCAATTAACATTAACATCCTGCCAATAATTCGAGTTGATAATTACCAATCAATTTCGAAAAGTGTCCGTTCAGAAGTTAGAAATCAAATTATAATACGTAAAAGAAAGAGCTTGGTGTAGAAAGAATTTATGGCACATTTTAGTTATTCGTTTTCATTTTCAATAACACTAACCAACTAATATAAATAACACATAAAGACAATTGTAGCAGTCGTGTCATATAAGCGAAATTACTTTGCGAAGACTAGTAAGAACTTTTGATCTGACAGCTGACAGGTGAACTTTACAATCACTGACATCCATATTATAAGTTGAGTTCGGTAATTACATCACGAGCGCTCGGGATATCAGCCTATCTCACTCTAGCTTGTTAAGATTGTGGGAGATGGTCTGTGTCCGGAGCGCTCGGATGGAATTACCGAACTCGGCTAAAGGAACGGGCACACTTATTTACATGACTGAGGTTGCTCGAAAGTTATGTAATCCGCCATAAAACTTTCTACGTCCTGTATTTCAGCTAGCACCCCGTGTTCATTAGAAAAGGTCATCTGGAAAGCTATGAATTTTTGGCAAAAAAGATGACATACTCAAAGTATTTATATTTTGGGAAGTATAACATAAATTTTTGCTGGCAGTACTTTTTTTCAGTGATGTAAAGGCAGACATTTTCCAAACGGAACTTTTCTGAAATCGGTAATTTTCCGGAAAAATTTCCTGCCTTGGAATGGAAGTTTGCCACAAATAGATATCATTCTTTTCAATCCGCAATCAAATGCCTTTCTTTTTAACTTAACCGCCAGTTTCCCTGGATGCTTTAATATGATTTTAATTATGTTAACAATTTTAGCTTTGGGGAGCCACAATTTACAAACAAAATAAGTATTTATTAAACTAAAAATGCTTTTAGCCGAATATTGAACACATTTAAAAATGCTACAAAATTTTAATTCCAAATGATTCCCATTTTACCGGTAAAATTTCCAAAAATTTTCTGGAAAATTTTCCGATTATAATTTTTCCGGAACTTTTACATCACTACTTTTTTTCATGGTTTAATACTGAAGCGCTGAATGCAAATTTTAATGTTTAATCGGTTCTAATTTGCATCTACAAACGTAATATGAAAATGCGAAAATACCCGGTGTCAGATCGCGAAATAACACCGGATTATCGTTGCCATTGTTAAAAACACCAACCTACTAATCAAATGAAAAGAAATCATGCATAAAGACAATTGTAACAGTTGTGTCATATAAGCTGAATCATTTTGCGAAGACTACTAATAGCGTTTTCGATGGACAAAACGACTATTACACCGAGCCAACCGCAGGACAATTCCTATTTCTTCAAATATTTACCCCGGTGCAGTTCCAATAAAACACGCAATTCGCATCGCACTCAAGGCAAATCTACCTTGTACAGCGGTGTCGAAAATATTGCACTCTCTGTGAAACTCGCTGCACCTGTTTTCCAATAAAATATACCTAACTGCACGAAAGTTACCAATCAAATGTGCAAATTGGACTAATGTTGCTCTGGGGTTCCTAATCGAAAACGCTATAAGAAATCTTAATTTGACAGCTGACAGGTGAACTTCACAATCACTGATATTCATATTAAAGGAACAAGCACACTTATTTCTAAAACTGATTGTAGTTGAAGATTATGCAACCCGCCAATCTGAAGTACTGCCGCCTCTCTCAAGCCCGTAGTTTATTGGAAGTGTAACGTAAGTTTCTGCTTTTTGCTCGCAATACATTTTTTTATGGTGTTTAGATTAACGCGTTGAATAAAAATTTTAACGTATAATCTCTTTCGCGAATAATTAGAAATAGGATCATGCAATTTTTTTATAGTGAGAAGCCACTGGCCATCTAGAGCTGAATATTTTGGATAAGGCATAAAACTAA
Source organism: Taphrorychus bicolor (assembly GCA_951812265.1). NCBI lineage: Eukaryota > Metazoa > Arthropoda > Insecta > Coleoptera > Curculionidae > Taphrorychus > Taphrorychus bicolor. The sequence goes on along the minus strand of OX638302.1, from coordinate 1,250,646 downwards.
CTTGCAACCACACACGCGATATGAAAATGAGAAAAAAACCCGATGTTATTTCGCGAAGTGACAGCGGAATATCGTTTCCATTCTTAATAACACCAACCAACTAGTAAAATCAAAATAAATAACGCATAAAGACAATTGTAACAGTCGTGTCATATAAGCGAAATTATTTTGCGAAGACTATTAAGAACTTGTGATCTGCGAACAGCTGACAGGTGAACTTTACAATCACTGATTAAAGGAACGAGCACACTTATTTATAGGATTGAGGTTAGTTCAAGATTATGCAACTCGCCAATCTGAAGTATTTCCGTCTCTCTCTAGCCCGTAGTTTATTGGAAGTGTAACATAAGTTTTTGCCTTTTTCTCACTCTTCTCGCACTTTTTTTATGGTTTAATATTAAAGCGTTGAATGCAAATTTTAATGTATAATGAGTTCGCGCATAATTGCAAATAGGATCATGCATTTCTTTTTATAGTGAAAAGCCATTGGTCTACTACAGCTGAATATTTTAGAAAAGGCATAAGACTCACTTGCATCCACACACGCGATATAAAGTTGCGAAAATAGTCGGTTTCACTTTGCGAGATGACAGTGGATTATCGTTTCCAATCTTAATAACGTCAACCTACTAATCAAACAAAATGAAATAACCCATAAAGACAATTGTAACATTCGTGTCATATAAGCGAAATTACTTTGCGAAGAATAGTAAGAACTTTCGAACTGACAGCTGACAGATGAACTTTACAATCACTGACTTCCATATTAAAGGACATAAAGGAACGGGCACACTTATTTACAGTGTTGTGGTTATGTGGAAATGTAACAAGAGAAACAATAAGTGATCGAGTATAAAATAACTGTATTGTGCATTTAATTTTAAGAACAAAACTTACTTTTAATTAGAAAAAAAGTTATTATCAGTTAACAAGTTAGAAGTAAAAGAACATGTGTATGTCTTAATTACAAATAAGACATATTTACATTAATGACAGTCTCCACTATGACATCCTTGACAGATTGTTATATTGGTTGCATATTCTAAAGTTCAACAGAAGATTATGCAACCCGCCAATCTGAAGTATTTTCGTCTCTCTCTACCCCGTAGTTTATTGGAATTGTAACATAAGTTTTTGCTTTTGCTCGCAGTACTTTTTTTTATGGTTTAATATTAAAGCAATGAATGCAAATTTGAATGTATAATCTGTTTCGCGAATAATTGGAAATATGATCATGCATTTTTTTTATAATGACAAGCCACTGGCTTTCTACAGCTGAATATTTTGGCATTAAACCAACTTGCATATACAAACGCGACATGAAAATGCGAAAATAGCCGTTTTCATTTCGCGAAATGACAGCGGATTATCGTTTTCATTCTTAATAACATGAACCTACTAATCAAACAAAAAAAAGTAACGCATAAAGACAATTGTAACATTCGTGTCATATAAGTGAAATTACTTCTCGAAGACTAGCAAGAACTTTTGATCTGACAGCTGACAGGTGCACTTTACAATCACTGACATCTATATTAAAGGACATAAAGGAACGGGCACACTTATTTACAGGACTGAGGGTTAGTTGAAAATTATGTAAACCGCCATAAAAAATGTTATGTCCTGTAATTCAGCTAGCACCCCGTGTTCATTAGAAAACGTCATCTAGAAGTCTATGAATGTTTGGCAAAAAAGACGACATAATCAAAGTAATGGACTTTTGTTCTTTCATCCTTTTCTTTTGACATTTCACAGCCAACTAGATGACGCTTTCAAATAAACTCACCCTATTTATGTTTTGGAAGTATAACATCAATTCTTGCTTTTTGCACGCACTCTTGTTTCTTTTTATGGTTTTTAGATTAAGGCGTTGGCAAATTTTAATGTATAATCGGTTCGCGAATAATTGGAAATAGGATCATATATTTTTTTTTTATAGGGAAAAGCCACTGGCCTTCTAAATATTTTAATCTCTCTAAATACTAATCTAAATAATGCCTAAAGACAATTGTAACAGTCTTGTCATATAAGCGAAATTACTTGCGAGGATTAGTAAGAATTTTTGATCTGAGAACTGACAGGTGACCTTTACAATCACTGACATTTACATTAACGGAAAATGCAACCCGGCAAACTAAAGTATTTACGTCTCTGTCTAACTCGTAGTTTATTGGAAGTGTAAGATAAGTTTTTGCTTTTTGCTTATAATATTTTTTTGATAGTTTAAACTTAAAGCGTTCAAGGCAAATTTTCATGTATAATCTGTTTCGCGAATAATTGGAAATAGGATCATGCATTTTTTATAGTGGAAAGCCACTGGCCTTCTAGGTACAGCTGAATATCTTGGATAAGGCATAAAGCTAACTTGCATCCACGCATGCTATTTGAAAATGCGAAAATAGTCGGTTTCACTTTGCGAAATGACAGCTGATTATCGTTTCCAATTTTAATAACCAAATCAAAAGAAATAATACATAAGGATAATTGTAACAGTCGTGTCATATAAGCTGAATCATTTTGCGAAGACTTTTGATCTGACAGCTGACAAGTGAACTTTACAATCACTGACATTCACTTTAAAGGAACGGGCACATTTATTTATAGGACTGAAGTTAGTTGAAGATTACGCAATCCGCCAATCTGAAGTATTTCCGTCTCTCTCTATCCCGTAGTTTATTGGAAATGTAAGATAAGTTTTTTTGCTTTTTGCTCGCAATACTTTTTTTATGGTCAAATTTGAATGCATAATCTGTTTCGAGAATAACTGGCATAAAAGGCATAAAACTAACTTGCACCCACACACGCGATAGGAAAACGCGAAAATAGCCGGTTTCATTTCGCGAAATGACAGCGGATTATCGGTTTTACGTCCAGGCGCATTTTCTGCATTGTTAGATCAAAACAGGGCAAATAAATATCGATATGTCCCTGCAAATAAATACGAAACTTTGCAGAATGTATGAGGGGATTTGTATTTATTTTTTGAGGAAGATGACATAGTATTATTGAGTTGAAATAATGGATGCTGTAGCTATATGAGAAAAAAAGAAATAGACGACGTTGAGACCAAATGGTTAATTTTAAAGTAAATTTGAAGTAAATAAAATGAAAAAGAGAGAGAGAGAAACAGTCTTATCAGAGATTGTAATGTAAAAAGAGATGGGTAGGAAAAAAGAATGATGAACTGAATTGACAAGTTTTGCTTTAAAATTATAGTGAAGAAAGAAAAATAATTTTATAATACTGTGAAGGCTTTCACGTACGGTCAAAATACAATGTAAAGTGTTTCAAAGCGGCTGCAAAGCCTGCAAAACACTTAAGATTGTATAAGTAATTTTAGTAAATAAAGTATGAAAAAAAAAGACTTTCGAAAAATTTCTTTTGCACCCTCTGTATTTTCTTAACTGTTTGTTACACACAATGATGCCACATGTAGATGATGCCAAATGTCTCATTTTACATATACTATCTCCACCCCTCTGTGTTCCAATAGTTACGGATCATCCTGGGTGTTTGGGACTTGGGTTAATTTTTAATAAATTTAAAAGAGAGAGAGAGTGAGTGAGAGTGAGAGTGAGAGTGAGAGCGAGAGCGAGAGAGAGAGAGAGAGAGAGAGAGAGAGAGAGAGAGAGAGAAAGAGAGAGAGAGAGAACCAGCCTTTTGAGATACTGAAATTTAGAAAGAGACGGGTATAAAAAAAGAACGATTAACCGAATTGATAAGTTTTGCTGAATTATAGTGAAGAAAGAACATTTATTTTAACAAATAAATAATGCAAAAAAAAAATTACGAAATTTTTTTGTCACACTCTGTAGTTTCATAACTAACATTATTTGATAAAGGCAAGTGGATGCCAAATGTCTCATTTTTGCTTATACCATCTCCACTCTCGCAGTGTTTCAATAGTCACGGAACACCCTGTATATTTGCTTCATATACGAGCATTTGAAGGTTTAATTTTTGTATAGGGTATCCCATTTTGGGCACTTTTGAAAGGTAGGTACCTCTTTTATTATTAAAAATAGAAAGTTGTGGTTTTCGCGACAGACGAATTAAACATGACGCCAACCGAATTTTCTTAGCTCTTTTGGTTTTTGACATACAGGGTGATTTTGTTAATTTTACATTTTGAAAACTCGTTTTCTTTTCAGTTTTACAAAAACCAAAAATGTCTTTAGTTTTTGTAAGTTTTTTTTGTATTTACACCTAATATTCGTCTGCACCTAATGTTTCAGTCACAATTTAAAAACCAAAAATACAAAAAAGTAAAATGTTTTTTGAAAAAGCCTTGTCCAAGCTAAATATCTAATAATTTTTATTGCGGCGAATCTATTCCTTGCGGTGTAAAAAACTAGCTACGCCACTGGATTCTACGGGGAGTGCCTCAAAAGTAATCAATTCTCAATTTAATCCTGTAAATCAAAAACCAAAAGGGCTATGAATGTTCTGTGTTGGTGGCGCTATGTGAATAACGACTAACGCTCAACTTTATTGGGATTAACAATTTGGTAATGGATGGTATACAGTATGCGAAAATTGCCAATATTCCCTGATGGATCTCGCTCAACCATTTGGCATAAAACGCCCTTCCGCAGCCGTCATTCGCATATTAGGTTACCAGCCTTTTCCAGGCGTAACTAACTTATTCGTTACACCCTTTTAGGCATCACGTATCATCGAACTTGGTTCGGCAGTGCGAAAATAGCTCATCCCGTATCAGGCGAGATATAAATGGCTAAACCCTTACCGCATAGTGACACGAATGTCGGACTTTCCCCATTTTTCCTTTCACACCCAGACTTACGCTTAACAAGTTGGTCAGCAAAAATCTTGAGTTGGTTTGTTTATAGTGTGCTTTTGTCACACAAGCGCGTCATTTTTTTTTTTTTTTTTTTTTTTTTTTTTTTTTTTTTTTTTTTTTTTTTACCACCCTCATAGTTTAGGATATCCGAACGCTGTGGGCAAAGTGCTGTAGAAGTTTTGTGAGTTAAGACCACGCGCGCGGAGCGCCCATAGTTTAGGAAATATCCGAACGGTCCTCTGATATAGCTTAAACTGCCGTAAAATTATCAACAAAGAACCTGATGATACCTAAAAGTAACTGAAATGTCGAAACGTCTGAAATACTTTATTTCATATTCGCAAACTTAACAGCTTTTGAAGAAGGGTAAAAAACGTGCTAAAATTCATAAAAAGATATAAAATGATACGACGAATACCCATATCAAAGTTCCCATTTATGATATATTGTTTGTGATTATGAAACGAATCTACAATTGAAATTTCACTTTTCTAGCTTTGATTGTTCGTAAAAATGTAATTATTGCCAATTTTTGGGACTATAGTAGTTAAATCAGAAATCAAGGCAGTGTTTATAATAAGGTAATAAAACTTACAAAAAAAATATTGGTAAACAAAAAAAAACTAAAGTTAAATGTTGTAGCATTTTTTGGGACATCGAATGCTATTTAAAACAGAAATTAAGCAATAAATTAATTGATATTGATTTACATTCAAAAATCCTAAAATTCCAGGTTACAACATTTTTTTGGGACACTCTATAACATCTAAAACGTAAATCTTTGCCCTATTTATCATAGGACTACTAGAACTGACGAATAAAATCGATTACTATTGATTTATATGGGAAAAGTCGATGTTTCTATATTAAGCATATGAGGCTCTCTCCAACTGGCCCAAAAACCTAAATTTTGAGATCAAAATCGTGAATTTCAGCCTCTCAACAGCTTATATCGGGTTTTAATAAAGATTTATCCGAAAAGCTATACGGGGAGCCAAAAAAATAGAATAATTTTAGTGTTTTTTTAACAATTTGTGGATAAAATGGCGAAGGAATCATTTCGCAGTAAATACTCATATATATCAACACCAGACTCCTTGCATAATTATAAAATTGCTTTCATTGGTAAGTTTTAATAAAGCTTTCATCGCCTATATCTAACATTCTGCTTAGTTTACGTACTAAATAATCCACCCTTTCTATGTAAAATACACACTGCTTATGGACCTTTTCTGCATTATTAGCATATATTAGCTTCCTGCATCATTTTTTGAGCCACCCTATACTATCTAAAACAGAAATCAACGTCCTATTCATTATAAAACGACTCGAAGTAACAAATAAAATCGATTACTATAGATTTAAGTGACACATATAGAAAATTCTATGTTAAACTTATGGGGCTCTCAAACCGGCCCAAAAAACTAAATTTTGAGATAAAAATCGTGCATTGCTGCCTTTAACAGCTAATATCTCGTTTCGATGAAGATTTATCAAAAAATGTATAAGAACAGCTAAGGAAGTAGAAGAATAGAGATACACGTAGAGCTCATTTTCGAAGCTCTGACTAGAACAGTAACTGAGCACGGGTGGCCCAAAATTTAGGTACAATTTTTGCATTTTTTTTTAATTTTCTCAAAAATCGTGAAAGCCAGCTTCTTTCTGATACATGCACCTGATAGCCCTTGATGACCTCTTCATACATCATATTAACCGGCATATCGAAAAACCTTACCGTTTCCAAGATAAACAGAAAAATGTAAAAATTTCAAAATTTTCAAGTTTCGGTAGGTCGTCAAAATTTTCAGTCAAAATCGATTGTCATAGATTTTATCAAATATAGTCTCATATGAAAGAGGGGACAAAAATATGTTAAAAATTTTGCAATTCTGGAATTTCCTTCCCCTTCAAAATGGCGCCAAAAACGTAATTTTTCCACTTTTTATCGACATTTTAATACTTATATCTATATAATTCGAAAACTAAACATGGTATAACGATGCTATTGACACCCATGAATAGAGCATTGTCGACCACAAAATACCTGCTTAATTTGTCGTTCAAGATTTTTAATTTAGTTGAGGTAATGTTCGATCAGATGAAAATATTAGGTAATTTTTACAAAATTTTAATAGTTTTTCACTTGAGATTGTTATTAAACTTAGAAAAATAGTAATTAACGTTTTGAGCAGTATTTGAGCCGACTCACACTTAATTGAGTCACTGTTGTTCTATTGCCGTAAATGGCTTTGCTATAAAACGGCAAATGTCACTCTACCCCTATAAATGAAAAAATTTAATCAGTTAAATCTCGGAACCCAGAAACGATAAAAGTTGCCCTTAGTCAGTAAGTTGTAGCAAAAAGTGTCATTTTAATAAAAAAGTTTCCAAATTAGAACCTTGGGTACCCGCGGCAAGGTTCTGGACCTCAGAGACCTCTAGCCCGTCCCATAAAATGGCCACATACCAAACTTCATCTTTCTAGCTCGAACCGTTCCAGAGATATCGCCTTAAAACCAAAACTTTTCAGGCGGCCATCTTGGATTTTTAGAAATGTAATTTTTAGCGAATTTCACATAAGGGCAACCTACCATTCGATTTTCAACTGGATATCATCATCGGTTCATAAAACAGCTATAACCTAGCTATGGTCAGCTACATAGCTATGTCAGCTATAGTACCATTTATGGTACTCCCATGGGCACCCAGCATCCAAAGTTGAACCATGTATCATTAACAGTTCTTTAAATACTAACGTTACTCAGCTATTGTAGCTATGATAGCTGAGTCAGTTATATCACAATTTATGATACCCCCATAGGTACCTACCATCCAAATTTGAACCATGTACCATCAATGGTACCCCAAATATGACGTAATCTACATTCCACCCATATAATACGCATTGCCCAACGTTTTTCTTATGGGAAATACACGTGCAAAAGCCTGAAAACTTATATGCAAAATTTCGTTAATGGTACCCATGGGTTTGGTACCATAAATAAGGTTTCGACCCATGGCAACTTGCAATCCATTCCCTAATGAACCATGGTACCAAATTTCAGCTCTCTAACTTTATTCGTTTCAGAGATATACCCATTTTTTAATTACCCTGTCTACGGCGGCCATTTTTTTTCGCCTCCATCTTTTATTTATGACGAAATCAATATTGTCCCATTTAAAAAGCATTGCACAATGTATTTCTTATGGGAAAACGGAAGAAATGGCAAAAAAAATATATAACTACGCCCATGTCTGCCGAAAAATCGAAAAAATACATTTTTGCTCGAATTTGTAACCGCTACTGTCTGGGCAAAAACCGCGTGGTCTTCGACGTCATCAGCCAAAAATGAATCCCGACACGAAATTTTCAAATCGACCAGTCTTTGTGAAAACGACCTCGAGGACTGGGCATTTTGCCAATAATCTTCCTAGAAATGTTCAAATTTTCCCCGGCCAGACAGTTTTCCACGCTATTCGGCCGATTTTCCTTAGTCTGAGGCTTTAAAGTTAATGTTTACATTTCGGAAAACTCAGCTGTCAGTTGCAATTGGGCGCGGCCGCCGAATGCTTCCGACACCCCCGTGGTGGACGTCGCTTCGGAACCATTCGGGATTTTCGGCCAAAATTTCAAAAAATCTGCATCTTTCGCTTCGAAATTCAATTAAGCCCATTTCGCGACGTCCCAGCTAAAAGTGATTCCTAGGTTCCCAAAAGAAAACATTCCAAGGTATCCCCTGGGATAGAAAACCATTCGATTAAATGCACGGTCTTCGGACAAATATACCTCAAAGTGGCAATTTGAAATTTAAAGTTTAAAAATTCGTCAAAATTTCAAATTCAAAGCTAGGCCCTTGATTTTTGACATGGTTAAGGGCCCATGAGTGTACTACCTCCCTGAATTATTTCAGATTTTTGCTGCCAAAATGTCGAATCTACAGGGTGAAATGTGAGAAAAGTACACCGAAATTGGCAAAAAATGCGGCACAGAAAAACTTTTGTAGCTCACCCGGTATAAGAGCTAGACCAAAACTAATAACTGATAATGTTTTGGGTATCTAAAAAAACGCATTTTTTCATTTTGGTACGCCACTGGTCAGCCCCCCCCCCCCCCAGCACGTACTGAAAAACCGAGTACATTTTTGAAATGCCCGTTCATTTCTGTACTTATAATATGTTCCAGTTTTTTCTGCATCTCGTTAGCCTTGGAAATTTGACATATTTCACCCAGTATATATAACGGACACTGACAGTGATGGATAAATGGGTTTAAGGTTATGGATATTGTTTACACTTAAGCCTACATAGATGCCAGACTGTACCAATTATTCCAGGTTGTAAGGCAACTAATTTATTCATAGTTCTTAAGTCTCGCGATTCTCTATGTGGTTTTATTGGTTAATTTAAATATTGAACTTTGACGGTTATTAGCAATAAATCGATATAACAGACTTTTCTTCACTTTTCGCTACTTTTCATTCAATTCCAAAACTCTAAGCTTATTGTCATTCATCATCATACCTATAATATATACTAAGGTATTAAAATTCGTGAGCCTTATTCTTTTTACATATATTGAACGTTCCAAAAAGTGAAATTTTACAGTTTTACAATTTACCTTGAGGTTATAACATTATTTACATCATATAAATAATAAAAAATAATAAGCTATAGCTATATTATGTTTAACAGTAACATTCTGAGGAAAAAATAAAGAAACTACAATAATTTATTCTGTAAAAAGTAAAAAGTGTAAAACTTTTTTTTACGTCTTTTTATTACTGGTGTCACATGGTCTGCTTCATCCTTGTCGAGGGCGTATTCTTATATAATGATTTGTACAGTTCTAGTAGGTACTCACCTAAAAATAAAATACATCTAAAAGTATATTGAAAACTCATCTATTTATTAAATTAAATTCAATAATTTCCTTTGTTTATCTTAAACTGAAAGTGCTACTAAATATTTTTATCTTTACCAAGCAACCAGAATATGCACGATCTTGATCACATTTGGTAGAGTAGTTTTTGGTGGAGTACTTGGAGTACTCCTATACAATTTGTTATTTACAGAACTGAGGTTCTAGTAGGTATATAATAGCGCAGTGGCACTGAGTGAACATGATGATCTCTTTTGTAAACCCAAGCGAAATATGTCCTCGTATATGAAAAATTAGGCTTTTACAAAGTAATTAATGAATACCTGGTAATAAGTAATTTCCTTACAGATCGTGTATGAAAGCGCTTCTTTGCACCCCCCCTACATGGGGCAATTTAAATTTGAATGGCTTTTTGGTATTAGTGTTAGTAGCTTTCTATTCCAGGAAATCTTCTAGACGTGAGTCGCTTTGCAGCTAATCATCGCGGGTCAGGAGACCTTTAGGTTTTCTGGATGAGCGTTTCTATAATAATAATAATGACTTTATTGCAATTCAATCTTACATACGTAAATCTAAAAAAAAAACAATAAACCCAGCAAAAAACGAACTGCAAAGGGCGAAGTCGAATCGCAGATTCCTCACTTAACCCATGACCCTTAACCCCCCCTTAATATGATTTTCCTTTTCGCATGGCGCACTTTTTGTAATGTTTGCGTCTCAAGGTTTCACGCCTGACGTTCAGCCCTTCAATAGTTGGCAGCTGGAAAGTGAATTTGTGCAAGGGCCGAGGAGCGGAGTTAACTGACATGTGAATTGCAGTACTGTCGTGTAGACGTTTTCGGGGGTCGGGGGTGCTGGTATCTACCTAGGTTATTTTGCTTTGCATATCCTGGTTAATAAAATTATTATTGTTGTATTTCTCTATCCTATATTAAGTAAAACTACAAAAAGCAATTAACTATAGTACATAATACTTTTATACTTAAACCATTAACAGCTTATGAATGAAGACATTCAGTAGCATTTCCAGTCCTCAAAGAGATCCTACAGCTAATGCAAGAAAAAATTATAGTTGTATGCGTACTTACCTCAAAAATATTGCAAATCCTTTTTTGGAAAGCTCTTTTTTTATAAATTCTCGAATTTTCTTGTCGATTATTTTGGGCATTTTAGGATTCTGATACTCTTTAATCCACTTAAAATGTTGTTACACGTATTGAAAACTGACAACGACGCAAATTCAATTTGACAAAATCTTAAAGCTTATTGGAGACAATTGCGACTAAAAATATCAATTAGTAATTAGTTTGACTGTATTGGTTAAAAAAAACATGTCAAGCGATCTTATTGGCCAGCTTTCAAATTGCCGATTTACCGTATCTGCTTTGACGACAATTAAACGACAATTGCCATCGATGTTATACAGGGTAAATTCCATGGCAATGTAAGATCCAGAAAATAATGAAATATGGTATACGCGCAATACAGCGAAATTCCGTCAAGTGAGCAGTTATAAGCGTTAGAACCAAAAAAATACCAAATATATACAACCAAAAAGTCAAACAAGGATCTTGAACTTTTTTTTCATTTTAAAATCAACAGGTCCCCCGACATTACGCAAATTACATTTTAACCAATTCAAGTTTTGCCAAACTCCCACGAAACCTATTCAAATTTGCCGGAGCCTTCACCCCAATCAAATCAACGAGCGTGGCTAATTGGCCGGGACTATGGCTCTGAACTTTGGTTAGTTAAGAATTTGCCAAATTTGTATATATCCCATTCACTTTTTAAATATAACTCGTTATCTTTGAAATCTTCATTTTTTTTTTACTTTTTGGCATACTTTGAGAAGATTCGATAAAAAGTGTCAAGTCAGGTTTCTAAGACTAATGAGATGTAAATACTAAGTGAATAAGACATGTTCGTAAGAAAAAAAATATAGGGGGCATATTCGAAGTGGGTGTCAATTTACAAGTGAATGTTTGATCGAGTGGTCCTTTGTCTCGGTATATTTCTTTTCATTTTGCTTTTATTCCCTTTGATCAGTAACTTGTTTCACTTCGAGGGACGAAAAAAAGTTCGTGCATGAGAGCGCTCTTCATTATTCCCGCCCTCTCCCTCCGGGTTAAAATTTTCCAATAATAATATCCCGTCAGGACAAATACGTTATGTGTAGTATAAAAACCGTAGGAACGTGATTCCATTCGTGAAATGTCCGACGTTCTGTGCACGGTCCTTAGCCATTTTTTATGTGATTTATTTCTTTATAAGATTGGGTCACGCTTCGACGATATTACATTTGATACACCCTCGTAATGACCGTTTTTTTTTCATTTCTTTCGACCAATTTAGCGGTAATGGCTAACGTAGGTTACCATTATTTGCCACTGTTAATGGTATATTATTCAACAAGCATTTAATGAGAGTCGTTACTCTCGAGGCTAACGTTTGGGCCCACGAGCGAAACGAGTGGCACAAGTTGCCCGAGAGAATAACGTTCATTAAATGCGAGTTGAATATTATACTTTATGCACGACCAAGATTCTGGGTTTACTCAAATATAATGGGATATAAGTGCCACAAAGAAAATTCACAATTTTAAAACCACGACCGGTGTTTCGCTAATCGACGGCGCGACGTTTGATGCGTCAGATAGATGACGGTCTAGTCGCCCGTGCATGTTTATGTTTCATGTCAATACTACGAGGGTAGACGGTAAATTACTTCATTTTATGATCCATTTTAAGTATTTTTCGGTGAAAAGTACATTTTTTTGTGAAAAAGAGACACTGTAATCTACATTTATTTCAATACATCCTAATAGAAGGATAATTATATCCGAACGTCAGTGAGGATCGTCTTCCAGCAGCGATTTTGTTTGTGGATATTTGGTATTTTTTTTGGTTCTGACGCTTAAAACTCTAAAACTATTAATTTTACAGAATTTTGCTGCAGGTAAAGAAATGAACAGGCTTTCCAAAAGTGTGGTCAGTTTGGTGGTATGTGCGGCGGGGAGATGGGGGGAGGCGACCAGTGGCGTACGAAATTAAAAAACTTCTTGGCTTTCTGGACCCCCTTAGTTAGACGACTGATCCAATAAGGATGACACCAGGGGAAAGGGCATCTCCTTGGGCACTTTTAATCCTAGCCCGCCAAAGGTGTAATTTTAATACAGAGTGGTTAAAAAAATGTCCAAAAACAGTTAAGAAAAAGTATCCAAAATAGCACAGTACTTTTTTGCGGTTTCTACGAAAACTATAGCGGGGCCCCATTTCGGTTGTAAATGTGTAAATAGAGGACGAGGAGAGAAATAAAAATCAGTTATTAGTTTTGGTCTAGCTCTTATACCGGGCGAGCTACAAGAGTTTTTCTGTGTCACATTTTTTGCCAATTTGGGTGTACTTTCCTCACAATTCACCCTGCAGATTCCACATCTTTGTAGTAACAAATCTGAAATAACTCAGAGAGGTAGTACACACATGGACCCCAGAGCTGACCCAAAATCAAGAGTCTAGCTTTGAATTTGAAATTTTGGCGAATTTTTAAACTAACACTTTGAGGTATATTTGTATCGAAACCGTGCATCTAATCGAATGGCTCTCTCGAAAATGAACAAATTCACATTACCAGCTACCGTTGAAAATCGCATATCGCATTTAGCGTTAGACATCTGACTTTTTAGTTTTTTTTTTTTTTTGTAATTACTGGTTCATTTCATTTTATTTTTCTTATTATTTTTAGTATTCAGAAATTTTTCTGCTCATTTTTTCTTCTTACTTTCACTATTTTCTACTCATTTATTTGATGTGGTTGCACTTTTTAAACTACATTTGATTTACCTTTCTCATTTCTACATCACTTTGTGTCTTCTTTTAGTTCCTTACTTTCTTATTATGTCTCAGACTTGTTAGTTTTTTTTTGGTTTCAATTCTCAGTTTAATTTATTTGTTTATATTATTTTTAGCGATCGACATCTTTGTTTTTTTTTGTATTTTTTGTAATAACTTGTTCATTTCAATTTATTTTTCTTTGTTATTTTTAGTATTCAAACATTTTTCTGCTCATTTTTCCTTTTTACTTTCACTCTTTTCTACTCATTTATTTGTTGTGGTTGCATTTTTTTTTAACTACATTTGATGTCACTCGTATCTCACACAAAAACGTGTGCAAAGGGACTTTGCACACGCTTCTGTTTGCTTTGCACACGCCTTGCCTATATTTTATAATGCGATTGATCATTTTTGAAGCAAAATCAGAGTCGTAGAAATGTTTAGTCAACACATACGAAAATCACTCTTCACACTCTCGTGACGTATCATTCGCCCACGGCTCGTGTCCACACCGTCACACTCATGTGAAAAGTGCAATTTTCGACACTAGTTGCACAATAGACTATTTCTAATGCCTTTAGTCTCTAATTGATCTTGAGGTTGACTTTATCATTGTCTGCTTTTCTGGAGAAGTTTATTTTTATTTTAATTATCTCAGTAGGTCATCCTCAAGCTTAGATAATTTCTAAACAAATAGCAGCATAAAAGATGTCACGACATGTTTTTCAAATTGATCAGAGGGCTAAAAATAAATGTTGAAAAAATTATCAATACATAATGGTTTTGGCGCCTTAATTTAGGCAACCCTTTATACACATCTGTATTATTCACTTAAATGAAACTAAATAAAACATATGTTCCGGAGACAGTCTGGAAAAAAGTTGTTTTTCAGGTTTGCTTCAGTTTTTCATAAGTAAAAAATACTGTGTGTGAACAAAAGGACAATACACCTCTAGAAAAAGTAGTTGAAACCTTAAATGCGCCATTCTCGGCGCGGCTCCTAATGCAATGTTGGTATTGGGTGTCTGAATAAGAAAATTTTAAGTTTTTGAGAAATTTCGGTAAGGATTAGGACTAAAAATTACTCAAAGCATTTAAAAATGAGAATTTGAAATTTGTTGAAAAAACTCTGAAATATACAGGTTTAAGAATTAGAGCCAAAATCGATCTAAATTAACTCGAAGCAACTCAAGTCATGTCTTTCCTTGAATTCTGTCAAAATGTCGATAAAAAGTGGAAAAATTACTTTTAGACGCCATTTTGAAGAGGAAGAAAATCACTGAAAATTCCAATTTTGCATATTTTTTACATACTTTTGCCACCTCTTTCATTTGAGGCTATTATTGATAAAATCTATGACAATCGATTTTGACTGAAAATTTACACCCCCTTTGAAATTATTGAAATTTCACATTTTCCTGCTTATCTTGGAAATGTTAAGGTTTTTCGATATGCATGTTAATATGATATAAAAAGATGTCATTGAGGACTATCAAATACATGTATCAGAAAGAAGCTGCCTTTCATGGTTTTAGAGAAAATTAAACAAAACTAAAAAATTTGTACTTTATATTTGGGCCACCCGTGTTCAATTACTGTTCTAGGGAAACATTCGAAAATGTGCTCCACGTGTAGCTCTATTCTTCTACTTTCTTAGCTATTCTTATAAATTTTCGGACAAATCTTCATCGAAACGAGATATCAGCTGTTAAAGGCCGCCATGCACGATTTTGACCTCAAAATTTAGGTTTTTGGGCCGATTTGAGAGCCCCCCATATGCTTAACATAGAAATATCGACTTTTACCATATAAATTATTAGTAATCGATTTTATTCGTTGGCTCTAGTAGTTTTATGATAAATAGAGCATAGATTTACATATTAGATAGTATAGGGTGCCCCAAAAAAATGTTGTAACATGGGGATTTAGGACTTTAGCATGTAAATCGACCTCAATTAATTTATTGCGTTAATTCAATTAGTTTCATGATAAAGCGAACGTTGATTTCTGCTGTAGCTAGTATATGACGTGCCAAACAATGCTGTAATATTTAACTTTAGATTTTTGTTTGTTTACCAATACATTTTTTTTTAAAGTTATATTCACTTTGAAAGAAGAAAAGAAGAGGAATAGGAAAAGTTGTATAATAACGTAAAAAAATTAAAAAAAAAAATCATCTTGGTGTAAAAGTAGTAAACGATTGTTGTCAGCAGTACACTGGTCTTTAAATTTTACACACGTAAAGAGAGAATGCATTCAAAACAATGGAAGCCGAAAGTTTATCATCATCATTCAATTAATAAGCTGCAACCGAGGATTTTTCCTGCATAATATTTAAATAGATAGTTAAGATAAATAAATTTAAGATATTAGAAATACCATGTTTACGTAACTAAAATGGCAACAAAAAGGAATTTTTCTTCAAAATTTTTGCTAAATCATAATGACTAATACAGAGAAAGAAATGGATGGAAAAAACTCTTCATATGCGAGGTGTCCCAACTCTGTTTACACTTAATTATACAAAAGAATTGATATAGTTAAGAATGAATTAAGGAAATTTATATATTTAACAAAATGATCCATTGGAAAAAAAATAAGTTTATAGCAAACCCACACTTTTGATTGACATGGCATGTATAGAGGCGTGGTTATATGGCCTCTAAATGAGCTGAGATAATAAATTTGTCAACCATTTTCTGACAATTCTGAACGCTTTACAAACATTTCGTTTACAAAAAAATCTACTTACGAGTGGTATCATATTCCATCCCACCGAACTCTGAAAAACATTTGACTTGAGCGACGCTTCCGTATGGGGTGGGTGGCCAGCACGAGATCTTGTCGAAGGAGGCATTACAAAAACCATCTGGATGGGTCTGCAGGAGCTTAAGAGTTTCATTGTAGTACGACTTGTCGCAGCTTTCCTGAGTGATATTGGTCCTGCAAAAAAGGAATACTTACTAAAAGTCCATGTCAATTCTAGTAGGCTGAAATTTCATATCAATCATTGCTGAATTAAACAAAAGTTTCTGAATAAAATGGCGAAGATGATTTTTCTTATTCTAATAACTAATAACAATTAAAATTGCCTCTATTGCCAATCTTTAATATCTTTAACAGTTTTATTTACATCTTATTATTCACATTGTTTACATTTTTACATTTATTTATAATATTTGCATGCATGCAATAAGGCAAATCTGTCAATTATTCTTCAGCCTGCTGGAAAGCATATCTAATTGAAATAAACCATATTTAAAAAAAAATGACAGTAATTTCATTCAAGCTTTTTTGATCTCATGAGCTATGGGATGTTCATTTTTTCTATACCCATCTCCCTCTTGCTAATGTCAAGAAGATTGGCAAACAACGTCAAAGTCAAATTTCCATAGCTAATAAAATGTAAAACTTTTGTGATTAGATGATATGTAGGACTCTAGAGTTTATTTTGTCATTGCAAATAGAAAAAAAAAAGAAAACATTCTTCATCCTCTAATGCCCGATTTTATAAATTTGAGTCACTCTGTTCCCAGTATTAAATATAGGGAGATCAGCTGACACCGGATTCATATTCGGAAATTTGGGGTTCGGGGTAGATGTAACTCGACTTTATAAAGCCAGGCATAATAGAGGTTTTTCCCATTTGAGAAGGAAATGATATATAATAAAAACACAGTACTAAAACACAGTACTAAGACACTGAACTAAGACATAAACATAGACCCATACCACTATACGCCACTATAATGTCTTTAATCAGCTTAAGCTTAGGCAAATTATTAAATATCTACAAGCACTAAGCTACCGTAAAACCAGGAAAATCTTAAAATTTTATAATTCATGCTTTTTTTACCTTAAAAATGCCGCAATTCCCGACATTTCTCTCTATAAAATAACTAAAACGTACACATTTAAAATAAAGGCAACCATCTTGGTGACGCAAAAAAAGTTGTAATCAGACGCGCTCGTTGCCGGGGTAACTAACATTTGCAATGCGTTTATTATTATGAGTGAGAAGCATTGATTGACTGATGAGTTAAACAGAGAGAAATATAACTAGGTTTTCTTCGTCCTTTACGGCGTGCCGCGCTCGACCACTTTGAAAGTATTGCCGTCGTTATACGCTTATTGCAAAAACAAAGGATGGAAATACTCTGAGAGTGCTCTAGATGCGAGCGCTGTCAGTTAGCTGTCAAACAATAATCATGTTGCCAGATTGTGGTATCTAGTTGCCGCCGTTGCCGGTTGTGTTTTTTTTTGCAGGGCCTGATAATAATGACTATATATTCAGGAAAAATCAATGCATTTGGATCGATTTTTCCAAGAGTTCCTCCTACATTATAAGATGACAACAAATTGACTGATGTCTGATCAGCTTTTGAACAAACGTAAACGATGCACAAAAAATGCACGATGTCGAAACGGTAGAATATTTCTTGAGGAAACAAATCAGAGCAAAGCAAAATAAAATTAAATAAGAGAAAGCTCTCAAAGGGCTTGCTACAATGGAGGCAATTTTAAATCTTACTAGATCTGAGATATATATAATAAGAGAGAAAAATCACCTTCGCCATTTTATTCAGAAACTTTTATTTCATTCAGCAGTGATCTATAATGCGGTCATTAATTTCTTAAATAGTTATTATATCGTAGATATATGATATCTTGGTTGTACAAAATGAGATTTGCCATTGAAAAATATAACCTGTTCTCTATCTCAACTTTTTACGAGTCGGGTGTATTAGACAAAAATACCTGCAGCTACTCCACACTTCCCCTTTTGAGAGAATATTAAATGAGAACACCCTCTTGAGTTGTTTGTCACGGTAAAGGTGATGGGAACTTGCCATGTGTCGCAAAGATAAATAAATACTAAAATGTACTGAGTGAGGCTCATAGGGTTAGTCAGTCGCAAGCAACAAAATAGTTTATGGATCTTTAAAAAAAGGAAAGATTAGTTAGAATTTGGTGTTTAATATAGAGAACCACATCTATACTTCCAAGTACGGATTCTCCAGTAAGGCTCCAAATTTACATTTTTATTAAATTCTGAGTAATTTTTAACTGATTTTTTTATCCTAAATTAATTTCTCTAAAAACTTTGCATTTTTAGATGCTTTGTGTGATTTTTAACCAACTTTGGCCCTATTCCTAACCTACATTTTCGACAAGCTACAAATTTTGAGGATTTTTGATTCACATTTTATTTATTTAGTCGACAAATGCAATTTTACCAAAAACAACAAATTGGGAAATTTAAATCAGTATTGCTTGATTTTATATTAAAATCGAATTTTGATGTGAATCAATTTTAACCGATTTTGGCCCTAATTGTAACCTTAATTTTTCCACAAGCTTCATATGTACATTTTGAAACTCTCCGAGTCATTTTTAACGGATTTTGATCCTAATTCTAACTTGTTTTTCTCCAAAGGCCGAGAACTTCCATTTTTAGACGTTTTGCGTAACTTTTAAACGATTTTCTGACTCTCAAACGCATGAATTTTTTCACAAGCTCCTCATATGCATTTTAAACGCTTTGTCTCTTTTTCCAACAACTTTGGCCCTAGTCCTAATCTAGATTTTTCAATGAACTGTAATATTTGAAGACTTTTGAGTCAAATTTCACTAATTTTGTCGAAAATAAAATTTCACCAAAAACAACAAATTAGAAAAATTTAAGTCAGTATTGCTTTATTTTGTCTTAAAATCGAATTTCTACAAAAACATTAAAATTTGCATTTTTAAACGATTTTTAATCAATTGTGGCTTTGATTCTAACTTGAGTTTTTCGACAAGCTTGAAATATGCATTTTTAGAGAATTTTAATCATTTTTCACCGATTTTGGGCCTAATTCTAAACTGAGTTTCTCGAAATTTCTTGAAGAACTAAATATTTGTGTTTGTAGATTATGTCTAAAAACGTTATTTTACCAAAAACAACAAACTGGAAAATTTCAATCTGTATTGCCCGATTTTGTCTTAAAATTGAATTTCTTCAAAAACATCTTTTCAATCACATCTTTCATCATTTCAACAAAGTTTGCATTTTTAAACAATTTGAATCATTTTAACCGATTTTTGCTTTCATTCTAATTTGAATTCCCCCACAAGCTGTAAATAGGCATTTTTAAACACTTTCAGTTATTTTTAAAAGATTTTGACCTTAATTCTAACCTGAGTTTCTCGAAATTTCTACATAAATTTCTTGAAAAACTAAATATTTGTATTTGTAAATTTTGTCCAAAAACGTAATTTTACCAAAAACAACAAATTGGAAAATTTCAACCTGTATTGCCTGATTTTGTCTTAAAATCGAATTTCTCCAAAAACGTCAAAATATGCATTTTTAGACAATTTGAATAATTTTTAACCGATTTTTGCCTTCATTCAAACCTCAATTGTAAAAAACAACAAATTGTTAAATTATTTCAATCTGTATTTTCCGATTTTGTCTTAAATTCGAATTTCTCCAAAAACATCAAAATATGCATTTTTAGACAATTTGAATCATTTTTAACCGATTTTTGCCTTCATTCTAACCTCAATTGTAAAAAACAACAAATTGTTAAATTATATCAATCTGTATTGCCCGATTTTGTCTTAAATTCGAATTTCTCCAAAAACATCAAAATATGCATTTTTAGACAATTTGAATCATTTTTAACCTATTTTTGCCTTCAATCTAACTTGAATTCTTCCACAAGCTCTAAATATGCATGTTTAAACACTTTCAGTTAGTTTTAACCGATTTTGTTTTACCAAAAACAACAAATTGAAAAATTTCAATCTGTATTGCCTGATTTTGTTTTAAAACCGAATTTCTCCAAAAACATCAAAATTTGCATTTGTAGACAATTCGAATCATTTTTAATCGATTTTTGCCTTCCTTCTAACCTGATTTCCTCCACAAGCTCTAAATATGCATTTTAAAACACTTTCAGTTATCTTTAACCGATTTTGACCCTACTTCTAACCCGAGTTTCTCAAAATTTCTTGAAAAACTAAATATTTGTTTTTGTAAATTTTGTCCAAAAACGTAATTTTACCAAAAACAACAAATTGGAAAATTATTTCAATCTGTATTGCCCGATTTTGTCTTAAAATCGAATTTCTCCAAAAACCTCAAAATTTTCATTTTTAGGCAATTTGAATCATTTTTAACCGATTTTTGCCTTCATTCTAACCTGAATTCTTCCACAAGCCAATTTTGAGCCTACCTCTAACCTCAGTTTCTCGAAATTTTCACCCAAATTTCTTGAAAAACTAAATATTTGTATTTGTAAATTTTGTCCAAAAACCTGTGGGCCAGAATCTTAAATTGGAAAATTATTTCAATCTACATTGCCCGATTTTATCTTAAAATTGGATTTCTCCAAAAACCTCAATATTTGCATTTTTTTGGCAATTCGAATCATTTTTAACCGATTTTTGCCTTCATTCTAACCTGAATTCCTCCACAAGCTCTAAACATGCATTTGTAAACACTTTCAGGTATTTTTTACCGATTTTGACCCACTTCTAATCTGAGTTTTTCGAAAATTCTACCTAAATTTCTTAAAGAAGTAAATATTTGTGTTTGTAAATTTTGCAAAAAAAAATGTAATTTTATCAAAAACCACAAATTTGAAAATTTCAATATGTATATTTTGAATTTTTAGACAATATAGTTATAGTGGTAAGCAGGTATAGGACAATAAAACACCCTTGTAACTTGAAAAACGGCCTACGTCTCGATGTTTAATTCACATCTTTTTCAGGGCTATTTTCTTATATTTCTTATATATAAAATTTGCTTTTTCTGACACTTTGCGTATTTTTGTTGCCGGAATACCAACCTGAATGTTTCTGCAAGGTCATTTAAACTTTTTATCTTTAACTAATTTAAAACCAATTGTGGCCTTAATCTCTAGTAAAATTCCTCAAACATTAAATATTTGCACTTTTAGACGCTTTGTGTCATTTTCAACCAACTTTGGCCCTAATCCTAATCTGCACTTTTCACCATGTTCCAAATTTTGCGGCAAATTTCACCTATCTCTATACAAAACTGTAAATTTACCAAAAACAACAATCTAGAAAATTTGAGTCAGTATTGTCTTAAAATCGAATTTCTTCAAAAACATCAAAATTTGCCATTTTCTTTTCCAGGCCAGGCCCTAAGTCTAACCTGAATTTCCATAAAACCCAAAATTTGCATTTTTTTACACTTTCTGTAATTATTAAACGATTTTTACCCTAATCGGGATACCTAAAATGCCGCAATCTCAAAATGTGCATTTTAAAGCGTTTTGAGTTATTTTTAACCGATTTTGGCCGATTTTTCGAAAAATAGGCTTCTAAAGTCTTATCTCACAATTGTACTTCTTCTTAGATGATTTTGGAAACCGGGGGTGTGGTACCAGAAGATTATGGAGGCATTGGTTGGTTACGAGTAGTAGGCAGTATCTGGAGTGGTGTTTTAAGTTCCCACAACTAGACAGTTTTATATCACATAATAGATATTTCCTAATATATTATTAATAGTCATTAGGAGGCGATAAGAGAGCATAGAGCACAGCTCAAAGGTGTTTCTGCTACGACGCTCTGAACTTGATTGATACGACTTAAGCCATCCGTGATACGAAAAAAGGCGGAAAGTCATCAATTTTGTGGCAAATGTGGGCCAGAATCTTAAAGTTGTTCATGTGAAATACGATGCGAAAGTTAAAGAAGCACCGTCCCGAAATAAATACGTGTGAGTTTTATGCTCTATTTTGGGAATATATCGCCGGCGTAAAGAAATAGTAGCGAACCGAGTATAGATGCGTCAATAAAGACATACAATTTCCAAGTAGTATGCAGTGCAAATCCGGATGAGCCATATATCTAGAAAAGATTTATACGATTTGATATTTCCTACGTTCTCCATTTCCATAGAGCAGAGAGTTATACATACAAATAGCTCGCAGTTGTTTATTTATAATTTTTCTTTTTTATTGTGTAATGCATATACGAAAATCACAATATTTTGCTTCGAATGGAAACGAGACCGCAACAGGTCCAACGAGTCGGAAATGGAAGGTAAACAATGGTATTATTATAATGTTTAATTAATGGCTTGCTGGGGAAACTGAGCGAGAAAATTTGCTATATTGACAGGAAATATAAATTCTTGTGTATGTAAACTTGAGATAAAACTTAAAATAGAACTGAAAATATAAAAAATAGCGTATCATTTGTTTTAGTTTTAGTTTAAGCTTTACTTGTAAAAGTGACATTAAGGCTTGATTGTACAAGTCACCCTCAAAGTGGGGTTCAGCTAAACTCGACTGGTACTTGAACTCGCCCATAAGAAAAGCATTGTTGTCAGTAAGTGTCACAAATGAAATTAATTTGACAACAATGCGATTCTTATGGGCGGGTTCAAGTACCAGTCGAGCTTTTAGCTGAATCGGACTTTGAGGGTGACTTGTACAATCTGTCCTTAACTGTTATGTTCGGGGTCATAATGAACTCAACTGTCATTTGAATGCTGTAAAGATGGCAACGCTGGCGTATTGATATCGGTTGAACTTGGAATTTACGATAGGCTGTAAAACGCAAATGTTGAGTTTAAAACTCAAACTGAAGTTTTACTAATAGTCGTCCTAAATTTTTAGTTTACACTCACGTGGAGTTTGAACTTAAGTGAAGTTTCTTCTTTTAAGGAAGAAAGCCTTTACACGCTGATATAGAAGTACTCCTATCTAAATGACTTTTCAGGAGCCTCTTTATAACTGAAGAAACCAATGTTCTTTACTATTGATTTAATGATAAAGAAATAAGAAATATAGTAATTAAAGTCTCATTATAATGTAATTAAGAGCCTCAAGTGGGATGCACACCATTTGTCGGCCGTTTGGCACCCGATGATTGGATTGTCAAACTTCACTACTTTAAACTTCATCCAAAGTGCTCCTTCTGATGATTAACGGCATTCTATGTGCCAATAACTTTCAGCGGGAAACTTGAGAAGAGCGGGCGTTCGAGCAATTTGATGTTTATCAATGCAGTTTGCGTAGCTAATTTGGAATAGCTTTGTGGTATTGATTTATTGACAATGATGGACATAACATATTGTAATCGGGTAATAGGATATGTCACTTGTTATATTACTTAATTGATGGAAAACATGTTTTTGTGTTCAATATACGTTTTCCTAAAATACAAGTGATGCCGTTAAATAAGTATTATAGTTGCGCTATGCAGCAAAAATAACAGTTTAATTCCTAAGAAAGGGAATTTTTTGTTTGAATATAAAAAAAATTGCAGTTTTTCACTCTTTTAGCAGGTAAACTTTTTTCTTTACTATTTACGCACACATTAAAACCAACTCACAATTTTCTTATTCCAAAATTAAATACAGTTATTATTTTCATTCACATAAACTATAGCTGTTTTACGATGACATGAGAATACCCACATAATTCCTTTGCAGACAATCACTAAGTAAC
Organism: Taphrorychus bicolor; assembly: GCA_951812265.1. NCBI lineage: Eukaryota > Metazoa > Arthropoda > Insecta > Coleoptera > Curculionidae > Taphrorychus > Taphrorychus bicolor. The sequence goes on along the minus strand of OX638302.1, from coordinate 1,226,655 downwards.
GTTATCACTTTACTATTGTAAGTGCTCGAGATATGTGCAACATTATATATACGTTTTTATGTTCCTCCTAAGAGGAACAAAAGTTTTTTTATTTATCTTTTACAAAGCTATAAACCAATACGAGTAAGTACATACTAGTTAGGGATATGCATTGAAAAACTTACTTGTACAACTCCTCAATATCGCTTCCATTTTCAGCAAATCCGCTACTATAACTAGGACTGGACACTTCGTGATCCATTGGTCCGTGGTCCTGTTGGAAATTTGGCTCAAACCATCGGTCCATTTTGCTTCCTTTTTAGCTCTGTTTAGAGAAGGACGCGATCGTTACTACGATAGTACTTCACTTCGTAGAATTCATTAAATGATAACTGACAGTCAACACAATAGTTATTAATGTCGCCATGCACCACTTCCTTATGATGCATATTAGAATCCTCTGCCACGCTTATCAAAATGGTATCTGAAACAAAACGAAAGAACCCATTGAAAACTTTTGCAGGTAGGTAACCATAATTGAATATAGGTACGACTTTAATTCTTTCACTTAGCAGCCACACTGAGTGCGCTATCGTTGTTAAAACACGACGAATCCGAGGGAGTATATCAGATGTTTATTGTTTCAAAGTTAGTCAAATATTTGGTGGCCTATTACACACAAAATGTCAGGCAAGAGTATTGTACTTGGTGTGCAAATATTGTTTCTGGCTGACATGACACACATAATAATTGAAATCTAACTCGCTTGGCGCTTTTTAAGACTTCACTCATTCACATTAGTATAGAAAAATAAAAGAGCAGATAATGGAGCAAAGAAAAAATTGTTAAGCAAATATGAGGTATGTGTTCAATTTCAAGTAAAATCCATCTTTTGACCATTTGCATCGACGTATTGTGTGTAAGGAACAGTTCATTTATCGGAAAAGTAGTAGAGAGAAAAAAGCTTCCGTTGTGTCCATTGTCCAACATATTTTACCCAATAAAACGAAAATAAATAAGATTGTAAATGGTAAATAAAGGGGGAGGGGGGTTTTGGTAAGAAGTAAGATATTTGCTGATTTCTCCTTGAAAAATACAGATAATTTATTTCTGTCTCCTCCATTGAACTCCTGAGCTCAAAGCAGCTGAAAATGAGATATCACTTGCCATATCTTACTCGTAAATAGATCAGGTTTTTTGTGTAACTTTAAGAACAGAATTAAAATTTTTTTTCAAAATAATTTCGCTTTTAATTCAAATTTCATGACATTTAAAAAATCTGATTTTTTTTCGTATTGTCTTCTTCATTAGATTTCTGAGCTCAAAGCTACTGAATATGGAATGTCACTTGTCATATCTTACTCGTAAATAGAAAAGGGTTCTTGTGTAACTTTAAGAACAAAATAATTTTTTTTTTCAAAATAATTTTGTTTTAATTCAATTTTCGTGTCATTTAAAAAATCTGATTTTTTTCTTCATATTGTCTTCTTCACTAGATTTCTGAGCTCAAAGCAACTGAAAATGGAATGCCACTTGTCATATCTTACTCGTATATAGAAAAGGGTTCTTGTGTAACTTTAAAAACAGAATTCAAATTTTTTTTCAAAATAATTTCGCTTTTAATTCAATTTTCGTGTCATTTAAAAAATCTGATTTTTTTGGTATCATAATTTTTTAGTACATTTTTATCTGTCTTCTGCACTGGATTTCTGAGTTCAAAGCAACTGAAAATGGAATATCACTTGTCATATCTTACTCGTAAACAGATAAGGTGTCTTGCGTAACTTTTTTTTTCAATATAATTCCGCTTTTTCAAAAAATTTTCGTATCATTTAAGAAATCTGATTTTTTTTCGTATAATAATTTTTTTTCTGTCTTCTTCACTGAATTTCAGAGCTGAAAGCAACTGAAAATGGAATGTCACTTGTCATATCTTACTCGTAAATAGATAAGGTTTTTTGTGTAACTTTAAGAACAGAATTAATATTTTTTTCAATATAATTTCGCTTTTAGTTCAATTTTCGTGTCATTTAAAAAATCTGATTTTTTTTCGTATTGTCTTCTTCATTAGATTTCTGAGCTCAAAGCTAATGAATATGGAATGTCACTTGTCAAATCTTACTCGTAAATAGAAAAGGGTTCTTGTGTAACTTTAAGAACACAATTAATTTTTTTTTTTCAAAATAATTTCGCTTTTAATTCAATTTTCGTGTCATTTAAAAAATCTGATTTTTTTCTTCGTATTGTCTTCTTCACTAGATTTCTGAGCTCAAAGCAACTGAAAATGGAATGTCACTTGTCATATCTTACTCGTATATAGAAAAGGGTTCTTGTGTAACTTTAAAAACAGAATTAAATTTTTTTTTCAAAATAATTTCGCTTTTAATTCAAATTTCGTGACATTTAAAAAATCTGATTTTTTTTCGTATTGTCTTCTTCATTAGATTTCTGAGCTCAAAGCTAATGAATATGGAATGTCACTTGTCAAATCTTACTCGTAAATAGAAAAGGGTTCTTGTGTAACTTTAAGAACAGAATTAATTTTTTTTTTCAAAATAATTTCGCTTTTAATTCAATTTTCGTGTCATTTAAAAAATCTGATTTTTTTCTTCGTATTGTCTTCTTCACTAGATTTCTGAGCTCAAAGCAACTGAAAATGGAATGTCACTTGTCATATCTTACTCGTATATAGAAAAGGGTTCTTGTGTAACTTTAAAAACAGAATTAAATTTTTTTTTCAAAATAATTTCGCTTTTAATTCAAATTTCGTGACATTTAAAAAATCTGATTTTTTTTCGTATTGTCTTCTTCATTAGATTTCTGAGCTCAAAGCTAATAAATATGGAATGACACTTGTCATATCTTACTCGTAAATAGAAAAGGGTTCTTGTGTAACTTTAAGAACAGAATTAATTTTTTTTTTTCAAAATAATTTCGCTTTTAATTCAATTTTCGTGTCATTTAAAAAATCTGATTTTTTTCTTCGTATTGTCTTCTTCACTAGATTTCTGAGCTCAAAGCAACTGAAAATGGAATGTCACTTGTCATATCTTACTCGTATATAGAAAAGGGTTCTTGTGTAACTTTAAAAACAGAATTAAATTTTTTTTTCAAAATAATTTCGCTTTTAATTCAAATTTCGTGACATTTAAAAAATCTGATTTTTTTTCGTATTGTCTTCTTCATTAGATTTCTGAGCTCAAAGCTAATGAATATGGAATGTCACTTGTCAAATCTTACTCGTAAATAGAAAAGGGTTCTTGTGTAACTTTAAGAACAGAATTAATTTTTTTTTTTCAAAATAATTTCGCTTTTAATTCAATTTTCGTGTCATTTAAAAAATCTGATTTTTTTCTTCGTATTGTCTTCTTCACTAGATTTCTGAGCTCAAAGCAACTGAAAATGGAATGTCACTTGTCATATCTTACTCGTATATAGAAAAGGGTTCTTGTGTAACTTTAAAAACAGAATTAAATTTTTTTTTCAAAATAATTTCGCTTTTAATTAAAATTTCGTGACATTTAAAAAATCTGATTTTTTTTCGTATTGTCTTCTTCATTAGATTTCTGAGCTCAAAGCTAATGAATATGGAATGTCACTTGTCAAATCTTACTCGTAAATAGAAAAGGGTTCTTGTGTAACTTTAAGAACAGAATTAATTTTTTTTTTTCAAAATAATTTCGCTTTTAATTCAATTTTCGTGTCATTTAAAAAATCTGATTTTTTTCTTCGTATTGTCTTCTTCACTAGATTTCTGAGCTCAAAGCAACTGAAAATGGAATGTCACTTGTCATATCTTACTCGTATATAGAAAAGGGTTCTTGTGTAACTTTAAAAACAGAATTAAATTTTTTTTTCAAAATAATTTCGCTTTTAATTAAAATTTCGTGACATTTAAAAAATCTGATTTTTTTTCGTATTGTCTTCTTCATTAGATTTCTGAGCTCAAAGCTAATGAATATGGAATGCCACTTGTCAAATCTTACTCGTAAATAGAAAAGGGTTCTTGTGTAACTTTAAGAACAGAATTAATTTTTTTTTTCAAAATAATTTCGCTTTTAATTCAATTTTCGTGTCATTTAAAAAATCTGATTTTTTTCTTCGTATTGTCTTCTTCACTAGATTTCTGAGCTCAAAGCAACTGAAAATGGAATGTCACTTGTCATATCTTACTCGTATATAGAAAAGGGTTCTTGTGTAACTTTAAAAACAGAATTAAATTTTTTTTTCAAAATAATTTCGCTTTTAATTAAAATTTCGTGACATTTAAAAAATCTGATTTTTTTTCGTATTGTCTTCTTCATTAGATTTCTGAGCTCAAAGCTAATGAATATGGAATGTCACTTGTCAAATCTTACTCGTAAATAGAAAAGGGTTCTTGTGTAACTTTAAGAACAGAATTAATTTTTTTTTTCAAAATAATTTCGCTTTTAATTCAATTTTCGTGTCATTTAAAAAATCTGATTTTTTTCTTCGTATTGTCTTCTTCACTAGATTTCTGAGCTCAAAGCAACTGAAAATGGAATGTCACTTGTCATATCTTACTCGTATATAGAAAAGGGTTCTTGTGTAACTTTAAAAACAGAATTAAATTTTTTTTTCAAAATAATTTCGCTTTTAATTCAAATTTCGTGACATTTAAAAAATCTGATTTTTTTTCGTATTGTCTTCTTCATTAGATTTCTGAGCTCAAAGCTAATAAATATGGAATGACACTTGTCATATCTTACTCGTAAATAGAAAAGGGTTCTTGTGTAACTTTAAGAACAGAATTAATTTTTTTTTTTCAAAATAATTTCGCTTTTAATTCAATTTTCGTGTCATTTAAAAAATCTGATTTTTTTCTTCGTATTGTCTTCTTCACTAGATTTCTGAGCTCAAAGCAACTGAAAATGGAATGTCACTTGTCATATCTTACTCGTATATAGAAAAGGGTTCTTGTGTAACTTTAAAAACAGAATTAAATTTTTTTTTCAAAATAATTTCGCTTTTAATTCAAATTTCGTGACATTTAAAAAATCTGATTTTTTTTCGTATTGTCTTCTTCATTAGATTTCTGAGCTCAAAGCTAATGAATATGGAATGTCACTTGTCAAATCTTACTCGTAAATAGAAAAGGGTTCTTGTGTAACTTTAAGAACAGAATTAATTTTTTTTTCAAAATAATTTCGCTTTTAATTCAATTTTCGTGTCATTTAAAAAATCTGATTTTTTTCTTCGTATTGTCTTCTTCACTAGATTTCTGAGCTCAAAGCAACTGAAAATGGAATGTCACTTGTCATATCTTACTCGTATATAGAAAAGGGTTCTTGTGTAACTTTAAAAACAGAATTAAATTTTTTTTTCAAAATAATTTCGCTTTTAATTAAAATTTCGTGACATTTAAAAAATCTGATTTTTTTTCGTATTGTCTTCTTCATTAGATTTCTGAGCTCAAAGCTAATGAATATGGAATGTCACTTGTCAAATCTTACTCGTAAATAGAAAAGGGTTCTTGTGTAACTTTAAGAACAGAATTAATTTTTTTTTTCAAAATAATTTCGCTTTTAATTCAATTTTCGTGTCATTTAAAAAATCTGATTTTTTTCTTCGTATTGTCTTCTTCACTAGATTTCTGAGCTCAAAGCAACTGAAAATGGAATGTCACTTGTCATATCTTACTCGTATATAGAAAAGGGTTCTTGTGTAACTTTAAAAACAGAATTAAATTTTTTTTTCAAAATAATTTCGCTTTTAATTCAAATTTCGTGACATTTAAAAAATCTGATTTTTTTTCGTATTGTCTTCTTCATTAGATTTCTGAGCTCAAAGCTAATAAATATGGAATGACACTTGTCATATCTTACTCGTAAATAGAAAAGGGTTCTTGTGTAACTTTAAGAACAGAATTAATTTTTTTTTTTCAAAATAATTTCGCTTTTAATTCAATTTTCGTGTCATTTAAAAAATCTGATTTTTTTCTTCGTATTGTCTTCTTCACTAGATTTCTGAGCTCAAAGCAACTGAAAATGGAATGTCACTTGTCATATCTTACTCGTATATAGAAAAGGGTTCTTGTGTAACTTTAAAAACAGAATTAAATTTTTTTTTCAAAATAATTTCGCTTTTAATTAAAATTTCGTGACATTTAAAAAATCTGATTTTTTTTCGTATTGTCTTCTTCATTAGATTTCTGAGCTCAAAGCTAATGAATATGGAATGTCACTTGTCAAATCTTACTCGTAAATAGAAAAGGGTTCTTGTGTAACTTTAAGAACAGAATTAATTTTTTTTTTTCAAAATAATTTCGCTTTTAATTCAATTTTCGTGTCATTTAAAAAATCTGATTTTTTTCTTCGTATTGTCTTCTTCACTAGATTTCTGAGCTCAAAGCAACTGAAAATGGAATGTCACTTGTCATATCTTACTCGTATATAGAAAAGGGTTCTTGTGTAACTTTAAAAACAGAATTAAATTTTTTTTTCAAAATAATTTCGCTTTTAATTAAAATTTCGTGACATTTAAAAAATCTGATTTTTTTTCGTATTGTCTTCTTCATTAGATTTCTGAGCTCAAAGCTAATGAATATGGAATGTCACTTGTCAAATCTTACTCGTAAATAGAAAAGGGTTCTTGTGTAACTTTAAGAACAGAATTAATTTTTTTTTTTCAAAATAATTTCGCTTTTAATTCAATTTTCGTGTCATTTAAAAAATCTGATTTTTTTCTTCGTATTGTCTTCTTCACTAGATTTCTGAGCTCAAAGCAACTGAAAATGGAATGTCACTTGTCATATCTTACTCGTATATAGAAAAGGGTTCTTGTGTAACTTTAAAAACAGAATTAAATTTTTTTTTCAAAATAATTTCGCTTTTAATTCAAATTTCGTGACATTTAAAAAATCTGATTTTTTTTCGTATTGTCTTCTTCATTAGATTTCTGAGCTCAAAGCTAATGAATATGGAATGTCACTTGTCAAATCTTACTCGTAAATAGAAAAGGGTTCTTGTGTAACTTTAAGAACAGAATTAATTTTTTTTTTCAAAATAATTTCGCTTTTAATTCAATTTTCGTGTCATTTAAAAAATCTGATTTTTTTCTTCGTATTGTCTTCTTCACTAGATTTCTGAGCTCAAAGCAACTGAAAATGGAATGTCACTTGTCATATCTTACTCGTATATAGAAAAGGGTTCTTGTGTAACTTTAAAAACAGAATTAAATTTTTTTTTCAAAATAATTTCGCTTTTAATTCAAATTTCGTGACATTTAAAAAATCTGATTTTTTTTCGTATTGTCTTCTTCATTAGATTTCTGAGCTCAAAGCTAATGAATATGGAATGACACTTGTCATATCTTACTCGTAAATAGAAAAGGGTTCTTGTGTAACTTTAAGAACAGAATTAATTTTTTTTTTTCAAAATAATTTCGCTTTTAATTCAATTTTCGTGTCATTTAAAAAATCTGATTTTTTTCTTCGTATTGTCTTCTTCACTAGATTTCTGAGCTCAAAGCAACTGAAAATGGAATGTCACTTGTCATATCTTACTCGTATATAGAAAAGGGTTCTTGTGTAACTTTAAAAACAGAATTAAATTTTTTTTTCAAAATAATTTCGCTTTTAATTAAAATTTCGTGACATTTAAAAAATCTGATTTTTTTTCGTATTGTCTTCTTCATTAGATTTCTGAGCTCAAAGCTAATGAATATGGAATGTCACTTGTCAAATCTTACTCGTAAATAGAAAAGGGTTCTTGTGTAACTTTAAGAACAGAATTAATTTTTTTTTTCAAAATAATTTCGCTTTTAATTCAATTTTCGTGTCATTTAAAAAATCTGATTTTTTTCTTCGTATTGTCTTCTTCACTAGATTTCTGAGCTCAAAGCAACTGAAAATGGAATGTCACTTGTCATATCTTACTCGTATATAGAAAAGGGTTCTTGTGTAACTTTAAAAACAGAATTAAATTTTTTTTTCAAAATAATTTCGCTTTTAATTAAAATTTCGTGACATTTAAAAAATCTGATTTTTTTTCGTATTGTCTTCTTCATTAGATTTCTGAGCTCAAAACTAATGAATATGGAATGTCACTTGTCAAATCTTACTCGTAAATAGAAAAGGGTTCTTGTGTAACTTTAAGAACAGAATTAATTTTTTTTTTTCAAAATAATTTCGCTTTTAATTCAATTTTCGTGTCATTTAAAAAATCTGATTTTTTTCTTCGTATTGTCTTCTTCACTAGATTTCTGAGCTCAAAGCAACTGAAAATGGAATGTCACTTGTCATATCTTACTCGTATATAGAAAAGGGTTCTTGTGTAACTTTAAAAACAGAATTAAATTTTTTTTTCAAAATAATTTCGCTTTTAATTCAAATTTCGTGACATTTAAAAAATCTGATTTTTTTTCGTATTGTCTTCTTCATTAGATTTCTGAGCTCAAAGCTAATAAATATGGAATGACACTTGTCATATCTTACTCGTAAATAGAAAAGGGTTCTTGTGTAACTTTAAGAACAGAATTAATTTTTTTTTTCAAAATAATTTCGCTTTTAATTCAATTTTCGTGTCATTTAAAAAATCTGATTTTTTTCTTCGTATTGTCTTCTTCACTAGATTTCTGAGCTCAAAGCAACTGAAAATGGAATGTCACTTGTCATATCTTATTCGTATATAGAAAAGGGTTCTTGTGTAACTTTAAAAACAGAATTAAAATTTTTTTTCAAAATAATTTCGCTTTTAATTCAAATTTCGTGACATTTAAAAAATCTGATTTTTTTGGTATCATAATTTTTTAGTACATTTTTATCTGTCTTCTGCACTGGATTTCTGAGTTCAAAGCAACTGAAAATGGAATATCACTTGTCATATCTTACTCGTAAATAGATAAGGTGTCTTGCGTAACTTTTTTTTTCAATATAATTCCGCTTTTAATTCAATTTTCGTATCATTTAAGAAATCTGATTTTTTTTCGTATAATATTTTTTTTTCTGTCTTCTTCACTGAATTTCAGAGCTGAAAGCAACTGAAAATGGAATGTCACTTGTCATATCTTACTCGTAAATAGATAAGGTTTTTTGTGTAAATTTCAGAACAGAATTAATTTTTTTTTCAATATAATTTCGCTTTTAGTTCAATTTTCGTGTCATTTAAAAAATCTGATTTTTTTTCGTATAATAAATTTTTAGTACATTTTTATCTGTCTTCTCCACTGGACTTCTGAGCTCAAAGTAACTGAAAATGGAATGTAACTTGCCATACCTTACTCGAAAAATAATAAAGGTTTTTTGAGTAATTTTAAGAGTAAAATTCAAAAATGTTTTTTTTTTTAATTCACTTCTCTTTTAATCCAATTTTCTTGCCTTAAAAGAACAAATAATTTTTTAGCATTTTGTTAATTTTTAGTCCATTTTTATCAATGTTTGCAGATTTTTTCATTAAAAAATACAAATTAAATTCTGTCTTCTTTGCTGCATTCTTGACTTCTACGTAGCTGAAAATACTGTCACTTGCCATATCTTATTCGAAAGATAAACAAAGTTTTTTGAGTAACTTTAAAAGTAAAATACAAAAACCTTTTATTTTTTATTTAATTTCTCTTTTTATTAAATTTCCGTGACTTTCAAAAATTTATTTTTTTTTTAGTTTTAGTACAGTTTTATCTTTTTTTTCTGTCTTCTTCTAAAATACAGATAAGTAAGTTCTGCCTTCTCGACTGCATTTCTCTCAGAGCAGCTGAAAATGTGTATAAAAGTATATGTAAAATGTTGCTTACCCGAAAGATAAAAATCATTTGTTTTCTAACAGGTTGAAGAGTAAAAATCAAAAGTGTAAAAATTTTATTTTTTTTAAATTAATTGTCTTCTTTCTTGTAAAAATAAAAAACAAATTTTCTTAGACTTTTTTAGTTTTAGCGCGGGGTGACACTTTTCGATGGATTTTAGGGGGTATTTGTAAAACCATAATAAATAGACAAAATCTGATTACACTTTCTCGTCTCCGTTTTTCATGACAACAGCTTGATTCGTCTTCCATATACAGGACATTTTTGGAAAACGGCACTTTTGACTTACTTCAAGTTTGAAATTTGCGAACTCCAAGTCAACAGTCTCAAATTTATTTTCAAGTTTTTTGGTTACATGTTTCGCCTAAAAAGGCATCATCAGACCGCAAACAAAATACACGTTAAAATTGTTAAAAAGGATTGTTAAAAGAATGAAATACGTTTACATTTTTACGTATTGTCGAGGATTAAACAGTTTATTTTTTGTAACTGTTTAGTCCCCGACAATATGTAAAAATGTCTTAGTAGTTAGTAGTAATTTTAATGTATATTTTGACTGCGCCCTGATGATGCCTTTTTAGGCGAAACGTGTAACCAAAGAACTTGAAAATAAATTTGAGATTCTTGACTTGGAGTCGCTAATTTCAAACTTGAATTTCTACCAGTGTCTTAGAGAAAAAATGCACTTTTTCTACGATTTTGACTTACTTAGTTTTTCATATGTTATTTAGCGTTACAGTTTTGATTTAATTTATTTATTAACACCGATTTTCGAGTTATGATATGTAGGAATAACATGAGGGGTAAAGGGAAGGCTATGGGGTTGGGCAGGGGTGTCAGGGAACATAAAACAACACTTCTTTCGCACTTATACCGATATTTTATAATAATGTCAATAAAATAATTCATAAAAAGAACTCGTGCTTAATTCCATAAAAGAAAACAATGTTACCAACCTCTCTCTAGTAATAAAATCCCTAGATCCACTTTGACAGCTGACATTGACAAATGAAACTGACGGTTAAAAAGTACATTAAAGCGGCAAATTTAAATTGGAAATATGAATAATCCCACAGGTATAAAGTGAGGTTGCTTTGATGGGGCACCCTATATATTATTAGTTCGTTTGATTGCTCTTTTTTTTAGGTAATTCCAACGATGTAAAGTTTTATACCTTTATCTCTAGTGGTTTTCAAAGAAATAATTTTTTCCATAATGGGCAATGTGTTAGAAAGAGCCAGCACATCCCAAATCTAAGAAAAATGACATCAACTGCCCCTCTCTAACACATTACTCCTTATGGGAAAAATTAGTTTTTTATTAATTTTTCGAAAACTACTAGGGATAAAGTTATGAAATTGTACATCAATCGAAGCAGCTAAAAAAGGTTGTCAAACGATCAACCAATATACAGAATGTAAAAAAAATTAACTTTATATCATAACATGAAAATCGCTATCAATAAAAAAATTACAACTGCGCCGCTAGTTGAGAATTGAGAAAAAAGTCCTAACGATGGTGCGAGGTCAAAAAAGGAAAAGACAGTTGCATTCACTCCGATCTGTGGAGGCATTCTTAAGTTACAGGCGGTCAAAGTTGAGAATTTAGAAAAAAATCGTAATTTGGCCCCCATCCTGTAGGCATTTTCAAAAAAAAGTTCAGGAAAATGTGTTCGCGTTTTTGTTCGGATTGGCATGTTTGCAATCCCCCAAGAATCTAACAAACTCAATTCGAATGAAATTAACCTCTATAGAGGTTTTTTTGAAAATGATCCAAAAACGCGATTCTAAAAGTGCCTAAAAATCGACCACTCAAAGGGTCTATCTCCGAAAATATTGCACCTGCGGAACTTCCGATGTTGGGAGGTAAAAGAGGACATCAACAAGAGGACAAAACAGTTGGATTCACTCCAATCGGTCGAGGCGTTCTTCAAGCGGTCAAAACTGAGAATTGAGAACGTCCTAAAACCCCCTTGGGACATTTTCAAACAAAAATCAGGATTTTTTTTCTGTTTTTGATCGAAATGTCACGCTTGCAATCCCTAAGAACGCAACAAACGCAATTCGTCGACCCACTATTAATCTATTTTGCAATTCTTTTTACGATTTTCGATTATGTTATTTAATTTAGAACTGTTTTTGTTTTTAGTTTGTTGTATTTTTATTTTTTCTCTCCTTCAAACTCTTTTCCCTCTTTTTTTAAATGGTTCTTTTTTGTTACTTTTCTTCGTCAAACCCCTCTTTCTTCTTCTCACTGACTTATTTCACTCACTATTGACCTATATTGCATATTTTACAATTTAAAATATTTTTTTTTTAATGTTGGCTTTGAAACATTTTCCTTTCCTTTTCGCTGACTTATTTTATTCAGTATTGTTCTATTATGTATTTTTTCTTAATTAATTTCAAACCGAACTTATTTGGTTTCTTATTTTTCACATTTCAAACCTTTTTCACCCATTTTCACAAAATTTTACTGACTATTGAGTGATTGTGATTTTTTTTATAAATAATTTGAACTGTTTTTTTTTGTATTTTTTTCCCAAGGAAAACCTTTTACATTGTTTTTCACTGGGTCAAGTAACTCATTATTGCTCTTTTCTGCAATATTTGAAACATTTCCAATTTTTTTTTTTTTCGTTTCTTTCTTATTTTTCCTTCTTCAAAGTCGCAATTTTCATATTCCCTGATACATTTATCTACTATTGATCGTTCTCCCTGACTGATCACTAATGCCATAATCAGCAATTTTTTAAAATAATTTTGAACTGTTTTTGTATATATTTCCTTCCTCAGTACTTTTCTTCGTCGAACCCCTTTTTCTTCCTCTCACTGACCTATTTCACTCACTACTGATCGATTTCTTCTTCTTCTAACCCAATAGCTTTCCTCGCCTTTGACTCATTTTATTCTATACTGATATACTCCACATTTTTTTTTATAGCATTTCTTATGTTTTTTCTTTTTATTTTTCCTGCTTTTCACTCTCATCGGTCCAAGCGTTTTCCAGTTACAGGCGGTTAAAGTTAAGAATTGAGAAAAAAGTCGTAATACCCCGGAGTAAAAAACAGGTTGGTTTTTTCAAAAATGTTCTGTATACAGAAAACGAATCAAATTTACCGGAAAATCGGAATTACGGTTTTACCTAACACCTCATAAATCAATCCAAAAGGAGACAGCCTGTACAATTTTATAAATTTTTGCTGATTTTTTCCGTGGAAAATACAGATAATTCAATTCTGTCTTCTCTACTGCATTTCTGAGCTCAAAGCAGCTGAAAATGATGTGTCACTAGTCATACCTTACTTGAAAGAAAAAAAAGTTTTTTCGTTAATATTAAGAGTAAAATTCAACATTTTTTTTTTATTTACGTTTTGTTTTAATTCAATTTTCATGACTTAAAAATCTAAAAATGTCTGTCTTCGTGATTTTTTCTTTAGTTTTAGTACAATTTTTTGCTGATTCCTGCGAGGAAAATACAGATAATTAAGTTCTGTTTTCTTCACTGCATTCCTGCGCTCAAAGGAGCTGAAGGTGAAGTGTCACTTGCCATATCTTACTAGAAAGATAGAAAAATTTGTTTTTGAATAATATCAAGGGTAAAATTAAAAAATGCTTTTTAAAAACTTTAATTACAGTTTTAATTTAAATTTCGTGTTTTTTAAAAGTCTATTTTTTTTAGTTTTAGTACATTTTTATCAGTTTTTGCTAATTTCTCCGTGGAAAATAGAGATAATTAAATTATGTCTTCATCGCTGCATTCCTGAGCTCAAAGCAGCTGAAAATGAGGTGTCAGTTGCCATACCTTACTCGAAAGATAAAAAAGGTTTTTTGAAAAATTTGTGAAATTCAGAAATGGTTTTTTTTTATTTAAGCTCTCTTTTAATTCAATTTTTGCATTGTTTAAAAATCTAAAGTGTTTTCTTCTCACGTCGATTAATTGCAGTTTTTCATTTTTTATTAGTTTTTACTGATTTCTATAACTATTCTTCATAAGGTAGTCACATTAAGCCATTAAACTTATCGTTTCCGCACCCACAAGTCCTTGATCTGTTTTGACAACGGCACAGGTTCAGGTGTGCATATATTATTGGGACTAAGGCACAGTGCACAAGTTATCGCAAATATTTGCCGCACTGGTAGACGATTAAGGCCGACCTTTAATAATTGCTTTCGATTTGCATCTATTGTTGATCTTTCTAATATATTATTAGCATAGGTAAACGCCGATTGCCGTCAGGATCGAACTCGAGTAGTTAATAAAGTGACAATTTTACGAGTAGTTAGTAAAGCGCCAGGTTTACACGTTATTATAAAGAGTTCATAAAAAAAAAACCCTCGAAGCAAGCCATGGAATCAAAAGTTCATACAAAACTGAGAATCCAAACATTTTATCACATTTTCATTGTTCTAATTCCATGACCTACTTGAGGTTTTTTTTTAAATGAACGCATTATATAAGGATGCATAAAGTTTAATTAACAAACACACGAATGTTGACTCAAAAAGAGTAAATTCGTGTTTACTGATGCTTTGCATCGCCGGTTTCTGCGTTTGCACCGGATAACAAAATAGAGGTGCTAGTTAAAAATGGAAAACAGTGTAAATGATAAATGCACAAAGTACGTGAGGGTTTTCCTTTATTTGTCGGCAATGCAGTGGAGACTCTAAAATTGCCAATAGCATTACACAATACTACACCGTTTCGCCATTTATAAAACGTGGGTAAAATTTATTTAAATAAAACTTTAATTTACTGACGAAAATGCTTCAGTAAGGTACTTATTAAGAAATCTGGATTAAATGGTGAACGCGCGGGGAGTGAATAGCCGTTTATACGGGGTCTTCAATAGAAAACTTCATCTAGTCGGTTTTGAAATGTCAAAATAAAAGGATGGAGAAACAAAAGTCTATTTACTTTGATTATGCTATCCTTTTCTGTAAAAATTTTATAGCTTGCTAGATGAAGTTTTCTAATGACACTCTGCCTCTGCCAATCTAAATTCTGAATAATGAAATAAATAGTTATTGGAAGTCAAGTTTTTGAATGTCAAGTTTTAGTTGCTAACTTCATTTCGAATACTCATTTCGAATACTCTTTTCAAAATTAAAAATTTCTGGATGATATCATTGAGGACTATCTCTGTGTTCTTTCTCTTCAAAATAAGAGATTTTCAAGAGAAATTAATCATTAAGTTGAATGTAAAATATCAAGAGAAAAAAAAATGCAACGAAAGTGTCATGGGTCCCTTTGGGAAGCAGCTCAGAATCGCTTAAGCGAGCAGGAAAGTCAAGTTTTATGCTCAAAAAAAGAGTATGTGAGTTCTTCCTAATTATCAATTTCTCTCGTCTCCTCACAATCGGGTTGTTCTAGACAGGAAAAATTGGCAGTTTTACTTTTTTTTAATTTAAGCCCGTTCGCGATGCATCGAAGTTTCTCTGCAGTTCCTTTTATTTGTGGTATAGTAAGAAGAGGTTGGTCGTCGCTGTTTGGTCGCTTGAAGCGCGACAGTGGCGACGATCCGGCCAATAGGAATGGTGGGCGTGGTTAGCTGTGTTAGCACATAAGCAAGTAGCCTCGAGCTTAATGCTCAGTTTCTCTTGAAACCGAGCAGAGATTCCACTGCTCGAAACTACGTCGTGTAAAAAAACTCAATAAAGAGAACGGAAGTCCAAGATGTTTCCCTTAAAGAATCCGAACATACACATATTAGAAGAACGAATTATTTAATGACTAATCTCTATACGTCGTAATACCGGGCAAAAGCCTTTGTTTATTTGTCTTATTATTAAGAGAAAAAATTGTTTAATTACCTAGTGCAATAAAATCTTACTTGTCGTGTGCTTACTCGAATCCCTGACTGGAAATTCGACTCATAAAATCCTTTATCTCTGAGCAGTGAGTCGCGATAATAATCTCATTCGGTATAATATCTCGATCCGCAATGTTTACGTCGAGTGACATGAATAATTAATTTAGTACGTGCTTACATAGTAATACAGGACAATATTTGCAAGTGAAAATTTGTATACTAAAGGCTGAATTAGCGTCAACATGATATTCATGAATATAGAAGAGGAAGAAGGCACGATTCTGAGTTATGCCGTCAGTCATTTCTCTTATCGTCAAGGCTTTATTATGTACGTATCGTAAAATTAAGAACCAAGAAGGAAAAGTTTATATTTTCTTGGCCGAGTTCATTAGGGACTTTATTGGCCAATGCGCGAGCCGGAATGGGTCACTTTAGGGCCCATAAATGCTCATATTGTGCAATAATTGTTATTTGCGTAGGCGATTTAAGAACGGAATAAATTCATTGGAAGTTTGTTTTGTACAGTAATGGATTTGGGGGTTTTGCAGCAAAACAATTAAATTATTTTAGTCTCCAAATGGAAAAAAATTGGTTTATCCACCATTCAAATAAAAATAAATCTGATGAATGAGATTTGAAGCACTCCATATACCTATTCAGTGTACTCATTCTGTTTACTATAAAGCTATAAATCATTCTGTCATCAAGTTGTAACATATTAGCTCGCTTAGTAACAAATAGCGATTTATTCTGGTATAAGGTAACAATTGTTATTGATAATGTGTTATTTCATACCTTGCATCTAAATATTTTAATCAAGAATAAAGAGAGAGCGAAGTGTGCAGTAGTAATGCAATGCAGGGATTATGCTCTTCGCAGTGCCAAAAGTACCACAACGAAGTCGATCTGAACTAACCTGACAGAATGGAAATAACAAAAAAAGAAATAGATCCATAAAAAAGTGTTAAGTAACTGTCCCAGCCAAAGTTCATGTATAGTCCATGTATTTGCAATGAAAAATTGAATGTTACAAAAAAAAACAAATTACATTCACATCGTTTTATTAACTTTTTCCTATCATAATGGACACTAATCGCCAATTAACAACAATACGAGCGACGCGTTGCTTCAACTGTAGAGAGACATTCAGAGGTA
Organism: Taphrorychus bicolor; assembly: GCA_951812265.1. Classification (NCBI taxonomy): domain Eukaryota; kingdom Metazoa; phylum Arthropoda; class Insecta; order Coleoptera; family Curculionidae; genus Taphrorychus; species Taphrorychus bicolor. The sequence continues at coordinate 1,209,950 of OX638302.1, read as the reverse complement.
AGCCTGCGACTCATTATTGGCCTTTGCCGCGAGAAGCAAACTCTTATTGGTCGCAGGGTCGGTCACCCTGGTAACCGCGCTATTAAGCCGTATCAAGGCTTATCAAATCGTCGTGCTTCTAGGCTTGTTGTCCGAACGCAAGTGAGGATTATAAAGCGCAGCCAACGGAGACATTTTGGTTGTAGATATTTGGTATTTTTTCCCTTCTAACGCTTATAACTTTAAAACTGCTCATTTGACGGAATTTCGCAATATTGCGCGTAAGTACAGAAATGAACGGGCATTCCAAAAATGTGCTCGGTTTTTCAGTACGTGTGGGGGGGGGGGGGGGCTGACGAGTGGCGTACCAAAATGAAAAAATGCGTTTTTTTAGATACCCAAAACATTATCGGTTTTACCCTAACTCCGGGACTACGTGGGGTATGGGGCTACCCATGGGTAGATTTTCTCATATATGTAGATGATAAATTTTGAAGTCTAATTCCGATTAGTCAAATAGAAAAATTTACAAAAAATCGCAAATTGGGACGGTTTTTTGAAAAAAAAAATTGTAATGGTCAACTTCTGGGCCTTCTCGACCCCTTTAGTTAGACGACTGGCCCAATAAAGATGGTACCAGACGAAAGGGCATATCCTTGGCTACTTTTAATCCTATCCCGCCAAAGGTGTCACTTTAATACAGAGTGGTCAAAAAAATGTCCAAAGACAATTAAGGAAAAGTGTCCAAAATAGCAAGGTAGTTTTTTGCGATTTTTACGAAATCTATGGAGGGGTCCAGCTTCGGTGGTATATGGGCAACTAAAAGACGTGGAGAGAAAAAAAAATCACATTTTGGTCACATTTTTTGCCAATTTTGGTGTACTTTTCTCACATTTCACCCTGTAGATTCAACATTTTTTCAGCGAAAAATCTGAAATAATTCAGGGAGGTAGTACACACATGCGCCCTTAACCTTGCCAAAAATCAAGGACCTAGCTTTGAATTTGAAATTTTGACGAATTTTTAAAATTAAAATTTCAAATTGCCACTTTGAGGCATATTTGTCCGGAGACCGTGGATTTAATCAAATGGTTTTCTATACCAGGGGATACCTTGGAATGTTTCCTTTTTGGGACTTAGGAACCACTTTTCGTGGGGACGTCGCGAAATAGGCTTAATTGAATTTCGAAGCGAGAGATGCAGATTTTTTGAAATTTTGGCCGAAAATCCCGAATGGTTCCGAAGCGACGTCCACCACGGGGGTGTCGGAAGCATTCGGCGGCCGCGCCCATCTACAACTGACAGCTGAGATTTCCGAAATGTAAACATTAACTTTAACGCCTCAGACTAAGGAAAATCGGCCGAAAAGCGTGGAAAACTGTCTGGCCGGGGAAAATTTGAACATTTCTAGGAAGATTATTGGCAAAATGCCCAGTCCTCGAGGTCGTTTTCACAAAGACTGGTCGATTTGAAAATTTCATGTCGGGATTCATTTTTGGCTGATGACGTCGAAGCCAGACCACGCGGTTTTCGTCCAGACAGTGGCGGTTACAAATTCGGGCAAAAATGTATTTTTTCGATTTTTCGGCAGACATGGGCGTAGTTATATATTTTTTTGTCATTTCTTCCGTTTTCTCATAAGAAATACATTGTGCAATGCTTTTTAAATGGGACAATATTGATTTCGTCATAAATAAAAGAAAAATGACCGCCGTAGACAGGGTAATTAAAAAATGGGAATATCTCTGAAACGAATAAAGTTAGAGAGCTGAAATTTGGTACCATGGTTCATTAGGGAATGGACTGCAAGTTGCCATGCGTCAAAACTTTATTTATGGTACCAAACCCATGGGTCCATTAACGAAATTTTGCATATAAGTTTTCACGCTTTTGCACGTGTATTTCCCATAAGAAAAACGTTGGGCAATGCGTATTATATGGGTGGAATGTAGATTACGTCATATTTGGGGTATCATTGATGGTACATGGTTCAAATTTGGATGGTAGGTACCTATGGGGGTATCATAAATTGTGATATAGCTGACTCAGCTATCATAGCTACAATAGCTGAGTAACGTTAGTAATTAAAGAACTGTTAATGATACATGGTTCAACTTTGGATGCTGGGTGCCCATGGGAGTACCATGAATGGTACTATAGCTGACATAGCTATGTAGCTGACCATAGCTAGGTTATAGCTGTTTTATGAACCGATGATAATTTCAAGTTGAAAATCGAATGGTAGGCTTCCCTTATGTGAAATTCGCTAAAAATGACATTTCTAGAAATCCAAGATGGCCGCCTGAAAAGTTTTGGTTTTAAGCCGATATCTCTGGAACGGTTTGAGCTAGAAAGCTGAAATTTGGTATGTGGCTACTTTATGGGACGGGCTAGAGGTCTCTGAGGTTCAGAACCTTGCTGCGCGTACCGAAGGTTCAGTTTTGGGAACTTTTTCAATTTATTGACACTTTTTTGCTTCAACTTACTCACTGTTGCTAAAGAGCGCCGAAACCAAATATATCCGACGTTTCGACTTTACGCTTACCATAAACCATCATCTGGGTATTCTCTTTTATTACAAATATTGCTTTATAAATGTGCCACGCCCAAACAATCAGTTTTTCGTATATGACTGACAAAATAGCTTTAACGATGCCCATTCGACTGGTACTAACTGTTCGATTTTATCGTTTTTAGGTTCTGAGATTTGACTGATTAAATTTCTCATTTATAGGGATAGAGTGACATTTGCCATTTTATAGCAAAGCCATTTACGGCAATAGAACAACACTGACTCAATTAAGTGTGAGTCGGCTCAAATACTGCTCAAAACGTTAACTACTATTTTGCTAAGTTTAATAACAGTCTCATGGGAAGTGAAAAACTATTAAAATTTTGTAAAAATTACCTAAAATTTTTATTTGATCGAACATTACGTCAACTAAATTAAAAACTTTGAAGACAAATGAAGGAGGTATTTTGTGGTCGAGAATGCTCTATTCATAGGTGTCAATAGCATCGTTATACCATGTTTAGTTTTTGAATTATATAGATATAAGTATTAAAATGTCGATAAAAAGTGGAAAAATTAAGTTTTTTGGCGCCATTTTGAAAAGGTAGGAAATTACTGAAAATTCCAGAATTGCAATTTTTTTACATATTTTTGTCCCCTCTTTCATATGAGACTATTTTTGATAAAATATATGACAATCGATTTTGGCTGAAAATTTTCACGACCTACCCCCTTTGAAAATTTTGAAATTTTTACATTTTTCTGTTTATCTTGAAAACGGTAAGGTTTTTCGATATGCCGGTTAATATGATGTATGAAGAGGTCATTAAGGGCTATCAGATGCATCTATCAGAAAGAAGTTAGCTTTCACAGTTTTTGAGAAAATTAAAAAAAGCGCAAAATGTTTACCTTATTTTTGGGCCACCCGTGCTCAGTTACTGTTCTAGGCAGAGCTGGCAGGCATGGGCTCTACGTATAGCTCTATTCTTTCTCTTCCTTAGCTCTTCTTATACATTTTCTGATAAAACTTTATCGAAACGAGATATTAGCTGTTAAAGGCAGCAATGCACGACTTTTATCTCAAAATTTAGTTTTTTGGGCCGGTTTGAGAGCCCCATATGTTTAACATAGAATTTTCAATATGTGTCATTTAAATCTATAGTAATCGATTTTATTTGTTACTTCGAGTCGTTTTATAATGAATATAACGTTGATTTCTGTTTTAGATAGTATAGGGTGGCTCAAAAAATGATGCAAGAAGCTAATATATGCTAATAATGCAGAAAAGGTCCATAAGCAGTGTGGATTTTACATAGAAAGGATGGATTATTAAGTACGTAGGCTAAGCAGAATAAGATGTTAAATATAGGCGATGAAAGCTTTATTAAAATTTACCAATGAAAGCAATTTTATAATTATGCAAAAAGTCTGGTGTTGATATTTATGAGTATTTACTGCCAAATAGTTCCTTCGCCATTTTATCCACAAATTGTTAAAAAACACTAAAATTATTCTACTTTTTTGGCTCCTCTTATAGCTTTTGGGATAAATCCTCATTAAAACGCGATATAAGCTGTTGAAGGCTGAAATTCACGATTTTTATCTAAAAATTTAGGTTTTTGGGCCAGATGGCTCATAGGCTTAATATAGAAATATCGACAATTCCCATATAAATCAATAGTAATCGATTTTATTCGTAGGTTCTAGTAGTCGTATGATAAATAGGGCATATATTTACGTTTTGGATAGTATAGAGTGTCCCAAAAAAGTGTTGTAACCTAGAATTTTAGGATTTTTTCATGTAAATTGATAACAGTTAATTTATTGCGAAAATTCCATTAGTTTTATAATAAATAGAGCGTTGATTTATGTTTTAAATAGTATACGGTGTCCCAAATAATGCTGCAACATTTAACTTTAGTTTTTTTGTTTATCAATATTTTTTTGTAGGTTTTATTTCCTTATTATAAACAGTTAGGAACAATCAAAGCTATAAAACTGAAATTTCAATTGTAGATTCGTTTCATACTCACAAACAATATGTCATAAATGGGAACCTTGATATGGGTACTCGTGGTACCATTTTATATCTTTTTATAAATTTTAGCACGTTCTTTACCATTTTTCAAAAGCTGTTATGTTTGCGAATATGAAGTAAAGTATTATTATATATAAACGTTTCGACATTTCAGTTACTTTTAGGTATCTTCAGGTTCTTTGTTAATATCTCTGCCCACAGCGTTCGGATTTCCTAAACTATGGGCTAAAAATCTATAAAAGTCTTGTTTTATAGCTAAATTCCGACGTAGATTGATATGATAAATAACCACTTCAATGGCAGAGAAATCAGCAGTACACTGTATAGATTAATTATAGAAAAAAGGAGCTTTATAGAGGCCCAACAGATTGATGTCTTGGCAACTTATCCAAAGAGTAATTTTATTCGAAAACAGGTTGTACGTTTTTATTTTTTCTCCTCTTGACCCATAATTTTTTACCTGGGTTTTTACGGTACTCAAATTTTACTTTAAATTTAATAAAATCTGACAATCATTTGTCAGATTGGAACGTGGATGTAGACCACTGTTCAGTTTCTTCATTTGCATGAAAATTAAAATCCTTCTAAAATACCACGACATATAGAGGGTTCAAGAAAGTGTTACTTTGAGGGGAGAAGTGAATTTGTCAAGGTTAGTACTGTAGAACTCATGAAAACCTTTTAACCCAACGAGAAAAATTCATTACCATGCCCGAAACTTGATAATGATACTTTGACGTGGATTAACATGATAGAGAAGAGTAATTTGAGGTTATACGAGTTATCTCGAAATATAAGTTCTCGCACTTACCCCATTTATTACTTATACTTTTCGAATATACACAAAAAAATGTGGGAGAGAGAAAAAGAACTCGAGGGCTGCTTACAAGACAAGGAAGAGTTGAACGTACAAAGAACGTACAAGTGATCAAATTGAGAGTAAAAGGGAAGAGCTGGAAGGAGACACTTTGAGGTGTCAGGCTCTCAAGCGTACACACGTTAGAAGACATAGGAAAACTACTAGGAGTATTCAAAGTTTTTTTTGCAGGTCAAGTTAAAGGCAAATAAGATTTTAAAGTTAAAAAAAAATTGTTAATAACAGTTTTGTAGCACTTCAGGCTCTCAAGAGTACCCAGACAACGCTTGAGAGCTTAAAGAGCGTTTGGGAGAAAATCTGAAGTCTCTATGGTACTGATATTATTTCACGTTAAACAACTATGAGTATTCAAAACTATTGTGTAGTTCATATTAAGCAAAATACGATTTTGAGCTTCAACTCAATTTTCTCAATAAAATAATTTTATAATTTTGGTGTCTCAGCGATTTTGTACAGATGAGTTTCCACTTGTTGCACATTAAGGTTACCTCAGGTTAGAAAAAGTAGAGATTCTCGAGTCTTCATTTTTTTAAGCCTAAAGAAGATCTTTATGAAAATATCGATTTGAGACTGATTTTTTGGCAATTTTTACAGAAACTGAGTTTGCTAGGTATTATAAGAGAGCGTGAAGTATCTAAGAAGTTCATGTTATTTCCAGATAGAAAAGCATTTAAAGTTTTTCCGCAACTCAAACTAAGCAAAATGAGATTTTCCTGTACATAAGCAAGTAACCTCGAGCATAATGCTCAGTTTCACTTGAAAACGAGCAGAGATTCCACTGCTCGAAACGTCGTGTAAAAACCTCAATAAAGACAATGGAACTCCAAGATATTTCGCTTAATAGAGACCTTTTGAGTTTTTCCGTAATTCAAGTTAAGCAAAAGGAGATTTTCAGCTTTAAATCAAGATTTTCTCCAAGAAAGAGTTTCATAATTTTGTAGTAGATTTGAGGCTGAATGATCAGCAATTTGCTACAGATGTGCCGCCACCTGTTAAGCATTAAGGTTAGCTCAGATTAGAAAAAGTAGAGAATCTTGGGCCTCTAGCATTTTTTTTATTTAATATAAGTGTAAGGGTCAATGAAAATCCCCATTCGGGACTGAATTCTTCGACAAATGTCCATTTTGGACTACAGACATTGAGTCAGCTGGGTAGTTTAAGAGAGCGTACACTATCTATGGAGCTTATTAAAATTAGAAGCCGTCAAGGACTATTTATGAGTATTCAACGTTTTCTGCAGATGAAAATACGATTTTGAGCTTTAAACCAGTCACCAATTGAGTCTTTTTTTGAGACTTATAGGCTTAAGCACAAACTCTGAGACACTAAAACAAAATTTCTGCGCCTATGATGGGATTGGAGTTGTGATGTTTGAGCCTCCGACTGATGTTGCCGAAAAATTGAAGAAGACCACCAAAAAGAGCGATTCCAGTCCACAAAAAGAGCGATGAGCTTGGTTCCGACTTCTCCAAGGCATTCGATTGCAGCGACCACAACATAGTGTTATACAAGATGGAGTTCCTAGGGGTGAAGGGTTTTCCTTAAAATCGGATTCGATTGTACCTATAGATTAGGCGGCAGAGAATATTGTGGAATGGCTTTTCCTTCGAGGAATTCCCCAGGGCTTGGTACTTAAACCACTAATTCTCTTTCAAGTCTCCATCAATGAACTGGCTAACTTAGCTGAGGAAGTCAGATTTACGGTATACGAAGAAGAGCAACAATACTCTGGATGGGCGGGGATAATAAAATGGATTAAGACTTGGAATTAATAAGAAAATTTATTAAACGAAAAGCACCTGCCACCGCCCTGCCATTCACTAAAGCATGCGAGATATATGTGAAGTGAAACCGAGCCAGTTTTCTGCCGAAGTTGTCGCTTCCTAGAGACAGATAGCTGAGATTCGTACCTATACAGTCTGGGGACGACGTTCAGCAGAGTATCAAATCCATTTCTCTATCAGGCAGAGGAACCATAGACCGGTTTTGCTCTTATTGGAGCTCATCAGTATGGCATACCTCAAATCTGATGTTCTGAGTTTTAGTATAATTTGGTTTCCTCTACTGCTCAAGGCACTGTGCATATATGCAAGTGGCGCCATCGGACGACGGCAGGGCGAGATATATGTGAATTGAAACCAGGCCAGTTTTCTGCCGCAGTTGTCGCTTCCCACACACAGACGGCCGAGATTCGTACCTATACCGTCTGGGGGCGATGTTCCGCAGATACCGTCGGCCGATGGCGCCACTTGCATATATGTGCCTTGAGCAACAGAGGAAACCAAGTTACACTCAAACTCGTTTTTCTATCAGGTTTGAGGTAGACCATACTGATGAGCTCCAATAAGATTGAAACCGGTCTATGGTTCCTCTGCCTGACAGAGAAATGAGTTTGATCTGTCTATGGGAAACGACAACTTCGGTAGAAAACTAGCTTGGTTTCACTTCACCTAAAGAATTACAAGAGTTAATATTTCACAATGAGTAATAATTCAAATTTAAAAAATCAAAAAATAAAAAAGTAAATAATAATTCACACACAAAGAGTTAATGTCGAAGCCCACAATCGGAACCACAAAGAAAAATCGAACCCAAAAAAAAAAAGAAACCAAAGCAGATGGGGAAAAAATGGTAGAAAAAAAAGGGAAAAGAGGAAAACAAGTAAAAAATTAAAAAAAAAAAGTTTTATGGCAAATTAAACTAACCTGACTATCACCAATTTACAATAATTTATGATTCATCAGACAGCAGTGTAGAATAGTAATGACCTACTTTCCACCATCTAACATTGCGGCACACCAACGCAACACCATCAGCAAGATAAGAAATATAATTCCATTCAAACCAAAGCTGCTTTTATAATACACATATAACTGATTACCCGGTGATGACAAGCCACTTTTCGCGTATTCTTTCCGACCGCGTTTCGGGGTTATTAAGGCTTTTCCATGATGACATGTCATATTCCAGAGATAACAAAAATATTCGCCCAGCTTGTTAAGCCCGAATCCCTTGGGTTCCTCTAAATAGGCCCTGAGGAGGCTTTAAAGGGCGTTACATTTTTTCCATCATAAACGTAGCAAATGGGTTACAAGAGTGTACTCGAGCTTTTCGTTGAGTGGAGAATTTTTCTTAGGGATCTCTTTTTTTTATCGTTGAAAAGAGTTCTGAATGAAATATCGTTTACACTGTGAAAAACCCGACATAAGCAGGACTATATGGAGTTTATGGCCTGGCTCAATCCATAGGCGGAAAAATAACTTGAAACTTGCCAAGTCTGCTATCGATTTCTGAAATAATGGAAAGAGTAAAAGCCAGCGAAGTGTTGTACATCTTTAAGGTGGTTTAAAATGCAAAAAAAGAATTGAAGATAGTCTCAGCAATGTTTATAAATTAGCACTTTTCCATGTTTTCAGTGATTAATTGAAATTCCAACTGAAACAAAAGATGTGACTGCTTTTGTTGAGAGAATGTGTTTGGCCTCGCATAATTAACGTCCACCTCAGAGAAAACGAGAAAGGAATACTGAAAAGTTGTGTATACGAAATTAAATGGAATATTACCAAGAATCTTCGGAATGTTTCCTTTGACTTGATGTTTGAACCCTAAATTAGATATTAAGTAAAAAACAAGATTTGGATAAAACTGGACCTTTTTCCACTAAACCACTTTAACCGTTTGAAGGCCTGGTATCCTGACGGCTGTTAACTTAGGCAGGAATAAACTTAAAAAAACAAATTCCCTTTGGGCATATTTTTTTTAATAGACCTTAAGGGACGGACCAAATGTTTTTCTTAGATAACGAGAGCATAAATAAAGGCCTCCTTGTTACACGAGTTTTTTCCACTGCTATTACAGCTTGCAAGTTTTCTTTATTAAATTTATTTCGCTTTTTCCATCGAAAAGTTGTTGAGGTAAGTAAATTCTTGAGGGGTGAAAAACTCTTTAGCACAAGCCGTGGTTTTTTTCTAGGAATTTTTTATTGCAACATAGAACACCTTACATTAGAGCAAAATAAATCCTGAGAAGAGTGATGAAACCAAGCAAAATGTTAAAATAGTTTTGCTTTATTTAGTAAAGAAATAAGTCCGAGCGCTCGTATGGTTGATGCCATAAGCGTTACGGGCGATTGAGGCGACCCGATTGGCTAGGCGCGACCAAGGACGGTAAACAGAACAGGACGGTCCACTGGCATTTAATCAACATGGGCCCAAAATTGTGACGTCAGCATAGTGCGATAGCGATGTCATTATTTCCCGAGCCCTGTGGCCATCATTGGCGCTGCAATTACGGCTATCAGTAATATTATTCCTGTCATCGACAATTTTTGAATAGCGTTTTCGGGCGGCCGCTCTAAAAGGCTCTGAGAATATTCCCGTCATTTGTTTTCTTAATAATGCGTACGTTCCGCCGACGGCAGCAACTTAGAAGTTTAGTCAGCGAACGCTGAAAATCGGTACCTGTTTGGCCAATTTCAGGCTATCTTTTAGCTTTTATCTTAATCTAGATTTTCCCAAATATCTATCTTTAAAAGTTTTAAGTATTTTTAACTGATTTTGACCCTGATCCGAACCTAAGTGTTTCCAAAAACTCAAAATTTGTATTTTTTCGAGTTTTGAGTAATTTTTCAAGATTTTTGGTCCTAATCCTAACTTAATTTTCTAGAAAAACACTAAATTTTCATTTTGAAAGATTTTAAGTCGCACATCACTTATTTTAGCTTTAAAATTGTAATTTTTCCAAAACAATGAGAAATTGCATTTTTAGACCATATGAAAGTCATTTTTAACCGATTTTCGTCCCAATTCCTGAACTTTTGCACGGTTTTTTAGGCCCAAGTTTTTACATGAGTTGCTCCAAAAACTCCAAACTTATATTTTTGCACGGTTTGAGTCATTTTTTACCGATTTTAGCTCTTGTCTTAATCTTAGTTCTGAAAATCTTAGCCTGAGATTTCCCAAAAACTCCAAATTTGTGTTTTTACGCTCTTTGAGTGATGTTTAAAGTTTTTTGATCCTAAAAAAAAGGTGTTAGTCAAACTTTACTTATTTTGGTCCTAAAATTGATTTTCTCCAAAACCATCAAAAATTGCATTTTTAGGTACTATAGGTAAATAATTTTTAGCCGATTTTAGCCCATATTCCTGAATTTTTGCAAGGTTATTTCGTTAATTTTTCCAAAAACTACGTTTTTAATCGTCAGACACCGTTTTAGTAATTTTTTACCGATTTTAACACTTATCTTAATCTGAATTTCTCAACATTTTTATTTTCAGATTTCAGGCTTAAATTATATTTAACCAATTTTGGCCCTAATTCTAACCTGAGTTTTTCCGGTAATTCCAAATTTGTATTTTGGCACGCTTTAAGTAATTTTAGGTCCTACTCCTAACCTGATTTTTTTCAAAAAACCCTGAATTATTCTTTTTAGAGGCTTTAAGTAAAATTTCACTTATTTTAGCCCTAAAATTGAATTTTTACAAAACTTATTAAAAATTGCCTTTTTGGACAATATGTAGGTAAGTAATTTTTAACCGATTCTAGCCTTAATTCCTGATTTTTTTCTAAGGCATTTTTGTAAAGTAATTTTGGCCCCAATTTTTATATGATTTTCTCCAAATTTACATTTTTGAATGATTTGAATGGTCTCCAAATTTATCTTTTAGACGCTTTAGTTATTTTTAACCGGTTTTGGCCCTAACCCTAACAGAAGTTTTTCCGAAAACTCCAAATTTGTATTTTTAGAATCTTTGATTCGTTATTTCACACAAACCAAAGTTTTTTTACGCACTGAATTTTGAGAGGTTTTTAAGTCAAATTACACTTCTTTTAGTTGTAAAATTGAATTTCCTCAAAACCATAAAAAAACGCATTTTTAGGCAATACTTATGTAAGTCATTTTTAACCGATTTCAGCCCCGATTTCTAAATTTTTGCAAACGCGTTTCGGCCCTATCTATTATACATGAATTTCTCCAAAACTTCCAAATTTACATTTTTGAACGGTTTGAGTAATTTTTTACCAATTTTTCAATTTTTTGAGTTTTGGTCTTAATTCTAATCCAATTATGACGAATAAACACTAAGTTTACATAAAATTGAATTTCTCCAAAACCAAAAAGAAGTGCATTTTTTAACAATATATAAGTCTTTTTTAAACGATTTTAGCCTTAACAGCTAAATTTTTTAAACGGATTTCAACCCTATTACATCAATTTCTCAAAAACTTCCAATTGCCATTATTTGACGGTTTGAGTCAGTTTCTACGATTTCAACTTTTATTCTAATCAGAATTTCACCAAATTTGTATTTTTAGAAGCTTTAAGTTACCTTTAACCAGTTTTTGGCCCTAATTCTAACTTGAATTTTACCAAAAACTTCAAATTTGTATTTTAACACTTTTTGAATAGTTTTTCAAGAGATTTTAGTCCTGACCTGAATTTCTCAAAAAATAGTACATTTTAGTCGTTTTTAGACAAATTTGCAAATTTTAGTTATTTTGTAAATTATAACAAACATTTGAATTGGTTTTGCCTGTTTTTGTCTTTTTTTCCAAAAATATCAAAGTTTGAGTTTATAGTATTGTAAGTAATTTTTTACCCATTTTAGCCTTAATTGTAACCCGATTTCTTTCACAAACTCCAAATTTTTATTTTTAAACGCTTTTAGCTTTTATCTTAATCTAGATTTTCCCAAATATCTATTTTTAAAAGTTTTAAGTTATTTTTAACTGATTTTCACCCTTATCCGAACCTAAGTGTTTCCAAAAACTCAAAATTTGTATTTGTTCGAGTTTTGAGTAATTTTTAAAGATTCTTGGTCCTAATCCTATCTTAATTTTCTAGAAAAAAACTAAATTTTTATTTTGAAAGATTTAAAGTCGCACTTCACTTATTTTAGCTTTAAAATTGTATTTTTCTAAAACAATGAGAAATTGCATTTTTAGACCATATAAAAGTCATTTTTAACCGATTTTAGTCCCAATTCCTGAACTTTTGCACGGTTTTTTAGGCCCAAGTTTTTACATGAGTTGCTCCAAAAACTCCAAACTTATATTTTTGGACGGTTTGAGTCATTTTTTACCGATTTTAGCTCTTGTCTTATTCTTAGTTCTGAAAATCTTAGCCTGAGATTTCCCAAAAACTCCAAATTTGTGTTTTTACGCTCTTTGAGTAATATTTAAAGTTTTTTTGATCCTAAAAAAAAGGTGTTAGTCAAACTTTACTTATTTTGGTCCTAAAATTGATTTTCTCCAAAACCATCAAAAATTGCATTTTTAGGTACAATATGTAAATAATTTTTAGCCGCTTTTAGCCCATATTCCTGAGTTTTTGCAAGGTTATTTCGTTAATTTTTCCAAAAACTACGTTTTTGACCGTCAGACACCGTTTTAGTAATTTTTTACCGATTTTAACACTTATCTTAATCTGAATTTCTCAAAATTTTTAGTTTCAGAAGGCTTAAGTTATATTTAACCAATTTTGGCCCTAATTCTAACCTGAGTTTTTCCAATAATTCCAAATTTGTATTTTGGCACGCTTTAAGTAATTTTAGGTCCTAAGCCTAACCTGATTTTTTTCAAAAAACCCTTAATTATTCTTTTTAGAGGTTTTAAGTAAAATTTTCACAATATGTAGGTAAGTAATTTTTAACCGATTCTAGCCTTAATTCCTGATTTTTTCAAAGGCATTTTTGTAAAGTAATTTTGGCCCCAATTTTTATATGATTTTCTCCAAATTTACATTTTTGGATGATTTGAATGGTCTAAATTTCTCCAAATTTGTCTTTTAGAAGCTTTAGTTATTTTTAACTGGTTTTGGCCCTAACCCTAGCCGAAATTTTTCCGAAAACTCCAAATTTGTATTTTTAGAATCTTTAATTCGTATTTTCACACAAACCGAAGTTTTTTTACACACTGAATTTTGAGAGGTTTTTAAGTCAAATTACACTTCTTTTAGATCTAAAATTGAATTTTCTCAAAACCATCAAAAAACGCATTTTTAGACAATACTTATGTAAGTCATTTTTAACCGATTTCAGCCCCGATTTCTAAATTTTTGCAAACGCGTTTCGGCCCTATCTATTACACGAATTTCTCCAAAACTTCCAAATTTACATTTTTGAACGGTTTGAGCAATTTTTTACCAATTTTAGCTCCTATCTTAATCTGAATTTCTCCAAATTTCCGCTTTGATTAATTTTTTGAGTTTTGGTCTTAATTCTAATCGAATTATGTCGAAAAAACACTAGGTTTACATAAAATTGAATTTCCCCAAAACAAAAAAAAAATGCATTTTTAAACAATATGTAAGTCATTTTTAAAAGATTTTAGCCTTAACAGCTAAATTTTTAAAACGGATTTCAGCTCCATTACATGAATTTTAACTTTTATCCTAATCAGAATTTCGCCAAATTTGTATTTTTAGAAGCTTAAAGTTATTTTTAACCGGTTTTTTGCCCTAATTCTAACTTGAATTTTACCAAAAACTTAAAATTTGTATTTTAACACGCTTATTTGAATAATTTTTCAGGGTTGTTAGTCCTAAGCCTAACATAAATTGCTCAAAAATAACATACAACATTTTCATTTCAAGAAATTTTATGTAAAAATTCACTTATTCTATCATAAAATTGAATTTCTCCAAAACCATTAAAAATTACATTGTCAGACAATACGTTCTTCTAACATTTTTAACCGATTTTAGCTCTACCTCGTAAATTTTTGCACAGCCATCTTTGCAAGTCATTTTGGCCCTAATTTTTACATACATTTCTCAAAAATCTCTAAATATAAATCATTTCTTACTTATCTTAATCTGAATTTCTCCAAAATTTCTTTTTAGATTTATTGTTAGCCGGTTATGGCCCTAATCCTAACAATCCAAAACTCCAAATTTGTATTTTTGTACGCTTTGAGTAATTTTCAAGCTTTTTGGTCCTAATCCTAACTTGGTTTTTCTCGCAAAACACCAAAACTTTTAACTTAAAACGTATCAAAATGAGACGTTTTAAGTTAAATTTTACCTATTTAGCCCTAAGATTGAAGTCCAAAAACATTAAAAATTGTATTTTTTGACAAGACGTAATAGTAGATTATGTCACTAGGAGTAAAAGTGGGTCTTTTCGTGCTGAGCCCAGAGATTGACGGCCGAAGCGAAGCTGAGGCCTGCAACTGGGCGAAGCACAAAAACACCTTTTACTCCGAGTAACATACACTATTTTTTTTTCAAGCATGCAAGAAATAAGAAATCTATTTCAAAGTGGTTCAGTTTTGCAATTTTCTCTCATCCTCTTTAAGCGGGTCTAGGTACTTACCCAATTGTGTATATTATTTGTAAAATACATAGAATATGTTAGAATGGTGGTTTTCAATGTTCAATGGTTTTAATGTATTAAATAATAACCAATGATTATGGTAAACTAAGAATTTGTAGCATTATTTTCAATACTAAATTAATAAATGTCACATTGACAGATAAATATGATGACGCGCATGACATTTAACAGACGAATTCAGAATTCGAGAACCTATGCGATTTCGACTAATAACGGTTTCGAATGGTGCTCTTGAGTGCTCTGAGAGTATTTCTGTCCTTTGTTTTTTCAACAAGAATGTAAAGATGGCAATACACTCAGATCGGTTTATTTGGTGTCATCTATTATTAAAATAATTTTGGTGAATGAAAATCGTTTATATGTGCGCCACTATGACACTAGCGGTGACTTTTGACTTTACTTTTACTGCCTAGGACTTTTTTGCTACTTTTTTGGTCACAGGATTTGAAAACCCACTTTAGGTGTGCGTATGGAGAAAACAAATGACGTACTTTTAGTCCGCTTGAAAAAAAAAGTAATTTTAGTCCTAAGCAAAGGCTCCAAATTTGCAGTTTTGACGTCCGCGGATAAACGCTTAATGATATATCTCACCAGAGCACTTATGTGAATAAATAACAGGGCTCGGTAGAATTTGTTACAATTAATCTTTCTGAATTATAAGTTTATTTTTTACTTTATTGAACAAAATTATGGAACTAATGGTCACATTTGCATAAAAGCTTTTAATACTTACAACACTAATTTTTACAAAAACGCAGGCAAATTTCCATTTATAGTTAATGCTAAAATGTAATTAGAGCCCAAAACCAGATATCTACGCACAAATCTAAATTAAAACGATTTAAAAAAGTAAATAAATAAAAGTTTGATTTGGCATAAAATAAATTGCCAGCCGCACTGTTACCACGTTGTTTCCCTTGCGAAATAATATATCGAAAAATTTCCATTCAATCTGGCACGTCTGTTTATGTAGGAAGGAGTATGAGCGAGAATTCTTATTGCAGGAAATCCTCGTGGATAAGAAAAACGTAATTTTTTAAAATACGACAGGCCAGATTTAACCGGGATCGGAATTTATTGGTGAAACTGCTGATTAGATATCCCTGAATGGGAGTTTAGACAAAAAAATACATCCACGTTTAAAGTTTGATCCCACTTTGCTCTAACGGAGATGGATGGCTCTCGGTATTATTTGGCTGAAGTTTTTATCCCTTTGTCCATTTGGCTAAAGCGAAAAAAAATGTGCGCCTTTTCGCACAAGAAACTTTCCATCGTGATGGTCCTGACACGACCCAAACTAAAACGACTTCCTCGTTTTCCATCGCAAACGTCAACTAAAAAAACCCACTGAATTAAAAAGGATTAATCTATATTTCCATTCCTACTGCCGAAGCATAAATTCTCCGATTTTTGGGGCAAAAGAGATTAGATATTCGACTAGACGACAATTGCTGCCATAAATAATATGGAGAAGTATTCTAAATTTGGAACCCTCGTAACGCTGATGAATGCTGCAAATTTGGGAAAGTGGAGTCTGGAGTCGTGCAGCGGTAGAGACAGGATCGTACTTGGAGAAAACCTGAAACTTGCTCTGCTGCAAAAATGATTTCTCCGGTGAAAGTCCGGTCCTGACAGAAGCAAATCGTAAATAATTTTTGATTAAAACGTAGTAGGAAAGGTACCAGTTGACTTCTTTTGTTGGTGATATCAATCAAACGCCAAGTTTGATAGACTGTTATCAGATAATTTTGTACATTAGCACAAGGGAACTCTACCTGTAATTGGCGTAATCTAGAGAATAATTGACAGGAAATGAAGGCCGAAACACGTGCAAAAATCCCTATTGATTAGAATTTAATTAATCCTTTCGATTGACGTCGAAGTTGTTATTCGCAAAACGATAAACACTTATCAAAGGCCAATCCAATAACATCGTGCCAGCAATACTGAGGAATTCGAATTATAATCCCGAATTTCGATCTGCAGGAAACTGGAGGAGGCTCCAGGTTTAACAATTATACCAGTGGCAAGTTCAACAAATCAGGTAAAGTATACAGATATTTTTCCTTGCTCATCAATACTTCTTCATCTACCTTCATTATTATTTATTAGGGGTCACGTTCAGAAAGCTAATGACGACTAATTTATCCTAAAATCGGCTTTGGGGCGGATTAGGCACAGGTGGCTGACTTAGGTGTTACAGTGTGGAATTTCTAAACAGGGTAGTGATTAATTTGGTAAAGCACGTAGTTAGTTTGGCAACAGTTATCTACTAAAAAATTGTCCAGCTGGAAAAATGTTTCACTACATTTTAGGTGGATTTGTAGAAGAATTTAATACATTCGTTATAAAATACATTAGCAGAAAGAAAATTTAATTTTAAATCAAACGCAAATTTGAAATTAAATTACATGGATACATTTTACTTATTTTAAGTAGGTATTTCGCCTAGAGGACTTTTAAAATAATATGTTTCAATAATTTCGTAACAATTTAGTTGCAATTATGAATTTAAATGACAAAGGTTGTATTTATAACGTACAGGAGTTGGAAAATTTTCGCCGCTAATTACAGGATGTTTCGATAGTAACTATTTACTACTAAACTATTTAAAATAATTCTTTACTCTCGCTTTGTTGTTATACCTGTAATATTAAATAAACACGGCGCCATCTATCTTCCACCAAGAATCAAAAAACAATCCGTGCAAGTGAATGAAACAGTTTTCCACTATGTATTTGTCTCCAAACCCTAAAGCTTAATTATAAGATAATATGGCAAGCGCTCTTATTTATTCACATAAGAGCATTAACAGCATAACACCCATAAGGCTTATGGCATCAACCATGCGGGCGCTCGGACGAATTTTTTAATAAATAAAGCAATACCTTGTTCACTTTTTGCTTGGTTTCATAACTTTACTTACTCAGGTTTTTTGCTCTATTAAAATGTTGAATGCTGCAATAGATTAAGTTTAATAGTAATAATACTTTTGATTAACATAACAAACACAAACCTGACAGACAAAGAAGTTGGCGACGCCATAGAAAAAGTAAACAAATTTCATTCTCTGTTATAGGCAGAGCAACCACAGACCAGTTTTGCTGCGATTTCACCTCATCAGTATGGTATACCCCAAACCTGACAGACAATGAAGTTCGATCCAATATTTGATTCGCGTTGTTACTGCAAAAACGGTGGTACGATGTACGTGGCGCCATCTAAAGATGTTAGTTTCTACAAGGGGTTAACGAAACCATGTGTCCAAGTCAACCAAACAGTTTTCTACTAAGTACTCGTCACTTTACACATGTAGAAAATTAAAAAAAAATCAATCGTTACCTTATAATCATATATGATTTTCTTTTATTATAGATTGATAAGGGCGAGAAGTTTTCAAATAAATAAGTTTCTTACTTAGTTTATTTTGAAGAAAATAAGGACAAAAATTACTAGACAATTGAAATAATGAATTATTTGTTTATTTTTTATCTACTTAAATAGAAGAAATAGTGTAATATGCACGTGCCATAGTTGCATTCATCCATTGCGTAACTCGTTGCTTTGCGCGTCGTTTTCCAAACTTTAATTCGTGCGCCAAATGGAATTATAAAAATTGTTTCTTAATATATTAATAAAAATTCCTGTCTTTAATGGTAAACAATATTCAAACAGAATGTAAGTAGTTAAGCAAAGCGGCTTCCAGGGCAATCCAAGGACTTTTGTCCACCTTAGCCATGACGAGCTCTGGGGGTGACCTTGAACGTCGGCGATATGCGTAACCTTGAGCGTGCGCCTTGACCTTAAGAGCTATCCCCCATCTCAAGTGGGGGTTTCAAAACATTGGGACTTTATTTCACCTTGATGAGCTCTTTTGGGTGACCTTGAGAATCACATCGGGTCCACGAGGTCATACTGTAATTACTAAAACCAATCCCGACCATATCGCATTCCGGCTGGGAGACTCAGCATTATCACATAAATTATAAAGGGGACCTTGATACTGGCTGGCGGGGCATGCGGCCGGGACGCAGTCTGCCAAAACTAAAAAAACTGGGAAACGGAGTGGACGGGTGACCTCATCTTGTGACCTTTACTTGAGAGCTTTATACCTTGTAAGTAAAAAAAAATTATAAGATCCCAGATTTTGACATTGAATAAAAATCGAAAATCAATCATAAACCTTTCAGATGGACTTGGTCTTGTCTGAAAATCGATAATTAATCATGAAAGATGGAATTGGCCTTGTCTCAAAATCGATAATTAACCTTGAGAAATGGACTTGGCCTTGCTTGAAAATAGACTTGACAGATGGTCTTGTCCTCGAAAGGCGACTATGAAGCGAAAACCTCTAAAATTTGTGAGTTTTAATTGAGGTATTTTTTAAATTTCTGTAACGTCTTACATTAAAACGTTATTTACATTAAAAATATGTAAACTTTCTTAGAATTCTCATTACTCTGCGCTAGTCCAGGGACGTAAACTTGAAAACCAGGCGCTTTTCAAGTATAAAAGGATATGACTTGAGGAGACTTTAATTCAGTATTTCATAACAATCATGAATGTTTTAAGGGACGTAATTATTAATCCGGTAAGTTTTTCAATATTTATTTTCGAGTATGACTTGGCGCTATATTTATTAAAATTATTTTACGACTTTCAGGAACACTGTGAGGTTTTAGAGGTGAAAGGGGCTGCTTGAGCATTTCACCATTTGAGAGTATGTATCATAAGAATTTTTTGAGTACCATCGGACTGATACCATCTCAAATGCTTCAAAAGTTTTGTGAAATTGTAAATTATTATTTTTTTCTGCAAATAGTACTTCACCATACGATTAAGAATACTCTTGGAAAGAATATAAATAGATGCATGGAGATTATGTTATAATTAGTGTGATGGAATCACACAGTCACAATAAAAGATAAAGGGTTGTTAAATGACTTGATAACCTACCCTTTGAGCTACATATTCCTACATATCAGTTCGTGGTATATAATCACCCAAAACACTTATAAAAAAATAAAAAAATATTTTTTCTAAACCATTATTTGTGCTCATTGAATTTTTACATACAATCAAAACATGTTCAGACTTTTAATATACAGATATAGCTTTTCGATTCCCTCAACGACTTTATAATGGAAACAACTTTTTTTCCTTCATTCAAAGCTATACACATTTCGTTTAGAATAATAATACGATAAGTTAAAAAAAGATGGGTTCGGTTCGTCTTACACGTGTTTGCGTTACACGGCGAAGTCGAATTCGGAAATATTTTCTGGAGATGGTTCATACATTTTTAACTTATCTTTTTTTGGAATTGACATGAGATTGTTTGCCTTGACGTGGCGCTCGTTTTAAGGAAGCCACGAGGGACCGGATCGAAGTGAACACAGCGCAAAATAAATTAAGGATGGAATAACATCGATTAGCACTACTAAGGGCTCGATATCTTCGGGTCACGGTCAAATTATACTAAGTAATCTGTCAAAAGTGCTGCCCTTCAGTCAGTCATTAATCAACTTTCCCTAACGCAATCTTGGGCATGTCGAAAGCCGCCATTCTATTCCAGGAATTGTTGCTTATATTTTTTACACATTTTCCATCGACCTTGCCTCTTAGTGGAAACTTGGAAAATTATGCAACCTTCACGTCTAGAAGGACACCATAATTTCAAGTCGTAGGCAAATGAGCTAATGTAATATTCATGGGTCTATAGGTCCGAGGTTACGTAATAACGAAGATTAGTATGACAGATTAAACTCTGAGTTCATTATTATGCATGTGGGCAAGGCAACTTTAATGTTGTTACATGGCATTAAAGGTTGCACTTCATAGCTAGGGCGCCTTGTTGAATAAGTAATTAACTGTGGAATCTGTACCTATATTTTTAAAAATAGTTAGCAAAGAGAAGTGTCACGAAGGCAAAATTAAAAGTCCCCTTGAAAAATTCTTTCCCTAAAAGGAAATTGCTGCTAGTGCAGGAAACTTTTTCAATAACGTCAGGCAAATATGCCTCTATAGCTGCAGGAGTAGAACGTTTGATTTATTCTCTGACGCCACTGGCTGTGCAACGTCCTCCTGTCTGACCAGATAATTTAAAAGCACTTGAGGGGAAAGAACAGCTTTAAAACAAAATAGCGCAATTCCGCAAGACCCACTTTCATTCTATTGTGTTTGGTTTGGGAATTATAAGTAAAAGCCCTTGGGACTTCGTTTTCAATCTGACAAAAAACTTTTTCTCTTCAATTCCTTTTTTGCACCGTTGGGTAAGCATTTTAGGCACAAATATTAACATAATGACTTTGCAAGGAAAGGGACCTCCGTTGTACATAGGGCTCTCGAAGGGAGTTTACTTGCCAGTTTTGTATGCAATAATAAAGGTAGGGACTTTTACGCCTACAGATATTCACTATTATATATTTTTTTATTAATGAGGTTTCCATTTTCAAAACTTGTAAAAAATTGTTTTTACCAGTTCGTGCCAATATTGCAAACCACGTTCAAGTCGAAATGTAGCTACTGCGAAAAAAATTCTTTTGCCCTGAAGATGGCCCGATGTGGATTGAAACGTCTGTAAAAAACTTGGAAAAATGTTTCCAATTTTTTATATCTACTCTCTATTTTTCCAAGTTCGCTTGTACATATGTTTTTAGCCCTCTGACTTTACTGTTAAAATTTAAAGTCAATGATAAAAAAAAACAAAAAAATAATAATTTTGTTAATGTTTGGGGAGGGGAAAGGGGGGGAGTGAAAGGTGCCAGGTGTAAAGCCAAAATTTTTCGGTTATATATAAAACACATTTTTACCTCACAAACCTCTCAGAGCTTCAACATTGGCGGGGATTCTTTCGGATCATGGAAATGAGCAAATGGAAATTTGTGGAAATGAGCAAAAAGTTCCATAATAGTTTCAAAATTCGGAAAAACGTTGACATTTTTATGATACAACTGTCCCCTTAGGGAGCTTTCAGACTCCTTTAGTTAGACATTTTATCCAACAAGATTGGTACTGACGGAATGGACATATCTTTGGGAATATTTTGACCTTAAAAGTGTCACAAGGTGCAAAAAATTTCCTAAAAAAAATTATTTTTCGGGATTTTTACGCAAACAATTCACCGTGTAGATTCCACATTTCTACAGTAGACAATCTGAAATAATTCATTCACTTTGAACAGTTTTCTATCCCAGCGGATACTTTGGAATGTTTGCTTTTTGGCTCCCAAAAGCTGAGAAATCGAAAACAGTCCAAATTGAATTTGGAAGCAAATTCTACACATTTTTGGCGCGATTTGCCACAGCAGCATCATCTTTTTCTATTCTTCTTTGTTTTTTTCTGCCTCCTGAAGTTTTTACTCTTTTATGCTTCAATTTTCTCTTTTATTAACTTGTGTTAGATCTAATATAAACACTACTCTGTCTCTGGATGTTAGTAGTGTAGATGTAGAAGATAAAATGCATTTAAAAGCGTTAAGTAATTTCACAATCACTGAACGTGGAACGCAGCCTTGAAATTTTTTTCTATGGAGCGTATGGGTAACCAGGGGCTACTGTCAAATGTTTCGAAGAGCTGCGTTCGAAATTTCGTAGTTTTAATTGCCAAATTTGTGGAGCAAATGACGTAGCAGATTAGTTAAATATTCGACTTACCGAGGGATTTTTTCCGATAATTACTGGCTGTCAATAGGGTTAATTTTAGTCTTGTCTCACTGGGCCTTCTCATTGTTAATTTCACAACAAAGCATCGCATTAGCGAGTGGTAATTGCAAGTCGTTTTACGGGGTAATTAATAACGGCTAAGATCTCAATTTTCGTTTTAGGAGGCTCGTAGACCAACAATCAATTATCAGACATTACGTTACGACTATAAAATGCACTAAAATTCAATAACTTCCTAGACAATCACTTTTAAAAATCTCGAACGCAGCCATGAACATTTTTTCTATAGAGCGTATGGGTAACCAGGGGCAACTGTCAAATGTTTCGAGGCGCTGCGTTCGAAATTTCGTACTTTTGACTACAGACTTACTGTGTGGAGCAAATAACGACAATGTAGATTAGATAAATATATATACATTTTTTAGTAATCTGTGTGAGTACAAAAAAATTAAATGGCATTAACAATATACAGGGTAATTCATTTATGTGTTTCCGTCATTGCACAAGACCTTCAAGGTTACCACATTTTGGTAACCTTGAAGTGCCACATTTGCCCCGAACACACAATCATCCTGCCAAATCTCAGTTCTCGAGAGTTCTTGCAAAACTTTCCAAATTAAAAATTTTGTTTTAGATTCCAAGCAAAAGTTGAACGAAATCTAAATACTTCTAGCTAACTCGTTCACTTCGTAAAATCCATTTTAACATTTGAAACTTTTTCCATAAGAAACTCATGGCCATGTTTACGGTTTTCGAAAAAAAACTTAAAAAAGCTCAAAATATGTACCGTATTTTTGTGACACCCGTGCTAAATTATTAAAAGTGGTGGACGGACGTTTAGAAATAGTATAGAAACATTGGAAATTCAAAATATACAAAGTTTGATTTTTTTTAACACGGCGTTGATAATGGCACAAGGAATCCCAACATTTTGCTATTTTATAGGGATTTGGTACATAAATTTATGCAGATACATTTTTTATTCCAGAATTGATACTTTTCTGATAAATACGATATTTGCTTTAGATAGTACAGGGTGTCTATAAGAAGTACAGGGTAATTATAATTTTTTTGATTTCTGGCATATAATTTTATACCTACCACTGGATTTTCACACTTTATCCTTAGTAGTTAAACAAAGCCGGTATCGGGCCACTTTCAAGGACATTGCAAATTGTTGACTGACATTCCACCTGTTGACTTACACGCCCACTGTTAATGCAAGAGGTTTGGAAAGACTGGCCTTAGGTGGATTGGATGTCAAGTTGGAGACAATCTGTGTTTTTGAGGTTGAGAGTGTAGGAAAGGTTAGACCATCAAGAGGCAATCCCGGATGGTCAGTACATGTTTTGTTATGATAGCTTGTTTTAATAATAATAGATAAATAAATAAAGAACGGTTTATTTTTATAGTCCACAAATTTATCAATTCTTAATTAATTAAAACACCGTTTTACATGGTCTATTCAACCGGATAGAGTGAATTGAAGCAGCTTCAGGAAGAGGCAAGGCAGAAAAACCACGAGCTTGAAGAAGGGGGCAAGTCGTAAGAGGTAGATTCTATGCTCGTGATTTGTGTCAATAACATGGCTGAAGTTTCTCGTTGAGAAAGTTGTTAAATCCACGAGAAGAATGTTAAAATTTAAGAGAACAGCGCTCAAAGGTAAATTAACTCGATGCACAAGTTACTTTGAATCCATAGATCAAGAAAAGTTAAATTTTAACGTAATTTCTCAATTGAAATTAAGATTAGAGAAATTAGAACCCCTTCGGGAAGAATTTAATGAGGTTCTGGTACACTTGAGGAGAATAGTTATTATTAATTTTTTTTCGAAAATTTTTTTTAGGGATTAATAAAATGGACAAAATAGAAAATTATAGGTGGTGGTAGAACTTTAAAACATTTATAATAATGTAAGTGGCGCCATCTGACGACGGCAGGTGCTTCCACTAGGGCATGCAGACCATTTACAATAATATCAATTTATAGAATAAATATAATAATAAAGTTCGCTTACCTGAAACAAACTAAACACTGTCATGAGGATATTGAAACATTTGTCACAAATGTCAACAAGTGACATTAGTGAATAACTCTGAGTAAATTATGTAGATTATTTTGGAAAATATGGTAAAAGTTATATTTTCTGTCGATCGGGTTAATTAAAAACAAAGCGGCCGCTTTGGCCAAACAAGCCTACGTTGCTATAAAGGGCCAAGCGGCCCGTTAGAGCGTTTTTTTTTTATATGAGAAATGTTTGCTTAGGTTAGTTTAGGTTAGTTTAGCTTAGATCGGGTTGGTTCAAGTTAGTTCAATTCTAGTTTTTCTTTGGTTAGGTTAGTTTAGGTTCAGACAGTTATGTTTTTCCTTAGATCAGGTAAATTTAGGTTAGATCAGGTTAGTTCAGTTCTAGTTTTCTTTTGGTTAGGTTAGTTCACTTATGTTTTTCTATGAGGGATCCTTTAGTTAGATTAGTTCGGATTAGAAACGACTAAACTCTAAAGTAGTGCGTTTGACCATATTTTTCAAGATAATCTACATAATTTACAAGGTTACTCAGAGTTTTTCAAAAATGTCACTTGTTGACATTTGTGACAAATGTAGTTTCAATTTATAGTCCCATGATTGTGTTTTAACATAACCTTCAAATCAACTTCTATTGTATAGTTTGTTTCAGGTAAGCCTATTATTATATTTATTCTAAAAATTGATATTATTATAAATGTTTTTAAGTTCTACCACCACCTATAATTTTCAATTTTGTCCATTGTATTAATGCCTAAAGAAAATTTTCGAAAAAAAATAAGTAATAACGACTTCTCTCAACTGTAACAGCCCCATTTAATGATATCCAGTTTCAAACTGAACAGGCATTAGTAGAGATTGGCAATGAATTTCTACCAGAAGAAGCTGAGAGAAATAGGTTTGAATGTGAGATGTTGTACCGAACCATGGTCCCTAATTTGTCGACCAGCCAAAGCTGTACTGATGATAGTCCAAACTAGTATGCAGATGGGTTGATCGACAAATTGGTGATCACGTACACAAATAGGTTTGAAGATGTGTATTTCAGACTGATTAGTGATATAGGTGCTTTATGTAAAAAATACAATAACGAGTCAGACGTTAATGGTTCTGTGGTACGTTCGGTTAAAGAAAATGTTAGTTCTGTACAATCATTTCTTTGCCGACATTTGATGGGCAGTATGGTAATTGGCTTGAGTTTAGAGATTCTTTTGTAACAGTGGTTGATGGAAATATTGCCCTGAATAATATACAAAAGTTGTATTATTTTAGGACATCTCTCAATAAAGATGTTTACGAAATAATTAAATCTATTGAGGGTACAGATTCGAATTATACTGTTGCATGGCAATTCTTAACAGATAGGTTTGAGAATAAGAAGCTTATAATATATAATCATATAAGAGCAATATTTCAACAGCCAATTATTGTGAAGGAATCGTACGTAGATCTTAGGAATTTGTATGACTCTGTATCAAAACATTTGCGCTGTTTAAAACAGTGAACAGACTGATAGTTGGGACTGATTGATCAAATATCTGATGACTCAAAAATTCGATTCAATTACTCGTCGTGATTGGGAAATGTATAAGTACCAGGGTGAATTACCTTCTATGAATGGTACCAGGGTGAATGAAGACAGAGTAATAGTTTTACTACCATACATTCGAAAATAAAATTTAAATGTTATTACTGCGATGGATCTCATAGTATTTACAAATGTGAATCTTTTTTGAGACTTGCTATTGAAGATCGTATTTCTGCAGTTAAACGAAAATGTATCGACAGGTACTTATAAACGAAAATGAAAGAGAATATCAAAAGATTTTTTGGCGATCACAAGCAAATGAACCTCTTAAAGAGTATAAATTAAATACAGTGACATATGGCACTGCTTCTGCGCCATATTTACCGGTGAAATGTTTGTTTCAAATAGCGACTGAAAACGAAGTTGAATTTCCAGTAGCTAGCAAATTAATTAAAAGAAATTTCTATATGGACGACATTTTGACTGGATCGCATTCCTTTACAGAACTTTTAGAGATTCAGAAAAATATTGTAACATTATCAAACCATTGTTTTGAACTGAGAACATTTTTATGTAATAACAAAGATTTAATAAAGAAGTTTCAAGTAAGTAAAAACTTAGATTCAAGAATTTTGAATATTGGAGAAAATGAACAAAATAAAACACTTGGAGCGTACTGGGATTCTAATACTGATTTGATAAGATATAGAATTAATACAGAAAGTAACTTATTTCAAAACAAAGTGACAAAACGTAGTATTTTATCCCACATATGTCAGCACTTTAACCCACTAGGACTGTTGAATCCCTATAGTTGTTGTTGCAAAACTTATAATTCAAGAACTTTGGAAACTCAATTTTTAGTATTATATACCGGGTGTCCAGCAGAACCCTGGACATAGGAGATTAACATGGGAAATCGGTTTTTATTTTTTTGCGCCTGTACGGTTGATTTGATTGAAAAACTTTTAAGAGTAAAGTTGTAGAGTTTATGGTCAGTTATCATCCTGTAATTTTTTCAATACCACAGTTTTGGCTATTTTTACTCAGAGCCGATTTTCCTTTCTTATTAATTTTGAGGGACTATCATGTAGTAATTAACGTGATTATGCAGAGAAAATTAACTGAAAATCTGACGATTCGCTCTTAAATTATAGGTTAGTAAAAGTTACGTTTATAATTATCATAATTAGTAAAAGGAAAATCATTCCAATTTGTGTATGGCTGGTTGTCTAATTCATTTTAGTTTAGCAGCAATACGACAACCACGATGACATGACAATTTGTCTCTTGTCACCAATTAAGGGTGTTCGTTGTTGTTGTTGTTATTGAGGTGAATTCATCTATCTCCAAATGTTTTACTTCAAAAGTGTCTATTTTGCAGTGCTGTGTGACGCGAGGCCCCATCCTGCATGTAAAAAACCCTTGCTAAGTGCTGGACTCTTCTATGACAGACAAAATCTCATTGGAAAACCAAATACAGTGCGCCCCAAAATGCCAATCCACACATTGACAACTTCTCGACGTTGGTCTCGGTTGTCCTGCACTGTATGTGGATTTTAGAGAGTCCAAACTCTTTCATTTTGTTGATTTGAGGGACCCATT
This sequence comes from Taphrorychus bicolor, assembly GCA_951812265.1. Classification (NCBI taxonomy): domain Eukaryota; kingdom Metazoa; phylum Arthropoda; class Insecta; order Coleoptera; family Curculionidae; genus Taphrorychus; species Taphrorychus bicolor. The sequence goes on along the minus strand of OX638302.1, from coordinate 1,182,388 downwards.
AATCCAAATTAACATTCATTGGTGGAACAAATGTTTATAGCCAATAAGCAAGACCAGTAAGCAGATAGCGATAGATGTTTGATCTGCTAAGACCAGTTTCTTTCATGTTTTATCTATGTATCTGGAGACTATAGTGCCTGTGAAAAAAACTCTTTTCAGTGACAACAAATCTTGCCAAACTGGCCACAAACAACTTGAAAAACTGGCCAATTGGTTTCATTCCATCGATTGCTGCTGAATATGGGCAAGACACAGAGGATGGTGTTTGCATTGAGGGAGATTGGAACCGTAAATGACCACGTATCCCAGGTTAAATTTCTTGGGGTTCTTGTGGATGAGAGCGCCAAGTGGGATTTACACACTGATAACTTGGCTTCAAGACTCAATACAAGTTTGTACCTGCTACGTCAGCTTTCAGATAGGATATCTCGTACGGTACTTAGATCGGCTTACTTTGCATCTTTTCATGCATGGCTCTCTTATGCTGTAGATGTTTGGGGCCACGCCTCGGGGGCTAAGCGTTTGTTCGGGCTTCAGCGAAGAGCGGTCAGATTGTTGGCTGGCCTGGGCTACAGGGATGACTGCAGAGCGCAGTTCAGAGAGCTAGGCATACTAACCCTGCCCTCCATGTTTATATTGGAGAATTTGCTGTTTGTAAAAAATAACATGTATCTGTTTTCTGCTCAGGAGGACATGCATGCTTACCTTTCTAGAGGCCGAAAAAATTTAATAACCTCATATTGTCGTTTGAGAAGGTGTCAGAATGGTCCTGGCTACTGGGCGGTAAAATATTTCAACTGCCCATAAAAATTATAGCGTTGACAGTGGATAGTTTCCGAAAGGAAATTAAGCAAATTTTAATGGTAAATGTTTTTTATTGTGATGAAGAGTATTTTAAGTATTTTAATCAAAATTATTAATTTTTTTTCTTCTCTCTGTATAGTCTATTTTAGGATGTTGACTGTAAGCTTTTAGTATTCAGTAAATAATGGCACCTGGACTGAATTTATTTAAATTTAATTTGTAGACTATTCTATTTTTGACGTATGTACATTGCTGTTTTGGTGATTGTAAACATGAATAAATTTGAATTGAATTGAATTGAATCTTAATAAAGGTGATAGTGTTTTTATAGGAATAATTGTTGTTATCTGTGTTATTACCTAAATTTATGTTACATTTCTTTTTCATGTCCACTTGTTAATTTCTTCCGTTAAGAAATTTATGTATAGATTGATTATGCAAATATACTTATTTTGGTACTTGTTGCATCCACTTTTTCACACACAATTTCCCCGAAATAACCTTGTATTTATTGATATTAAAAGTAAGGAAATTAGGAACCATTTTGTTGATACAGTGTAAAATTTTATTTTTATTATTTCTTATTTAAATGTTTCATTAGTTATGAATTTTGAGGTGAGAAAACTTGTTTTAAAACAATACTGGGCTGGTAATTCCTTTGCTCAAATTCGAGACAACATTGCTGCATTGTTTCCTGAACAACCAATACCAGCATGCAGTTCATTTCAGGCGGTGGTTGCTCGTTTTGAGGAAACTGGGAGTATTAACCTGATATGTTCCTGTGAGCGAAAGCGACGACTTCAAGCTGGTGCGGCTCCAGAGGATGAAAATGTGGCAAAACTTGTTGTTCTTGCTACAGTAAACGATGATCCTTCCAAGAGTATTCGACAGATTCGCCAAGAAACTGGACTTAGTAGATCGACCATCCATAATTATCTGCAAAAAGAAGGTTTTGAAAGCTACAAACAAGAGAACCATCAACAACTCTTACCGACCCACCTTTTCCCCCCAATGGAGTTTTGTGAAATCCTGACCGAAAAAATTATTGCAGCCCCAAGATTTGTTAGAAACATTTGTTTCACGGATGAATGCTAATTTGGATTGACTGGCTCTTCAAATCAATAAAATGTTCGGATTTGGGCACTCCAAAACCCACATATAGTGCATGACAATCGGGACCAACGTCGAGCAACTGTAACGTGTGGATCGGCATTTTGGGGCGCCATGTTATAGGTCCATTTTTCACTGATTGCAGTGTGAACGCCAACAAATATGGCAATATGCTTCGCAATGACATTTTGCCTGCTGTAGAAGCCATCCAGCCATTAGAACGGGTTTTTTATATGCAAGATGGAAGATTTTGAACAATTTCTCTGATGTGCCACATCTAGTCCTGTATTTTATTTATTTGTTTATTGTTCTTGTTTACCTCTGTGTTTGATGTTAAACACATGGGTGGTTATTCACTTTCTTTGCAGTATGTAATTAAATGGTTCTTTTAAGAGCTGCCAATCCGTATTTTCTTTTCGCCAATTCCACGATAACTCATTTTGTAGAGTACAATCACATTTCAAGCTTGGTTCTTGGTTTGCCCAACAAATGTATCCACCCAACTCGACGTCCTTAATAATTCTTAACATTAACCTAGCTTTTAAGCTTTACCAATGACAAAGACAAGAGACATATCGTCGATCCGTTGTCTGTTGCTAATCTAAAATGAATTAGACAACCAGCCATACACAAATTCGAATGATTTTCCTTTAACTACTAATGATAATAATAAACGTAACTTTTACTTACCGTATGATTTAAGAACATTATCGTCAGGTTTTCGGTTAATTTTCACTGCATAATCACGTTAATTATTACATGATAGTCCATCAAAATAAATAAGAAAGGAAAATCTGCTCTGACTCTGACATAAGAAATTATTATGTTGGCGACACTGCACATGGCGGGGGTGACGCGCCAAATTCAAATTTTTGCACTTTTCGATGCTTTTTTCCAAAAAACAGCCAAAACTGTGGTATTGAAAAAATTACAGGATGATAACTGACCATAAACTCTACAACTTTACTCTTAAAAGTTTTTCAATCAAATCAACCGTACAGGCGCGAAAAAATAAAAACCGATTTCCCATGTTAATCTCCTATGTCCAGGGTTCTGCTGGACACCCGGTATATAATTTTTACGGGAGTCGGACTCGGCTAGAGTCCAAAGGACGCTTTTCAAGGTCATCCGGCTCGCGTCCAGCGATCCGTCACGTTTCCTGCGCAAGGTCACAGCTAACGTGGGCGCGTAATTCCACAAGTGGAATGTCCTTGAAAGTGGCCCGATACCGGCTTTGTTTAACTACTCACCTTTAAGATAAACACCGAGTTGACTTCTGGTTTGGATATTCTCGGGTGTCCAAGAAAAAGTTGCATGAAACGTTAATAATTTCACTCTGTAAAGTCTGTTTTAACAATCCACAGCCTTCCTATAAAAAACTTTTTTTCTTGTTTACGGTCACATTTTTGGGCCACCCGTGCTCAATTATTAATAGAGGTGGATGAACATTTCGAAATAGTATACGGACATTAGAAATTCAAAATGTACAAAGAGCGTTGATTTCTGTTATAAATAGTACAGAGTATCCCAATAAAAGGGCTAATTCATAGTTTTGATATATAATTTTTTTTCGTCAAAATTAATACTTTTATGATAAATACGATATGTGCTCTAGATAGTACAAAGTGTCCCAAAAATTGCTCTAACATAAAATTTTAGATTTTTTACATATAATGTTATACTACTAGATTTCCTCACTTTGCTCTATTAGCGTTAAGATAAATACTGAGTTGATTTCTGGTTTAGATACTATAGGGTGTCCATAACATTTTTAAGAATCAATAAAGCTGGAAACTTGAAATTTCAGTTTTACCCTCATATTTAATAAATGTCAACAACTTTTTTCCATTATTTTAATAATATTAGCCATTTATGAAGTATGACAATACCTACGAAAAAAAGTGTTTCCGACGTTTCGATAGCTCACTAGCTTTTTTATGTTATCAGTTTATTTATATACCCTTCTTACGACCGACTCACTACCAAGTGTCGTGCTAAACAAAGAACGGCTTTTATTCCGGATTCCAGAGAGGAAAAATGCGGCGTACGAGGAATATGCCTGACAATTTACAAAAGGAAACGCTCTGAATGCTCTGTATTGCAATTTTCCCCGTCTTTTAATGTTGCTCCTATATTACACGTCCCCAGGCTACTTTAGCGCCAGCCTATATCAAAAGATGCACACTGCTGCTTTGTGCTCCGACAATGGGATTGTGTGTCTAGTGCAAACTGAATATCAGCCCTTCAGAAAACTACTTTGACCTTTAATTTACTTTATACTGCTGCGAAAATGCGAATATACGATTTTGGGGCCTTGCACAAGGAATAGAACAGTAGCGTTTTTTTTATGGATGATCTGCGTGACTAACGAGAATGGGAATATTGCTGTTTTTGATAGATCCCTTCAGAATCACAAAACATCGCTTATTTCATGGCGTCATTGTGAAAAAAAAGGTTTTAATTGGCGCCCATTGTTTGGACGAGGCTGTTTTACATATGTCCTGGCCCGAACTGGAATATTTACTTTACCTAACCAAAACAGCAATTTAACGGAATTTGCATTTTTTTCCCCCAATCGATTTTAACAGCCCTATTTGTTACGCAGTCAATCTTCCCAGAAGTGTCCAATGTGTTAAAGTAGGATTTATCACCTGAAGTCCTCTTGAATAGGGACATTTATCAACATCTGTTCCTAACCGCACTTTAAGCCTCGGTACACAGTACATCAGCAGGTCTAGACATTTCGAGTGTGTTTAGCTGCAAACGCTCCGACTCTGGATCCCTCAGGAAAAGCCGATGCCCAGGCAATGGTCGTACGTTGTGGAATTATGCCGGTAATGCCCTGTTGACACAGGAGGTCAACCTGGGTCGCTCGCAACGAGCCACATGGCTTTAATCCCAAGTTATTTAAAGGAGGTGGTGCACAATTTTCTTAAAACATTTTCCTAGTAGCACGTTTTTACGAGAATTTTTGTAGTATTAGAATATATGACCCTTAAAGGGATTGCAGAGAAACTCAGCAATGTTTCTTATTTGTCTAAAGTTCTGTTTGCTTAGTTTTTCACTAAGCAAACCGAACTTAAGGGAAAGATTTTGATAGATTTTGAGGTCACCATGTTCAAAATATACAAATCGATCAGCAAAACTTCCTTTCTAGCAGTTCTTTTTTTAAACAAAATATACCCACGTGCCTCGTAGGGAATATTCAAACCGGTCTTGGGGCTTAGTTTAAGTATTTAAACGAAGACCGGAGCCTGAATTAATTTCAATATTGACTAACAACAAAAGGCTTTCCAAAACTTTGCAGCCATTGTAACCCCATTTAAAGTTTTCCGCACCGGGGTTAAATCTTCCAGAAATACATGTTTCAATTTGCATTTATCCGGGCTTTCTGGATTCGGAACCGTTCTATATATCTGTTTCTGAGCTAAAACCCTAAAATCATTTATATCGAGGAACTGCCTGATGATAAACAACGGGCGGTTTTCTTGGAACGGAAATCTGCATAGAATTCAGATGGTAATCAATCACGCGTTATATATGTTGGGAGAGACTTTTTTATGCAAATATTAATGTCTTTTTAAAATTTTCCAGAAACTTTATAAAGTAGGACTGGGAAAGGTTCAGTGTCCCTTAAAACGACAGAAAAAAGTTCATTTATGTTTTACGCGATACAGTACGTATCAAAAGTTTAAAAGTTGGCACTAAAGCTGGAAAGCTGGTGGTTAGATTCCCAAAGTAGCTGAAAAAGGGGAGGAGTTTCATACAATAGTAGATGCTTTCAGAAATGCTTAGGGGCTGTGGGGGCAGCTGAAACCCAAGTCAATGACAAATATTATTAAAAATATGCAAAAAGTTTTTTTGCTTGCTGAAGCACTTGACAACGATTTCCAGAAGCAGCTGAAGAAGAGAAAAAGTTTCAGAAAACCGTAGCTGCATTTAGAAATGCTTAAAGAGGTTGAAAATAACCTGAATTTGTTTACTAAAATATTTGACAAGGTTTTCAGAAGCAGCTGAAAAAGAGAAGGCTTCAGAAATTAGTAGCTACTTTCAGAAATGCTTAGAGAGGTTAAAAAGAACTTGAGTTTTTAGCTGAATAACTTCACAAGGAGTTTCAACTAAAAAAGAGAAAGTTTCAGAATATAGTAGCTGCTTTCAGAAATGCTTAGAGGGTTTGAAAATAACATGAATTTTTTGCTGAAGCACTTGACAAGGATTTTCAGAAAGAGCTGAAAAGAGAAGTTTTCAGAAATTAGTAGTTGCTTTCAGAAATCATTAGAGGGGTTGAAAGAAACCTAATTTTTTTGCTGAAGCACTAGACAAAGATTTCCGGAAGCAGCTGAGAAAGGAAAAAGTTTTAGACAGTAGCAACTGCTTTCTGAAATGCTTAGAGGAATTGAAAATAACCTGAATTTTTTGCTGAAGCACTTGACAAGATTTTCAGAAATAGATGATAAAGAGAAGGTTAGAGAAATTAGTAGTTGGTTTCAGAAGTTATTACAGGGGTTAAAAATAACCTAAATTTTTTGCTGAAGCACTTGGCAAAGATTTTCGGAAGCAGCTGAAAGAGAAAAGTTTTAGAGAGTAACAGCTGCTTTCTGTAATGTCTAAAGGGGTTGTAAATAACCTGAATTTTTTGCTGAAGCACTTGACAAGGAACTACAGAAATGGCTGAAAAAGTGATGGTTTCAGAAATTAGCAGTTACTTTAGAAAAAAAAAGTTTTAGAATGTAGCAAGTGCTTTTTGAAATGAAACTGAAAGAGTTTATTGGAGAAGGAGATTTTTTTTACTGAAATACTTGACAAGGTTTTCAGAAGCAGCGAAAAAAAGGTTTCAGAAATTAGCAGTTGCTTTCAGAAATTATTAGAGGGGTTGTAAATAACCTAATTTCTGAAGAACTTGATAAAGTCTTCCGGGAGCAGCTGAAAAAGAAAAAATCTTAGAAAGTAGCAACTGCTTTCGGAAATGCCTAGAGGGGTTGAAAATAACCTGAATTTTTTGATAAAGCACTTGGCAAGAATTTTTTGAAATTGCTGAAAAAGAGAAACTTTAATTATTTGTTGAAGCACTTGACAAAGGCTTCGTGAAGCACCTGAGAAAGAAAAAAGTTTTAAAAAGTAGAAACTGCTTTCCGAAATGCTTAAAGAGGTTTAAAATAACCTGAACTTTTGGCTGAAGCACTTGACAAGGATTTTTAGAAATAGCTGGAAAGAGAAAGTTTCAGAAATTAGTAGTTGCTTTCAGAAATTATTAAAGGGTTAGAAAAAACCTAAATTTGTGGCTGAAGCACTTGACAAAGATTTCCGGAAGCAGTTGAGAAAAAAAAAAGGTGTTGTTGAAAGAAAAAAATGATTAAAGGGGTTGAAAATAACATAATTTTTTTTCTGAAGCATTTGACAAAGCCTTTCGAAAGCAGCTGAAAAAGAAAAAAATTAGAAAGTAGCAATTGCTTTCCGAAGTGCTTAGAGAGGTTTAAAATAACCTGAACTTTTTACTGAAGCACTTGACAAAATCTTCCGGAAGCAGTTTTAAAAAGTAGCAACTGCTTTCTGGAATGCTTAGAGGGGTTGAAAATAACTCGAATTTTTTGCTGAAGCACTTGCCAAGGATTTTCAGAAATAGCTGAAAAAGTGAAGGTTTCATAAATTAGTAGTTGCTTTTAGAAATTATCAGAGAGGTTGAAAATAACCTAAATTTCTTGCTGAAGCACTTGACAAAGTCTTCCGGAAGCAGCTGAGAAAGAAAAAAGTTTTAGAAAATAGCAACTGCTTCCTGAAATGCTTAGAAGAGTTGAAAATAACCTGAATTTTTTGCTGAGGCACTTGACAAGGATTATTAAAAATAGCTGATAAAGAGAAGGTTTCAGAAATTAGTAGTTGCTTTCAGAAATCACTAGAAGGTTTAATAGTAACCTAAATTTGTTGATGCTAACCTAAATTGCTGAAGCACTTGACAAAGTCGTCCGGAAGCGCCTGCGAAAAAAAAAAAATTAGAAAGTAGCAACTCCTTTCTGAAATGCTTAAAGGGATTGAAAATAACCCGGATTTTTTACTGAAATACTCAACAAGGTTTTCAGAAGCAGCTGAAGAAAAGAAGGTTTCAGAAATTAGTAGTTGCTTACAGAAATTATTAGAGGGGTTGAAAATAACCTAAATTTTTTGCTAAAGCACTTGACAAGGATTTTCAGAAATGGCTGAAAAAGTGAATGTTTCAGAAATTAGTAGTTGCCTTCAGAAATTATTAGAGGGGCTGCAAATAAACTAAATTTTTTGCTGAAACGTTTGATAAAGTGTTCCGAAAGCAGCTGAGAAAGAAAAAATCTTAGAAAGTAGCAACTGCTTTCGGAAATGCCTAGAGGGGTTGAAAATAACCTGAATTTTTTGATGAAGCACTTGGCAAGAATTTTTTGAAATTGCTGAAAAAGATAAACTTTAATTTTTTGCTGAAGCACTTGACAAAGGCTTCCTGAAGCACCTGAGAAAGAAAAAAGATTTAAAAAGTAGCAACTGCTTTCTAAAATGCTTAGACGGGTTGAAAATAATAGCCTGAAATTTTTGCTGAAGCACTTGATAGTCACTTGACAAGTTGACACTTGACAAAGTTTTGCGGAAGCAGCTGAGCACGAAAAAAGTTTTAAAAAGTAGAAACTGCATTCCGAAATGCTTAAAGAGGTTTAAAATAACCTGAACTTTTGGCTGAAGCACTTGCCAAGGATTTTCAGAAATAGCTGAAAAAGTGAAGGTTTCAGAAATTAGTAGTTGCTTTTAGAAATTATCAGAGAGGTTGAAAATAACCTAAATTTCTTGCTGAAGCACTTGACAAAGTCTTCCGGAAGCAGTTGAGAAAGAAAAAAGTTTTAGAAAATAGCAACTGCTTCCTGAAATGCTTAGAAGAGTTGAAAATAACCTGAATTTTTTGCTGAGGCACTTGACAAGGATTATTAAAAATAGCTGATAAAGAGAAGGTTTCAGAAATTAGTAGTTGCTTTCAGAAATCACTAGAAGGTTTAATAATAACCTAAATTTGTTGATGCTAACCTAAATTGCTGAAGCACTTGACAAAGTCTTCCGAAAGCGCCTGCAAAAAAAAAATTTAGAAAGTAGCAACTTCTTTCTGAAATGCTTAAAGGGCTTGAAAATAACCCGGATTTTTTACTGAAATACTCAACAAGGTTTTCAGAAGCAGCTGAAGAAAAGACGGTTTCAGAAATTAGTAGTTGCTTACAGAAATTATTAGAGGGGTTTAAAATAACCTAAATTTTTTGCTAAAGAACTTGACAAGGACTTTCAGAAATGGCTGAAAAAGTGAATGTTTCAGAAATTAGTAGTTGCCTTCAGAAATTATTAGAGGGGCTGCAAATAACCTAAATTTTTTGCTGAAACGTTTGATAAAGTGTTCCGGAAGCAGCTGAGAAAGAAAAAATCTTAAAAAGTAGCAACTGCTTTCGGAAATGCCTAGAGGGATTGAAAATAACCTGAATTTCTTGATGAAGCACTTGACAAGTATTTTCAGAAATAGCTGAAAAAGAGAAAGTTAAAATTTTTTGCTGAAGCACTTGACAAAGATCTTTAGAAATGGCTGAAAAAGTGCAGGTTTCAGAAATTAGTAGGTAGTTACTTTCAGAAATTATTAGAGGGGTTGCAAATAGCTTAATTTTTTTTCTGAAGCACTTGACAAAAACTTACCGAAGCAGCTGAGAAAGAAAAAAGTTTTAGAAAGTAGCAAGTGCTTTCTGAAATACAGAAAGGAGTTCAAAATAAACTAAATTGTTTTAATGAAACACTTGACAAGGTTTTCAGAAGCAGCTGAAAAAGAGAGGATTTCAGAAATTAATAGCTGCTAATAAATAACATATTTTTTTGAAGCACTTGATAAATATTTTCGGAAGAAGCTGAGAAAGAAAACAGTTTTAGACAGTAGCAACTGCTTTCTGTAATACTTAAAAGGGTTGAAAATAACCTGATTTTTTTGTTGAAGCACTTGACAAAAATTTTCAGGAATAGCTGAAGAAGTGAAGGTTTCGGAAATTATTAGAGGGGTTGAAAATAATTTAAATTTTTGCTGAAGCACTTGACAAAATTTTCCGGAAGCAGCTGAGAAGTTTAGAAAGTAGCAACTGCTTTATAAAATACTTAAAGGGGTTGAAAATAACCTGAATTTTTTTCTGAAGCACTTGACAAGGATTTTCAAAAGTGGCTGAAAAAGAGAGGTTTCGGAAAATTGTAGTCGTTTTCAGAAATGTTTAGAGGAGTTGAAAATAACCTGAATTTTTTTGCTGAAGCATTTGATTCCCAAAAGCAACTAAAAAAAGAGAAAACCCAAATCAATAACATTATTAAAAACAAGCAAACAATTTTTTTGCTGAAACACGTGACAAAGATTTCTAGAAGCAGCTAAAAAAAAAGAAAATCCGAAGATAGTGGCTGCTTTCAGAAATTCTTAGAGGGATTGAAGATAACCTGAAATTGAGGTGTGTGGCGGTGATGGCAGCGGTAACCCGAGCCAATGACAAATATTATTAAAACTATGCAAAAAAAAATGTTTAAGCACTTGACAATGATTTTCAGAAGCAGCCGAAAATGTAAAAAAAGTTGCAGAAAATAGTGCTTTCAGAAATGCTTAGAGGGGTTGAAAGTAACCTGTACTTTCTTTAAAGGTCCTTGAAGATGATTTCTAGAAACAGCTGAAAAAAATCAGAAAATAGTGGCTGCTTTCAGAATGCTTAGAAAGATTGAAAAAAAAAACCTTGAAATTTTCCTGCTAAAGCACTTGACAAGAATTTTCAGAATAAGCTGAAAAAAGAGAAGCTTTCGGAAAATAGTGGCTGCTTTCAGAATTGTTTAGAGGAGTTGAAAATAACCTGAATTTTTGCTGAAGCACTTGATTCCCAAAAGCAACTAAAAAAGAGAAAACTCAAGTCAGTAACAATTATTAGCATATAATAAGCATATAAACAAGCAAACATTTTTTTTTGCTGAAGCACTTGACAAATATTTCTAGAAGCAACTGAAAAAGAAAAAAGTTTCAGAAAATAGCAGCTGCTTTCAGAAATTTTTAGAGGGGTTAAAAGTAACCTAAAATTATGGTGCGTGGGAGTGATGGCAGCTGAAACCCAAGTCAATGACAAATAGTATCGAGGCCACGCAATTTTTTTTACTAAAGCACTTGACAATGTACCTGAACTAACCTGAACTAGACCGGAAGCAGCTGAAAATAGAAAAGCTTCAGAAAATAGTTGCTGTTTTAAAAAATACTCAGAGGAGTTGAGAGCAACCTATTTTTTTGCAAAAGCACTTGAAAAAGATTTCCAGAAGCAGCTGAAAATATGAAAGTTTTAAAAAATCGTAGCTGCTTTCAGAATTTTTTAGAGAGGTTGAAAAAAAAACAAGAAACTCTGGTGCGTGGCGCTGATTGCAGTTGAAACACAAGTCAATGACAAATATTAACACTCCAATTTTTTGTTTGCTTAGGCACTTGAATAGGATTTCCAGAAACAGCTGAAAACAAAAAAAGTTTAAAAAAATTGTAGCTGCTTTCAGAGTCGCCTCGTGGGGTTGAAAATAACATGAAATTGTGGTGCGTGGAGGTGAAGGCAGCAAAAATTTGAGTCAATGACAAATATCATTAAAACTATGCAAAAAAAATTTTTTTGAAGCACTTGACAATGATTTCCAGAAGCAGCTAAAATTGTAAAAAAGTTTTAGAAATGCTGAGAGGGGTTGAGAGTAACCTGAATTTTCTTTAAAACAACTTGAAAAAGATTTCTAGAAGGAACTGAAAAAAGAATCATAAAATAGTGGCTGCTTTCAGAAATGCTTAGAAAGATTAAAACAAAAACCTGAACTTTTTTTGCAGAAGCACTTGACAAGATTTTTCAGAAATAGCTGAAAAATTGAGAAGGTTTCGGAAAATAGTGGCTGCCTTCAGAAATGTTTAGGAGTTGAACCTGATTTTTTTTGCTGAAGCACTTGATAATCTAAAACAGCTGAAAAAGAGAAAACGTTCTAGAAAACAGTAGCTACTTTCAGAATGCTTAAGGGGTAAAAAATAATCTGAAATAAATTTTTGCTGAAGCACTTGACAACAAAAATTTCCAGAAGCAGTTGAAGAAGAGAAAACCCATCAGAAAATAGTATCTGCTTTCAAGAATGCTCAGAGGGGTTGAAAATAACCGAAAAATCTAGTTTACGTCTTTGATGGATATCGAAACCAAGAAGTGGTCAATTATAATCACAAGACTAAACTCTCACTAATCACACTTGGAGGGCGTCATACTCTAAGAAGAGTTGGGTAAAATACTAAGTAGTCTTACACTAGAAACCCGCATAAAAAGAATTCTTACGCTTACTCAATGTTTCCTTAACCACGACTGGATAATATTTCTTACTTGAAATGACGAAGGCGTAACGTGTCTAACTGATCCAACACGGTTTATGGGTCCATTTCCCTTTCCAATTGCCAATTTGGGAATGGGAAGCCTCTAATGTCGTTTCGGCAAGAAGCCTCGAGGCGGAGCTTCTACGCATTTTAATGCACATAAATTACTAAGAACGACGCCCATCGTGCATCATGGTAAAGAAATTCAACTTTTTTTTTTCACCCAAGCCGGATGCATCGTACGAAGTGCACGTTTTATCTGTTAAGTGCCACTTCTGAGATCTGACTGCAATCTTTTATGGTAATTAATGTAACGCAATCAGGGTGGTGAAACCCTCTTCGAGTTAAGAGCTCAGGTTGGTTGGTAATAGTGTACCTTAATGAACAATTCCTTAAATGAGCTGAATGTATTAGACGGTTTAGTAATTGGAACCTTTTTGGTTTTTTAATTAAAAAACTAGTGGTATGCTATTTCACTTGAGCTTAATTTTAATTCTATACCGCAGACAAAGGACCAATATTTCTCGATTACGTTCACCTTTTGTGCTTCCTATTCGTTGCGTTGGCTGAGTCAGCGACAGATCCCTGGAAATTAATTTTGAACTTTAAGGATAAAAAGAGTGCTGGGATGGGGGAGGGGGGCGGTTGTACTAAATAAAATCATATATTTAGATTTTATCATTTTCAGCTTTAAGTTCACGAGCAGTCAAACTATATCAATCGTTATCAATAATTTTTTCAAAAGTTCCCCGCATAAATTAATCGTGTATTCGGTGATGGAGTAATAACTTTTCTCGGTGTAGATGAAAGCGTAAGCTGGTGGGTGACGCCACTGGATTGATTGTTCGGGCAGGCGAAAAATTGGTTATCGGGTTGCTTGCACCCTGATGTGCTTTAGTTTAGTATGCAAATCTATAATCAAAAATAAATCTCCAGCATGTTTGTTTTAACGCCGTGATATAAGTGGTTAACTTCGTGCTTGGGCCAAAAATCTTTCAATTTCTATGCGAGGATTAAGGGAAAAGCCGATTTCAATAAAGACAAAATTGCGATTTAAATAAAGCAAAACGTCTTTGTTACTTCATAAAACATTGTTGTGAATTAGTTATAAATATTCCCTCTGCTAGGTCTTCTATTCTAGTTGACATGTCACAAAAAATGTGAGTTTTTGCAAAATTTAGGAAACAAACGGGAAATAAACATTCAACACATACTGAAAGACTATTTTCTGCAATCTATGAATTCAAACAAGTGCGTACGTTACTTCAGTCAACACGACCCAGGAATGCAAATAACGTTAAATCTACTACAAACACATATACTAAAAATGTTGCTTTTCAAATTATGGTCCGTTAGGTTTCATCTAGGGCCGCTCAAAATTAATTTTAAATCCCGTTAATACTAAAACCGCTGAAATAATCGTACAATGTTTGTTTTATCTGCAACTAACAAGAGCAACAACAAAAAGCGCTTCAATTAATCAATTAAACCTATTGTTTGTTTATTACTCCGATGTGTACATAAACTGCTGAAATTATAGTTACAGCAGGACTAAAACGTGATTTTTATTTTTCACACATTTTTTCGTCAATGCTCCAAGTCTAAATAGTACCGGCAAATGGTCCAAAATAGACAACAAAAAATTGCTAAATGGCTGAAACTTGGTATACAGGTTTGAAAATATTGTCCCAACACATTCGTTGGATTTGATGGAACACAACGGTTAGTTTCCCAACACATTCGATAATTGAAAGAGGAGAATCTGAGATTGATTGCTGTCAGCGCTTTAGCTGCGTGGGATAAGCGGCATTAATATTCTTTACCTGACGGCGAAGGGCGGCCAGTAAAATCTTTACCTGGCGCTTGTGATCCCCCACAGTTGAGAATGAAACGTGATGAAAAAAATTCCTTTACAGGACGGCTTTAAAGTCAGGGAAGCACTTTAGAAAAACTGGTATTGTTATGTGAAACGGTACTTCCATAGGAGCAATAGTTTCTTAATTTTGACTGCCTGTAGCTTGAGAATGCCTCGACCGATTGGAGTGAATCAAAGTGTTTTTTCCTCTTCTTGATATCTTCTTTCTCCTCCCACCATCGAAAGTTCCGTAGCTGCAACATTTTCGGTCGATTTTTAGGCACTTTTAAAATCGCGTTTTTGGACCATTTAAAAAAAAATCTCTTTAGAGGTGAATTTCATTCGAATTGAGTTTGATACGTTCTTAGGGGATTGCAAACATTCCGTTCAAAAACAGCAAACAAAATTTCCCGAAATTTTTTTGAAAATGTCTAAAGGGTGATACGACTTTTTTCACATTTCTCAACTTTGACCGCCTGTAACTTGAGAACGCCTAGACCGACTCGAGTGTATCCAACTGTTTCTTCCTCTTCTTGATATCTTCTTTCACCTTCCGCCAACGGAATAAATTCGTAGGTGCAATATTTTCGGAGATAGACCTCTTCGATGGTCGATTTTTAGGCACTTTTAGAATCGCGTTTTTGAACCATTTTTAAAAAACCTTTTTAGACGTTAATTTCATTCGAAATGAGTTTTGATACGTTCTTAGGAGATTGCAAACATGCTAACATAAACGATCAAAGACAGCAAAAAAATTTCGCCGAATTTTTTTTGAAAATGTCCAACGTGGGGGTTATAAGTTATAACGACTTTTTTCACATTTCTCAACTTTGACCCCCCGTAACTTGAGAACCCCTAGAGCGGAGTGAATCCAACTGTTTTTTCCTCTTCTTGATGTTCTCTGTTAGCTCCCGCCACCAGAAGTTTCGTAGGTACAATATATTCGGAAATAGACCCCTTCAAAGGTCGATTTTCAGGCACTTTTAGAATCGCGTTTTTGGACCATTTTAAAAAGAAAACCTCTTTGGAGGTTAATTTTATTTGAATTGAGTTTGATACGTTCTTAGGAGATTGCAAACATGCCATTCCGATCAAAAAAATTTTCCGAATTTTTTTTTTAAAGTCCAAATGGGGTGTATTTCGACCTTTCTCAACTTTGACCGCCTGTAACTTGTGCTGTGAGCACGAGTGGTAGTTGAAAATTCTGGCTTTGCGGCAACAAATTTATGTGTATAGCTGAGTCAGCTATTAAAATGCTCTCACTTGAAAAAATATTAACTGATTTCAAAATTTGCATTTGTACTGAAATTTCTAAGAAAAATTAATTAAAAATTAGGAGCCGCTCAAAATTTTGTCTCAAGAAATCAAAAAGTAGGGGCTGTAGCTGAGTTAGTCATAAAAACCTCAAATTACGTTTCTTTTTTAAATTGACGTAAAACAATTTGAATTTAACTGAACACGAGTGGTAGTGCATAGCTGTGTCAGCTATTAAAATGCTCTCACTTTGAAAAATATTAACTGATTTCGAAATGTGTATTTGTACTGAGATTTCTAAAAAAAATAATTAAAAATGAGGTGCCGCTCAAAATTCTGCCTCGACAAATAAAAAAGTTGGGGCTGTAGCTGAGTTAGTCATAAAAACCTCAAATTCATCAAACAATTTAAATTTAACTAAACACGAGTGATAGTGTATAGCTGAGTCAGTTATTAAAATGCTCTCACATTGAAAAATATTAACTGATTTCAAAATTTGCATTTGTACTGGGATTTCCAAGAAAATTGAATTAAAAATGAGGTGCCGCTCAAAATTCTGCCTCAACAAATAAAAAAGTTGGGGCTGCAGCTGAGTTAGTCATAAAAACCTCAAATTACGTTACTTTTTTAAATTGTCGTCAAATTATTTAAATTTAACTAAACAGGAGTGATAGTGTATAGCTGAGTCAGCTATTAAAATGCTCTCACTTTGAAAAATATTAACTGATTTCAAAATTTGCATTTGTACTGGGATTTCCAAGAAAATTTAATTAAAAATGAGGTGCCGCTCAAAATTCTGCCTCGACAAATAAAAAAGTTGGGGCTGCAGCTGAGTTAGTCATAAAAACCTCAAATTACGTTTCTATTTTAAATTGTCGTCAAATTATTTAAATTTAACTAAACAGGAGTGATAGTGTATAGCTGAGTCAGCTATTAAAATGCTCTCACTTTGAAAAATATTAACTGATTTCAAAATTTGCATTTGTACTGGGATTTCTAAGAAAAATTAATTAAAAATTAGGAGCCGCTCAAAATTCTGCCTCGACAAATAAAAAAGTTGGGGCTGTAGCTGAGTTACTCATAAAAACCTCAAATTACGTTACTTTTTTAAATTGACGTCAAACAATTTAAATTTAACTAAACCCGAGTGATAGTGTATAGCTGAGTCAGCTATTAAAATTCTCTCACTTTGAAAAATATTAACTGATTTCAAAATTTGCATTTGTACTGGAATTTCCAAGAAAATTGAATTAAAAATGAGGTGCCGCTCAAAATTCTGCATCGACAAATAAAAATGTTGGGACTGTAGCTGACTCTCTCATAAAACCTCAAATTAAGTTTCTTTGTTAAATTGACGTCAACATATTTATATTTAACTAAACACGAGTTTTAGTGTATAGCTGAGTCAGCTATTAAAATGCTCTCACTTGAAAAAATATTAACTGATTTCAAAATTTGCATTTGTACTGGGATTTCTAAGAAAAATTAATTAAAAATTAGGAGCCGCTCAAAATTCTGCCTCGACAAATAAAAAAGTTGGGGCTGTAGCTGAGTTAGTCATAAAAACCTCAAATTACGTTTCTTTCTAAAATTTAACTAAACACGAGTGGTAGTGGAAAATTCTGGCTTTGATAAAAAAATTGATGTGTATAGCTGACTCAGCTATTAAAGAGCACATACTATGAAAAATATTAACAGGTTTCAAAATTTGCATTTGTACTGGGATTTCCAAGAAAATTGAATAAAAAATTAGGTGCGGCACAAAATTCTGCGTCAACAAATAAAAAAGTTGGGGCTGTAGCTGAGTTAGTCATAAAAACCTCAAATTACGTTTCTTTTTTAAATTGTCGTCAAATTATTTAAATTTAACTAAACACGAGTGATAGTGTATAGCTGAGTCAGCTATTAAAATGCTCTCACTTTGAAAAATATTAACTGATTTCAAAATTTGCATTTGTACTGGAATTTCCAAGAAAATTGAATTAAAAATGAGGTGCCGCTCAAAATTCTGCATCAACAAATAAAAAAGTTGGGGCTGTAGCTGAGTTAGTCATAAAAACCTCAAATTACGTTTCTTTTTAAAATTTAACTAAACACGAGTGGTAGTGGAAAAGCTATTAAAATGCTCTCACTTTGAAAAATATTAACTGATTTCAAAATTTGCATTTGTACTGGGATTTCCAAGAAAATTGAATTAAAAATGAGGTGCGGCTCAAAATTCTGCGTCAACAAATAAAAAAGTTGGGGCTGTAGCTGAGTTAGTCATAAAAACCTCAAATTACGTTTATTTTTTAAATTGTCGTCAAATTATTTAAATTTAACTAAACACGAGTGATAGTGTATAGCTGAGTCAGCTATTAAAATGCTCTCACTTTGAAAAATATTAACTGATTTCAAAATTTGCATTTGTACTGGGATTTCCAAGAAAATTTTATTAAAAATGAGGTGCCGCTCAAAATTCTGCCTCGACAAATAAAAAAGTTGGGGCTGTAGCTGAGTTAGTCATAAAAACCTCAAATTACGTTTCTTTTTAAAATTTAACTAAACACGAGTGGTAGTGGAAAAGCTATTAAAATGCTCTCACTTTGAAAAATATTAACTGATTTCAAAATTTGCATTTGTACTGGGATTTCCAAGAAAATTGAATTAAAAATGAGGTGCGGCTCAAAATTCTGCGTCAACAAATAAAAAAGTTGGGGCTGTAGCTGAGTTAGTCATAAAAACCTCAAATTACGTTTATTTTTTAAATTGTCGTCAAATTATTTAAATTTAACTAAACACGAGTGATAGTGTATAGCTGAGTCAGCTATTAAAATGCTCTCACTTTGAAAAATATTAACTGATTTCAAAATTTGCATTTGTACTGGGATTTCCAAGAAAATTTTATTAAAAATGAGGTGCCGCTCAAAATTCTGCCTCGACAAATAAAAAAGTTGGGGCTGTAGCTGAGTTAGTCATAAAAACCTCAAATTACGTTTCTTTTTAAAATTTAACTAAACACGAGTGGTAGTGGAAAAGCTATTAAAATGCTCTCACTTTGAAAAATATTAACTGATTTCAAAATTTGCATTTGTACTGGGATTTCCAAGAAAATTGAATTAAAAATGAGGTGCGGCTCAAAATTCTGCGTCAACAAATAAAAAAGTTGGGGCTGTAGCTGAGTTAGTCATAAAAACCTCAAATTACGTTTATTTTTTAAATTGTCGTCAAATTATTTAAATTTAACTAAACACGAGTGATAGTGTATAGCTGAGTCAGCTATTAAAATGCTCTCACTTTGAAAAATATTAACTGATTTCAAAATTTGCATTTGTACTGGGATTTCCAAGAAAATTTTATTAAAAATGAGGTGCCGCTCAAAATTCTGCCTCGACAAATAAAAAAGTTGGGGCTGTAGCTGAGTTAGTCATAAAAACCTCAAATTACGTTTATTTTTTAAATTGTCGTCAAATTATTTAAATTTAACTAAACACGAGTGATAGTGTATAGCTGAGTCAGCTATTAAAATGCTCTCACTTTGAAAAATATTAACTGATTTCAAAATTTGCATTTGTACTGGGATTTCCAAGAAAATTTAATTAAAAATGAGGTGCCGCTCAAAATTCTGCCTCGACAAATAAAAAAGTTGGGGCTGTAGCTGAGTTAGTCATAAAAACCTCAAATTACGTTTCTTTTTAAAATTTAACTAAACACGAGTGGTAGTGGAAAAGCTATTAAAATGCTCTCACTTTGAAAAATATTAACTGATTTCAAAATTTGCATTTGTACTGGGATTTCCAAGAAAATTGAATTAAAAATGAGGTGCGGCTCAAAATTCTGCGTCAACAAATAAAAAAGTTGGGGCTGTAGCTGAGTTAGTCATAAAAACCTCAAATTACGTTTATTTTTTAAATTGTCGTCAAATTATTTAAATTTAACTAAACACGAGTGATAGTGTATAGCTGAGTCAGCTATTAAAATGCTCTCACTTTGAAAAATATTAACTGATTTCAAAATTTGCATTTGTACTGGGATTTCCAAGAAAATTTAATTAAAAATGAGGTGCCGCTCAAAATTCTGCCTCGACAAATAAAAAAGTTGGGGCTGTAGCTGAGTTAGTCATAAAAACCTCAAATTACGTTTCTTTTTAAAATTTAACTAAACACGAGTGGTAGTGGAAAAGCTATTAAAATGCTCTCACTTTGAAAAATATTAACTGATTTCAAAATTTGCATTTGTACTGGAATTTCCAAGAAAATTGAATTAAAAATGAGGTGCGTCTCAAAATTCTGCGTCAACAAATAAAAAAGTTGGGGCTGTAGCTGAGTTAGTCATAAAAACCTCAAATTACGTTTATTTTTTAAATTGTCGTCAAATTATTTAAATTTAACTAAACACGAGTGATAGTGTATAGCTGAGTCAGCTATTAAAATGCTCTCACTTTGAAAAATATTAACTGATTTCAAAATTTGCATTTGTACTGGGATTTCCAAGAAAATTTAATTAAAAATGAGGTGCCGCTCAAAATTCTGCCTCGACAAATAAAAAAGTTGGGGCTGTAGCTGAGTTAGTCATAAAAACCTCAAATTACGTTTCTTTTTAAAATTTAACTAAACACGAGTGGTAGTGGAAAAGCTATTAAAATGCTCTCACTTTGAAAAATATTAACTGATTTCAAAATTTGCATTTGTACTGGAATTTCCAAGAAAATTGAATTAAAAATGAGGTGCGGCTCAAAATTCTGCGTCAACAAATAAAAAAGTTGGGGCTGTAGCTGAGTTAGTCATAAAAACCTCAAATTACGTTTATTTTTTAAATTGTCGTCAAATTATTTAAATTTAACTAAACACGAGTGATAGTGTATAGCTGAGTCAGCTATTAAAATGCTCTCACTTTGAAAAATATTAACTGATTTCAAAATTTGCATTTGTACTGGGATTTCCAAGAAAATTTAATTAAAAATGAGGTGCCGCTCAAAATTCTGCCTCAACAAATAAAAAAGTTGGGGCTGCAGCTGAGTTAGTCATAAAAACCTCAAATTACGTTACTTTTTTAAATTGTCGTCAAATTATTTAAATTTAACTAAACAGGAGTGATAGTGTATAGCTGAGTCAGCTATTAAAATGCTCTCACTTTGAAAAATATTAACTGATTTCAAAATTTGCATTTGTACTGGGATTTCCAAGAAAATTTAATTAAAAATGAGGTGCCGCTCAAAATTCTGCCTCGACAAATAAAAAAGTTGGGGCTGCAGCTGAGTTAGTCATAAAAACCTCAAATTACGTTTCTATTTTAAATTGTCGTCAAATTATTTAAATTTAACTAAACAGGAGTGATAGTGTATAGCTGAGTCAGCTATTAAAATGCTCTCACTTTGAAAAATATTAACTGATTTCAAAATTTGCATTTGTACTGGGATTTCTAAGAAAAATTAATTAAAAATTAGGAGCCGCTCAAAATTCTGCCTCGACAAATAAAAAAGTTGGGGCTGTAGCTGAGTTACTCATAAAAACCTCAAATTACGTTACTTTTTTAAATTGACGTCAAACAATTTAAATTTAACTAAACCCGAGTGATAGTGTATAGCTGAGTCAGCTATTAAAATTCTCTCACTTTGAAAAATATTAACTGATTTCAAAATTTGCATTTGTACTGGAATTTCCAAGAAAATTGAATTAAAAATGAGGTGCCGCTCAAAATTCTGCATCGACAAATAAAAATGTTGGGACTGTAGCTGACTCTCTCATAAAACCTCAAATTAAGTTTCTTTGTTAAATTGACGTCAACATATTTATATTTAACTAAACACGAGTTTTAGTGTATAGCTGAGTCAGCTATTAAAATGCTCTCACTTGAAAAAATATTAACTGATTTCAAAATTTGCATTTGTACTGGGATTTCTAAGAAAAATTAATTAAAAATTAGGAGCCGCTCAAAATTCTGCCTCGACAAATAAAAAAGTTGGGGCTGTAGCTGAGTTAGTCATAAAAACCTCAAATTACGTTTCTTTCTAAAATTTAACTAAACACGAGTGGTAGTGGAAAATTCTGGCTTTGATAAAAAAATTGATGTGTATAGCTGACTCAGCTATTAAAGAGCACATACTATGAAAAATATTAACAGGTTTCAAAATTTGCATTTGTACTGGGATTTCCAAGAAAATTGAATAAAAAATTAGGTGCGGCACAAAATTCTGCGTCAACAAATAAAAAAGTTGGGGCTGTAGCTGAGTTAGTCATAAAAACCTCAAATTACGTTTCTTTTTTAAATTGTCGTCAAATTATTTAAATTTAACTAAACACGAGTGATAGTGTATAGCTGAGTCAGCTATTAAAATGCTCTCACTTTGAAAAATATTAACTGATTTCAAAATTTGCATTTGTACTGGAATTTCCAAGAAAATTGAATTAAAAATGAGGTGCCGCTCAAAATTCTGCATCAACAAATAAAAAAGTTGGGGCTGTAGCTGAGTTAGTCATAAAAACCTCAAATTACGTTTCTTTTTAAAATTTAACTAAACACGAGTGGTAGTGGAAAAGCTATTAAAATGCTCTCACTTTGAAAAATATTAACTGATTTCAAAATTTGCATTTGTACTGGGATTTCCAAGAAAATTGAATTAAAAATGAGGTGCGGCTCAAAATTCTGCGTCAACAAATAAAAAAGTTGGGGCTGTAGCTGAGTTAGTCATAAAAACCTCAAATTACGTTTATTTTTTAAATTGTCGTCAAATTATTTAAATTTAACTAAACACGAGTGATAGTGTATAGCTGAGTCAGCTATTAAAATGCTCTCACTTTGAAAAATATTAACTGATTTCAAAATTTGCATTTGTACTGGGATTTCCAAGAAAATTTTATTAAAAATGAGGTGCCGCTCAAAATTCTGCCTCGACAAATAAAAAAGTTGGGGCTGTAGCTGAGTTAGTCATAAAAACCTCAAATTACGTTTCTTTTTAAAATTTAACTAAACACGAGTGGTAGTGGAAAAGCTATTAAAATGCTCTCACTTTGAAAAATATTAACTGATTTCAAAATTTGCATTTGTACTGGGATTTCCAAGAAAATTGAATTAAAAATGAGGTGCGGCTCAAAATTCTGCGTCAACAAATAAAAAAGTTGGGGCTGTAGCTGAGTTAGTCATAAAAACCTCAAATTACGTTTATTTTTTAAATTGTCGTCAAATTATTTAAATTTAACTAAACACGAGTGATAGTGTATAGCTGAGTCAGCTATTAAAATGCTCTCACTTTGAAAAATATTAACTGATTTCAAAATTTGCATTTGTACTGGGATTTCCAAGAAAATTTTATTAAAAATGAGGTGCCGCTCAAAATTCTGCCTCGACAAATAAAAAAGTTGGGGCTGTAGCTGAGTTAGTCATAAAAACCTCAAATTACGTTTCTTTTTAAAATTTAACTAAACACGAGTGGTAGTGGAAAAGCTATTAAAATGCTCTCACTTTGAAAAATATTAACTGATTTCAAAATTTGCATTTGTACTGGGATTTCCAAGAAAATTGAATTAAAAATGAGGTGCGGCTCAAAATTCTGCGTCAACAAATAAAAAAGTTGGGGCTGTAGCTGAGTTAGTCATAAAAACCTCAAATTACGTTTATTTTTTAAATTGTCGTCAAATTATTTAAATTTAACTAAACACGAGTGATAGTGTATAGCTGAGTCAGCTATTAAAATGCTCTCACTTTGAAAAATATTAACTGATTTCAAAATTTGCATTTGTACTGGGATTTCCAAGAAAATTTTATTAAAAATGAGGTGCCGCTCAAAATTCTGCCTCGACAAATAAAAAAGTTGGGGCTGTAGCTGAGTTAGTCATAAAAACCTCAAATTACGTTTATTTTTTAAATTGTCGTCAAATTATTTAAATTTAACTAAACACGAGTGATAGTGTATAGCTGAGTCAGCTATTAAAATGCTCTCACTTTGAAAAATATTAACTGATTTCAAAATTTGCATTTGTACTGGGATTTCCAAGAAAATTTAATTAAAAATGAGGTGCCGCTCAAAATTCTGCCTCGACAAATAAAAAAGTTGGGGCTGTAGCTGAGTTAGTCATAAAAACCTCAAATTACGTTTCTTTTTAAAATTTAACTAAACACGAGTGGTAGTGGAAAAGCTATTAAAATGCTCTCACTTTGAAAAATATTAACTGATTTCAAAATTTGCATTTGTACTGGAATTTCCAAGAAAATTGAATTAAAAATGAGGTGCGGCTCAAAATTCTGCGTCAACAAATAAAAAAGTTGGGGCTGTAGCTGAGTTAGTCATAAAAACCTCAAATTACGTTTATTTTTTAAATTGTCGTCAAATTATTTAAATTTAACTAAACACGAGTGATAGTGTATAGCTGAGTCAGCTATTAAAATGCTCTCACTTTGAAAAATATTAACTGATTTCAAAATTTGCATTTGTACTGGGATTTCCAAGAAAATTTAATTAAAAATGAGGTGCCGCTCAAAATTCTGCCTCGACAAATAAAAAAGTTGGGGCTGTAGCTGAGTTAGTCATAAAAACCTCAAATTACGTTTCTTTTTAAAATTTAACTAAACACGAGTGGTAGTGGAAAAGCTATTAAAATGCTCTCACTTTGAAAAATATTAACTGATTTCAAAATTTGCATTTGTACTGGAATTTCCAAGAAAATTGAATTAAAAATGAGGTGCCGCTCAAAATTCTGCCTCAACAAATAAAAAAGTTGGGGCTGTAGCTGAGTCTCTAATAAAAACCCCAAATTACTTTTTTGTTATGAAACTGACTATAAAATAGTTATAATTAATAAAAGTTTATAGACTTTTAATTGGGCAAATTGCCCTAATTTAACCTTCCTCGTATCTCTTAAACTAACCGAGATCCCCGTGGTTAAACTCGAAAAACGGTCACCCTGCAGAGTATAGAGAATATATACCAGTAGCGTCACTCCCGTAAAAATTAAAGAAATTCCAAGTTCAAGAGGGTTGTGCCGCCATGTTCGTTTAAGCGTGAAATTGCTTAGGTTTGCAATGTATTAGTATAGGAAGGTGGCGTAAGTTGGGCAAGCTTTTGTTTACTTTAGCCTAAATCTTAGCTGAATTAAGAGAGCAAGGAGCAGTCACGTGACGCTACTGTTAAATATTCCCTACACCGTGGTTATACCTCCGGGTAGCTAAGGGATTAGAGCCTTAAGGCTCCTCATTGCTGTGGCACGTCTAGTCTCGAATGTATTCGCAATTAACAGCCTCGTCGACGACATGTTGTTACAACCAAATATGGACCCAGCCGAAAACGATAATTCACTCGGAATCAATGTTTCGGAAGCGAACTGCATAGCCCCACTTATCTCCTTGTTTGCGTCGAAAACTTCAAATCCATTCCCGAAAGGGTGCGAAGCTTAATGGCTTCCACTAACTAGTCGAGCTGTAACATTATTCGCAGAAGTTTTATAAGAACCCGCTTTGCGCTTAGTTCGGAGGGAGGGGTGGGGGCGTATGTAAACTGGGCGAGGACAAAGTTACCGGTACAGCCTTGGAACTTGGAGGCAAAAGTCTCTGTTTGCTTTGAACATTTTATCTTCTTTTTCCTGTTGCCTAACTTTCCGTGACATCCTTTTTAATCTAATAAAAGTTCGTGTCCGCGGTTTATCCACCAGAAAGAGCCCGTCAGCGCCATGCAATTTGTCACTTTGTAACACGCAAGCTCTTGTGAGCTCCAAGATTTATTATTACGGAAAATAATAAACTATAGTTTCCGAAGGACGAAACAGAATGCCCCGCTTGATTAATCAAACTAGACATCATTTTATGCCGTGGAACAAGCGTTTATCAATGCTTGTAGTATTTTACATTTCGGGCATAAATTAGAGATGAATATTTATTGGTGTATTACAGCCCACCGAGGACATATTCCCTTTGGAAGCTTCCTGATAATGAAGTTTGATTTATGCTCGTGATACGATATGCCATCAGTGATTAATTATTATAGTTTCCATTGCGAATTTGTGACGAAGTAATTGTAAACATGATGATTAGGTGGAGAATAAACAATACCACTTATGCAAGCCGGTAAACCCATGCAAAAAGTGTCTTTGCTTCCGAGTCGAGAACTCAAACAATACATGATATAATTAGATTTTATAAAAATTTACGGGTATAGAAAAGATGCTGCAAGGACCGTCTGGACTTTGATTTTCCACTTCACACATGTAAAAATAGATATTTAAATGTAAAAATGCCAAAGTAATAGTGCGTTTTCAATTTAGTTTTGTGGGAAGGCAAACGTGTTTTATCAAAAAATAAAACCACAAAGTACTGCCTTATTCCATCAATTATGATATTATTTCTCAAAATTGTAAATATAGCTATTCTGTACCTTCGTTGTGATATTTGTTGTATGAAAGCAAGTATGAAGAAGTGGCAGGAAAACCAAAAAACAAGAAAAGAAGAAGAGTTTATCAGAAAAAGTCGAATTAATTAACTCTTAAGTTTAACAATAAGAATAAGAAAAACTTAGAAAATTGAATCAAAGTTATTCCAATAATCTAAAAATAAAGCTAAAACCGCATAGAAAACTTAAGAAGTCAGGAGTCATTAATCGTTAAAAAACCCAGTTTTGGGCCAGAATTGTTTCAATGGAATTGAATTTTATTCTACATATGTACCGGAACCCGCGTATATCCACTACTTGCGTTTGCTCATTAGATTGTGCAAGTAGTAGAACTAAGCGGGTTCTGCTCCACATATGGGCGTGACCTATCCAAAGAAAATATCCAACACGTAATTAATATGTTAGTAGTGGTACGTTAACAATTAAAATACAAGAAAAGTGATATTAGAACTATAAAAAATGAAGGAACCAAATCTTCAATGAAACATGGCAAAGTAAAAGAATAGAAAAAAATTAAAGAATAAAAAAGTGAGAAAAAGAATCAAAACTGCAAAAGCACCAAGTTAACAAAAAATTAAAAAACTCAGAAAATTATAGAAAAATGTCCAAATGGAGTGCCATAGGAAGTTCAGTAGCTGCAATATTTATAGACCCCTTTGGTGGTCGTTTTTTAGGCACTTTTAGAATCGTGTTATTTGACTCTTTTTAAAAATACCTCTTTAGCGATTAATTTCATTCGAATTAAGTTTGTTACGTTCTTAGGGGATTGAAAGGGTCTCATTCGGAACAAAAAGAACGAAACAATTTTCCTCATTTTTTTTTAAATGTCCAATGGGGGAAATCAATAATCATTGATTTTTACCTTGGTGCAGAATCTCTACTTCGAGCCAAAATTGGATAAAAAAACTTTAAAAATCAAGAATTACTAATCGTCAAGAAAGACGGTTTTGTGCCAAAATTGTCTCAATGGAATTGAATTTACATTATAATTCATTTTACCCGCTGTTAAGGTTTTATTTTAGGTGAAGAAAAATTCTTAAAACAACTAAAGCAGAAAAAAGAAGTACACGAGGCACGAAACTAAAGTATCTGTTCAAATTTTGAGCCAAAATCTTTTAAAACTTTAAAATTGAATCACAATTATTCCGATAATCTAAAAATGAGGCTAAAACCGTATAGAAAACTTAAAAATTCAGGAGTCATTAATCGTTAAAAAACCCAGCTTTGGGCCAGAATTGTCTCAATGGAATTGAATTTTATTCTATAAGTGCCAGAATCCGCATATATCAACTACTTGCGTTTGTTCATTAGTTAGTGCAAGTAGCAGAGCTAAGCGGGTTCTAAGTCCAATTCTGAATAAAAGAAGCGAACAAATGTTTGTGAAATTTTTTTGTAAATGTCCAGAGGGGGAGGTAAAAATCAATAATCAATGATTTTTACCCTGATGTAGACCTTCTACTTCTAGCCAAAATTGTATAAAAAAACTTTAAAAATCAAGAATCACTAATCGTGAAGAAACACGATTTCGTGCCAAAATTGTCTCAATGGAATAGAATTTACATTATAATAAATTTTACTCGTTGTTAAGGTTTTATTTAGGTGAAGAAAAATCCTCGAAACAACTACAGCAGAAAAAAGTCTAAAAGAAGTGGACGAAGCACGAAACTAAAGTACCTGTTCAAATTTTAAACCAAAATCACCTAAAATTTAGAAAATTGAGTCAAAGTTATTCCAATAATCTAAAAATCAGGCTAAAATCGTATAGAAAACTTAAGAAGTCAGGAGTCATTAATCGTTAAAAAACCCAGTTTTGGGTCAGAATTGTCTCAATGGAATTGAAATTTATTCTTAGGTGCCAGAACCCGCATATATCTACTACTTGCGTTTGTTCATTAGTAAGTACAAGTAGTAGAACTAAGCGAGTTCTGCTCGACATATGGGCGTGACCTATCCAAAGAAAATATCCAACACGTAATTAATATTTACAGTGGTAAGTTAACAATTAAAATACAAGAAAAGTGATATTAGAACGATAAAAAATGAAGGAACCAAATCTTCAATGAAACATGGCAAAGTAAAAGAATAGAAAAAATTAAAGAATAAAAAATCAAAACTGCAAAAGCACCAAGTTAATAAAAAATTATTAAACTCAGAAAATTATAGAAAAAAGTCCAAATGGAGTATGGAAGTTCAGTAGCTGCAATATTTATAGACCCCCTTGGTGGTCGTTTCTTAGGCACTTTTAAAATCGTGTTATTTGACTCTTTTTAAAAATACCTCTTTAGCGATTAATTTCATTCGAATTAAGTTTGTTACGTTCTTAGGGGATTGAAAGGGTCTCATTCGGAACAAAAATAACGAAACAATTGTCCTCATTTTTTTTTAAATGTCCAATGGGGGAAATCAATAATCATTGATTTTTACCTTGGTGCAGAATCTCTACTTCGAGCCAAAATTGGATAAAAAAACTTTAAAAATCAAGAATTACTAATCGTCAAGAAAGACGGTTTTGTGCCAAAATTGTCTCAATGGAATTGAATTTACATTATAATTCATTTTACCCGCTGTTAAGGTTTTATTTTAGGTGAAGAAAAATTCTTGAAACAACTAAAGCAGAAAAAAGTCTAAAAGAAGTAGACGAGGCACGAAACTAAAGGATCTCTCCAAATTTTGAGCCAAAATCATTTA
This sequence comes from Taphrorychus bicolor, assembly GCA_951812265.1. Taxonomy (NCBI): domain Eukaryota; kingdom Metazoa; phylum Arthropoda; class Insecta; order Coleoptera; family Curculionidae; genus Taphrorychus; species Taphrorychus bicolor. Next base: position 1,153,942 of record OX638302.1, on the reverse strand, counting down.
AAGGTTAGAAAAGTGAATCAAAATTATTCCAATAATCTTAAAATAAAGCTAAAACCTATAGAGAACTTAAAAATGCAGGAGTCATTAATCGTTAAAAAACCCAGTTTTGGGCCAGAATTGTCTCAATGGAATTGAATTTTATTCTATAAGTTCCAGAATCCGCATATATCTACTACTTGCGTTTGCTCATTAGTTAGTGCAAGTAGCAGAACTAAGCGGGTTCTAAGTCTAATTCCGAATAAAAGAAGCGAAAAAATGTTCGTGAAATTTTTTTGTAAATGTCCAAAGGGGGGGATAAAAATCAATAATCAATGATTTTTACCCTCGTGTAGACCTTCTACTTCTAGCCAAAGTTGTATAAAAAAAACTTTAAAAATCAAGAATCACTAATCGTGAAGAAACACGATTTTGTGCCAAAATTGTCTCAATGGAATAGAATTTACATTATAATAAATTTTACTCGTTGTTAAGGTTTTATTTTAGGCGAAAAAAGCCTTGAAACAACTACAGCAGAAAAAAGTCTAAAAGAAGTGGACGAAGCACGAAACTAAAGTACCTGTTCAAATTTTGATCCAAAATCACCTAAAATTTAGAAAATTGAATCAAAGTTATTCCAATAAATCTAAAAATGAGGCTAAAATCGTTTAGAAAACTTAGGAAGTCAGGAATCATTAATCGTTAAAAAAACCCAGTTTTGGGCCAGAATTGTCTCAATGGAATTGAATTTTATTCTTAAGTGCCGGAACCCGCATATATCTACTACTTGCGTTTGTTCATTAGTTAGTGCAAGTAGTAGAACTAAACGGGTTCTGCTCCACATATGGGCGTGACCTATCCAAAGAAAATATCCAACACGGAATTAATATGTTAGTAGTAGTTAGTAGTGGTACGTTAACAATTAAAATACAAGAAAAGTGATATTAGAACTATAAAAAATGAAGGAACCAAATCTTCAATGAAACATGGCAAAGTAAAAGAATAGAAAAAAATTAAAGAATAAAAAAGTGAGAAAAAGAATCAAAACTGCAAAAGCACCAAGTTAATAAAAAATTAAAAAACTCAGAAAATTATAGAAAAAAGTCCTAATGGAGTGCCATAGGAAGTTCAGTAGGTGTAATATTTTCGGAGATAGACCCCTTTGGTGGTCGATTTTTAGGCACTTTTAGAATCGCGTTTTTTGACTCCTTTTAAAAATACTTCTTTAGCGAATAATTTGATGTCATCTTAATTTCATTCGAATTAAGTTTGTTACGTTCTTAGGGGATTGAAAGAGTCCAATTCCGAACAAAAAGAACGAAAAAATTTTCCTGATTTTTTTTAAATGTCCAAAAGGGGGGAAATCAATAATCATTGATTTTTACCTTGGTGTAGAATTTCTACTTCGAGCCAAAATTGTATAAGAAAACTTTAAAAATCAAGAATTACTAATCGTCAAGAAACACGGTTTTGTGCCAAAATTGTCTCAATGGAATTGAACTTACATTATAATTAATTTTACCCGTTGTTAGGGTTTTATTTTAGGTGAAGAAAATTTCTTGAAACAACAAAAGCAGAAAACAGTCTAAAAGAAGTAGACGAGGCACGAAACTAAAGTATCTGTTCAAATTTTGAGCCAAAATCATTTAAAAGTTAGAAAATTGAATCAAAATTATTCCAATAATCTAAAAATAAGGCTAAAACCGTATAGAAAACTTAAAAATTCAGGAGTCATTAATCGTTAAAAAACCCAGCTTTGGGCCAGAATTGTCTCAATGGAATTGAATTTTATTCTATAAGTTCCAGAATCCGCATATATCTACTACTTGCGTTTGCTCATTAGTTAGTGCAAGTAGCAGAACTAAGCGGGTTCTAAGTCTAATTCCGAATAAAAGAAGCGAAAAAATGTTCGTGAAATTTTTTTGTAAATGTCCAGAGGGGGAGGTAAAAATCAATAATCAATGATTTTTACTCTGGTGTAGACCTTCTACTTCTAGCCAAAATTGTATAAAAAAAAACTTTAAAAATCAAGAATCACTAATCGTGAAGAAACACGATTTCGTGCCAAAATTGTCTCAATGGAATAGAATTTACATTATAATAAATTTTACTCGTTGTTAAGGTTTTATTTTAGATGAAGAAAAATCCTCGAAACAACTACAGCAGAAAAAAGTCTAAAAGAAGTGGACGAAGCACGAAACTAAAGCACCTGTTCAAATTTTGAACCAAAATCACCTAAAATTTAGAAAATTGAATCAAAGTTATTCCAATAACCTAAAAATGAGGCTAAAATCGTATAGAAAAGTTAGGAAGTCAGGAGTCATTAATCGTTAAAAACCCAGTTTTGGGCCAGAATTGTCTCAATGGAATTGAATTTTATTCTTAAGTGCCGGAACCCGCATATATCTACTACTTGCGTTTGTTCATTAGTTAGTGCAAGTAGTAGAACTAAGCGGGTTCTGCTCCACATATGGGCATGACCTATCCAAGGAAAATGTCCAACACGTTACTAATATTTACAGTGGTACGTTAACAATTAAAACCCAAGAAAAGTGAGATTAGAACGATAAAAATGAAAGAACCAAATCTTCAATCGGACAAGTAAAAGAATAGAAAAGATTAAAGAATAAAAATGTGAGAAAAAAACCTGCAAAAGCACAAAGTTAAGAAAAATTAAAAAACTCAGAAAATTATAGAAAAAAGTCCAAATAAAGTACCATGGGAAGTTCGGTAGGTGCAATATTCACTTTTAGAATCGAGAGGAAGTTTTTGGATTATCTCAAGCAGCCTTCACTTTGACATTCCATATTTACGTCGCACGATCTAAATTCTCTAGTGAAGCATGAAGCATAAAGTGTCATTTCTAGCACGCAAACAGAGTAAATTATACTCCCTCTATTGCCGGCCTCCTACAGAAAACTTTATTTAACCAACACACCCCATACACTGAAACTACAAAAATCTATTAGTTTTTCCTGTTGTCGGTGTGTTCCCATTCGAAGACCTTCCCCCGACAAAGTAAATCCCATCAAAATGCGATGTGTTAAGTAGTTAACCTCAAAACCTTCCGCATCCCTCCTCGCTATAAATTGGATACCAGGGGCCTGTAAAAGCTCTGTTGATGTTGATACGTTTATCTCTGTGACGGCGGTTCATATGCGGCAACCTTTTGGGCCGCTGCTCTATTGGCTTAAGTGAATTCAATAGGTACAAAGGTAAATAATCTATATTGTTCTGGTTTTATGTGAGGCCTATCGAGTTTTACGATTCGGTTAAAATAAGAATAAAAGAGTTTCTACTCGAGTTCTTGATGGCACCATCGCGTAGGAGTAATTTTAGCTTCATGTAGACCGCTCTTCATTTGTTTTAATCCGAGCAGCTTTTACGGTTTGCAACACGTGTTATAATTTTCCTTTGATGAGAAGAGCATCCGTCTCCCATTTTGCCAGCCCAAGATTAATGGCCACAGCCACGTTTGTGTAGTCAATTATTTATTACGTTTATTACTATAAATTAGTCGCTGAACCTTAGCAGGGCCTGCAATTTTTCACGGCACAATTCCCCCGGAGGGTATCGTTATAACGACCTCAAAATTCATTATTTTCTATCTCACACCGTATCTGACGTTAATTGTTTCCATGAATTGTCTCTGGTATATATATATATATATATAGCTCACGTAAAAAAAAAATCCTCTTTGATATTCTCTTTGAAACAACAGCTTGTTTTCATTATCCCGCCTGGACCTGCTGTCGAATTCATTAAAAGACACTTATCAATTCCGGTCCCAAATTCCCGCTACAAATGAAGTATCTCCAAGCTAATTGGCTACACGTTGCCTTTAGGCCCGGGATTTTCCGGAGTTGATTGTTTATCAACGAGAAGTTTTGTTTGTCACCAGAAATGGGTGTTCTGTTACTTTTAAGCACTTTTAGTCCATAGTTAAATTGTATCGAAATTTTTGAAATATCCAAAAAACGTGGCTGAAACTTAGTAAAAAGTGAAATTTAAAACAATATATATAGAGTGCAGCTGTAACTTTTTTGTTTTTAAATATATCGGAATGAAGCAAAAACCCTATTGCATAGTTGCTAAGCAAGTTTTTTCCCATTGGAAGAAAAAAACCAAATACCACTGATTTCGACAGATCTTAATCTTACTTATATTTTTTTTAATGGAACACCCTGTATATTTTCTGTACAGAATTTAGCAGTGTTTAGTTTTCGTTGTCTAATCTAAGTCTGAAAATGTACGGGCACGTCTATGTGCCCCCTTATTTTTAGGCATACCTAAAATGTATTGACACGTAAACGTAACGGGCCTACACATTCTCTAACATAAGGCTGAAAATGTACGGGCACGTCTACGTGCCCTCTCATTTTTAGGCATCCCGAAAATGTGTGGGCACTTAAACATAAAGTACCCACACATTTTCTGCACAGAATTTAGCAGTGTTTAGTTCTCGTTGTCTAATCTATGTCTGAAAATGTACGGACACGTCTATGTGCCCCCTTATTTTTAAGCATACCGAAAATGTGTGGGCACGTAAACGTCACGTGCCCACACATTTTCTGTACAGAATTTAGCAGTGTTTAGTTTTCGTTGTCTAATATAAGTCTGAAAATGTACGGGCACGTCTATGTGCCCCTTTATTTTTATGCATCCCGAAAGTGTGTGGGCACGTAAACGTAACGTGCCCACACATTTTCTGCACAGAATTTAGCTGTGTTTAGTTTTTGTTCTCTAACATAAGGCTGAAAATGTACGGGCACGTCTACGTGCCCTCTCATTTTTAGACACACCTAAAATGTGTGGGCACGTAAACGTAACGGGCCCACACATTTTCTGCACAGAATTTAGCTGTGTTTAGTTTTTGCTCTCTAACATAAGGCTGAAAATGTACGGGCACGTCTACGTGCCCTCTCATTTTTAGGCATACCGAAAATGTGTGGGCACGTTAACGTAACGTGACCACAAATTTTCTGTACATAATTTAGCAGTGTTTAGTTTTCATTGTCTAATATAAGTCTAAAAATGTACAGGCACGTCTATGTGCCCTCTCATTTTTAGACATACCTAAAATGTATGGGCACGTAAACGTAACGAGCCCACACATTTTCTGCACAGAATTTAGCTGTGTTTAGTTTTTGCTCTCTAACATAAGGCTGAAAATGTACGGGCACGTCTACGTGCCCTCTCATTTTTAGACACACCTAAAATGTGTGGGCACGTAAACGTAACGGGCCCACACATTTTCTGCACAGAATTTAGCTGTGTTTAGTTTTTGCTCTCTAACATAAGGCTGAAAATGTACGGGCACGTCTACGTGCCCTCTCATTTTTAGGCATCCCGAAAATGTGTGGGCACGTAAACATAAAGTACCCACACATTTTCTGCACAGAATTTAGCAGTGTTTAGTTCTCGTTGTCTAATCTATGTCTGAAAATGTACGGACACGTCTATGTGCCCCCTTATTTTTACGCATCCCGAAAATGTGTGGGCACGTAAACGTAACGTGCTCACAAATTTTCTGTACAGAATTTAGCAGTGTTTAGTTTTCATTGTCTAATATAAGTCTGAAAATGTACGGGCACGTCTATGTGCCCTCTCATTTTTAGACATACCTAAAATGTGTGGGCACGTAAACGTAACGTGCCCACACATTTTCTGCACAGAATTTAGCAGTGTTTCATTTTCGTTCTCTAATATAAGTCTGAAAATATACGGGCACGTCTCTGTGCCCTCTCATTTTTAGGCATACCGAAAATGTGTGGGCAAGTAAACGTAACGTTTTAAGACAACAGTTGAAGAAACTTTTGGATTTGCTCCAATCGGTCTTGTTCTAAAGTTATGGACCGACAAAGTTGTAAATTGAGAAAAAAAAAGAATTACCCTCCTTTTTCAAAACAAATTTTGAGTAATTTTTAGCGAAATGAGGTGCAAGATGACATCAAGTAGAGCAAGACGCAGTTGGATTGAATTTGATCGTTCTACTCCTTTTAAAGTTATGTAGCATCAAATTTGAAAATTGAGAAAAAAAAAGAAGGATTTTCCATCTTTTTCAAAACAATTTTTTTTTTATCGAAATTATGTGAAATTTTCAATTCTGATTTGAATTTCCCTAATTTTAAAACGTCATTTTTATAGAGTTCTAATTGCGCAACTTAACTTAAAGAAAAAAATTCCCATGGTTAAACTCAAAAACGGTCACCTTGTATATGAAAGTTGCAGGACCTTTGACCTTAGTTCTACAGAATAAAATTGACAATAAAAAAATCATCCTCAAACTTAACTAATTAATTTATGAAAGGGCTTAGCCAACATTAACAGGGGATACTAACAGGAAGATAAAAGCACTTACAGTGTCTTAAAGGGTGAGGAACCCATTACGCCTCCACCTTAATAATACTAAACTAATTCCATTAAGTCATCATGTTTTATATCAAATTATCAAGCTGAAGTAGATGCACAAGTACGGAAACCAATAAGTTGCTCTTAACTGGAAAACATATTGAGTTAGGGCGACTTTTACAAGTTCAAGTAAAACTTCAGTTTGAAGATAAAACACCAGACTTTATGCACATTGCATTGTTTACCTGACAGATAAACAATGCAATGTAGGTTATATCTGGAGTTTTATCTTCAATCTGAAGTTTTACTTGAACTTGTAAAAGTCACCCTTAGACTTGTTATTTTCCGACGGTTCGGAGTTCACGTTTTCACTTCATAAAAATTGGACAGGAAACAAGACGTTTATTGGAGAACTTAACCGTAGCAACCAAGATCAGAGAGGAAAAGCGAAATGGCGCGAACTTGTTCCGTTCTTATTGAATTTAGTGTTATGATGATCTAAAACTTAAGTCACCAAAGAGCAAATAATTTTCAGGTGGGCTATTTTGCCTCAAATTCCTCCAACCTACACTCTTTTATTTATTAGGAATCAGATTAATATTCTGTAATCCGCCTACAGGACTTTCCCTATAGAAACGTTGATACGAAAGTTTTTTTCTTCCCTGACAAGTCTTAAGCCTTTGTTTACAGCTTCTTTCCGGAATTGAATTTTCCGCTTGTGCCCTGTTTTCCCTAGGGAAGTCACGAAGTTACTTCAAGTGATTCCTACCAAGGTGTTTCGATTTTTAATTGAAGGCAAGCACGAATCCGGTCCCCTTTATGGTGCAATATTAATTTTCGTCCTATTCGGCGATTTGTGCGAATCCAGAAACCGGGATTATTGTGCAGCGGCGCGGTATGCAGGAGTGCATTCATCCCGCCTATTCCCACCTAAACCATTGTACCATGTAAATTCTAACAAATAATTATAGTCCACCAGCACCGCTAATCTTGATTAAAGTTTTAACGCTTCTGAGAACACGTTTCGAACAATGTATTTCACCCGTGTTTGTTGTTTAAATTCATCCTTTGGCGCCTTTGTGCTTATTATATGGAGTACATTAATAACAGACATGAATAATGACACAAAGGGGCCTTTACAATAATTTTCATTAAAATGTAGATCGAGTACGCCCAAGTTATGAATAATTCTGTAATTAATGCGATCCATATATTACTCATTTTCTTATTTATGCCATTTCGTTACCTTTGGATACAATAAAAATGTCAAAGTCAGATTTCCAACGCCTACTTGATGACAATAATAAGTAAATGGTTTATATATGCGGTTTATCCACAACATTGTGAGATCAAGTTCGCATAAAGTAATCTTTGTCTGGTATTGCCCGTTGATGCGCATGCGTACAATGCAAGGTACTTATTGGCTAACAAAAATTATGCTCTGCCTACCGCTCTTTTACCCGCGATTTATGAACGAAAAAGATCAAGCTCAATGGAAACTAAAACATCACGTGACATTCGTTCGTTTTGCAAATGCAACAAGTACGTAACATGTCTTTCTCGCAAATTTATAGTCTATTTTACTCTCTAATCTACGGCATGTCAAAAGTGAAATAAAAACGAGAGCATCAATTTTTAAGCGTCTCTCTCCTATACTAATAACGTTTCTCAATCATCGACAAAAAAATATTGTAGGTACTAGAGATGGGCTATTTTTGGTAAACAAAAACTTTTTTTCTCTTAGAGATGAGTTGATACGGGCTAATTATTATTTTTTTTTAGTAAAACTTTTTTTACAGATTTGCCTCTAGGTGGCGCAAATTTTTCCACCCATCACCTCTATCAATTAGATTTCACCATGATAAAACAAAACAATGTGTGTTCACTAGAGATGGGCTATTTTTACGAACTCGAATTCTGCCGAAATAAAATGATTTTTCTGTTCATATATTTTCTATAAATTTGCTTTTAATTTCCACTAATTTTGTCCCTCATCAACTGTACTAACAAAATTGCTCACTAATCGAACGAAAAATAATGTGTATTGTAGAGATGGGCAATTCTTGCTAATATGTAAAGATGAAAAATTTCTCTTAAATATGAACAGTTAGGGAAAATTGGCCCATCTCTAATAGAACCGCGAATATTTTTTCTTTGAGTGGCACATAATTTACCACTAGTCACGTCCAGTAATTGGGTTATTCAATAATTTAACAAAAAAATGTGTGTTTACAACAAGAGATGGGCTATTTTTCCTAACTGGTCATCTGTAGAAGTAAAAACTTTTTCTTATAGATGAGCAGTTAGCAAAAATTATCCCATCTCTAGTGTTTAATAATTGGGTTTCTTAATACCTAGACAAAAAAATGTGTGTTTACTAGAGATGGGCTTATTTTAGGAAATTAACTTCTGTAGAAAGCACAACATATTCCTAGGGAAGAGCAGTTATTCAAAATTGGCCCATCCCTACTAAAACCTCTATTTTTCTAGAGACTTCCCTTTAAGAGCCACATATTTTGCGTTTTCTCAACTCTCGTAATACAGCTTTCGCAACTACCGATCGAAAAATTTTAGATATTAGAGATGAGCTCTGTAGAAATAAGAACTTTTTTCATACAGATGAGCAGTTGGTGAAAATTATCTCATCCCTACTGAAGACACATGATTGTTCTTCTAGAAATGTGCCTTTAGGTGCCACATATTTTACCTCTAATAATTGGGTTTCTCAATAACTGGACGAAAAAATTAGTGTTTACTAGAGATGGGCTATTTTTACTAAACCTCGGTAAAAACAATAACTTAATTCTAGAGAAGAGCAGTTATTGAAAATTAGCCCATCTCTATTGAAGCAACATGATTTTTCTTCTAGAAATGTGTCTTTAAGTGCCACATATTTTTCTTCTAATAATTGGGTTTTTTATACCCGGACTGAAAAAATGTGTGTTTACTAGAGATGGGCTATTTTTACAAACTATACTTCGGTAGGAAAAATAACTTATTTCTAGAGAACAGAAATTATTGCAAATTAGCCCATCTCTATTAAAAACTTCTATTTTTCTAGAGATTTCCCTTTAAGAGCCACATATTTTGCGGATCCTCAGCTCTCGTAATAACGTTTTTCAATAACCGATCGAAAAAAATTTGGATATTAGTAATGGGCTTTGCAGAAATAAAAAAACTCTTTTCTTAGAGATGGGCTGTTAATGAAATTTAACCCAACTCCAGTGAAGCAACACGATTTTTCTTTTAGAAATGTGCCTTGAAGTGCCACATGTTTTGCCTCTAATTGAGTTTCTTAATACCTGGACGAAAAAATGTGTGTTTACTAGAGATGGGCTATTTTTACGAACTAAACTTTAGTGGTAAGAATAACTTATTTATAGAGATTAATTATTGAAAATTCGCCCACCTGTAGTAAAATCTGTATTATTCTAAACATTTTCCTTCAATAACCAATCAAAACAAATTTGGATATTAGAGATGAGCTCTGTAGAACTAAAAAACATTTTTCGTAGAGATGGGAGTTAATGAAAATTATCCCATCTCTAGTGTAGCAACATGATTTTTCTTCTAGAAATGTGCCTTTAAGTGCCACATATTTTGCCTCTAATAATTGGGTTTCTCAATGGCTGGACTAAAAAATGTGTGTTTACTAGAGATGGGATATTTTTACAAACCAGACTTCTGTAGAAACAACAACTTATTGCTAGAGAAGAGCAGATATTGAAAATTAGCCCATCCCTACTGAAATCTCTATTTTTGTAGAGAGTTCCCTTTAAGAGCCACATATTTTGTGGTTCCTCAGCTCTGGTAATAATGTTTCTCAATAACCGATCGAAAAAATTTTTGATATTAGAGATGGGCTCTGTAGAAATAAAAAAACTTTCTTCATAGAGATGAGCAGTTAGTGAAAATTATCCCATCTCTAGTAAAACAACCTGACTTTTCTTCTAGAAATGTGTATTTAAGTGCCACATATTTTGCCTCTAATAATTGGGTTTCTCAATGGCTGGACTAAAAAATGTGTGTTTACTAGAGATGGGATATTTTTACAAACCAGACTTCTGTAGAAACAACAACTTATTCCTAGAGAAGAGCAGATATTGAAAATTAGCCCATCCCTACTGAAATCTCTATTTTTGTAGAGAGTTCCCTTTAAGAGCCACATATTTTGCGGTTCCTCAGCTCTGGTAATAACGTTTCTCAATAACCGATCGAAAAAATTTTTGATATTAGAGATGGGCTCTGTAGAAATAAAAAAACTTTCTTCAGAGAGATGAGCAGTTAGTGAAAATTATCCCATCTCTAGTAAAACAACCTGATTTTTTTTCTAGATATGTGTCTTTAAGTGCCACGTATTGTGCCTCTAATAATTGGGTTTCGTAATTCATGGACGAAAAAATATGTGTTTACTAGACATGGGATATTTTTACAAACCAGACTTCTGTAGAAACAACAACTTATTCCTAGAGAAGAGCAGTTATTGAAAATTAGCCCATCCCTACTGAAATCTCTATTTTTGTAGAGATTTCCCTTTAAGAGCCACATATTTTGCGGTTCCTCAGCTCTGGTAATAACGTTTCTCAATAACCGATCGAAAAATTTTTGGATATTAGAGATGGGCTCTGTAGAAATACAAAAAACCTTTTTCATAGAGATGAGCAGTTGGTGAAAATTACCCCATCTCTAGTGTACTAACATGACTTTTCTTCTAGAAATGTGCCTTTAAGTGCCACATATTTTGCCTCTAATAATTGGGTTTCTCAATGGCTGGACTAAAAAATCTGTGTTTACTAGAGATGGGATATTTTTACAAACCAGACTTCTGTCGAAACAACAGCTTATTCCTAGAGAAGAGCAGATATTGAAAATTAGCCCATCCCTACTGAAATCTCTATTTTTGTAGAGATTTCCCTTTAAGAGCCACATATTTTGCGGTTCCTCAGCTCTCGTAATAACGTTTCTCAATAACCGATCGAAAAAATTTTGGATATTAGAGATGGGCTCTGTAGAAATAAAAAACTTTCTTCATAGAGATGAGCAGTTAGTGAAAATTATACCATCTCTAGTAAAACAACCTGACTTTTCTTCTAGAAATGTGTATTTAAGTGCCACATATTTTGCCTCTAATAATTGGGTTTCGTAATACATGGACGAAAAAATATGTGTTTACTAGAGATGGGATATTTTTACAAACCAGACTTCTGTAGAAACAACAACTTATTCCTAGAGAAGAGCAGATATTGAAAATTAGCCCATCCCTACTGAAATCTCTATTTTTGTAGAGAGTTCCCTTTAAGAGCCACATATTTTGCGGTTCCTCAGCTCTGGTAATAACGTTTCTCAATAACCCATCGAAAAATTTTTGGATATTAGAGATGGGCTCTGTAGAAATACAAAAAACCTTTTTCTCCAAACCATCTCTACTACAACCTCTATTTTTCTAGAGATTTCCCTTCAAGAGCCACATATTTTGCGGTTCCTCAGCTCTGGTCATAACGTTTCTCAATAACCGATCGAAAAAATTTTGGATATTAGAGATGGGCTTTGTAGAAATAAAAAAACCTTTTTCATAGAGATGAGCAGTTGGTGAAAATTATCCCATCTCTAGTGTAGCAACATGATTTTTCTTCTAGAAATGTGCCTTTAAGTGCCACATATTTTGCCTCTAATAATTGGTTTTCTCAATGGCTGGACAAAAAAATGTGTGTTTACTAGAAATGGGCTATTTTTACGAACTACACTTCGGAAGAAACAACAACTTATTTCTAGAGAAGAGCAGTTATTGAAAATTAGCCCATCACTACTAAAAACCTCTATTTTTGTAGAGATTTCCCTGTAAGAGCCACATATTTTGCGGTTCCTCAGCTATGGTAATAACGTTTCTCAATAACCGATCGAAAAGATTTTGGATATTAGAGATGGGCTCTGTAGAAATAAAAAAAACTTTCTTGATAGAGATGAGTAGTTAGTGAAAATTATCCCATCTCTAGTGTAGCAACATGATTTTTCTTCTAGAAATGTGCCTTTAAGTGCCACATATTTTGCCTCTAATAATTGGTTTTCTCAATGGCTGGACTAAAAAAAGTGTGTTTACTAGAGATGGGCTATTTTTACTAACTATACTTCGGTAGAAACAACAACTTATTTCTAGAGAAGAGCAGTTATTGAAAATTAGCCCATCTCTACTAAAAACCTCTATTTTTGTAGAGATTTCCCTTTAAGAGCCACATATTTTGCGGTTTCTCAGCTCTCGTAATAACGTTTCTCAATAACCGATCGAAAAAATTTTGGATATTAGAGATGGGCTCTGTAGAAATAAAAAACTTTCTTCATAGAGATGAGCAATTAGTAAAAATTATCCCATCTCTAGTGAAGCAACATGATTTTTCTTTTAAAAATGTGAATTTAAGTGCCACATATTTTGCCTCTAATAATTGGGTTTCTCAATGCCTGGACTAAAAAATTTGTGTTTACTAGAGATGGACTATTTTTAAGAACCAGGCTTCTGTAGAAACAACAACTTATTCCTCGGTCAGTTATTGAAAATTAGCCCATCGCTACTACAACCTCTACTTTTCTAGAGATTTCTCTTTAAGAGCCACATATTTTGCGGTTCCTCAGCTCTCGAAATAACGTTTTTCAATAACCGATCGAAAAAGTTTTGGATAATAGAGCTGGGCTCTGCAGAAATAAAAAAACTTTTATCAAAGGGATGAGCGGTTAGCGAAAATTATCCCATCTCTAGTGAAGCACCATGATTTTTCTTCTAGAAATGTGCCTTTAAGTGCCACATATTTTGCCTCTAATAATTGGGTTTCTTAATACCCGGACAAAAAAATGTGTGTTTACTAGAGATGGGCTTATTTTACGAACCAGACTTCTGTAGAAATAACAACTTATTTCTAGAAAAGAGCAGTTATTGAAAATTAGCACATCTCTACTAAAACCGCCATTTCTCTAGAGATTTCCCTTTAAGAAAAACATATCTTGCGGTTCCTCATCTCTCGTAATAAAGTTTTTCAACAACCGATCAAAAAAAAATTTGGATATTAGAGATGGGTTCTGTAGAAATAATGGTAGATTATGTCACTAGGAGTAAAAGTGGGTCTTTTCGTGCTGAGCCCAGAGATTGACGGCCGAAGCGAAGCTGAGGCCTGCAACTGGGCGAAGCACAAAAAAGACCTTTTACTCCGAGTAACATATACTATTTTTTTTTCAAGCATGCAATAAATAAGAAATTTATTTAAAAGTGGTTCAGTTTTCCAATTTTCTCTCATCCTCTTTAAGCGGGTCTAGGTACTTACCCAATTGTGTATATTATTTGTAAAATACATAGAATATGTTAGAATGGTGGTTTTCAATGTTCAATGGTTTTAATGTATTAAATAATAACCAATGATTATGGTAAACTAAGAATTTGTAGCATTATTTTCAATACTAAATTAATAAATGTCACATTGACAGATAAATATGATGACGCGCATGACATTTAACAGACGAATTCAGAATTCGAGAACCTATGCGATTTCGACTAATAACGGTTTCGGATGGTGCTCTTGAGTGCTCTGAGAGTATTTCTGTCCTTTGTTTTTTCAACAAGAATGTAAAGATGGCAATACACTCAGATCGGTTTATCTGGTGTCATCTATTATTAAAATAATTTTGGTGAATGAAAATCGTTTATATATGCGCCACCATGACACTAGCGGTGACTTTTGACTTTACTTTTACTGCCTAGGACTTTTTTGCTACTTTTTTGGTCTCAGGATTTGAAAGCCCACTTTAGGTGTGCGTATAGAGAAAACATATGACGTACTTTTAGTCCGCTTGAAAAAAAAAAACCTTTTTCATAGAGATGAGCAGTTGGTGAAAATTATCCCATCTCTAGTGTAGCAACATGATTTTTCTTCTAGAAATGTGCCTTTAAGTGCCATATATTTTGCCTCTAATAATTGGGATTGCTCAATGGCTGGACTAAAAAATGTGTGTTTACTAGAGCTGGGCTATTTTTACGAACTACACTCCGGAAGAAACAACAACTTATTTCTAGAGAAGAGCAGTTATTGAAAATTAGCCCATCTCTACTAAAAACCTCTATTTTTGTAGAGATTGCCCTTTAAGAGCCACATATTTTGCGGTTCCTCAGCTCTGGTCATAATGTTTCTCAATAACCGATCGAAAAGATTTTGGATATTAGAGATGGGCTCTGTAGAAATAAAAAAACTTTCTTCATAGAGATGAGCAGTTAGTGAAAATTATCCCATCTCTAGTGAAGCAACATGATTTTTCTTCTAGATATGTGCCTTTAAGTGCCATATATTTTGCCTCTAATAATTGGTTTTCTCAATGGCTGGACTAAAAATGTGTGTTTACTAGAGATGGGCTATTTTTACGAACTACACTTCGGAAGAAACAAAAACTTATTTCTAGAGAAGAGCAGTTATTGAAAATTAGCCCATCTCTACTAAAAACCTCTATTTTTGTAGAGATTTCCCTTTAAGAGCCACATATTTTGCGGTTCCTCAGCTCTGGTAATAACGTTTCTCAATAACAGATCGAAAAAATTTTGGATATTAGAGATGGGCTCTGTAGAAATAAAAAAACCTTTTTCATAGAGATGAGCAGTTGGTGAAAATTATCCCATCTCTAGTGTAGCAACATGATTTTTCTTCTCGAAGTGTGCCTTTAAGTGCTACATATTTTGCTTCTAATAATTGGGTATCTCAATGCCTGGACTAAAAAATGTGTGTTTACTAGAGATGGGCTATTTTTACGAACTACACTTCGGTAGAAACAACAACTTATTTCTAGAGAAGAGCAGTTAATGAAAATTAGCCCATCTCTACTAAAAATCTCTATTTTTGTAGTGATTTCCCTTTAAGAGCCACATATTTTGCGGTTCCTCAGCTCTGGTAATAACGTTTCTCAATAACCGATCGAAAAGATTTTGGATATTAGAGATGGGCTCTGTAGAAATAAAAAAACTTTCTTCATAGAGATGAGCATTTAGTGAAAATTATCCCATCTCTAGTGTAGCAACATGATTTTTCTTCTAGAAATGTGCCTTTAAGTGCCACATATTTTGCCTCTAATAATTGGGTTTTTCAATGCCTGGACTAAAAAAATGTGTGTTTACTAGAGATGGGCTATTTTTACGAACTACACTTCGGTAGAAACAACAACTTATTTCTAGAGAAGAGCAGTTATTGAAAATTAGCCCATCTCTACTAAAAACCTCTATTTTTTAGAGATTTCCCTTTAAGAGCCACATATTTTGCGGTTTCTCAGCTTTGGTAATAACGTTTTTCAATAACCGATCGAAAATATTTTGGATATTAGAGATGGGCTCTGTAGAAATAAAAAAATTTCTTCATAGAGATGAGCAGTTAGTGAAAATTATCCCATCTCTAGTAAAATAACCTGATTTTTTTTCTAGAAATGTGTCTTTAAGTGCACCGTATTTTGCCTCTAATAATTGGGTTTCGTAATTCATAGACGAAAAAATATGTGTTTACTAGAGATGGGATATTTTTACAAACCAGACTTCTGTAGAAACAACAACTTATTCCTAGAGAAGAGCAGTTATTGAAACTTAGCCTATCCCTACTAAAACTTCTATTTGTGCCTTTACGTGCAAAATATTTTGTCTCTAATAATTGGGTTCCTCAATGCCTGGACTAAAAAATGTGTGTTTACTAGAGATGGGCTATTTTTACGAATCAGACTTCAGTACAGGTATAAAAACCTATTTCTAGAGAAGAGCAGTTATTGAAATTTACCTCATCTCTATTAAAGCAATATGATTTTTTTTCTAGAAATGTGCCTTAAGTGCTAGTTATTTTGACTCTAATAGTTGGGTTTGGGAATATCTGGATGAAAAAATATGTTTACTAGAAATGGGCTATTTTTGCGAACCAGGCATCAGTAGGAAAAAAATCTTATTCCTAGAGAAAAGCTGCTATTGAAAATTGCCCCATCTCCACTAAAACCTCATTTTTTCTAGAGATTTGCTTTTAAGAGCCACATATTTTCTGGCTCCCCACTTCTAGCAATAACGTTTCTCAATAAATGATCGAAAAAAATTGTGGATATTAGAGATGGGCTCTCTGTTAAAAACATTTTTTTCTTTGAGATGAGCAGTTAGTAAAAATTTGCCCATCTCTACTAAAGCAACATGATTTTTTTCTCTAGAAACGTGGCTTTAAAAACCACATATTTTGCTTCACATAATTAGGTTTCTGTAACTAATAATTTGATTTTGCTTTATTTCAACAATCGATTTTTGGATTCCACGATACGTGATTTCTGCGATATCTTCCAAGCTCTGATTCATTATCTTAGAAACCGGTTCGCAGGTGGATTATTCTCCATCTGCGGCATAGAGCCCTTTGTATTAGTTTTAAATTTGAATCTTTTCAATTGCTTATCATCCCTCAGTTTAAGAGCCTCAACAACTATTCCGTCCACTCCAAGAAATGTATTATTCTCAATTTCAAAAATCGATTTTTGGATATCATGGATCGTGATTTGTGGGATTTCCTCCAAACTCTGATTCATTATCTTGGAAACTCGATCGCAGGTGGGTTATTCTTCATCTGCAGCATAGAGCTTCTTGCAAAAATTTCTCTATTATTTTCAAGTGTGATTCTTTGCAGTAGCTTATTGCATTTGAAGAATCGACTTTCGTATCTCATGGATTGTGATTTCTAGGATTTTCTCCAAGCTCTGATTCATTCTCTTAGGATCGTTCAAAAACATTGAAGGATTAAACAGCCTGCTGGACTCGGAGTGGTTAGCAAATGTGTAATATTCGTACAATTGTATAACTTACACCAACGTTTAGAGGTATATTATATTGCTACGAAAAAAAACTTCGTAGTAAGCCATGGAATAAAAACTCTTGTCTTGTCTGAGATAAGCCCACAAAAAAAATTAAAATCGCAACATTTTATGATCTTTTGCGACTTTCACTTGTTTTTATGAAGGCTATTGTTTCAATTTCATGAGCTACTTGAGTTTTTTTTTAAATGAACGCATGATATGTGCTGCCATTTTGTAAAAACAAATTAGATATCTTTTACCTGGATTGCAAATATTTCTGAACAGAAATGAAGGAGGTTTCTCAACAGATGAAGGTTTCTGTAAGCGTCCTATTTTTTTCCAGCTCAAATCATTGACTTGAGGTAGGTACCACTTGAAAGTGGTAGACATTTGAAGTCTAATCTGAGATTGTAGAAATAAGCGCAAGGTTGCTGACGTTTTCAAATGAACACCTCCTATTTGAAAATTTCAGCAACTAAACGCGAGGAACAAACTTGTGGCCTCCAGTGATAATTCGAGGCAATATGCAGCTAATCTGAAACTAATTGGCAACTCTGGCTCAAGACTCAAGACTCTATTAAAACTAGGAAGCTGCAGGCACTTAAACGCCGAAACCTTGTTACATCGAAAATAATTAAATTTATTTTAATTGCTTTCTTGGCTTTATTGGCGCGATATTTTAGCAGCACTTTAACAGCTAGAGCACGATATAGGCTTTCAAGCTTCGATTCGGTTCAGATAATTGATCAGAAATTGACTACTCTTAGCTCTTAAGTCTCGGGTCGGTTTAATGGATACGGCTCTTTATTAAAATACTTCCTTAGATCAAGGACATTAAATAGATTCCAGAAAAGAAAAGTAATTTGCGTTGTAGCCGTTATATAGATAGAGTGGAGCTTGAACGGGAGTTTTGTGTCTTCAAATACAGTTTCCTCCAGCTCTATATATCTCGAGAGTTATGAAGTAGCGTTTAATAAAATTTTTGATTAAACTGAGGCTCATACCTTCCTGCCACATATTTCGTTCGGCAGGAATTGTGAAAGTAACCGATGGGAGTACAAAGCAAACACGTAGATGTGGGCAAAATTCTAATTTTAATTACCGACCCTACTAAATGAGTTTTCTGTTGTGTACATAAAGTTACTGAATGCAGCACTGGGCAGTTTCGTTTTTATGCTATGCACTATGAACTTTTCGTAACAAGCCACAAGAATTGGTATATGAGGAAAGTTTGTAAACTAGGTCATAAACTATTTTTCTCAATTCGTACCTGACGAATACCTTTTATTTTCACCTATGAGATGTTTTTTTTTCTATTTCTAAAGATGAATTAATATTTTTTACTTACAATTGGTTCTGCTTTGGGTTAAATGCTTGATAATTTTTGCAGGCTGCCACCTGCAAAAAAAAATTTACTGTGTTATTGTTGAAAACCTAATATTTCCTTTATGTCCAAAATATATGGAGACTGCCATTCTTGCCGTACATTAATAAATTATTTCTTCCGGCATATCCTCTGTCGGAGGATACATATTTCATAAATCCGTATATTCAACAAGCACCTTGCAGATTAGGGGCTTAAAGTTTAATTTAGCTGCTACACTCTGAGCCTAAGACCTTAACTTGCCCTTTGAGCATATTTAGAACCACTTAGCTAATTAAAATTCCTAAAGCTACTTTACAACATTTACTTGAATAAATTTCACTCAGGAATGATTGTCAGTTTGGCGTTGACCATTTGACCTCTGCCAATACCTACTTCCACCACTTCTTTGACCAATGCACGTAATGAAAGTAGGGATTGACTGCTTGACTATGAGTGACAATGCTTATGGAAATAGTAAAGATTCAAAGTCTTTAAATTCAGATAAACGTTCTTTTCTAAATTGCTCAATTTAACTTTTTAAGCAATGAAATGTTTTAAATATAATTTGCACGGTCTGAAACCTCATTTCCTCTAGATTAAGGAAGCGGAAAACTTTGAAAAAAAAAACCGACATTATCTTTATTATATAGGGTGTGAAACAAAGTGATGCAAAAATTTCAAAGTTTTGATGTTCTGCCATTTCGCAATAAGCTATTTTTTCCTTATCGTTTTCAGGTCAGGAGTAAGCCAACATCCATAATTCGGGACCTTTTCGCCAGATTCTTTATTATAAAGTACTCTGAGTTTTTATACAGAGCGAAACGTAAAATGTGTGAAATTCTTGTTGCTGATATTTTTAACTCGTCGTAGTTCGGAAAAGCAGTAAAGAATCTTACTGTGTTTTCCCTCATTTGTTGACATAGTATCTGTGGATTGTTACTCATTCAAAAAATTTTAAAATAATTGCCGTTTTTTCTACTATACGAGCTTTAAAAAAATATGATAACCTTGTTGTTGATACTCGTGACTTATAATAGCAATATTAAATAAAATAACCTTTCTAGAGGTAAAGGGAAATTGAATGATGCCGTCGCAGATAGTCAACATCAATATCTTTAGTCGTTTTCGTCATTTTTTGTTTTTAATGTATTAGAACTTATACAGAGGGAATCAAAATATTCTTAAAAATTTCATTAGTATTTTTTTAAATCGTCGTAATTCGCGGACAAGTTGACGGATTATTATTTTTATTCTTTGGATCGACAGCACTATCTACAAATTCTCAACAAGGGAGTTTTCCAAAAGTGATTACTGAATTACAGGTACGGATTTGACAAAATTAGTATACATGGTGAGTCATAATGGGTGGTAGAAAATGAAATCTCATATTCTTTGGTTGATTTTAAGGGTGTTCTGTCATACAATTGTGTTACCTATCGAGCTTTGTTAAAAAGTTACAGGGTGTTGAAATTAGAATTTTAAAATGCATATGTATTGATTATTCCGAAAGCGTAAGAGATATTTGATTGAAATTTTGTACGTTTTGACCGCTATGAAAGACGCACATTTCGCAATAAAAATTTATTTTTAGTTCCGCCAGTGGCCCGCTTATCAGCACGACATTTACATTATTTGAAAAAAAAGTAGCACGTCACTGATTTTGCAAAACAAAACTTCTTTTTTTAATATCGATTCTACTGTAGAAAAAAGAGCCCTTTTCGATTTTTTTAGTACGACGCACCGTTTTCGAGTAAATAAATAAAAACCATTGTAATGTATGTTAGTAAGCCGCAAATAATTTCATTTTGATGAAAAATCTAAAATATTCCATTATTTATGGCTTGAATTATATTGCAAACCAATAGTATTTTAATGGGCATTCAAAAACTAAATTTAATTTTTCGAAAAACCAGTGACGTTCTACTTTTTTTCAAATAATATATGTCGACCTGCTGTTAAGCGCGCCACTGGCGGAAATAAAAATAATTATTTATGCCAAAAAGTGCGTGTTATCTAACAGTCAAAACGTACAAAATTTCAATAAAGAGGGAGGCTTTAGTTAACTAAAGAAGGACTTTAAGTTACCAAATATTGATATTTTTAAAGAAGTCGTCAAGTCCCGGGACTATTTGGCCGAATTTGTGTATTTTTTTGTAAAGAACGCCTTTAAATTACCAAATACCGACTTTTTTAAAAACTCGTCGCATTACTTTGATTTTTGACTTTTTGAGCTCTCGAGTGCCCATAAAAGATGGTGGAAATAATTGGATGGATTTCATTGAATTTTTCAGAAAATAAAACCCTTTAAATTTGATTAAATCACCTAACATCAACATTTTAGAACCAATGTCGTATTACTTCAATCTTTAATTTTTTTTTTACTTTTGAACTAGAGGGTCCATTATATATTCTGGGATTATTTGGGTGATTGTGGTGAACATTTTCATAAAAAAAAGTATAAAACAGCAAATATCCACAGTTTAGAAATAAATCATCAAATTACTTCAGTTTTTCCTTTTTGGACTATAATGTCCAAACATTTTTTTTGGAATATTTGGTTGGTTTTTATTGATTTTTTTTTGCCAACTAAGGCTTTAAATCACCAAATATCAACATTTTTAAAGAAATACTCGCATTACTTTGATTTTTGACCTTTTGAACTCGATGTCCATAAAAGATTGTGGAAACATTTGGATGATTTCCATTAAGTTTTTCAGAAGAAGTCTTTAAATTACCAAATGACAACAGTTTAGAAGCAATTATTGCATAACTTTGAATTTTTTTTCTTTTGAATTTGAGTGTCATATTCCGGTAATATTTGGGAGGTTTTAGTTAACTAAAGAAGGACTTTAAGTTACCAAATATTGACATTTTTAAAGAAGTTGACACTTTACTTTGGTTTTTCTTTTTTGAACTAAAATGTCCTTAAAACGTTCTAGGAATATTTGCCTTGTTTTCGCTAATTGTTTGGTAAAGTCACAAACTAGTGCTGTTTTTGAAGAATTCACTGGGTTACCTTAATTTTTACTTTTGAACTCGGGGGTCCATAAAAAGTTTCGGGATTATTTGTTTTCTCTAATTTTTACTTTAAGAAAGGCTTTAAAATCACGAACTAACGCCGTTTTTTTTTTTGGAGAATTTGATGATATGTTTTGATTCCCATTAAGCTCTAGTAACCGTGAAAGTTCCGGAAATATTTTGCCGAATTTGTGTACTTTTTCGTAAAGAACGCCTTTAAATTAGCAAATACCGACTTTTTTTAAAAAGTCGTCGCATTGCTTTGATTTTTGACTTTTTGAGTTCGAGTGCCCATAAAAGGTGGTGGAAATAGTTGCACGGTTTCCATTGAATTTTTCAGAAAATAAAAGACTTTAAATCTGATTAAATCACCAAATATCCAAATTTTAGAAGTAACATTACTTTAATCTTCATTTTTTTTTTTACTTTTGAACTGGAGTGTCCTTATTTGGGTGATTTTGGTGAACATTTTCATAAAAAAAGTATAAACCAGCAAATATCGACAGTTTACAATTACGTTACCCTACTTGAATTCATCTTTCCCTTTCACCTTTCACCACACGATATCTAGTCAAGCTCTATTGACAAAAAAAAATCAAGTAAAGTCAAGTACCGACTTACCAAAAGTCAAATCAAGTATTTCTCAAATGGTATCAAGCTAGTTGACTTGATGAATCCCTAAATTAAAGTTGCATATCGACACTTGCAAATAAAACATCGTATCTCGTTTATTTAGCAAAAATGAGTTAAGACCACTCCCCTATAGAAAAATATATTCTTTAAAAAAAAGGGGCAAAGTAGTTTATACCCCTGAACAATGGATTATACTAATCAAGATGGCAAAAGTCACTGGTGAACCATATCAAGTAATAGAAGTTAGCCAAGAAGGTGTCTACGATCTAAAGCAGTTAGTAGGAAATGATAGAAATTGCAAGACTGATGAAAACGGAAAAAATGTAAGGTGAAACGACATAAAAGAAATTCAGATCTCATTTGATGAACCACATAAAATAAAAATAAAATATTTGTTGAACTTGAACAAGAAAATTAATAGAAGGATAAAAATCAAGTTCATTTGTGTAAGTAAAGCCTTAGTCAGAGCTTACAAGAACCCTATTCCAATTTTAAATAAAAAATACGACCACCTTCAATACCTCGCCAAAAATGGCGTTCCTGAATTATATCACCGATTTATATAAAAACCTTCCTCATGGAGCAGACGTGGAAGCAGATGATTACGAAGAAGAAAGTTAAATTACATTTGTAGTTGATATAAAAACATTTTCCCAAAATTGGTAGTTTTTCCATTTCGACGCTTATAACTTTTAAACTGCTCATTTGACGGGATTTTGTAGTATTGCGCAAATGTACAGAAATGAACGGGCTTTTCAAATATGTGGTCGGTTTGGCGGTACGTGCGGGGGGGGGGGGGGGCGACCAGTGGCGTACCAAAGTAAAAAATGCGGTTTTTTAGGTACCCAAATTTACGGCGTCTTTGCCGCAACTCCGGGACTATGTGGGGTATAGAACTCCCGACGGGTAGATTTCCCCATATCTGTAGACGAACAATTTTGACGTCTAATCCCAATAAGTTAAATAGAAAAATCTACAAAAAGTCGCAAAGTTGGGACGGTTTTTTGAAAAAATTTTGTAATGATCAACTTCTGGGAATTTCGGGACCCCTTTAGTTAGACGACTGGCCCAATAACGATGTTACCAGGGGAAAGGGCACTTGGCTACTTTTAATCCTATCCCGCCAAAGGTGTCACTTTAATACAGAGTGGTCAAAAAAATGTCCAAAAACAATTAAGGAAAAGTGTCCAAGGTAGTTTTTTGCGGTTATTACGAAAACTGTGGAACGGTCCAGCTTCGGTGGTATATAGGCAACTAGAAGACGTGGAGTGAAAAAAAAATCAGTTATTAGTTTTAGTCTAGCTCTTATACCGGGTGAGCTACAAAAGTTTTTCTGTGCCGCGTTTTTTGCCAATTTTGGTGTACTTTTCTCACATTTCACCCTGTAGATTCGAGATTTTGGCAGCAAAAACTAACCTGAACTAACCTGAAATAATTCAGGGAGGTAGTACACACGTAGGCCCTTGATCGTGCTACAAATCAAGGGCCTAGCTTTGAATTTCACATTTTGACGAATTTTTAAACATTAAATTTCAAATTGCCACTTTGAGGTATATTTGTCCGGAGACCGGGCATTTAATCGAATGGTTTTCTATTCCAGGGGATACCTTGGAATGTTTTCTTTTGGGACTTAGGAACCACTTTTAGCTGGCACGTCGCGAAATGGTCTTAATTGAATTTAGAAACGAACGATGCAACATTTTTCAAATTTTGGCCGAAAATCCCGAATGGTTCCGATTCGCCAGCCACTAACTAGTAATCGGAAGCATTCGGCGGCCGCGCCCATCTACAACTGACAGCTGAGATTTCCGAAATGTAAACATTAACTTTAAAGCCTCAGACTAAGAAAAATCGGCCGAAAAGCGGGGAAAACTGTCTGGCCGGGGAAAATTTGAACATTTCTCGGAAGATTATTGGCAAAATGCCCAGTCCTCGAGGTCGTTTTCACAAAGACTGGTCGATTTGAAAATTTCGGTCAGGCATCATTTTTGGCTGATGACGTCGAAGCCAGACCACGCGGTTTTCGCCCAGACAGTGGCGGTTACAAATTCGGGCAAAAATGTATTTTTTAGATTTTTCGGCAGACATGGGCGTAGTTATATTTTTTTTTGCCATTTTTTCCGTTTTCCCATAAGAAATACATTGTGCAATGCTTTTTAAATGGGACAATATTGATTTCGTCATAAATAAAAGATGGAGGCAAAAAAAAATAATTGCTAGCTAATAGTTTTTGTAAAGTCGTCTAGATATTAATTCAGAATGCCTCGACACAATGAATTTACCAATCTTGACATGAGGAATATGGTCTGCGTGTATGCTCAAACGAATTATAAAAGTCGTAGAGCTGCTGAAAGGTATTTAGAACTCTATCCAAACAATAGGCAACCTAATCATAAAACTTTTAAACGAATCTACGACAGATTGGGTGAAACTGGCTCTTTTAGTTCTAAACCTGACAACGGAAGACAAAAAAAAAACTTGACCGTGGACCAGGAAGAAGAAGTGTTAGTTCGTCTAATGGAAGATCCACAGACCTGCAATAGACGTGTCTCTGCAGCAACAGGGATCAGCAAATCATCAATATCCAGGATAATACGATATGAAAAGTTATATCCCTATCATTTCACTCCTGTGCAAAATTTATTGCCGGGAGATTATCAACCCAGAATTGAACTATGCAACTTTTTGCGCGAAAAGCAGTATCACGATCCTTATTTCTTCAACAAAATATTATTTTTTTTCAAGCGGACTAAAAGTACGTCATTTGTTTTCTCCATACGTACACCTAAAGTGGGCTTTCAAATCCAGAGACCAAAAAAGTAGCAAAAAAAGTCCTAGGCAGTAAAAGTAACGTCAAAAGTCACCGCTGTACTGTCATGGTGGCGCATATATACACGATTTTAATTCACCAAAATTATTTGAATACTAGATGACACCAGATAAACCGATCTGAGTGTATTGCCATCTTTACATTCTTATTGAAAAAACAAAGGATAGGAATACTCTCAGAGCATCACCCAAAACCGTTATTAGTCGAAATCGCATAGGTTCCCGAATTTTGAAATCGTCTGTTAAATGTCATGCGCGTCATCATATTTATCTGTCAGTGACTTATATTAATTTAGCATTGAAAATATTGCTACAAATTCTTAGTTTACCATAACCATTGGTTATGATTTAATATCATTAAAACCATGGACCATCATTAAAACCATTGAATATTGAAAACCACCATTCTAACACATTTTATGTATTTTACAAATAATATACACCACTAATTGGGTAAGTACCTAGACCCGCTTAAAGAAGATGAGAGAAAATTGCAAAACTGAATCACTCTGAAATAGATTTATTATATCTTGCATGCTCGAAAAAAAAATAGTATATGTTACTCGGAGTAAAAGGTCTTTTTGTGCTTCGCCCAGTTGTAGGCCTCAGCTTCGCTTCGGCCGTCAATCTCTGGGCTCAGCACGAAAAGACCCACTTTTACTCCTAGTGACATAATCTACTATTACGGACGAAGCAACATTTACACGACGGGGAATATTAAATTGGCGAAACAACCATTTTTACGATGTAGCACAACCTAATTTAGTGAGAGAACATCATTTCCAATGTGAATATGAATTTTTCCATTTTTTTCAGACATTTTCACAATTTTCCAATATGAATTTTCTATTAATGTTTGGTGTGGTATTTTGGGAGACTTTTGGGACCTGTTGGACTTCCTGCAAGGCTGAACGGAGAACGTTACTTAAATTTCTTAAGAAACGAATTACCTATTCTTTTAGAAGATGTTCCATTGGCTTTAAGGAGAGAATTTGGTTTATGCAAGATGGAGCCCCTGCCCATTATACCAGACAAGTAAAGGAATTTTTTAATAACAATTTTGCCCATCGATGGATTGGTCGGGGTAGTGAATATCCTTGGCCAGCAAGAAGCCCTGACTTAAACCCCTTAGATTTTTTTTTCTGGGGATATGTGAAATCTTTGACATACAAAAACGTACCCAACAACAAGGAAGAACTATGGAATAGACTTCAGGAAGGAGTAAATGGAATTAGAAATAAAAACCAAACTCTGTTCAAGGTGCGGCAAAATTTTGGCTTGAGACTTAGAAAATGCATTGATGTGGGCGGCCAACATTTTGAAAATTTACTTTAGTTCAGTGATTTTATTTAAATTTAAATATTGTAGTTAAATTAGACATTTGATGAAATTTAAGAGAAATTTAAGATATAATTAATGCCCTAATAGAACGTGTTTATTAAAAAATACATGATTGACTACATACTTTGATTTCCACAGCACTCGCACAGAGTTTTATAGTCTTTTTTTAATTAACACAATTACATTTTTTTTAAATAGGGGTTGGGTCAATAAAAGATGCATTGTTTTAATACCGTTTGTTCAGAACAATGCCGTTTATAATAATTTGCCGTTCACAAAAGATCAGTCTACGCACCGGAAAATGTAATTAAAAATATCTGGAAAACGGTGAGAGATACGCACTTTTATCAAGTATACCTTTTTGTTGTAGAAGTAACCAGTCTTTTTAAATTCATAAACATATTTAAGCTACAGGGGTCAGTTAAAAAGTTATGCTAGTTTTTTACAAACGCATGCCACGTAAGTGGCGCCACCTACAAATTAGCTTAAAATTGACATTCCGGGTAGGTTTGTCGTACTCAAAAACACCCTCGTGAAAAATTTCATATCAATAGCTGCCAAACTCTGAGATTTATTGCCAATTTATAGAATTTAAAAAAGAACTTTCACACCCTGTAGAATAAAAAGTAGCTACTTTTTTATAAGCCATAGTAAGCTCAATTGCTCTATTTTCATGCCGTAACTCGCTATATTAATATGTCCCATTGTTTCTGGGACACCCTGTATAGATATAAGTATTAAAATGTCGATAGAAAGTGGAAAAATTACGTTTTTAGCGCCATTTTGAAGGGGAAGGAAATTACTGAAAATTCCAGAATTGCAAATTTTTTACATATTTTTGTCCCCTCTTTCATATGAGACTATTTTTGACAAAATCTATGACAATCGATTTTGGCTGAAAATTTTCACGACCACCCCCCTTTGAAAATTTTGAAACTTTTACATTTTTCTGTTTATCTGGGAAACGGTAAGGTTTTTCGATATGCAGGTTAATATTATGTATGAAGAGGTCATTAAGGGCTATCAGATGCACGTATCAAAAAGAAACTAGCTTTCACGGTTTTCGAGAAAATTTCAAAAAAGTGCAAAATTTGCACCTTATTTTTGGGCCACCCGTGCTCAGTTACTGTTCTAGGCAGAGCTTCGAAAATAGGCTCTACGTATAGCTCTATTCTTTCTCTTCTTTAGCTGTTCTTATACATTTTCTGATAAATTTTCATTGAAACGAGATATTAGCTGTTAAAGGAGGCAATGCACGATTTTTATCTCAAAATTTAGTTTTTTGGGCCGGTTTGAGAGCCCCATATGTTTAACATAGAATTTTCTATATGTGTCATATAAATCTATAGTAATCAATTTTATTTGTTTCTTCCAGTCGTTTTATAATGAATAAGACGTTGATTTCTGTTTTAGATAGTATAGGGTGGCTCAAAAAATTATGCGGAAAGCTAATATATGCTAATAATGCAAAAAAGGGCCAAAAGCAGTGTGTATTTTACATAGAAAGGGTGGATTATTTAGTGCGTAGGCAAGGCGGAATAAAATGTTAGACATAGGTGATGAAAGCTTTATTGAAACTTACCAATGAAAGCAATTTTATAATTATGCAAGTAGTCTGGTGTTGATATATATGAATATTTACTGCGAAATAGTTCCTTCGCCATTTTATCCACAAATTGTTAAAAAAACACTAAAATTATTCAAATTTTAAGGCTCCTCGTATAAACTTCGGATACATCTTCATTAAAACGTGATATAAGCTGTTGAAGGCTGAAATTTACGATTTTGATCTCAAAATTTAAGTTTTTGGGCCAGTTGAAAAGAGCCTCATATACTTAATATAGAAATATCCACTTTTCCCATATAAATCAAAAGTAATCGATTTTATTCGTAGGTTCTAGTAGTCGTATGATAAATAGGGCATATATTTACGTTTTGGATAGTATAGAGTGTCCCAAAAAAAATTTGTAACCTAGAATTTTAGGATTTTTTCATGTAAATTGACATTAGTTACTTTATTGCGTAATTTCCAGTAGTTTTATGATAAATAGAGCGATGTTTTCTGTTTTAAATGGTATACGATGTCCCAAATAATGCTGCAACATTTAACTTTAGTTTTTTTTGTTTACCAATATTTTTTTGTAGGTTTTATTCCCTTATTATAAATAGTGCCTTTGATTTCTGATTTAGATACTATAGGGTGACCCAAAAATTGACAAATATTACATTTTTACGGACATTTAAAGCTAGAAAACTGAAATTTTAATTGTAGATTCTGTTCACAATCACAAACAATATGTCATAAATGGCAACTTTGATATGGGTACTCGTGGTACCATTTTATATCTTTTTATGAATTTTAGCAAGTCTTTTACCTGTTTACCTATTACTTAAAATGAAATAAGGTATTTGAGACGTTTCGACATTTCAGTTACTTTTAGGTATCTTCAGGTTCTTTGTTAATAATTTTACTGCAGTTTGGGCTACATCTGAGGAACGTTCGGATATTTTCTGACGCGCGAGTGTGACAAAAGCACACCACAAACAAAACAACTCAAGATTTCTGCTGACCAACTTGTTTATTTAAAGCCTACTCAGAGCAGTTTTTTCCATTTGTATCTATAGATAAGATATTAGCTTTTCTAGGAATAGCAAACAGTTACATCGTGACTTCACATACGTTATTAGTTACTTTAACAATAGCAGATAGTTACAACGTATCTTGAGATACCAAATAATCCGGTTTAAGGCTACCAAACAGTAACATCGTAAGTTTTTATAATTACATTAAAAGGCAAACTCTTTTTTTTCTAACTATCATGTTGCAGGACGAGACTCTGACCAATTTTACCTTTCAATTTTTTAAAATCGTGCTGCGAATAAGAGAAAACCCCCGAAACATCAAACCTATTTCCTGTAAAACTACGATTATAAAGTTACGATATTCTTATTTGCGAACGTCGATATTATGCAGTGTGGTCTTAATTATTATAGAAAAGTGGAAACACGTCACTAGTCTAAAGGCCACACTGACTCACATCCTAACCAAGAAACGTCTATCCAGATAACAATGCCAGACCCATCTGGAATATACCTACGTTATTATAATCTCCATTTCCCATAAGTACGCCACAAGCCTCTATTGTTCAATTTATCTTATTGTGTATCGAAATAGTAATGGCGTACGTAACTAAAACTGTTCTAAAATGGTATTGGGAAAAGAAAAAACCCGCTTTCGTAATGGCGACATTCTGGTACACCGACTATTATCTAAATGGCAAATGAGAACAAAGCGTTCGTACGCCGATTGAGCCACTGCAAGTGCTCATAAACATGTTGCTTCCATTATTTCCTCAGTTAAACAAGGTGGAATTAGGTTAATGAAAACTTTGTCCATACGGGGGGAATAATGGGAAAGTTCAAATTTTGCTAAAGAGAGCGCCCTGCCAACATAAAAGTATAGAACAACATTTTCTTTGTCATTCTATGTCAGTCATAATGCTACTTTTTGTGCTTCGCTATTATTTTAAATAAGTTTTAGAGCAATATTAATAAACTGTATTGTACTACCTATTATCGGCAGTTCGATTTTTTTTGTTATTACTTGACAGTTTAATCAACATTTTACCCTAATTATATATTTATATTACCCTAATTATAGTCTTCACTAAGTGTTAACAGTATTGCCTTCACATCTAATGTTATTGTGAACTATTAAACCATAGAGTTAGTTTCATCATAACCACTCAAAATGTCGTCTTTCTTTAATGTATATTAAAGAGTGTAAGTATTGTTACGCCCGACCGACGGTCCTCAGGGATTCGGGCCGAAGTGGCAACGCCGCGACCCCGGGAACCCATCTAGACTAAACGAGAACCGATAACAGTCGCCTCCATTCTCGAATGTATGTGTTGTAATAGTTGAAAGTAAATAAAAGTGTGTAGTTAACTGACGATAAATTATTGGAACCCGTATCCCGTAACAATAAATTTAATCATCGGTATGAAATGTCTAACTTCCAGCACCCCTTATGGCATTGTATAAGCTGGAACAGATTTTAACAACCAATTAATTATTAGAAGTAGTTGCAGCACGCCCTCTATCCTATGTGGTAATCGATGAAGCCACGATGCACAAGTGTTGCAAATAGGTCAGTACGTAGAGGATCTTACTAATGAGGTACAATGACTCTTCAATGCTCTCATCATCTATTAACGCACTTCTCAAGTGCAACTAAACAAAACATTTTTGCACCAGATATCAATTCGCATTTGTCACGGTAGGAGGAATTATTGAAAATTTTTTTTTAATAAAAGTTGAGACCCTCTCGCTTTAGTGGTGATCGTACCACCTCGCTCTGTAATAAAACTGTCAGAAGCAGGAGCAAAACTAATTTAAAATTTGTTTTCACTCGGATGTTTAGCCAGGAGTGCACTCAAAAAACCGTAAATTCGTTATATTTATACGCGAACGTGTATGGAAATTAATTTGCTCGTCCAATGGATGCAAATTGGTATCAACAATCCTGGAAAAAACAACGAGTCGCTGATGGTGATTTGATAAATATAAAAAAAAGAATTGGGCTAATGGGACGTGTATTGTCACGAAAATTTCAGCTAGTTAGAGCTTGTTTTTGCTAAATTGAAATTAAATTTCGCCATGTTCCAGTTTTACTCGTAGTTTTTTCCAGGGCGTTCCAGACGATAAGGTCTTCGTGATCGGCATGCCCCATCATCGACATGCGGAATTGCTAAAAATAAACGAGGATGAAATATATCGTCAACACACCCAATTTCAGACGCCGGCGAGGGCAATGAGGAACTGCAAAACGAAAATAATAAAAATCCGGCCATATTCAATGAACGAGAAATGGAAATTAACGATTGAGAAGCCGAAGGCCGCTGAGTTGCACTCAGCTATATAAATTACAGCAATTGCGGTTATTGCTGAGCACACCGATCCTCGGTAACCTCGCACTAATGTTCAGTTTCTGAGAAAAATCTTCTATAAGTTTCAATAATGAAATTCAATCCGACTTAGCCAGCATAAAACTGTGTAAACGTAACTTCCCCTAGGACCATACATCAGATATCTCTTTGGATCCCTTAATTTTCTTTTCCTGTATCTTGAACTGGCAGACCTCCCAATTCGTGTTGGAGCCAGGAATTTATTGTGTTAAGTGGTCTGGATGCCCACTAAGCTCCGTTTAGAGCGTATATCCTTTTTTCGTGTATCCCAGGGAATTAGCCCAATTTTTTATTGTTCAGTAAGGAAAATTTGGTTGCTGGGAATATCTTTAATAGCATCGAGATTTATAACGGCAAGAAAAAAAGTGGCAATCGAATTCTTATATTACCCATTCACTCATTTTTGTCATCTATTTACCTTTGAAACATTCATTTTTTTTATAACCATCTCTTTTTAGCACATGTTGAGAAGATGCGATAAAAATGTCAAAGTCAAATTTCTAACGCCTACTTGACGACAATAATGAGTGAATGGCTTTAGGAATTCCACGACATACTTCAAGTGCGCCGAAGCCCCACCACCACTACCCCAGTCCCTCAATTACAGTAATAAATACCACGAAGCTCACCACAGTCGACGTCGGGAAGCACTGAAGATCACTTCGCCCATTGCCCTTGATAATATCTGCCGCAGCTGTAAAAAAACCCGGAACACCTTAACATTGTAATTTATGACATTTTCGAATTTTAATTATTTTTATGAAGTTATTTCAGCCTACTGTTCTAATTCAATAGCCTGCTTGAGTTTTTTTTTAATAAAAGCACGGTATGTATTAGGGTGTAAATTCAGCAGCACGTCATGCCTACTTAAACCATACTTGTATAAATGTTCATAACAATGAAATATTTTGAACCGGTCCAAAGTCACGCTAAACCATTGTTTAAAGTAGGGTTGGGTAAAACTAAAAATTTAGAAAATTAAGAAAATTTCAGGAACTATTCGGAAAGATTCTAAAACCCGATAAAACCGTTCACAGTAGAGAGGAAAAGTTTCCCGAAATATTTCCAAACCGGCCCAAGCCGACTCCAAAACCATCGTTCAAAGTAGAGTTGTTCAAAATTGATAAATTACAGAAAAGTTTCCGGAAACATTTTCTTAGCTACCAAAACATTTGTTGGGCAAAACTGAAAATTTAAAAAATTGAGACAATTACAGGAAAGTTTTCGGAAATATTTCCAACCGGTCCAAAGACACGCCAAACCATGTTTAAAGTAAAATTAAGAAAATTTCAGAAAATATCCGGAAAAATTCTAAAACCCGATAAAACCGTCATTCACAGTAGAGAGGAAAAGTTTCCGGAAATATTTCCAAACCGGCCCAAGCTGACGCCAAAATCATCGTTCAAAGTAGAGTTGGGCACACTTGAAAATCGGGAAAATTACAGGAAAGTTTCCGGAAACACCTTCTTAGCTACCAAAACTTTAGTTGGGCAAAAGTGAAAATTTTAAAAATTGAGAAAATTACAGGAAAGTTTCCGGGAATATTTCCAACCGGTCCAAAGACACGTCAAACCATTGTTTAAAGTAGAGTTGGGCAAAACTAAAAATTTAGAAAATTAAGGAAGTTACAGGAAATATCCGAAAACATTCTAAAACCCGATAAAATCATCCCTTACTGGCCGTTAACTGTCCCAAACCGACGCCAAAACCATCGTTCAAAGTAGAGTTGGGCAAAATTGAAAATCGGAAAAATTACAGCAAAGTTTCCGGAAACACCTTCTTAGCTACCAAAACTTTAGTTGGGCAAAAGTGAAAATTTTAAAAATTGAGAAAATTACAGGAAAGTTTCCGGAAATATTTCCAACCGGTCCAAAGACACGTCAAACCATTGTTTAAAGTAGAGTTGGGCAAAACTAAAAATTTAGAAAATTAAGGAAGTTACAGGAAATATCCGAAAACATTCTAAAACCCGATAAAATCATCCCTTACTGGCCGTTAACTGTCCCAAACCGACGCCAAAACCATCGTTCAAAGTAGAGTTGGGCAAAATTGAAAATCGGAAAAATTACAGCAAAGTTTCCGGAAACACCTTCTTAGCTACCAAAACTTTAGTTGGGCAAAAGTGAAAATTTTAAAAATTGAGAAAATTACAGGAAAGTTTCCGGAAATATTTCCAACCGGTCCAAAGACACGTCAAACCATTGTTTAAAGTAGAGTTGGGCAAAACTAAAAACTTAGAAAATTAAGGAAATTACCGGAAATATCTGAAAACATCTTAAAACCCGATAAAACCTTCGTTTACTGGCCGTTAACTGGCCCAAATCGACGCCAAATCCATCGTTCGCAGTTGGGGAAATTGAAAATCGGAAAAATTACAGGAAAGTTTCCGGAAGCATCTTCTTAGCTACCAAAACTTTAGTTGGGCAAAAGTGAAAATTTTAAAAATTGAGAAAATTACAGGAAAGTTTCCGGAAATATTTCCAACCGGTCCAAAGACACACCAAACCATTGTTTAAAGTAGAGGTGGGCAAAACTAAAAATTTAAAAGATTAAGGACATTACCGGAAATACCCGAAAACATTCTAAAACCCGATAAATCCATCGTTTACTGGCCGTTAACTGGCCCAAACCGACGCCAAAACCATCGTTCAAAGTAGGATTGGGCAAAATTGAAAATCGGAAAAATTACAGGAAAGTTTCCGGAAACATTAAACCGTGCAAACTACTGTTGAATGCGCTGCACAATAATATATGGTAATGTGAATGAATAAGCATTATGTCACAGCTATTTAATAATTAATTCTACATTAGAAAACAGTTAGGAACTAGTTTCTAATTTTTAGCTTAGGCAAAGTTTCTGGGGCGTCACATGGCGGTAAACTACAGACAAAGTACAGACCATCGCGCCCCAAAAGAAACTAAGCAAACCTTTTAATATACTTAAAAGTTTATAGAAGTTTTAATCTTGAGTTTGGCAACTTTCTGGGAAACTTTTTAGATAACTCATCCTCATAGCTGTCGAGTGGACACTCGAGCACACCGGGTTGAAGGGGAATTTTTAATTTTCTTATATAAGTGAGTGAAATAAATAAGGCACAGCAACCTTTTAGATAAACCGATATTTGGAAAAATTACATTTTAAGTCTCTCGATTCTCGCTATACAGAGTGATTCACTATGATGGACTCTTAGAGGTATCTAGAGAAAGGTTTTCCGTATTTATTTCAAGTTTCAAGTGTTGCCACAAATGTTTCTATACTCAGTTTTTTAAATATTTTCATTGTTTGAGGTGTTGCCGGTTTAGCTGAAAAGAAATAGTAACTTTCGTTTTTTTAAAGGATCATTATGTGGCTATCAAAAGCTATTTTACCCATGGATCTTTTTATAATTATTCCACTTTAACATCTCACACCGTTTCGCAGATACTTAATAATTTATTGTTTTTTAACGATTTCCAACTTTAGACCTCTATAACTTGAGATATACTAAACCGATTTCAGGGATTCTAGCGGTTTTTTTGGTACCCCGTTTTTGTCTCTTTTTGTTCAGTAATTTTGGAGATAGACCTCGTTGATGGTCGATTTTTGAACCGTTTTAAAATCATTGTTAACAAAATTAATTTATGGTTCAACTTTCACTCAAATTCGGTTTGCTGAAAAGATCGAAATGTTTTCGTTCAGATGGAGACAGCATAAAAAAAATCAAATTTTTCCTTCAAATGGCCAAAGAGGTGGGGGGGTTCCTTATTTTTCACGAAACCGATTTGAGTGATACCAACGGTTTCTTTCTTTTCGTGTTGTCCTTTTCCAAATACTGCAAACGTCAGTCCAATTGGTTCAGTAGTTTTGGAGATAGATCCCTTCGATAGTCCATTGTTTGAACCTTATGAAACCAATTTTAAACACACATCAAATTCAAAAAGTTTCGTCGTCGACGATTGGACTTAAATATCCAAACGTTTACTTCTTTAATAATATGAAGCATTCAAAATTTGATGCAACGTTTTTATTGGGCCACTCTATATGAGCAGTGGGAATAACGAGGTAAGGACACAAGGAAAAAATCTTTACCTCTATTTCTGCAACAGAAAGTGAAGGGTACGATTGGTTGAAGTTGAATCTGATTGGTCTACAGGAGGAGAAAAGAGAGACGAAAAGTTGGAGGAGCAAGTTCAATCTGCTAAATGTTTCGGGAAAGAAAAGAGAGAGGACGGGCTGGAAGCGTAAAATTCTGAACTTTAAGAATCTAAAGCAAGAAGTGACAAAGAAAGTATGACGGACAATGTGTTGAAGAAACTGTTTTAATTTGCGTAGTCTACAGGGGTAGGGGCCGGCACTGGTTTAGTCGTTTTAAAAATGGACGTTCTCGATGGTCGATCATCAAATATTAAATTGCGAATTCACAATTTATTAGATAACGGCGGTTTCCATGTATAACAAGAACACATTTGTATAATATTTTATTACCTACTAAAACCCAACACAAATTAAATGCACGAGGATGCACCGTACATATGTAAATAAACTCTGCTCACCCATTAACATTACTTTAATAGGAAACCGCACTTAATTGTGGCGATAATGCATTTTTATTAGCTCCTTCACTCGAATCATGCTAAAAGCGATATCGAATTTTACTTTCGATAGCTAACCCTGATGCATCAGACGCTGAAACAGCCGCCAAATCAATAAAACGTCCATTCTTTGATAGACTTGATGTACATTATTCAGGAATAGCATTTTCCTCACTTCACAAAGACCTTCTTTTTATAGAGATTATTTTCAGCATTCCAAGTTTCTCCTTGAAAGTTTCTGGACGCCATCAGATATCAAATATGCGACTCTCTCTATCTCATAGAACATTCTTTTAGAGAATAGAGGAATAGAGTCCTATAAAAGCTATTCGCTTGGCAAGTTCGAAAAATGCGCCCTGATTTTATCAGTATGTTCGTCTTTCGATCCGTCTCAGCTTGACAGTGGAAGCTTTTAGGGCCCAGGAACTGAATAAATGATGAGACCGTTTCCATTATTCTCATTTTCGGTAGATTAATGTTGCAGACGGTTTTAGGTTTTGCCTCAAAGCTTTTTTTTTTAATGCAAAACTGTTATTTATACTTAAGCAAATGTTTATTCTTTCGCGTGTTCCTCGTTGTGTTTTTTTTTCCATCAAACCATTAGGAAACACATAAATTTATTCACGATTCATACATCCACTTTATTCCCATTGTTTTTGCTTCACTCGGTCAGTACTCAAAGACCGAACGAAATCATTTAAAACTATTTTTTTACCGATTCTCATTGGCCTTTATTTCAAAAGTAGTAAACGTTGTGTCACGCATGTACAGTGTGTACCACGTAAGCGGGATTATCCTTTATACTCTTTACTGAAAAAAGTGTATCTACAAAAGTTTTAAAAAATTTTATTGTCTCTAAGAAAATTAATTAGTTTCACATATACAGGGTGTCCCATGCTAAATGAAATGTTTTCCATTGAGTGAATCCAAAAATGCAAAAATATACATGGTGGTTCATTTTACTTGAAACATAAAAAAAGTTTGGGAAAGAAACATCGCTACAAGCGGTCAAAGTTAAGAATTGAGAAAAGGTCGTAATATCCCCCCCCCCCTTTAGATATTTTCAAAAATATTTCGGGAAAATTCTGTTGCTATTTTTTGATCGGAATGGCATGTTTGCAATCCCCTAAGGACGTAACAAACACAATTCGAATGAAATTAAATGCTAAAGGGGTTTTTTTACAAATGGTTCAAAAACGCGATTCGAAAAGTGTCTAAACATCGAACACCGAAGGGTCCATCTTCGAAGATATTGCACCTACGGAACTTCCGGTTATAGTAAGAAGAGGAAAAAACAGTTGGATTCACTCTACTCGGTCAAGGCGTTTTCAAGTTACAGGCGGTCAAAGTTGAGAGAAAAGTCGTAATTTCCCCTCCCCCCCCCCCCCTTTGGACATTTTCAAAAAACTTTTCCACAAATTTCTTTTTCGTGTTTTTGCTCGAATGAAATTAAGCTCAAAAGAGGTTTCCTTAAAAATGGTCCAAAAACGCGATTCTAAAAGTGCCTAAAAATCGACCACCGAAAGGGGTCTCTCTCCGAAACTATTGAACTTACGGAATATCCGATGGTGGGAGGTGAAAGAGGACTTCAAACAGAAGAAAAAAACAGTTAGATTCACTTCACTCGGTCAAGGCGTTTTCAAGTTACAGGCGGTCAAAGTTGAGAATTAAGTAAAAAGTCGTAATACCCCCCCCCCCCCCTTTAGACATTTTCAAAAAATTTTGGAAACATTTTTCGCTGGTTTTGATCGGAATGGCGCGCTTGTATCCCCTAAGAACGTAACAAACTCAATTCGAATGAAATTAACCTACAAAGAGGTATTTTTAAAAATGGTTCAAAATGCGATTCTAAAAGTGCCTAAAAATCGACCACCGAACGGGTCTATCTCCGAAAATATTGCAAGTATAGAACTTCCGATGGTGGGAGCTGAAAGAGGACATCAAGAAGAGGAAAAAGCAGTTGGATTCACTCTACTCGGTCAAGGCATTTTCAAATTACAGGCGTTCAAAGGTGAGAATTGAGAAAAAAAATTTAAAAAAATTCCTGAATTGAAAAAAAAAAATATGTTTTTAGATGCTTTCAGTAATTTTTAACCAATTTCGGACCTAGTTCTCGCCTGAATTACTTCAAAATCTGCAAGTTTGCCTTTCTAGAAGCCTTGAGTCATTTTAACTGTTTTTAGCCATCAATCTTAACTTGAATTTGTTAAAAGATTCAAAATTTGTCTTTGTAGAGACCTTGGGTCATTTTAATCGTTTTGGAACCTAAATTCCAAATGAAATGTGTTTAAAAAAAATCCAAATTTAAGTTTTTAGATGCTTTCAGTACTTCCTGACCAATGTTGGACCTAATTCTAACTTGAATTACTTCAAAAACTCCAAGCTTGCCTTTCTAGAAGCATCGACTCATTTTAACTACTTTTAGCTATAAATCTTAACTTCAATTTATTAAAAGATCCAAAATTTGTCTTTGTAGAGGCCTTGAACCATTTTAATCGTGTTGGAACCTAAGTTACAAATTAAATTTGTTTAAAAACAATCCAAATTTATGTTTTTATATGCTTTCAATACTTTCTGACCAATTTTGGACCTAGTTCTAACCTGAATTACTTCAAAAGCTCCAAGTTTGCCTTTCTAGAACCTTGAGTCATTTTAACTGTTTTTAGCCCTAAATTTTTACTTGAGCTTGTTAAAAGATCCCAAAGTTATATCTTTGGACCCTTTCAATTAACTTTCACCGGTTCTGGCCCTAGTTCTAACCAGAATTACTGAAAACAAATTGAATGTACCTAAAGTGATTTTTAACCGTTTTTGCTCCTAAATCCTAACTTAACTTTGTTCAAAAATCTCAATTTTATGGACGCTTTGAGGTATTTTTAACCGATTTTTGTTCCTAATTCTAACCTGAATTAAAAACTCCAAATTTGCTTTTTGAAAGGCTTTGAGTCATTTTAACCTTTTTTTTACCCTAATCCCAACTTGAATTTGCTAAAAGGTACCATTTTTGTGCTTTTAGACGCTTTACTCATTTTTGGCCCTAAAAATTAAATTTAATTAGTTCAAAAAACTCCAAATTTGTGTTTTTAGACGCTTTGAGTTGTTTATAACCGATTTCGGCCCTAGTTCTAAACTGAATTACTTAAAAAACTCCAAGTTTCAATTTCTTGACATCTTGAATTATTTTAACAATTTTTCGCCCAAACCCTAAGTTGAATTGGTGTTAAAAGAAACCAAATTTGTTCTCAGTTGTTTTTAACCCATTTTGGTCTCAGTTATACTTTAATTAATTCAAAAACTTCAAATTTACCTTTTTATACGCCTTGAGTCATGAGAACAGTTTTTGGCCCTAAATCCTAAATTAAATAATTCTAAAGACCCTAAATTTGTGTTTTTCGACGCTTTCAGTTATTTTTAACTGATTTTTGTCTCCAATTCTAACCTGAATTACTTCGAAAAATCACAATTAGATTTTCAAGGCGCCTCGAGTTATTCTAACCTTTTTTAGCCTTAAATGCCTGCGAAGGGGTCTATCTTTGAAACTATTGAACCTACGGAACTTGCGACGGTTGGGAGGTGAAAGAGGACATTAAGAAAAAGAAAAAACTTGACTCTTGCAAAGTATTTAAAGCAAGGCGTGTGCAAAGCAATCAGGAACGTGTGCAAAGTGGACTTTGCACACGCTCCTGTATGAGAGCGTGCGCAATATGCCCTTTACGCACACTGTTTGCAATACGCGATTTTCAACGGTAGTTAGTAGTGCGCATTTGTTCATTTTCAGGCGGTCAAAAGTTGATAACTGAAAGTCCCCCCCCCCCCCCCCCCCCAATTTTTTTCGTGTTTTTGGTCATAATGGCACGCTTGCAATCTCCTAAAAACGTAACAAATTCATTTCGAATAAAATTAAGATCTATTTTTAAAAATGGTCCAAAAACGCGATTCTAAAAGGGCCTAAAAGTCGACCACCCAAGGGGTCTACCTCCGAAATTATTGAACCTACGAAACGTCCGATGGTGGGATGTGAAAGAGGACATCAAAAAGAAGAAAATACAGTTGGACTCCACTCGGTCAAACGTTTTCAAGTTACAGGCGGTCAAATTTGAGAACTGAAAAAAAAATCGTAATAAGCCCCATTGGAAAATTTTTTTTGCTGTTTTTGATCGGAATGGCACGCTTGCGATCCCCTAAGAACGTAATAAACCAAATCCGAATGGAATTAACCTCTATAGAGATTTTTTTTTAAAAATGGTCCAAAAACGCGATTCTAAAAATGCTTAAAAATCGAACTCCGAAGGGGCGATCTCAGAAACTATTGAACCTATGGAACTTCCAACGGTGGGAGGTGAAAGAGGACTTCAAGAAGAGGAAAAACAGTTGGATTCACTCCACTCGGTCAAGGCGTTTTCAAGTTACAGGCGGTCAAAGTTGAGAATTGATAAAAAAGTCTTAATACCCACCCGCCTTTGGAGATTTAAAAAAACATTTTGAGAACATTTTTTGCTGTTTTTGGTCGAAATGGCACGATTGCAATACGCTAAAAACGTAACAAATTGAATTCGAATAAAATTAACCTCTGCAGAAATTTTTTAAAAATGGTCCAAAAACGCTATTCTAAAAATGCTTAAAAATCGACCTCCGAAAGGGCGATCTCAGAAACTATTGAACCTATGAAACTTCCGATGGTGGGCGGTGAAAAAGGACGTCAAGAAGAGGAAAAAACAGTTGGATTCACTCCACTCGGTCAAGGCGTGTTCAAGTTACAGGCGGTCAAAGTTGAGGATTGATAAAAAAGTCTTAATACCCACCCGCCTTTGGAGATTTTAAAACACATTTTGAGAACTTTTTTGCTGTTTTTGGTCGAAATGGCACGATTGCAATACGCTAAAAACGTAACAAATTGAATTCGAATGAAATTAACCTCTGCAGAAATTTTTTTAAAATGGTCCAAAAACGCGATTCTAAAAATGCTTAAAAAGGTGAAAAAAGACGTCAAGGAAAGGAAAAAACAGTTGGATTCACTCCAATCGGTCGAGGCGTTCTCAAGTTACAGGCGGTCAAAGTTGAGAATTGAGAAAAAAGTTGTAAAGACGATTTGGTCATTTTGAAAAAAAATCGGAAACATGGGGTGTATTCCCTCTTTTTTTTTTCAACTTCCAAGTTTGATCACCTGGAACTTTAGACCGCCTGAACCGATTCGAGTAAATCCCACAGTTTCTTGTTATTTTTGATGTTTTCTTTCACCTCCTAAAGAAAATACCGCAGGTTCAATAGTTTGGGAGTTAGGTGATTTTGATTGATTGATAAGATTTACCTTCATTGATATATTATATAAACTCACAACTTCAAGTTTCCTAATCGATTTTGGAGATCACAAATTCATCGCCTTTTTTTGGGGTTATAAATAGATAGTTTAAGGCCGAGACTCATAAGAAATATGTTTTGTCGATGCGACAGCTCTCATATTTTCCCTCCGTTGCCCTTATTGTCGTTATGTTATAAAAGATTTACTGCCACTCAGCACCAGAGTATTAAAGGTGCGCAATGACCCCACACCTCGCCATTTTATTTCTTTTTTACAGGATTTATATACCACAATAAAATCCTAAACTAACTCATCCCGCAATAAACTTTAAAGAAGTTAAGGCAGAGATGTTTTTTCTTTAAATTTGCCTCCCATTACCGCAAAACTAAAAATAGCGAATTCAATTTAAAACGTACCTACTTCTTTAGTGTTAAATTTAATTTTCTCCCGGTATAAAGCTCTAATAAAATGCGGTTTCGGCGCATCTTTTATAACCTAAGTATCCATTAAAAATAAGTGCAAACCTAGCAAATTGAGCAATAATATGATAGTTTTACGGCCTCCAAGGCGGAATTTATTATTTTCCGTTCCAAAAGAGCGCCAGGAAAGTTCCAGGATCGGGATCATTGTTTCCATTCGGAGGGGGATTCCTAATCGTTTTATTGGGCCGCAATAAATCAATCAAAAATTGCCTCTAAACGTTTAGACGATTTAACAGCGACATTAAAACGGAGAATACGTTCGGAAATGTGGGATATAAAATTGAAGCAAATGTAGAGAAAACACATTCGTGCTAATACGAAAGACGCCTAATAAAACTTTTGTGAGGAAATTTGTTTTATTAGCGCATAGGAAACAGAGTCCAGAGGGCAACTGAGTCGTAAAATTTACTAAATTGTTTGCATAGAATTTAGTGCAATCGCCTACACAAATTGCATTTTTTTAACAGAATTGATTTACTGGGTGACTCCAAGATATTTGAAAAAATGCTGCATTTTTTGGAAAATTTTGATTTATGCCTTTTTCACTGACTTGATAAACAATAACCCTTAAACTGGGCAAAATACCCCCCCCCCCACCCCCTACCCTAAGAGGAAGGTCAGAAAATGGTTTAAATAGGGGCATCTTGTGTAAGGAGAATGGCTAATTATGTTAACCACACGTTTTAAACTAAAGTTATAAAAGCCTTTACTCTGTAACACTCTAGGAATGTGTAAAAGACTAGGGAAGGTCAGAGTGGTAGAACCTTCACGCTGACCCTTGTCCGCTTTTCATTTTCTACAGACACTAATGAAACCGCACAGAGATTACCAGAGGAGCAGAATTACACAAAATCGAGCTGCAATTTCCTGATTTTTATCTGAGCTATAAAAGTGCATTTAACGACCGTTATACGAGCACTTTAAAACTTTCTCGCCGGAAACTTTATTAGTTTCACACATACGGTATTCGATATTAAATCGACCTGAGCCATGGCAAAGTTTCGGGGTGTGTGTGTGTGTGTGTGTGTGTGTAATATTAATTTAAGCAACAAGGGCTTGAATCTCGAATTGCAAAACTTTCCGGAAATTTAATTATAGTTATAGGGAAAAAACAAGGAATAGTTGTGGGAAAAGATCACACTGCAGCAGCCAGTGCAGTATCGTTAGGGTGCCCCATTAAAGATACGCTTTCCTGGGTGAAAAATCTATATTGCCGAGCCAATAATAGTAAATTCCGTCCAGAGATTGCCTTTTTGATTGCGAAAATGGGTCAAAGGGCCACACATCGAGGGAATATATACAGGACGTTTCGAGTTCGATGGGTTGCCATTGTCATCTTGTAAATCTTAAGAAAAATGAATTGGTAAAGCGTTTCCATCCGAGACTAACGAGAGAGGCCATTGATATCTTTCAACACGACAAAGAGGAAATTACGTTTCTAAATGCAGACTGGTAGCGAGTTCTACGACATACCGCAAGTGCGCCAAAACCCCGCGCAACCACTATCTCCACCCCAGTTCCTCCACTGCAGCGCGACGACGCCAGAATAAATACCGCGGAGTTCACCACAGTCGAATCAGTCAACGTCGGGAAGCACGGAAGATCACTTCCCCCATTGCCTCATAGCCTCTGATAATGTCTGCCGCAGCTGTACGAGGGGAGAGAAGAAGATGAAGAAAAGCTCGGATGGACTAGTCTACAAACTGATTCAAGTGAATTATAACTACATTTTTGGTTCAAAATAAGTGAAAAAAGACACCTGCTTAAGATCAAGGCCAAAATAGGCAAAAAATCACAAAACATTTTAATTTCTAAATGTATTAATTAATTAAATTAAATTGGGATTAAAATCGATTAAAAATTAGACCCATCTTGTCTAAAAAAGCCAACTTTGATGTTTTTAGAGAAATTCGATTTTAGAACAAAATCGGGCAAAACTGATTAAAATAAGTGATAAAACAACATTTTTGATCCAAAATAAGTGAAATTTTACTCTAAATCCCTGCAAAATGTAAATTTGGGATTTCTCTAGAAAGTCACCTTAAGATCAAGGCCAAAATCCGCTAAAAATCTTAAAAAAATTTAATTTTTAAATTTGTTAACTAATTAGGAGAAATTCAATGTTAGAACAAAATCGAGCAAAACTGATACAAATAAATGATAAAACTACATTTTTGATCCAAAATAAGTGAAATTTTACTACAAATCCCTGCAGAATGTAAATTTTATTTTTCTCTAGAAAGTCACCTCAAGACCAAGGCCAAAATCGGATAAAACTCACAAAACATTGAACATTTTAATTTATAAATTTATTAATTAAATTAAATTAGGAATAAAATCGATAAAAAATTAAATCCATTTTGTCTAAAAAAGCAAACTTTGATATTTTTGGAGAAATTCAATTTTAGAACAAAATCGGGCAAAACTGATTCAGATAAACGATAAAACTACATTTTTGATTCAAAATAAGTGAAATTATACTCTAAAACCCTGCAAGATGTAAATTTGGTATTTTTATAAAAAGTCACCTTAAGATCAAGGCCAAAATCAACTAAAAACCACAAAACATTAAACATTTTAATTTTTAAATTTATTAACTAATTAAATTGGGACTAAAATCGATTGAAAATTAGACCTCGACATTGTATAAAAAAACAAAATTTGATGTTTTTGAAAAATTCAAACAAGAACAAAATCGGAAAAAATTGAGTTCAAATAAGTGATAAATAGTAGATTATGTCACTAGGAGTAAAAGTGGGTCTTTTCGTGCTGAGCCCAGAGATTGACGGCCGAAGCGAAGCTGAGGCCTGCAACTGGGCGAAGCACAAAAAGACCTTTTACTCCGAGTAACATATACTATTTTTTTTTCAAGCATGCAAGAAATAAGAAATCTATTTAAAAGTGGTTCAGTTTTGCAATTTTCTCTCATCCTCTTTAAGCGGGTCTAGGTACTTACCCAATTGTGTATATTATTTGTAAAATACATAGAATATGTTAGAATGGTGGTTTTCAATGTTCAATGGTTTTAATGTATTAAATAATAACCAATGATTATGGTAAACTAAGAATTTGTAGCATTATTTTCAATACTAAATTAATAAATGTCACACTGACAGATAAATATGATGACGCGCATGACATTTAACAGACGATTTCAGAATTCGAGAACCTATGCGATTTCGAC
Source organism: Taphrorychus bicolor (assembly GCA_951812265.1). NCBI lineage: Eukaryota > Metazoa > Arthropoda > Insecta > Coleoptera > Curculionidae > Taphrorychus > Taphrorychus bicolor. The sequence continues at coordinate 1,109,100 of OX638302.1, read as the reverse complement.
TAATAACGGCTTCGGATGGTGCTCTTGAGTGCTCTGAGAGTATTTCTGTCCTTTGTTTTTTCAACAAGAATGTAAAGATGGCAATACACTCAGATCGGTTTATCTGCTGTCATCTATTATTAAAATAATTTTGGTGAATAAAAATCGTTTATATATGCGCCACCATGACACTAGCGGTGACTTTTGACTTTACTTTTACTGCCTAGGACTTTTTTGCTACTTTTTTGGTCTCAGGATTTGAAAGCCCACTTTAGGTGTGCGTATGGAGAAAACAAATGACGTACTTTTAGTCCGCTTGAAAAAAAAACTATATTTTTGATCCAAAATAAGTGAAATTTTACTCTGAATCCCTGCAAAATGTAAATTTGATTTTTCTCAACAAAGTTACCTTAATATCAAGGCTAAATTCGGCTAAAAATCACAAAATATAAAAAATTTTAATTTTTAAATTTATTAATTAATTGAATTATATTGGGACTTAAATCGATTGAAAATTAGACCTCGACATTGTCTAAAAAAGCAAAATTTGATGTTTTTGAGAAATTCAAACTAAGAACAAAATCGGACAAAACTGATTCAAATAAATGATAAAACTATATTTTTGATCAAAAATAAGTGAAATTTTACACTAAATCCCTGCAAAATGTAAATTTGATATTTCTCAAGAAAGTTACATTAAGATCAAGGCCAAAATCGGCTAAAAATCACAAAATATTAAAAATTTTAATTTTTTAATTTATTAATTAATTAAAATAAATTGGGGCTAAAATCGATTGAAAATTGGACCTTGAAATTGCCTAAAAAAACAGAATTTATTGTTTTTGGAAGAATTCAATCTAAGAACAAAATCGAACAAAACTGATTCAAGTAAATGATAAAACTACATTTTTGACCCAAAATAATTGAAATTTCACTCTAAATCCCTGCAAAATGTAAATTTGATTTTTCTCAAGAAAGTTACCTTAAGATCAAGGCCAAAATCGGCTAAAAATCACAAAACATTAAAAATTTTAATTTTTTAAATTTATCAATTAATTAAATTGGGACTAAAATCGATTAAAAATTAGATCTCGACATTGTCTAGGAAAGCAAACTTTGATGTTTTTGGAGGAATTCAGTTTAAGAACAAAATCGGCCAAAACTGATTCAAATGAAAGATAAAACTACATTTTTCATCCAAAATAAGTGAAATTTTACTACAAATCCCTGCAGAATGTAAATTTTATTTTTCTCTAGAAAGTCACCTCAAGACCAAGGCCAAAATCGGATAAAAATCGCAAAACATTGAAAATTGTAATTTTTAAATTTACTAATTAATTAAATTAAATTGGGACTGAAATCGATTAAAAATTAGAACTCGACATTGTCTAAAAAAGCAAACTTGGATGTTTTTGGAGAAATTCGATATTAGAACAAAATTGAGCAAAACTGATTCAAATAAATGATAAAACTACGTTTTTGATCCAAAATAAGTGAAATTTTACTCTAAATCCCTGCAAAATGTAAATTTGATATTTCTCTAGAAAGACACCTGCTTAAGATCAAGGAAAAAATCGGCTAAAAATCACAAAACATTAAAAATTTTAATTTTTAAATTTATTAATTAATGAAATTAAATTGGGATTAAAATAGATTAAATTAGAACTAAAACCGATTAAAAGATAGACCCATCTTGTTTAAAAAAGCAAACTTTGATGTTTTTGGAGGAATTCAATTTAACAACAAAATCAGGCAAAACTGATTCAACTAAGTGATAAAACTTAATTTTTTTATAAAAAATAAGTGAAATTTTACTTTAAATCCCTGCAAAATGTAAATTTGGGATTTCTCTAGAAAGTCACCTTAAGATCAAGACCAAAATCGGCAAAAAACAACAAAACAATAAAAAAATTTATTTTTAAATTTATTTTAATTAAATTAAATTGGGACTAAAATCGATTAAAAATTAGACCCATCTTAACTAGAAAAGCAAATTTTGATGTTTTTGGAGAAATTCACTTTTAGAACAAAATCTGGAAAACTTATTCAAATAAAAGATAAAAATCACAAAACATTAAACATTTTAATTTTTAAATGTATTAATTAATTAAATTTAAATGGGACTAAAATCGATTAAAAATTAGACCTCGACATTGTCTAGAAAAGCAAATTTGATGTTTTTGGAAGAATTCAATTTATGAAGAAATTCGGGCAAAACTGATTCAAATAAATGACGAAACTACATTTTTCATCTAAACTAAGTGAAATTTTATTCTAAATCCCTGCAAAATGTAAATTTGGTATTTCTCTAGAAAGTCATCTTAAGATCAAGGCCAAAATCGGCTAAAAATCACAAAACATTAAAAATTTTAATTTTTAAATTTATTAATTAATTAACTTAAATTTGGACTAAAAACGATTAAAAATTAGACCCATCTTGTCTAAAAACGCAAACTTTGATGTTTTTGGAGAAATTCAATTTAATAACAAAATCGGGCAAAACTGATTCAAATAGAGGATAAAACTATATTTTGTATCCAAAACAAGTGAAATTTCACTCTAAATCCCTGCAAAATGTAAATTTGGTATTTCTCTAGAAAGTCACCTTAAGACCAAGGCCAAAATTCGCTAAAAATCTTAAAAAATTTTAATTTTTAAATTTATTAACTAATTAAATTAAATTGGGATTTAAATTGATTAAAAATTAGACCCATCTTGTCTAAAAACGCAAACTTTGATGCTTTTGGAGAAATTAAATTGTAGAACAAAATCGGACAGAACTGATTCAAATAAATGATAAAACTACATTTTTGATCCAAAATAAGTGAAATTTTACCCTAAATGCGTGCAAAATGTAAATTTGAGATTTTTTTAGGAATTCACGAGATCAAGGCCAAAATCGGCTAAAAATCACAAAATATTAAAAAATTTTATTTAAAAATTTATTAATTAATTAAATTAAATTGGGATTAAAGTCGATTAAAAATTAGACCCATTTTGTCTAAAAACGCAAACTTCGATATGTTTGGAGAAATTCAATTTTAGAACAAAATCGGGCAAAACTGATACAAATAAATGATAAAACTACATTTTTGATCCAAAATAAGTGAAATTTTACTACAAATCCCTGCAGAATGTAAATTTGATATTTCTCTAAAAAGTCACCTCAAGACCAAGGCCAAAATCGGATAAAATCGGACAAAACATTGAACATTTTAATTTATAAATTTATTAATTAATTAAATTAAATTGGGACTAAAATCGATAAAAAATTAAATCCATTTTGTTTAAAAAAGCAAACTTTGATATTTTTGGAGAAATTCAATTTTAGAACAAAATCGGGCAAAACTGATTCAGTTGAATGATAAAACTACATTTTTGATCGAAAATAAGTGAAATTTCACTCTAAACCCCTGCAAAATGTAAATTTGGTATTTCTTTCTCTAGAAAGTCACCTTCAGACCAAGGTCAAAATCGGATAAAAATCACAAAACATTGAAAATTGTAATTTTTAAATTAACTAATTAATGAAATTAAATTGGGACTGAAATCAATTAAAAATTAGACCTCGACATTGTCTAAAAAAGCAAACTTGGATGTTTTTGGAGAAATTCAATATTAGAACAAAATTGGGCAAAACTGATTCAAATAGAGGATAAAACTACATTTTTTTATCCAAAAGAAGTGAAATTTTACTCTAAATCCCTGCAAAATGTAAATTTGGTATTTCTCTAGAAAGTCACCTTAAGATCAAGGCCAAAATCCGCTAAAAATCTTAAAAAAAATAAATTTTTAGTTTATTAACAAATTAACTTAAATTAAATCGATTAAAAATTAGACTCATCTTGTCTAAAAAAGGAAACTTTGATGTTTTTGGACGAATTCAATTTAACAACAAAATCGGCAAAACTGATTCAAATAAACGATAAAACTACATTTTTGATCAAAAAGAAGTTAAATCCCTGCAAGGTGTAAATTTGGTATTTCTCTAGAAAGTCACCTTAAGATCAAGGGCAAAATCGGCTAAAAATCACAAAACCTTAAAAATTTTAATTTCTAAATTTATTAATTAATTAAATTAAATTGGGACTAAAATCGATAAAAAATTAGATCCATTTTGTCTAAAAAAGCAAGCTTTGATGTTTTTGGAGAAATTCAATATTAGAACAAAATTTGGCAAAACTGATTCAAATAAATGATAAAACTACGTTTTTGATCCAAAATAAGTGAAATTTTACTCTAAATCCCTGCAAAATGTAAATTTGATATTTCTCTAGAAAGACACCTACTTAAGATCAAGGCCAAAATCGGCTAAAAATCACAAAACATTAAAAATTTTATTTTTTAAATTTATTAATTAATGAAATTAAATTGGGATTAAAAAAGATTCAATTAGGACTAAAATCGACTAAAAATTAGACCCATCTTTTTTAAAAAAAACAAACTTTGATGTTTTTGGAGAAAATCAATTTTAGAACAAAATCGGACAAAACTAATTCAATTAAATGATAAAACTACATTTTTCATCCAAAATAAGTGAAGTTTTACTCTAAATCCCTGCAAAATGTAAAATTCATATTTCTCTAGAAAGGCACCCTAAGGTCAAGACCAAAGTCGGGTAAAAATCACAAAACATTAAACATTTAAATTTTTAAATTTATTAATTATTTAAATTGGGGCTAAAATCGATTGAAAATTAGATCTAGGCATTGTCTAAAAAAGCAAATTTTGATGTTTTTGGAGGAATTCAATCTAAGAACAAAATCGGGGAAAACTGATTCAAATCAATGATAAAACTACATTTTTGATCCGAAATAAGTGACATTTTACTTTAAATCCCTGCAAAATGTAAATTTGGTATTTCTCTAGAAAGTCACGCAAAGATCAAGGCCAAAATCGGCTAAAAATCACAAAACATTACAAATTTTTAAATTAATTAATTAATTAAATTAAATTGGGACTAAAATCGATTAAAAATTAGACCCACATTGTCTAAAAAAGCAAATTTTGATGTTTTTTGAGAAATTCAGTTTTAGAACAAAATCGGGCAAAACTGATTCAAATAAATGATAAAACTACATTTTTGATCCAAAATAAGTGAAATTTTACTTAAAGTCTCTGCAAAATGCAAATTTTGTATTTATCTAAAAGGTCAAACTGAAATTAAGGCCACAATTGATTAAAAATTACTCAAAGCATATAATAGCTATTTATGTAACCAGTTACGAAAAGTCCGATTTTGTGTAACGAATGAATGTTTGCGGGACGAGCGCAGCGAGTTCCCGCAATTTGAATGAGATACACAAAAAAGGTTTTTCGTCACGTGTTTCATACAAGATTTTTTCTAATTTTGACTACAAATACCTACTTAGAGAGAGAATTATTATTATTAAACTTCAATATTTACTTTTAAACCACATTGTATCTACTTAACACCGTAAAACTATAGCAACGGTGTGCCACAGCTGAAACCTGCAACTGGTGGTGACACCAACTTTTCATCACCAGTTACGAAAGATTTTACTTTTGTAACTAGTTACGAAAAGTAGGACGTTACGTCACTGTCATCAGTATTAAAAAGTGCCACTTTATATGTCAAAATTAGAAAAAAATAAAAATTTAAAGTGTTTGGGACAATTCAGGTTAAGATTGTGGCAAGTTCGTATTGGTTCTAGAATACGCTGGTAGATGTCGCCTGTTCCTGCTTTGTACAACATCTCACCATTGACAAACTAAAGTGAACACTGATTATTTAGTAAAATAGGACTTGCTAAATAAACATGTTTACTACTAAAAAATAAAAGTTTTTTTGATGTACACCTCGCTAGGTAAAATAGGATTTCCCCATAAAATCCACTACTCCGTGTTTTGCTAATTTTATCCCATCCTTCATAAAACCCGACTTTTAGTAGAATCCATATACAAGAGCTTTTTTTGTAACAAGGGTGCGATAAAGGGCCAAATCATGCAAATCCGCATGTCAGTTTAGTTGGGAGGATTTGCGCTTTTACCAGACAGCGGATATTTCATCTCCAAATTGAATGGGAATTTTATTACGCTACAAATCTACCTGGATGTTTCCAGCTTAAAACGGTATTAGGGAGAGGGCACTACGTAAGAAAAACAAATGATTGTGGGCAGGATTAAAGTTACTGCGACGCTCGAAATTTCCCTCCCAACAGCTGAGTGCAGTTTATAATCTTTCCATACTCCCGAGGGAGCCCTTATTTCCATTTGGGTGGGGGCGTTGACGTTTATGTTCCAGTTGTCGCGGAAGGATCTGCGTACCATAAATAAGGCTTTAGAATGGAACGAAAGTTGATTGACAAGTTTTATTTTTAGTCGTTTTCATGGGCGAAATATTGAAGACTGTGTCAAGTCAGTGCATGGAAGAAAAGCTAAAGTGATTGATTTGATTTTACGTCCATTAACTTATGATAATGGCAATAAAACTGATTATGGAAGAAAAAAAATCAAAATTAAAAAAAAAATTTAATTCAATTAAATCTTTTAAATTGAATTTTTAGACGCTTGAGTCATTTTAAGCGATTTTGATCCTAATTTTAATATTATGAGTTTTTCCAAAAATTTTAAATTTGCATTTTAGTGGCTAGAGTACTTCCTACCCAATTATGGCCTTAATCCTAACCTGACTTTTTCGAAATATAGATTTTGAGGCGTGTTGAGCCAAATTTTATTTATTTTAGTCCAAAAACGTAATTTACCAAAAACAATAAATCAGAATATTTCAATCAGATTTGTCTTATTTTGTCCTAAATTGAGTTTCTCCAAAACACCCCAATTTAAGAGGATGTCGGTCTCTTTTAAATAATTTTAGCCTTAATTTTTACCTACTTTTTTTCAAAAAAAAATAAAATATATTATCGTTTTTAGAAGATTTTTTTTTCAACATTTTTTACCTAATCATGAACTGAATTTTTTCAAAAGCCTCAAATTTGTATTTTTACACGTTTTGAGTCATTTTTAATCACTTTTAGCCCGACCTGACCTTCTGGAAAAACACAAAATCTTAATTTTGTGAAGCTTTTCGCTAAATTTTACATACTTTGATCCAAAAATAAATTTTACCAAAAACAGCGAAATGGTAAAAACAAATCTTTTTCATCAATTTGCTGTGTTTAGATACATCAATTTGGAATAATTTGCCTAGTTTTGTTCTAAGGCTGAATTTTTAGGAAAACGTAAATTGCATTTTTAGACATAGTATTGTGTTGTAACAACGTTTTAGCCTCAATTTTAACCAAAATTTTGTCACATTTGCGTTTTCTTCCGTTAGTCAAATTTTTAAACGATTTTCCCCTTTCCACAAACTCCAAATTTGCATTCTTAAACACCTTAAGGGATTTTCACCAATTTTGACCTCAACTTCGACCTGTATTTTTTCAAAAAATCCAAATTTGCATTTTTAAACCCTTTAAGACATTTTTAACCGATGATTACAATAATCTTTGACCCAAACTTTCATTTTGCATTTTTAAATGCTTTGTGCATATGCATTTTTAAATGCAATATGTCAATAACTAGCCACAATCTTAACCTGAATTGTCCCAAACACTTTAAATTTGTATTTTTACATGCTTTGAGTAATTTTTAAACAATTTTAGCCTTAATTTCAGCCTGACTTTCTAGATATATACAGAATTTGCATTTTGCAGAGACTTTGAGTAAAATTTCACTTATTTTGAATCAAAAATGTAATTTTATCATTCATTTGAATCAGTTTTGCCCGATTTTGTTCTAAAATTAAAATTCTGCAAAAACATTTGCCTTTTTAGACAAAATGAGTAATTTTTAATCGATTTTAGTTCCAATTTAATTCAATTAATTAATAAATTTAAAAATAAAAATTTTTAATGTTTTGTGATTTTTAGCCGATTTTGACCTTGATCCTAAGGTAACTTTCTAGAGAAATACCAAAGTTACATTTTGCAGGGATTTTGAGTATAATTTCACTTATTTTGGATCAAAAATGTAGTTATATCATTTACTTGAATCAGTTTTGTCCGATTTTGTTCTTAGATTGAATTCCTCCAAAAACATTAATTTCTGTTTTTTTAGACAACTTCAAGGTCCAATTTTCAATTGATTTTAGTCCCAATTTAATTTAATTAATTAATACATTTAAAAATTAAAATTTTTAATGTTTTGTGATTTTTTAGCCGATTTGGCCTTGATGTTAAGGTGACTTTCTTGAGAAATATCAAATTTACATTTTGCAGGGATTTAGAGTAAAATTTCACTTATTTTTTATCAAAAATATAGTTTTATCATTTATTTGAATCAGTTTTGCCCGATTTTGTTCTTAGTTTGAATTCCTCAAAAACATCAAATTTTGCTTTTTTAGACAATGTCGAGGTCTAATTTTCAATCGATTTAAGTCCCAATTTAATTCAATTAATTAATAAATTTAAAAAATAAATTTTTTAATGTTTTGTGATTTTTAGCCGATTTTGGCCTTGATCTTAAGGTGACTTTCTAGAGAAATATCAAATTTACATTTTGCAGGGATTTAGAGTAAAATTTCACTTATTTTGGATGAAAAATGTAGTTTTATCTTTCATTTGAATCAGTTTTGGCCGATTTTGTTCTTGAACTGAATTCCTCCAAAAACATCAAAGTTTGCTTTCCTAGACAATGTCGAGATCTAATTTTTAATCGATTTTAGTCCCAATTTAATTAATTGATAAATTTAAAAAATAAAATTTTTAATGTTTTGTGATTTTTAGCCGATTTTGGCCTTGATCTTAAGGTAACTTTCTTGAGAAAAATCAAATTTACATTTTGCAGGGATTTAGAGTAAAATTTCACTTATTTTGGATGAAAAATGTAGTTTTATCATTTACTTGAATCAGTTTTGTTCGATTTTGTTCTTAGATTGAATTCCTCCAAAAACAATAAATTCTGTTTTTTAGACAATTTCAAGATCCAATTTTCAATCGATTTTAGTTCCAATTTAATTTAATTGATTAATAAATTTAAAAATTAAAATTTTTAATGTTTTGTGATTTTTAGCCGATTTTGCCCTCGATCTTAAGGTAAGTAACTTGAGAAAAATCAAATTTACATTTTGCAGGGATTTAGAGTAAAATTTCACTTATTTTGGATGAAAAATGTAGTTTTATCTTTCATTTGAATCAGTTTTGGCCGATTTTGTTCTTGAACTGAATTCCTCCAAAAACATCAAAGTTTGCTTTCCTAGACAATGTCGAGATCTAATTTTTAATCGTTTTTAGTCCCAATTTAATTAATTGATAAATTTAAAAAATAAAATTTTTAATGTTTTGTGATTTTTAGCCGATTTTGGCCTTGATCTTAAGGTAACTTTCTTGAGAAAAATCAAATTTACATTTTGCAGGGATTTAGAGTAAAATTTCACTTATTTTGGATGAAAAATGTAGTTTTATCATTTACTTGAATCAGTTTTGTTCGATTTTGTTCTTAGATTGAATTCCTCCAAAAACAATAAATTCTGTTTTTTAGACAATTTCAAGATCCAATTTTCAATCGATTTTAGTTCCAATTTAATTTAATTGATTAATAAATTTAAAAATTAAAATTTTTAATGTTTTGTGATTTTTAGCCGATTTTGCCCTCGATCTTAAGGTAAGTAACTTGAGAAAAATCAAATTTACATTTTGCAGGGATTTAGAGTAAAATTTCACTTATTTTGGATGAAAAATGTAGTTTTATCTTTCATTTGAATCAGTTTTGGCCAATTTTGTTCTTAAATTGAATTCCTCTAAAAACATTAAAGTTTGCTTTCCTAGACAATGTCAAGGTCTAATTTTTAATCGATTTTAGTCCCAATTTAATTAATTGATAAATTTAAAAATTAAAATGTTTAATGTTTTGTGATTTTTAGCCGATTTTGCCCTCGATCTTAAGGTAAGTAACTTGAGAAAAATCAAATTTACATTTTGCAGGGATTTAGAGTAAAATTTCACTTATTTTTGAACAAAAATATCGTTTTATCATTTATTTGAATCAGTTTTGCCCGATTTTGTTCTTAGTTTGAATTCCTCAAAAACATCAAATTTTGCTTTTTTAGACAATGTCGAGGTCTAATTTTCAATCGATCTAAGTCCCGATTTAATTCAATTAATTGATAAATTTAAAAATTAAAATTTTTAATGTTTTGTGATTTTTTAGCCGATTTTGGTCTTGATGTTAAGGTGACTTTCTTTAGAAGTGTCAAATTTACATTTTGCAGGGATTTAGAGTAAAATTTCACTTATTTTTTATCAAAAATGTAGTTATATCATTTACTTGAATCAGTTTGTCCGATTTTGTTCTTAGATTGAATTCCTCCAAAAACATTAATTTCTGTTTTTGTAGACAATTTCAAGGTCCAATTTTCAATCGATTTTAGTCCCAATTTAATTTAATTAATTAATAAATTTAAAAATGAAAATTTTTAATGTTTTGTGATTTTTAGCCGATTTTGGCCTTGATCTTAAGGTGACTTTCTAGAGAAATACCAAATTTACATTTTGCAGGGATTTAGAGTAAAATTTCACTTATTTTGGATGAAAATGTAGTTTTATCTTTCATTTGAATCAGTTTTGGCCAATTTTGTTCTTAAATTGAATTCCTCCAAAAACATTAAAGTTTGCTTTCCTAGACAATGTCAAGGTCTAATTTTTAATCGATTTTAGTCCCAATTTAATTAATTGATAAATTTAAAAATTAAAATTTTTAATGCTTTGTGATTTTTAGCCGATTTTGCCCTCGATCTTAAGGTAAGTAACTTGAGAAAAATCATATTTACATTTTGCAGGGATTTATAGTAAAATTTCACTTATTTTTGAACAAAAATATAGTTTTATCATTTATTTGAATCAGTTTTGCCCGATTTTGTTCTTAGTTTGAATTCCTCAAAAACATCAAATTTTGCTTTTTTAGACAATGTCGAGGTCTAATTTTCCATCGATCTAAGTCCCGATTTAATTCAATTAATTAATAAATTTAAAAATTAAAATTTTTAATGTTTTGTGATTTTTTAGCCGATTTTGGTCTTGATGTTAAGGTGACTTTCTTGAGAAGTGTCAAATTTACATTTTATAGGGATTTAGAGTAAAATTTCACTTATTTTTGATCAAAAATATAGTTTTATCATTTATTTGAATCAATTTTGCCCGATTTTGTTCTTAGTTTGAATTCCTGAAAAACATAAAATTTTGCTTTTTTAGACAATATCGAGGTCTAATTTTCAATCGATTTAAGTCCCAATATAATTCAATTAATTAATAATTTTAAAAATTTAAATTTTTAATATTTTGTGATTTTTAGCCGAATTTGGCCTTGATCTTTAGGAAATTTTCTTGAGAAAAATCATATTTACATTTTGCAGGGATTTAGAGTAAAATTTCACCTTTTTTTGAACAAAAATATAGTTTTATCATTTATTTGAACTCAGTTTTGCCGATTTTGTTCTTAGTTTGAATTCTTCAAAAACATCAAGTTTTGTTTTTTTATACAATGTCGAGGTCTAATTTTCAATCGATTTTAGTCCCAATTTAATTAATTAATAAATTTAAAAATTAAAACTTTTAATGTTTTGTGATTTTTAGCCGATTTTGCTCTTGATCTTAAGGTGACTTTCTAGAGAAATACCAAATTTACATTTTGCAGGGTTTTAGAGTAAAATTCCACTTATTTTGGATCAAAAATGTAGTTTTATCGTTTATTTGAATCAGTTTTGCCCGATTTTGTTCTAAAATTGAATTTCTCCAAACACGTTACAGTTGCCATTTTTGTCATTTGACAAAGTATCAGCTCATTTTGGTAAACAAGTGAGACAAATTTTGAACGAAACCTTTCCAGGACGGTGGATAAGAAGAGGAAGGCCCATTACGTAGCCGCCTAAATTACCAGATGTATATGACCTTTTCAGATTTTTATCTTGTGGGTAATTTTGAAGGGTATAAACTTGTGTGTTTAGTACCAAGAACAGCACAACCAGTTTGGTATGAAACTTGCCGATGCAATAAAAAGACTAAAAAAGAAGTACCCATAACTTCAAAATTGAAGTCTTAAAGTGCAAAAAAAAACTTTTCAAAAGAAAAAAACAAAACAGAACAATTAAACGCTTAACTCCTGGAAGTAAGTCGACGACTCGATCCTCGGGCCCCTAAGGACTTGAAGGAAAAACCTAAATAAACGACAAGATAAAAAAATTAAAAACATTTCAAACTAATGAATACTCCCAGAAATTTAAATATGTATTTTCAAGAATTAAATCTTGCACCTGAAGCACATTAATGCTACCTAAAATGTTGAGGGAAGACTTGCTAGGTCTGTTCAGTAGGAAGTACAAGCAAATCAAGCCTAGAAATAAATCAGGATCCTCTCTGTTAAACACACTTATATAAAGTACGTTCAAAAATATCCGTGACAAACATACTCATTTGGATGTTTATTGAACTTGTGCGTATACGTGTATGTTGGGTTGCGGCCCACAGGGGGCGATTCGTTAGACAATGGGGAACGTTTACATCGACGTTAGTAAGGTATGTCCTACGATAGTTATTATAGAGATTCAAAATTAAATGACGCATTTATGATCTTTTACGATTTTAGACGGTGGGCATCTCTTTCTCTATAAAGAATTGGACAGGGAAAAAAATTGCTGAAAACAGAAGTTTGGTGGTTTCTTACCTTACGGTTTTCGGCTTACACTACTTACTTTGAGCACAAAACCGTCTTTACTATTATGATAATATAGATGCTAAGGATGAAGTGTTAAATAGGGGGTGTTAAAAAAAGTATAAAGTAAAAAAAGTCTACTAGCTGGATTAAGGAGAGTAACACGGAAGGATAATCTAAACCTCGTTGATTAACTTATAATCTCGATCAAAATGAGACACAAAGCAATTCAAAAAGTAAACAATTTTACAATTAGTGAAAAGCTACAGTTGCGTCTCCTATTCACAGCAAATGTATTCTCTTATCACCACGTGCATGAAAAATCCTTATACGCCTTCATTATTATAGTTTATTAATATCGTCGATGCACAAATATTTACGTCATGCAAGGATGGATTTGGGTTTAATTGAAATTTGCGCTATGCACAATGGGATTAAGTGTTATTGAGAAAAGTTACTTGCGAAGGCTTAATGCTTAATGCATTTTCAATTAAGCATGGACTTATCGTTTGTTATCTGCACGTGGAAGGTTGGTCGATATTTTTTATGCCATAAACGCAATTAGAAAAAACGCTCATCAAGTTCATGAAAATAGGAAACAGGTGCATAGTCACGAGAACAATTTAGGTGCAAACTAGGTACCCAAAAAGTTGTAGCGTTTTCTTTTTCACAAAGAAAACCTACTGGCTTCCCTTTCATAAATAACTGTAAAATAACATTTTATTTCCAAAGAAATATGACTACCTTGGCCGCCATGTTTGTTCACCTTGATTATCGTTTCTATGCGATCCTTCTACTTCGAGTTCTAGGGTTAGAAATCCGTTGAAAGGTAACTTCTTTTGGACATTGACATGTGTCAATGGGTTGATTAATTATTTTGCTATCTGGACAGCATTGCCAAATTTCCCCAATATTCAAATAATGTCACTTGCTTACGATATCTTTAGTTACCATGACAACTCATTATTCAATTGTGAATAATGTTCGCTATTCACAAGTGAATAAAGATTAGCATTAATCTTGAGAATGTACAAGAATAATGTGATTATTATAGTATGGTCGGGGATAATAGTATATTATACAACCAGGCATTTAATGAGAGTCGTTATTCTCGAGGGTAACGTTTGAGCCCACGAGCGAAGCGAGTGGCACAAGTTGCCCGAGAGAATAACGCTCATTAAATGCGCGTTGAATACTATACTTTATCCACGACCAAGATTCTGGGTTTTCTCAAATATGATAGGTTATAGGTGCCACAAAGATAATTTACAATTTTAAAACCACGACCACGACTGGTTTCGCTCTTCAATGGCGCGACGTTTGATGCGTCTTGTCGATAGATGACGGTCTAGTCACCCGCGCATGTCACCGCATTTTCATTTCAATGCTACGAGGGTGGACGGTAAATTACTTCATTTTATGGCCTATTTTAAGTATTTTTCAGTGAAAAGTACATATTTTAGGGAAAAAGAGACACTGTAACCTACATTTGCCTCAATACATCCTAATAGAAGGATAATTATTTGAATGAACCAGTGGTAACTACCGATTTCATATTTAGGGCAGTTTACTTTTTGAGTTGTCAGTTGCCTACGACATGTTTCGTTTCCATGACAACTCATTATTCACTTGTGAATAATGTTCATTATTCACAAGTGAATAATGATTATCGTTAGTCTTGAGAATGTACAAGAATAATGTGATTATTATGGTATGGTCGTGGATAAAAGCATTTTTTCCATTAGGAAGTAAAAAATCGATGGCGCAACGTTTGATGCGTCAGATAGATGACGGTCTAGTCGCCTGTACATACAATTTTAAAGCTACGAGGGTGGATGGTAAATTACTTCGTTTGTTGGCCCATTTTAAGTAATTTTCAGTAAAAAATAAATTTTTTAATGAAAAAGAGACATTGTGATAAGCTACCTTTGTCTCAATACATCCTAATAGAATGATAACTATTTGAACGAACTAGTGATAACTACCGATTGCATGTTTAGGGCAGTTTACATTTTGAGTTGTCAGTTGTCTATGACATATTTCGTTACCATGACGACTCATTATTCACAAGTGAATAAAGATTAGCAATAATCTTGAGAATCTACAAGAATAATGTGATTATTATAGTATGGTCGTGGATAACAGCATTTTTTCATTAGGAAGAAATAAATCTAGGTAATTAATTCATCTTTCAGTATCCTATTGAATTCCGCTTGAAATTGAAAGTTGTTTTTCATCTTTCTGAAAAGTTTATAAAAAACACTAAATTATTCAGCTTATAGATAGATCAACGAGCCAATAAATTGGCCCTCAGCCAACTGCTATAAGTATAATGTTTTTGCAAAATTGAGCGTCAAGACATCGTTGAACACTCTTAAATACCGGCCCAGCGGTTAGCGTCTAAAGAATGTACACAAAGCAAATAACAGAACATCTCCTCTCAGTTAAATATGAAATAAACTATACAGAAAGTGAAGAAACTACGATGCCAAAATGAAACTGGTGATGGGTCATCGCAGGTTAGTTCAGAATCAAGAGATGACCTTATTTCGAAAACTGTACTGGCTATGAGAAAAATTCAAATATAAAAGTTCCACAATTTAGTTCAATTATTTTATTTTTGCATATGCAGATTGTCCCAATTTTGCGCTTTTACTACCAACTTTCTCATTTTAAATTAGACATGAAATTTTTTCTTTCATTAGTTGATTCTACATTTAATATTATAACCCTCTACTTCTATTTATCTATGTACATATTTATCTCTTATAGTTTTCGAGATATTTTATATTATTTTTCCGTAGCTAACTAGCGGTAAAGTTTGCTTCTAAAGGCAACAACTAATTATGATTTTTAACTGTCTTCTAAACAATATTTTATAAGTACATAATTTCTGTTCGCTTTGCGTTATAAATATACAGAGTGTTCAAAAATCTTGACCAAATATTCACATTCTTGAGGAGCAAAAAGTCAAATGTTATATATTATCTCATATTTAAAATAATCTGTATTTCTTCTAAATTTTATCATAAATATATTCGAATCAAACTCAAAACATTCGGTCAAAGTTTTTGACACCGTTTATTGATAAAGCAAGGTGAGCATACATTATACAGGGTGTTTTTTAATAACATGTTAATATTTAAGAAGGTGATTCTTGGGCCCATTTTAGAGAAAAAACATCGTAAAATTTTGAGATACAGGGTGCTAAAGATTTTCAAAAAATGTCCTTTTTTATTAATATCTGTAATATTGCTCTAGATATTTTTGTGAAATTTTCTGATGTTTAAACAATTTTATTAATTTTATCAGCGGCGTCCGTATGGGTATTGACCGACTAGAATGAACAGGTGAGTGTGTACTTGCGCACCGAATTGGAAATTCGGTTATCGAATACCCAAAAACACTCTCACCTGTTAAATATTCTTGAATGAATGGTACGTGATTGCTTTTTGTTCTAATAAAAATTATTTTTGAAATCCTCATTATGTGGATGCTTATAAGATATTTTCCATGTTTTTAAATTGTCTTTTTGGGTCGTTTTTTTTCTTTTTTTCTTTTGGTCTCAACTTTGGTCTCAAGTAGAAAGAGGTCAAAACTGAAAATAACTTTTTAATAAAAATTAACGTCCAAATGACATTATTTTCTTTATTTGTGTACTACTCACACTATAATCAAGCAAGTCTTTTATGTTTAATTATTTTTTTACTTTTTTTAACTGTAGCTATAAATTATTTCACTTATCTACTCATAGATAAATAACGTAGGCACGTAAAACAATAAACAAAAGTATGATAAATCCATGATTTTTGTATTTAAAAGCTGTCTTAAATCTGAAGGCACAGAATGAAACACTGTAGTAAACTACTCGTTTTATCAATCTTTTTGAATTTATAGTTTAAAGTTTAAAGAAAATAAATCAGAAAATAAAAATATAATTTCTTTGCACCCTAAATCCACCTCTTGAATTGCGCAACTGGGCTATTCAATTTAAGCCTGTAATCTCTTATAGTTTACGAGATCCATCTCATCTTGAAAACGCTCTTTGGCTAATTAAATTATAAATGTGATAAGAGTTTTGTTTATATCCTTAACAACTTACCTCATACAACGAAAATTATTCTTTGTCACTGTCAACACACCAGTTGCAAACAGAGGGGGTCTACGCATCCATTGTTAATAACCACCCCTAAGACCGGCTCGTTTTAACGAGCGAGACTCGACAATTATTATTTCTTAGAACTTTCAGTTGTCACTTACAAAAGGGAGCAGTGCAAGTCCTGAAACTCATTAAACTTTCAAAAGTGGCGCGCTTGGAGCTTCGCTGCGAAGTTTCTTCGGGATAGAACAACGGAGCGTGAGCGACGGCTTCGCGACGAGGACGTTACTGCGGCGAGGACGTCGCGACGCCGATGGGAAAAAGAGCCACTCGTACAACCTAACGCAGAATCCTGATTTGGATATTGGCGGTGTGTTATTGTTTAAAAAATGTTTGATAAATTAGTCCATTAAGGTAATAGTAAAACATGAAAATCAACACACCAGTAGCTTAGACATAAAACGTAAATTTATAAAAAAAACCTCAAGTAGGCCATGAAATTAGAACAATAGGTCTTCATAAGAAAATTCGATGTTTCGATTTTATATAACACGTTTTTACTTCCCTTTCGATTCAAAAAGTTTTTAAAATCCTGCATTCTTATAGATTGACGCCTCAAAATGTAACTCATTTTGCACACCACGTTTCCCTCCTTAAAACTCTGACAGCTCTTCACATAAAGTTTTTAAGCTGACTTTATTGATTCCAGAAATCAAACTTTATTTCCCGATTCGAGTGTAGTTCCTGATTTCCTGCCGGAAAACTAGCTTTCCTTATCTTTTACGTCCAACATCGAGGCGTTAGATGTATTTTCCCGAGCAGGTGACTGATGTGTTTGCTTTTTTTATTACCAAATGATGAAAGATGTATATTATTATCCACGTACCTAAACAGAGTGTCCTAGAAAGGTTGGAAAATCTTACCACTAAAGATAGTAGGGAATAAAATAAGTCGATTGAACGACTTACATAAAATGTAGTCCAAACTTTATAGTTGTAATAAATGTAAAAATCTCGTAAAATTTTAAGTTTTCATACCTTAAAAGGTTTTTTTTTTTGTTCTAGACGATGAAGCTTTTGATATGTTGTTAATCAGTTTTGTTGGAATAAAAAGTTTATACTGAGTGATGCATGTAGAGCCAACTGCATAAAAATTAAGTTTCCTCACAGTAAAAAAAACTTTTGGGCTCTATACAATTCCGACGCAATTAACAAAAAAAAAAAAACTAAAACTGTAGTTTTGACACCATGTATCTTGAAAAGTATTAATTTTGCGCTTAGATATATTATGTGGTTCAAACGACCTATTTTGATGGTTCCTAGTACCCCCAGTTGCGAGATTTCCCAACATTTCTGTCCGTTTATATCGAACTTTTGTTTTGCAAATTTAAAAACTTTAAGCACATTACGCCCAGGCAGTGTCTAAAGTCTATAGCGAAATAGTTTCCAACAATTCCGAGTTTATTAAAGCGAGAACTCCATTAAATCTGGGCAGAGTTACCAACAAATATTGAGGCTGATTAGAGGTTGAATAATAATGCGACGTCAAAGCTTTCCTTAGAGCAAGTGTGTTTTAAAACTTAGGGCATTAAAGTTGCTTTGTTAATTTGCTCGATAAAACAACTTATATCCACGACCATACTATAATAATCACATTATTCTTGTAGATTCTCAAAATTATTACTAATCATTTTTCACTCAGTGAGGCCTGGTGGCTATTCCTTTAAAAGCAACAACTTTTGGAACAATCTGACAACAACCGCAAATCATGGGATTCTTGCTAGAGATTGAAACGGACTATGTTTCCTGAGGATGACCTCATACAAGTCGAAACGTCGAAAATATACATAGAAGATACCTCTAAGTGTTTTTTTGGCCTACCCCAACAAATCCTTCACCACTTATAAGTCAGTGAGGTCACCATACTCCTTTAAAAGCAACGATTTTTGGAACAATCTGACAACAACCGCAAGTCACGAGAGATGGAAACGCACTATCTGTCCTGAGGATGACCTCATAAAGGTCGAAACGTCGACAATATATGCAGAAAATACCTCTAAGTGTATTTTTGGCCTACCCCAACAAATCTTTCACCACTTAGGTATAAGTTAGGGAGGCCAACAAATTCGTTTAAAAGGAACAATTTTTGGAACAATCTGACAACAACCGCAAATCATGGGATTCTTACGAGAGATGGGAACGGACTATGTATCCTGAGGATGACCTCATAGAGGTCGCAACGTCGACAATATACACAGATGATACCTCTAAGTGTATTTTTGTCCTACCCCAACAAATCTTTCACCACTTAGGTATAAGTTAGGGAGGCCAACAAATTCCTTTAAAAGGAACAATTTTTGGAACAATCTGACAACAACCGCAAATTATGGGATTCTTACGAGAGATGGAAACGGACCATGTTTCCTGAGGATGAACTCATAGAGGTCGAAACGTCGACAAAATACACAGAAGATACCTCTAAGTATATTTCTGGTCTACCCCAACAAATCCATACTCCTTTAAAAGCAACAATTTTTGGAACAATCTGACAACAACCGCAAATCATGGGATTCTTACGAGAGATGACCTCATAGAGGTCGAAACGTCGACAATATACACAGAAGATACCTCTAAGTGTATTTTTGGCCTGTCCCAACAAATCCTTCACCACTTATAACTCAGTGAGGCCACCATACTCCTTTAAAAGCAACAATTTTTGGAACAACGACAAATCATGGGATTCTTACGAGAGACGGGAACGGACTATGTGTCCTGAGGATGACTTCATAGATGTCGCAACGTCGACAATATACACAGAAGATACCTCTAAGTGTATTTTTGGCCTGTCCCAACAAATCCTTCACCACTTATAACTCAGTGAGGCCACCATACTCCTTTAAAAGCAACAATTTTTGGAACAACGACAAATCATGGGATTCTTACGAGAGACGGGAACGGACTATGTGTCCTGAGGATGACTTCATAGATGTCGCAACGTCGACAATATACACAGAAGATACATCTAAGTGTATTTTTGGCCTACCCCAACAAATCCCTCACCACTTATAAGTCAGTGAGGCCCCCATACTCCTTCAAAAGCAACAATTTTTGGAACAATCTGACAACAACCGCAAATCATGAGATTCTTACGAGAGATGGGAATGGACTATGTGTCCTGAGGATGACCTCATAGAGGTCAAAACGTCAACAATATACACAGAAGATACCTATAAGTGTATTTTTGGCCTACCCCAACAAATCCCTCACCACTTATAACTCAGTGAAGCCACCATACTCCTTTAAAAGCAACAATTTTTGAAACAATCTGACAACAACCTCAAATCATGGGATTCTTACGAAAGATGGAAACGGACTATGTGTCCTGAGGATGACCTCATAGAGGTCGAAACGTCAACAATATACACAGAAGATACCTCTAAGTGTATTTTTGGCCTACCCCAACAAATCCCTCACCACTTATAAGTCAGTGAGGCCCCCATACTCCTTCAAAAGCAACAATTTTTGGAACAATCTGACAACAACCGCAAATCATGGGATTCTTACGAGAGATGGAAACGGACTATGTGTCCTGAGGATGACCTCATAGAGGTCGAAACGTCGACAATGTACACAGATGATACCTCTAAGTGTATTTTTGGCCTGTCCCAACAAATTCTTCCAACAATTTTTGGAACAATCTGACAACAACCGCAAATCATGGGATTCTTACGAGAGATGGAAACAGACTATGTGTCCTGAGGATGACCTCATAGAGGTCGAAACGTCGATAATATACCTACACAGAAAATACCTCTAAGTTCATTTTTGACCTACCCCAAAAATCTTTCACCCCTTATAAGTCAGTGAGGCCATCATACTCCTTTAAAAAGCAACAATTTTTGGAACACTCTGACAACAACCGCAAATCATGGGATTCTTTCGAGAGATGGGAACGGACTAGGTGTCCTGAGGATGACTTCATAGAGGTCGAAACGTCGACAATATACCTACACAGACGATACCTCTAAGTGTATTTTTGGCCTACCCCAACAAATCTTTCACCACTTAGGTATAAGTTAGGGAGGCCAACAAATTCCTTTAAAAGGAACAATTTTTGGAACAATCTGACAACAACCGCAAATTATGGGATTCTTACGAAAGATGGAAACGAACCATGTTTCCTGAGGATGAACTCATAGAGGTCGAAACGTCGACAAAATACACAGAAGATACCTCTAAGTATATTTCTGGTCTACCCCAACAAATCCATACTCCTTTAAAAGCAACAATTTTTGGAACAATCTGACAACAACCGCAAATCATGGGATTCTTACGAGAGATGACCTCATAGAGGTCGAATCGTCAACAATATACACAGAAGATACCTCTAAGTGTATTTTTGGCCTGTCCCAATAAATCCTTCACCACTTATAACTCAGTGAAGCCACCATACTCCTTTAAAAGCAACAATTTTTGGAACAACGACAAATCATGGGATTCTTACGAGAGATGGGAACGGACTATGTGTCCTGAGGATGACCTCATAGATGTCGCAACGTCGACAATATACACAGAAGATACATCTAAGTGTATTTTTGGCCTACCCCAACAAATCCCTCACCACTTATAAGTCAGTGAGGCCCCATACTCCTTTAAAAGCTACAATTTTTGAAACAACCACAAATCATGGGATTCTTACGAGAGATGGAAACGGACTATTTGTCCTGATGATGACCTCATAGAGGTCGAAACGTCGACAATATACACAGAAGATACCTCTAAGTGTATTTTTGGCCTACCCCAACAAATCCCTCACCACTTATAACTCAGTGAGGCCACCATACTCCTTTAAAAGCAACAATTTTTGAAACAATCTGACAACAACCTCAAATCATGGGATTCTTACGAAAGATGGAAACGAACTATGTGTCCTGAGGATGACCTCATAGAGGTCGAAACGTCAACAATATACACAAAAGATACCTCTAAGTGTATTTTTGTCCTACCTACCCCAACAAATACTTCACCACTTATAATAATTTAAAAGCAACAATTTTTGAAACAATCTGACAACAACCTCAAATCAAGGGATTCTTACGAGAGATGGAAACGGACTATGTATCCTGAGGATGACCCCATAGAGGTCAAAACGTCAACAATATACACAGAAGATACCTCTAAGTGTATTTTTGTCCTACCTACCCCAACAAATACTTCACCACTTATAATAATTTAAAAGCAACAATTTTTGGAACATTCTGACAACAACCTCAAATCATGGGATTCTTACGAGAGATGGAAACGGACTATGTGTCCTGAGAATGACCTCATAGAAGTCGAAACGTCGATAATATACTTACACAGAAGATACCTCTAAGTGTATTTTTGGCCTACCCCAACAAATACTTCACCACTTACAAGTCAGTGAGTCTACCATACTCCTTTAAAATCAAGAATTTTTGGAACAATCTGACAACAACCTCAAATCATGGGATTCTTACGAGAGATGGAAACGGACTATGTGTCCTGAGGATGACCTCATAGAAGTCGAAACATCGATAATATACCTACACAGAAGATACCTCTAAGTGTATTTTTCCCCTACTCCACCAAATCCTTCACCACATATAAGTCAGTGAGTCCACCATACTCCTTAAAAAGCAACAATTTTTGGAACAATCTGACAACAACCGCAAATCATGGGATTCTTACGAGAGATTGGAAATGGAGAGGTGTGTCCTGAGGATGACCTTATAGAGGTCGAAACGTCGACAATACACACAGAAGATACCTTTAAGTGTATTTTTGGCCTACCCCAACAACTCCTTCACCACTTATGACGTAAGTATGTTTGCGATGATGCCAATCGTATCAGTTGCTTATTAAAAAAATACTTGGATAATAACTTGTGCAAAAAAGAATTATAAATTAGGATAGATATTTTAAAATATTTTGTTCTATAATCGACCAATGGCATTTACTTAAAGAAAAAAAAAACTTGAAAATCACAAAAGAATAAAATATCAGACCAACAAATAATGTTGCTTTTCCTTTACACATACGGGGTGTTCATTATAAAACTTCATCTAGCAGCTTATGAAATTTTGACAGAAAAGGATCAAAATAAATGGATTTTTGTTTCTCCATCCTTTTCTTTTGACATTTCACAGCCAACTAGATGAAGTTTTATAATGAACACCCGTACTTAGTCATGATTTTTTTTACAAAATTGGTCTAACCAAAAATCTTATTTTACTTGAATCATATCCAAATTACCCTAAACTCGAGGTTCGTTAAACCTTGGTACCACCTGCAATTTTGAGGTTTAAAGTTTAGTAAAAAGGATGAATTAGATAGAAATATTGGGGATATTTTAAAGGACATTTAGATGCATGTAAATTTCGCTCGGATTGTTTTTAAATATTCCTGGAGGAATTGGCAACGTCGCTTTAACAACAAGTTGACAGATTTAAATCGAACCGATAACAAATTTAATAATAGTCATTTTCGTTTCACCCCGGTTCTGGGCACTTATTCTATAGAAAGGTGTGAAAGTGAGAATGAAAGTCTTGACAACTTTGATTGGTCAAAAAAATCTATTGAACCTACTGATTTCCAACCAATCAGTTTTGGTGAAAATCAGTTGGTCTGCCATTTTTATGTCAACCAGAACCAGAACCGCTGCGGAACGAAAATGACTAATAAGTTAAGTTTGTAGAAACCTAACCACAACTTTTGGACTCCCAAGCAGGGAAAAAATAAACTTTTTGCTGGAAAATGTAGTACCTATTCACAGTACAAACCGTAAAGCATACGCCACATCCTATGCTACAAACGTAAATAAATTCATGGCTTACATTTTACACGGCACTGGCCTAATTAAGATGTTTCATTTAAATTTATAAAAAAATTGTAGGTAGAAAATCGTTAACCTAACAATTTTATGCTCAAAAAAAGCTTAAAAAGCGTTATTCTTTCAATTTTAACATAGATTAAAAAAATTGTTAAAAAGTTACAAAAGCCAGTAAACATCTTTTACAAACAAACGAAATCTTAACCTATTTCTGAACGCGTTCTTGAATGCGCCGCTTTTCTGAACGCGCTCTCGCTCGTCATGCATCTGTCTGTCACTGTCAATTAAAAATAAATCAACTGACCTGCTTGTTTTTGCGAAAATCCCCATCCGAAGGCTCGCAAAAAACTCTTGATACACCACGAAAGTCCGCTTTTAGCCGCGATAAGACACTACACCACTGTGCCCCAGACGTTTTTCCACAGTTTCCGAGTAGTTTCCACTTTTAGAACGACGATTTTCATGGAAAAATCGCGAAAAAACCGACGAGGGTAAACGGTAAAAATTCGAGCCGACATAACAACTGCCTAACGGAGGACGTCAATGGCCATGCGCTTGATCTTTCGAAATTCCACAGCCGCCTGCAGTTTTTTTGCATGTATGTGGCTGATAGCACTTTGTGTATAATATTGGTGGCGGTTTTTGAAGAATTTAGTTGCATTTTTTCGATTAAAAGACACCTTTTTTTGTTGGATAATAACATCTTTTTTATGTTTCACACATAATATGAATGTATGGGGGAAATGTGAGTATTTAAACTGCCTACTTGATGTGTGGCTACGCAAACAAGAGGAGCTGCTCTTCTCTTGAATGATTAGAAGGGCTTAGTAAGGAGCTACACAAAACTAGTAACTAGAAAGTCGTTTATGCAATAATTAATGTAGTAGCTCTTAAAGTTTACAAAAGCAAAAACGATACTTGAAATCTAGTTGATAACCCTTTTTCTATTGAACTATGTATAACATAGGAAAACGTGACCACTTTACAACTACCTATATGGATAGTTTTTAACCGAATAATTAAACAATTACAGACTTTATCTTACCGAAAAACACGTAGAGACATCTAAATCAAATTATTTAAGAGTTTTTACTGCAAAAGTCCCAATATTGGCGACGAATTTGTTCACTTGGCAAAATTTTGCCGATACAAAACACACTTGAATAAAAGCCGAGTTCGGTAATTCCATAAGACCGCTCCGGACACAGACCATCTCCCAAGATCTTAACAAGCTAAAGTGAGATAGACTGATAACCTGAGCGCTTGGGTTGTGTAGAGTACCTAATACTTGTTTGTGTGGAGTGAGACGAATTGATTCATAATGAGTGCAACAGAGAGCAGTATAACTCGATTTCGTTCGAATATCAGCAGGGAGGGCTAGATTGCGGACTGTGGAATGTTGAGGTAGGAGGATGCGTGGTTGCCGGTTGTATATATATTTATTTTTTTTAAAGAGTTATAGTTATAAATAAAGGAGAGTCTTTTCGGAAACAGTTAAATATGTATCGAACCCCGTCCTAAAGTTCGAGCGTTTCAAAGGCAAAATAAAACTCTAGTTCAGTTTTGTTTTGACATTGGTTAAGTTGGTTCAGGTTAGTACAGTTGCGTTTTTTCTTTGGTTTGGTTAGTTCAGTTTTACTTGTCCTTTACAGCGGCCCGTTAGAGCACAAATGTGGGCTCTCTTGGTAAGGTTAGTTCAGTTTTACTTTGCCTTTGGTTTATTTATATTTGTTCTTTCGTTTGGCTAGTTGAGGTTAGTTCAGATTTATCTTTATTTTTGTTAGGTTAGTTTATGTTAGTCCAGGTTGATTATTTCTTTATTTTCTCTTCGTTTGGCAACGTTGCCAGCAGGAGGCAACGGCGCAGCAGCGTTGACAATGACAACGATCTGTCATTGTCGTATAATTGGTTCCTTAAAGGACAATAAAGAATGAAAAGAAATTTTATCAGTATCTTTTATATTTCAACTATAAGAATTTCATTGAACTTCAGTTCTTGAGCTCTCTGTAATCCTATTTTGTACTCCAAGCTATTGTTTCGTTTTTCTTGTTAGCGGATCCTATTATACATGGTGGTCTCTTTAACTTGAAACAACGAGATATATCGAGAAATAGTAGCGTAAAAAAAATTTGGTTTCAACGGGACTTACTTTGTATAGAAGAGTCTATTTAAGGAAAATATTTTTACATATACAGGGTGGTCCAGAAAACTGTGACATCATATGATGTAATATTTTTAATAGGACACTCTCTATTTTTTTCTAAAGCGCGTACGTGACCTTTAAAATCTGACATCCTTGCCTGCAGTAGTTAAAGAGAAATTCATTAATAAACTGAAAGTATCTTATATGGAGTATCATGTATTATCAATGCACAAATGTTTGATATCTCGTTATCCCTGGAAATTTGATATTGACGTTGTTTGCCAATCTTCTTGATATGATCTGAAGTGTTTTCCGGGCTTTGGAGCCGTGGGTACAATGGAATTTCTTCCTGGCGTTTCGTCTACAGCTGCGACAGACATTATATCAAAAGTTTCCGGACGTAAACTGATTCGACTGAGGTTACCTCCGTGCAGTGATACCAACTCGAAAATTTAAATTCGCCAAAAATGCTCCCAGGGAGCGCTCGTATCTTTGAAAATCCTTTCTGTAATCCTCGAGCGATTTGCATGACGTAATTAATAGCATTTTTGGCTTGATGTGCTAGAGCAATCCGAGAGTATCTCTATTTTCTACTCTCTGATCAGATTTTCAAGTTAGAAATGTTCGCAAATTGCTCTAGCGCGGCAAACCGAAAATGCTATAACACAAAAATTAAATGACAAAACTTCTGAGAATTTACTTTGAAACTTTTTATTCAATTTTTTTTTGTCTACACCCACAAGCTAGTATTTTTCATCGGAAAAGACAGTTTTGGCTCCACTTTTCTTTTAACAATGGACACCTAAATAATGGCGGCAATATCGGCCGGAACTATAAACTTAAAATGAGTCAAATTTTTTTTAACTCTCAATGGTTCTTTTCAATTGGTTTTTTCAACGTTCAGTGATGAAAGTAAAATTTAAATATTTGTATTTTTAACTAAAAGAAATGTGCAATAAAATTGTAAAAATTTAGTAAATATTTTTGAAAAACGTAGAAATTGCTTTTAAAAATGTTGAGTCACTAGTGATGTCTAAAAAATAATACAAAATGTTTGCATTTTAAACTTAGAATTAGTCAAAATTTTTTTTTGTCTATGTTTGACTTTTATGGATCTTTTACCTTCCTTGTAAAGGTTCCATCATCCTCTCACTGAAGTTTGTAAAGAATTAAAAAAAAAAAACGTTGCACGTAAACGTAAACCTGAAAATGAGTTTAAGCTACAAGGTATAAAATTGGGCATTTCTTTATTCTTTAGGTACGTTTTAATAACAATTATCCTATACTGTCTGAAAACTTATACACTGGGGCGGTACCTTATACGCTCACCGCAGTTACCACATCCTAAACGTGTACGAGTAATATCTATTATACCATATTTTATGTAATAATTTACTAACAGCAAAATATATAAAGAAATCATATGGGGATAATAAAACGGTATAAGTACCTATCAATCTTGTTGACTAATTGGCTCAACATTAGTGTAATTAATATCGATCCATTCGTCCTCGAATGCACTTTGTGTTATTATCATATCTTTCAAGGATCCATAACATGATATTAAACAATTAAGAAGCGCATTAATATAAAGTGAGTCACACGACGTCTTTAAAACGATAGCTATTAAGACAATAACCAGTGTAAATAATAAATGTGTTGGTTTGAACGTTTGTTCACTTCCTGTGTGCTGTTTTTGTCTCCATCAGTACTTTTTTTTATGTCTCATTTTCATGGTGTTATTACCAATTAAGAATTAAGGCACCATAGACATTAGACACACTTAACTTTATGCAATAGCTTTGCTTTTTTATAATTATATTATAATGTATTTTTATTACTTATTTAGGTTGCTCTACTAATATAGACAAACTTACCTTTTATTCCTTTAATTGGGCTTCAATAAACAACCCCTTCACCTATAGCAGCACATGATGGATAGATAATTCACCCAACAAAACACTTCACATTCTCATATTTTCTTAATCCATAACAAAGACATTTTTTCTCATTTTCTCAGTTACATCGTAGCACTAAATCACAAAAAAAAATCGTATTATCATGTACGAAAGTTCAAATACGCACCGAGGGTACCATCCAACAGTGTATAACCCGGTTATCACTTCGTTCCAACATTCATTGGTTTATTAGTTTTATTGGTGCTACAGAGTAGCCCAATAGTAAATATTATGCTAGCGGTTTACGCTGATTTAATGCAAAAACAATATTTGGTCGCTTTTTTTCTGTGTCAGTATAAAGAAATAACAATGTGGGTGTATGAGGTGAGAATTTGTTTGTTGAAGAATTGAGAAACAGTTGTGTTCTTTAGGGTAATCAAGTGGTAATGTATAGTTCAAATAGCGCGAGAGTGCTTTCATCAATCAACTTATTGGAATTTAAAAAAAATAAAGTAAAATGCTCGACATACCGATACTTTTTTAGTCATTTTTTAATCGCCCTACTTGACCGACTTGAATTTTCTAATTTTTAGTTTCTTGCAAAAATACATTTTTGAAAAAAAATAAATGAAATTTTGCTCAGAACTCTTTAAAATGCAAATTTGGTATTTGTGAGAACGCCAGGTTAGGATTAAGGCCAAAAACGGTGCAAAATGATTAAATTCTTATAACAATTCAATTTTGAGGTATTTTGAGCTAAGATTATGGCGAAAATTGGTTAAAACTAACTCAAAACTTAAATTTTGAGACAATGTGCGTCAGTTTTAACCTGCAGCAGAACTTCATCTACCGACTCACAGGTAGCAGCGCCGAAACTTCACCCACCGACTCACAGGTGGCGGCATTAGTCGAAATTCTTCGTAACATCACACCGCCTTTCCTGCCCCGAATTTGTCTTCAAATACAAGTGCCACCTATGAACTCTCACAGTTGCAAATACGCCAACGTTTCCATCTTTATTTAGATTTTCTTCAGGACTTAATTCAGTTTGAGAAGTCAATGTCACCTAAGCTATGTGTATGTCTTCTACCGGACATAACACAAAAACAAAACAATCAATCCACAAATAGACGACCACATGAGTTCAGGACAAATCAAACACCAGCCGCCAAGAACAAAACAAACGATGGAAACCGAATTAAGCCCTGAAGAAGATCTAAATAAAAATCGAAACGTTGGCGTGATCGAAACTGTGAAGTAGCTTCTTATTGGTCCTACACCCGCTATCTACAGTTCCATTGCATTAGAAGGGACACAAAGCATACATAAGTTCAATTTTAGGTCACAATGTTTTTGAAAGAATGAAAACCCAAAAAAAAGTCCAATTTGGATCAATGGAAAAAAATAATAAATTGCAAAAATGTGCAGAAAGCGTCACATAGAAGAAATCCAAAGGAGGGGGGGGGGGGGGTATATTACGACTTTTTTTCTCAATTCTCAACTTTGATCGTCTGTAACTTGAGAACGCCTGGATCGATTGGAGTGAATCCAACTGCTTTTTCCTCTCCATGATGTCCTCTTTCACCTCCCACCATACGGAAGTTCCGCAGGAGCAGTATTTTCGGAGGTAGACCCCTTCAAAAGTCAATTTTTAGGCACTTTTAGAATCGCGTTTTTGGACCTCTTTAGAGCTTAATTTCATTCGAATTGAGTTTGTTACGTTCTTAGGAGATTGCAAGCGTGCCATTCCCATTAAAAAGAGCAAAAAAATTTTCCCGGTATTTTTTTAAAAATATCCAAAGGGGTGGGGACTTTTTTCTGAAAATGGGAGGGGGACTTTTTTCTGAATTTTCAAATTTGACCGCCTGTAACTTGCGAACGCCTGGACCGATTGCAGCGAAACCAACTGTTTTTTCCTCTTCTCGATGCCCTCTTTCACCTCCCATCATCAGAAGTTCTGTAGGTTCATATTTCCCCAGATAGAAGTTCCATTTTAAGCATTTTAGAATCGCGTTTTTGGACCATTTTTAAAAAGAACCCTTTAGAGGTTAATTTCATTCGAATAGATTTTTTTACGTTCTTAGGGGATTGCAAGCGTGAGATTCCGATCAAAAACAGAAAAAAAATTTCGAAATTTTGTCAAAAGGGGTGGTGTTGCCGTAAAGGCACCTTACAAAGCGAATTAGAATCAGCGATTATAACCAGCAAGCAAACCCGAGGACGTACAAAAAAGGACTCCTACCTTATACGATCCGTTGAATATTGAAGAGAGCCCTCTTATGCAGTTCTCTGTCTGGATATACTGGTAACTGGTTCGATAAAATGGATTAATAACACGATCCGAGAGTAGTAGGGAACGACCGCGAAAGTAAATTAATGATTCCGTAACCGGGGGTATTACGATTTTTTTTTCTCAATTCTCAACTTTAACCGCCTGTATCTTGAGAACGCGTGGACCGATTGGAATAAAACCAACTGTTTTTTCCTCTTATTGATGTCCTCTTTCACCTCCCACCATCGGAAGTTCCGTGGGAGCAATATTTTCGGAGATAGACCCTTCATAGTTCGATTTTTAAGTACTTTTAGAACCACGTTTTTGGACTATTTTTTAAAATAAAACCTCTTTAGAGGTTAATTTCATTCGAATTGAGTTTGTTATGTTCTTAGGTGATTGCAAGCGTACCTCTCCGATTAAAAACAGAAAAAAAATCCCGAATTTTGAAAATTCCTAAGGGGGGGGGGGGGGGGGGGGTTATTACGACTTTTTTCTCAATTCTCAAATTTGACCGCTTGTATCTTGAGAACGGAAGTTCCGTAGGTGGAATATTTCCGAAGATAGACCCCTTCGGTGGTCGATTTCTAGGTCTAACACAATCCGGAGGTACGGCCATTAAAACAATATAACAAAAAAAGTGTCGATGTGGTTGGGATGTTGAGCACTTTAGTTCCAAACCGCTTTTTCTACTTTGTCTCCCCTTGTACCAGAATATTACCCCCAGACAGTGCGAATTAGATTACTGATTGGTAGATTGTAAATGTGGTTTTTAAATTTGAAAAAATACCAAAAAAAAAAACAAACATTTCCGAGTAATAACGAAACTGCCAAGGTTTCGACTCCTATTTTACGTCATCATCAAGGTTAACCTACTAAAATAGCAGATATTTTTATTGCTAAATAAAAAAAAACTTTTTGTTAAAACTTCTTTTTAACGTTTTATATTATTTATAAATTGTTAAATATTAACAATGCTTTAATAATTACATAAAAACATGAAATTTACTTTGTACTGAAGTATACAATTAGTAGTGTAGCATAGCACTTTTTACATGGTTCTACTATTTATTAGGCGATCGCTGAAAGGCCCGAGTCTACAAGTAAATAAGGCTTAAGCCCATCCTTTTATCATCATCTGAATTCGCCTAAAATAAGCCGCCCATGCAAAAAGTCCCTTTTACGGTTATAAATAACAAAACAGCAGCTGAAAGTGCCATCACAATATAAATTTATAGTAATAATTAAGATCGATAAGTAATAAATCAACTTAAAGCACCATTAGCGATTAATTGTTGACACAATCAACATTGTTAATAGTTCTACGAGACCAAGTTGAGAATCACGAAGGAACAAATTAAATTTAATACTATTGCGAGACTAATTACAACTATTAAAAAACCTTCATTTTGTTTTGATTTAGAATTTACATTTTATTATTATTATTATTCTTATTTAGGAATTTTGATATCCACAAACAGGCCTTAAGTTTGTCAGATATGCCCCGATCAACAGTATACATTATTTGATAAAACGCCTTTGACGGCGTCATTGGAATTCTCTTAAAATTGACAAACTATTATTACAGATGCAAGTGGCGCCCTCGGACGACGGCAGGTGCTTCCACTAGGGCATGCGAGATAATAGTGAAGTGAAACAAAGCCAGTTTTCTGCCGAAGTTGTCGCTTTCCACAGACAGATGGCCGAGATTCGTATCTATACTGTCTGGGAACGAGGTTCAGCAGAGTATAAAACTCATTTCCCTATTAAGTAGAGAAACCATAGACCGGTTTCGCTCTAATTAGAGCTCATCAGTATGGTATACCTCAAACCTGGCATAAATAGGAGTTCGAAAAATACTTGGTCTCCTCTCTTGCTCAAAGCACTGGGTATGTACGCAAGTGGCGCCATCGGACGGCAGGTGCTTGCACTAGGGCAGCACAGAGATAATAGTGAAGTAAAACCAAGTCAGTTTTCTGCGGAAGTTGTCGCTTCCCACAGACAGATGGCCGAAATTCGTATCTACACTGATGAACTCCAATAAGAGCGAAGACGCTCTATGGTTTCTCTGCCTGATAGAGAAATGAGTTTGATACTCTGCTGAACGTCGTCACCAGACAATATAGGTACGAATCTCGGCCATCTGTCGGTGGGAAGCGACAACTTCAGCAGAAAACTGGCATGGTTTCACGTCATTAATATCTCGCATGCCCTAGTGGAAGCACTTGCCGTCGTCCGATGACGCTACTTGCATACATACACAGTGCCTTGAACAAGGGAGACCAAATATTTTTCGAACTCGTCTATATTTCTGTCAGGTTCACAGCTCCAATAAGAACAAAACCGGTCTATGGTTCCTCTAACTGATAGATAAATGAATTTGATACTCTGCTGAACGTCGCCGCCAGACAGTATAGGTACGAATCTCGGCTGTCGGTGGGAAGCGACGAAGTCTGTGGGAAGCGACTTCGGCAGAAAATTGGTTTGGTTTCACTTCACATATTATTATAGATGTGGTACAATAAAACAATTTGCAGCCCTCAATACAATAATTTTCTACCCTCAATCCAATATGATATTAGCAGACGAGAGTGCTGCTCTCTTAAATCTTATTATACGTCTTACTAAAGTACAGGTGCGAAAAATTGATAAATCCTTAGAAGCTACAATTTCATTATTTATGTTTTATAGTATTATTTATAATGACGTTTTTATACATTTATATATATAAAATAATTAATATAATATATACTTTTTAATGATAACAAAGGTAGAAATATTTTTTTTTAATTGTGAAGATTCAAAGTAGTTCTATTGGGGTTTAATATTTTATTAAAGCTATAAAAACGAGATTTTGGCTTACGTGTCTTTTGCTAGAAACAGGTATATGTTATGTCCCTTTTAGTGCTTTAGGCAATCGAAGATGAACAAATATACATGTAACATTACTAATCTCACAACATACAAATAACTTCGTAAATAAATCCCTAATTGTCGTTTCTTAACCTAACAATCGACGCTATTAAAGTACCTTAACGCATAATCGAATATAACCATATTTTCGAAACCTATCTCTACGTCGATTACTTTAATTTCAATATACAACGCAAGGTTTCAATAATATTATTTTTGATAACTTACCGTTCTCTGGGCACCTAACAGGGGGGTTTAAATAAACTTTTAGTTTTCATATGGACTTCAATTATCTCTAATTGCACCAATAATATTGGGCTAAAAACTAGGTATTTTCCCAGAAACACAACATAATACTTTGTGCTTTTTACGCTCTATAAACTTTCGATTTTGCTCCTAAAAACCAGCCCTACTCGCTTAGTCAGGACTTCCACTCTTTCAGCTTCCTCATCGACACTTTTTTTAACCTCGAAACGGCCGAAAGTACCTCTCCGTCTTTGGCCTGCTCTTCGTCCGACAAGGTCTCGCCTTCTGAGTGCACCTCGCGCGCCTTTTTCGGACTCATCGCCAACGAACTCAAATCTTTGTCGGAGTGCAGTTTACCTCTCGGCGGGGGTAAATGAGTCTTTCCCGAGTGCTTCGACGTTGTCGGGTCGCTTAACGCCACCTAAAGAGGGCCCGTGGAAAGAAAAATTATTTTGAAAATATACTGTGACAGTTAACAACTTTATGAACACACATGATGCGCAAGACCATTCATATTATATTGTTACGCCCGACCGTCGCTCCACAGAGATTCGGGCCGAAGCGGCAACGCCGAGCGCCGACCGCGACCCCATCTAGACTAAACAAGAACCGGGAACAGTCGCCTCCGTTCTCGAAAGTACCTCGAGAGCCGCTACGTGTGCCAGCTACCTGGAGTTTACGTCATTACTTTTCCTCTTGTCCTAAAGTTTTTTTCTAGTTTCCAAATTTTGATGACACTTATACAGTGAGAGTAGAAAAAATTGCTTTTTCGACATCAAAATGCTCAACTATCTTTATTGGAATACCCTGTATAATGCAACACCAAAATTAGGAGTCCTGTCTAATATGAGACACCAATCAATCTCGGACGTAAAACTTGAACTTTTAGCTGCGAAAAATTGATATCCCAATTTCAATTTTGGTCGATTCTTATACAGAGGAAGTAAAAAAAATCGCTTCATTTGACATCAAAATGCTCAACTATTTTTTACGGAATAAAATCCTGTCCTAACCTGAACTAACCAGAATTATGACTCCTATCCAAGGTAGCCATACACCAATAGAGATTGAACGTGAAACTTGAATTTTAAGCTGTCAAAAAAAAACCCCCGGTGCCGTTTTGTTTTTAACAATGTTTTTGCTTGGCGCATTAGAATTTTGAAGTCGAACGAAGGCTATTTTTTTACTCCCCCTGTAGAAGTGACGACAAAATTAGTCACACCCAAAAAAAATTTTAGACTAAGAGGAAAGGAATGACGTAAACCGCAGGTATAGTCTGAATAATCATCTTGTGGAATTACGTCATAAATCATGACGTGTCCTGTATATGACAGCACGTCGTTAATAAGTTTTTTCTTACTTCAAAGATTTACCTACGATTTTGATTTGATTTTACCTCGAAATTGACTGATTCGATCCATCATTAAACGCTCTCTCATATTTATACTCTCACCAACAAGCTGGTGTGGAGGGGCCGGGCTTCATCAAGAATTGTGCATTCTGTAGGATGGCTCAAGTTGGCTGATGGATCTACGAAGGCTCAGATATTGTTGGTGAAAAAAAATACTTGTTTTGATTGATGAATACAGCATGCAATTTCATTCGCCATTCATCCATTCTCCAACCAATAGCGTCAATGCAGGTCAATCAGATACGTCATTTTCGATGCGCAGTATCTCGCCAAAGACGTCACTTTAATACAGAGCGGTCAAAAAAATGTCCAAAGACAATTAAGGAAAAGTGTCTAAAATAGTAAGGTAGTTTTTTGCGATTATTACGAAAACTATGGAGCGGTCCAGCTTCGGTGGTATATAGGCAACTAGAAGATGTGGAGAGAAAAAAAAAATCAGTTATTAGTTTTGGTTTAGCTCTTATACCGAGTGAGCTACAAAAGTTTTTCTGTGCTGCAATTTTTGCCAATTTTGGTGTACTTTTCTCTCAGGGAGGTAGTAGACACATGGGCCCTTGATTGTGCCAAAAATCAAGGGCCTAGCTTTGAATTTGAAATTTTGACGAATGTTTAAACTTTAAATTTCAAATTGCCACTTTGAGGTATATTTGTCCGGAGACCGTGCATCTAATCGAATGGTTTTCTATCCCAGGGGATACGTTGGAATGTTTTCTTTTTGGGACTTGGGAACCACTTTTAGCTGGGACGTCGTGAAATGGTCTTAATTGAATTTCGAAACGAACGATGCAAAATTTTTCAAATTTTGTCCGAAAATCCCGAATGGTTCCGATTCGCCAGCCACTAACTAGTAATCGGAAGCATTCGGCGGCCGCGCCCATCTACAACTGACAGCTGAAATTTCTGAAATGTAAACATTAACTTTAAAGCCTCAGACTAAGGAAAATCGGCCGAAAAGCGTGGAAAACTGTCTGGCCGGGGAAAATTTGAACATTTCTAGGAAGATTATTGGCAAAATGCCCGGTCCTCGAGGTCGTTTTCACAAAGATTGGTCGATTTGAAAATTTCATGTCGGGATTCATTTTTGGCTGATGACGTCGAAGCCAGACCACGCGGTTCTCGCCCAGACAGTGGCGGTTACAAATTCGGGCAAAAATGTTTTTTCGATTTTTCGGCAGACATGGGCGTAGTTATTTTTCTTTTTTTGCCATTTCTTCCGTTTTCCCATAAGAAACACATTGAGCAACGCTTTTTAAATGGGACAATATTGATTTCGTCATAAATAAAAGATGGAGGCGAAAAAAAAATGGCCGCCGTAGACAGGGTAATTTAAAAATCGGGATATCTCAGAAACGAATAAAGTTAGAGAGCTGAAATTTGGTACCATGGTTCATTAGGGAATGGACTGCAAGTTGCCATGGGTGGAAACCTTCTTTATGATACCAAACCCATGGGTACCATTAACGAAATTTTGCATATAAGTTTTCACGCTTTTGCACGTGTATTTCCCATAAGAAATACATTGTGCAATGCTTTTTAAATGGGACAATATTGATTTGGTCATAAAAAAAGATGGAGGCAAAAAAAAATGGCCGCCGTAGACAGGGTAATTTAAAAATGGGGATATCTCAGAAACGAATAAAGTTAGAGAGCTGAAATTTGGTACCATGGTTCATTAGGGAATGGACTGTAAGTTGCCATGGGCCGAAACCTTATTTATGGTACTAAACCCGTGGGTACCATTAACGAAATTTTGCATATAAGTTTTCACGCTTTTGCACGTGTATTTCCCATAAGAAATACATTGTGCAATGCTTTTTAAATGGGAGGAATATAGAAAGGGTTATATTTAGGGTACCATTGATGGTACATGGTTCAAATTTGGATGGTAGGTACCTACGGGGGTATTATAAATTGTAATATAGTTGCCGTAGCTATCATAGCTACAGTAGCTGAGTACCGTTGATATTTAGAGAACTGTTAATGATACATGGTTCAACTTTGGATGCTGGGTGCCCATGGAGGTACCATGAATGGTAATATAGCTCACATAGCTATATGTAGCTGACTGTAGCTAGGTTTTAGCTGTTTTGTGAACCGATGGTGATATCGACTTAAAATTCGAATGGTAGTTTTCCCTTATGTAAATTTCGCTAAAAATGACATTTTTAAAAATCCAAGATGGCCGCCTAAAAATTTTTGGTTTTAAGCCGATATCTCCGGAACGGTTTGAGCTAGAAAGCTGAAATTTGGTACGTGGCTATTTTATGGGACGGGCTGGAGGTCTCTAAGATCCAGAACTTTGCCGCGGGTACCCAAGGTTCTATTTTGGAAACTTTTTTATTAAAATGACACTTTTTTGCTACAACTTACTGACTGTTGCTAAAGGGCGCTGAAACCAAACATATCCGACGTTTCGACTTTATGCTTACTATACGCCATCATCAGGGTATTCTCTTTTATTGCGAATATTGCTTTGTAAATGTGCCACGCCCAATCAATCAGCTTTTCGTATATGACTGACAAAATAGCTTTAACGAAGCCCATTCAACTGGTACTAACTGTTCGATTTTATCGTTTTTAGGTTCTGAGATTTGACTGATTAAATTTCTCATTTATAGGGGTAGAGTGACATTTGCCATTTATGAAAATAGAACAACAGTGACTCTATTAAGTGTGAGTCGGCTCAAATACTGCTCAAAACGTTAACTACAATTTTGCTTAGTGTCATAACAGTCTTATAGGAAGTGAAAAACTGTTAAAATGTTGTAAAATTTACCTAATGTTTTTATTTGATGGAACATTACGTCAACTAATTTAAAAACCTTGAACGACAAATTAAGCAGGTATTTTGTGGTCGAGAATGCTCTATTCATCGGTGTCAATAGCATCGTTATACCACGTTCAGTTTTTGAATTATATAGATATAAGTATTAAAATGTCGATAAAAAGTGGAAAAATAACGTTTTTGGCGCCATTTTGAAGGGGAAGGAAATTACCGAAAATTCCAAAATTGCAAATTTTTTACATATTTTTGGTCCCCTCTTTCATATGAGACTATTTTTGATAAAATCTATGACAATCGATTTTGGCTGAAAATTTTCACAACCTACCCCCTTTGAAAATTTTGAAATTTTTTCATTTTTCTGTTTATCTTGGAAACGGTAAGGTTTTTCGATATGCCGGTTAATATGATGTATAAAGAGGTCATCAAGGGCTATCCGATGCATGTATCAGAAAGAAGCTAGCTTTCACGGTTTTTGAGAAAATTAAAAAAAAGTGCAAAAGTTGTACCTTATTTTTGGGCCACCCGTGCTCAGTTACTGTTCTAGTCAGAGCTTCGAAGATGGGCTCTACGTGTAGCTCTATTCTTCTACTTCCTTAGCTGTTCTTATACATTTTTTGATAAATCGTCATCGAAACGAGATATTAGCTGTTAAATGCAGCAATGCACGATTTTTATCTCAAAATTTAGTTTTTTGGGCCAGTTTGAGAGCCCCATATGTTTAACATAGAATTTTCTATATGTGTCATTTAAATCTATAGTAATCGATTTTATTTGTTAGTTCGAGTCGTTTTATAATGATAAGGACGTTGATTTCTGTTTTAGATAGTATAGGGTGGCTCAAAAAATGATGCGGGAAGCTAATATATGCTAATAATGCAGAAAAGGTTCATAAGCAGTGTGTATTTTACATAGAAAGGGTGGACTATTTAGTACGTAGACAAGCCAGAATAAAATGTTAGATATAGGCGATGAAAGAGTTATTAAAACTTAGTACAAGGAGTCTGATGTTGTCAGATATTAGTAATATTTACTGCAGAACATTTCCTTCGCCATTTTATCCACAAATTGTTAAAAAACACTAAAATTATTGTACTTTTTTTGCTCCTCTTATAGCTTTTGGGATAAATCCTCATTAAAACGCGATATAAGCTGTTGAAGGCTGAAATTCACGATTTTTATCTAAAAATTTAGGTTTTTGGGCCAATTGGGGAGAGTCTCATATGCTTAATATAGAAATATCGACTTCTCCCATATAAATCAATAGTAATCGATTTTATTCGTAGGTTATAGTAGTCGTATAATAAATAGGGCATATATTTACGTTTTGGATAGTATAGAGTGTCCCAAAAAAGTGTTCAGAGTTCTACAGTGTTCACAGTAATCTAGAATTTTAGGATTTTTTCATGTAAATTGATATCTGTTAATTTATTGCGTAAGTTTCAGTAGTTTTATGATAAATAGAGCGTTGATTTCTGTTTTAAATAGTATACGGTGTCCCAAATAATGCTGCACCATTTAACTTTAGTTTTTTTTTGTTTAACAATACTTTTTTGGCGGTTTTTTATTCTCTTATTATAAATAGCGCTTTTGGTTTCTGATTTAGATACTATAGGGTGACCCAAAAATTGACAAATATTACATTTTTAGGGACATCTAAAGCTAGAAAACTGAAATTTCAATTGTAGATTCTGTTCACAATCACAAACAATATGTCATAAATGGCAACTTTGATATGTGTACTCGTGGTACAATTTTATATCTTTTTATGAATTTTAGCACGTTTTTTACCTGTTTACCTATTACTTAATATGAAATAAGGTATTTGAGACGTTTCGACATTTCAGTTACTTTTAGGTATCTTCAGGTTCTTTGTTAATAATTTTACGGCAGTTTGGGCTACATCTGAGGAACGTTCGGATATTTCCTAAACTATGGGCGCCCCGCGCGCGTGGTCCAAAAAAAAAAAGAAAATGACGCGCGTGTGTGACAAAAGCACACCATAAACAAACCAACTCAAGAGTTTTGCTGACCAACTTGTAAACTCCGGGTACTGATAAATATCCCTCTGGGCTTTGGTGGATCTCAGGCTCCGTTGTTTTGTGCAAGTCGCGTTAAAAACAGATAGTATCCATGTCTTTGTAGATAAGTCAGATGTAAAAGGGGTCTTCCTGCATCTTTCTCTTTCATAAAATAATCTATCAAATTTAAAATAAAGTTCTGTTCCCGTTCAGAAAATCGAGTTTTCATTTTAAACGATAATAAAACAATGTGTCAGACTGATAATGAATCAATGTCAAACATTTTTTCGGCATTGTTAAGTGGCAGGTGGTACGCGACGTATGTTTATGACGTAATTTTGATATTTCATTCAGTTTCATTCACGCATGAGTTAGTGAGAATGGAAAATTATGACGAAATTCCACAAGATGATTATTCAGACTTTAGCTAGCACACTTGGTTTAAAAGTTTTAAGCATTTAAAATGGGTGAGTCTCGACTGGGACACCCTGTATTGAAAGTAGATAATACGCCACTTTCTAAGAAGTAGGTGAGTTATGACCCTCTCTCACCCTCTTATGAGGTTGATATTGATAGCTTGTCATATAGGGTGTGTTCATTTAAGTTCATAAAAGAAAAGGATGAAAGAATAAAAGTCCCTTTACTTTGCGATATCAAGCTGCAGAGTAGAGCGACAGCAGAGACGCAAAAAACCGCCCTGAGAAGCAAGGGCCACATCTTCCGCGAGATATGTCATGCCAAACCAGCCAAGCTGGCGAGGCTATGAGATATGAAAACAGGAAAGAGCGGGCACCAGGGAAGACTAGGTAGCAGACCGGGGATTTAAAGGCAACCGGGCCCTGACCAAAGCACAAACAGGGTTTTTTAGTGGGTAAGAATCCCACACTACCGGACAGCAGAGCGGCGCTGTCCGGTGTCTTGCCGAGAAGATCATTCTCTGTCAAAAATTCATAGCCTCCTAGATGACGTTTTCTAATAAATCCACCGTATAAACCTTTCACTTATTACTAACATCGAGTAGGCCTTGTATCTGACTGACATTTTTATCACATATTCTTAACACTAAGGTATAAACAAATGAAGATTTCAAAGGTAACGAGATGACAAAAATAAGCGAATGGGATATATAGAAGTAGCAAATAAATACTCTTACCTGTACGGGCACTTTAATGCTGTTACTGGCCACATTCCTAGCTACACTCAAACCGCG
The DNA here is from genome assembly GCA_951812265.1 of Taphrorychus bicolor. Lineage (NCBI taxonomy): Eukaryota > Metazoa > Arthropoda > Insecta > Coleoptera > Curculionidae > Taphrorychus > Taphrorychus bicolor. Next base: position 1,068,608 of record OX638302.1, on the reverse strand, counting down.
ACTGATCCGGTCCAACGTGGCCAGTCTCAAGGTCGACGTAATTTTGTTCTTCCTTAAAGACGTCGGTGTGGCGCTAGACCTATCCTGCAGGATAAATCGACCGATGGTTTGCCAGGACGATTGAGCGCTGTAAACGTTCTCGTAGTCCGCTAACGCTCGTTGTTGAATATTGTGCGAGGCACCGCCCCACTCCAGCTCCTCGACTATAACGAAGTTCATGGGTTCCTCCAGACGCCTGGCTTTTAGCAGCGCCTGGGCTAGTACATCTTGTGCGCATGCGTTTAAAGGTACCTAAAGCAACTTAGAGTTAGTTTAGAGAGTTAGGAATAGTATATATTATATACCAAGGTTGTGACGTACATTATAGTGACCCGAACGTCAAGTTTAAATTCCGAAGACCGTGACAATCTAAGGTCGTCAACAGAACTTTGTTTAATGATGTTCCCTGTTATAATCCACGAGCGATTTATGAAGAATATATGATGGCGGACAATACCAACCTAGTCCATATCACTTCCTCTTCTAGACCAAAAGTGACGCTGAAATTTTTATTTACATGGCACTTTTGTGATGGCTAATAATTGCCTAAGAATATAGGTATACCCAAATGGTACTCGACGTTCTTAAAACGTCGAGATAAGAGACGAATCAATCCGGGACGTCCTGGACCTGACGCGGACGTTTTTGAGACGTCCATCATAGAGCAGAAAAGCAACAACCTATAGCGGAGTTTTGAAAAACCTTAGTTATCGGATCTTTTACAGGCAGATGTTTTGTCTAGTGTTTGTCAGCGCTTGTAACTTGAGAACGCCTGGACCGATTAGAGTGAATCCAACTGTGTTGTCCTCTTCTTGATGTCCTCTTTCACCTCCCACCATGACCAACGAAAGTTCCGTAGGTGCAATATTTCCGGAGATAGACCCGTTCGGAGGTCGATTTTTAGGCACTTTTAGAATCGCGTTTTTGGACCATTTTTAAAAAAAAAACTGTTTAGAGGTTAATTCCATTCGAATTGAGTTTGTTATATTCTCAGGGGATTGCAAACGTGCCATTCCGATCAAAAACAGCAAAATTCCGAATTTTTTTTTAAAATCTCCAAAGGAGAGGGTGGTGGGGGGGGGGGTATTACGATATTATCATTCTCGGCAAAAAACTCTGGCCCATCCTGCATCACTTGCCTTGCTCAAGCAATCAACATATTAAAAATCCCACAAACATGTTCCATCGGTTCCTGATTCCGTCACAGGAAGGGGAGTAATGTGGCGTCCTCTGCACCGACTCACTGACAGCACACATCCTTCGACCACTGAATCACAGGTGGCAGCAGCAGCAACATCCACAACATTTTCAAACGAGTTCTTCAAACGCTTATATGACGTTGCGTACTGTTTGAGCATAGATACGGGGTGTTCATTCTAAAACTTCATCTAGTTGGCTGTGAAATGTCAAAAGAATAGGATGGAGAAACAAAAGTCCTATTTATTTTGATTATGTTAACCTTTTCTGCCAAAATTTCATAGCCTGCTAGATGAATTTTTATAATGAACACCCCGTATATAAATAGTAAGCCTCTATGAATAATTGTTTTTCATAATTTGACCCGGGGAATAGTTTATTCAATTTCGTCACCTTTTTTTTACTTTTATTACCCACCTTGAGAATTGCGTACGGGATTTCAGGCGATACGTTGTAGATGCACACCAAGAAGGTATCGTTTTCCTCCCAGGCGTTGCTGAGCGCTCCGTCGGACTTTCTAGCTTCTCTAGCCCGGTTGGCCACACTTCTTATAGACGTCAGCCAAGCCCTGCTACTCGGATCGTTGCCCATTCGCTTCAAAATGAACTTGCCCTCCCCCTTCCACTGGCTTTGGGCTTGCAAAGGCCGCTCGTGCAAATCCAAAATTCTCTGAGTGGCCGGCAAGTTATGGTCCTTCTTCTCCCAACCTAGAATTAATTTTTGTGCCTTATACTCTTTATTAACGGCTGTATTAATGTACCAACCTCTGGCTACTTCCTCCACCAAAATGTAGTCGTTAACTTTCTCCAAGGGTATATTAGCTTTTTGCAGACACAAGAGGAGAACCTCTTGCGTTGTGGACTCTTGGGTGATTTTCAGTATCGTGGACGGCTCGTCGGGAATAACTCCATATACCATCAAGAAGAACATTTTTCTTTTGACGCATATGGGAGTTCCGGAAGTTGCTGAAAATAGTGAAACTGGATAGGATGTTTATCAATTCGGTAAGCTTCTGTTTATGGCTTTAGCTCGTTTGTCAAGAACAGTTTTATGAAGTGTTTTTAACTGATGAACTTGATGACTAATACTTACCAACGTAGCTGTCAGGTTCCTTGGAATCGCTTTCCACCTGTGCGTCTTCCCGATTTTCGGTATTTTCCAAACTTTCTTCTTCAATTCTCGAATATATGAACAGAGTGGACATGTTCAGGTATCTGTTTTGAGGGCTCTTCAAGCTGAAATGGGAACATCGTTACCGTCACATTCCTACTAGTTATATACGTACTATGAGCCTCAATCTTTTGGCGCGGATTGGAAACCAAAACCAGGTCGAATTTTTGCTAATGCGCAAATCTTTATGCATAAAGACACGCTTAGCGTTTTCGTATAGCAGCTCTAGAGCGCACTGAGACTGTTCACATCCTTTGTTTTCTTAATAAGAATATAAAGATGGCAATTACTATCAGAGTTTCTCAAAATCTCAAAACAGCCGGCGGATGCGCATCTGTTGCTTTTGGTTTTTCGAGTTGCACTTTTTAATGTAACGTTTATGGTACATATTCAATTGTTAAATATATGGTTACCATACCAGCTTTTGATTAAAAATGAACTAATTTGAAACCATCATTACATCCATCCCTTGAGTTAGCAAAGAATAGACATACACTCATGAAGAACGCTATTAGTGCCAATAGTTGTCATTTTTTGCCAATACAATTGCACTTCTTAAATCAAAATCATAACGAAGTCGAGGCACGTAAAAGTTATTACTTCTGAATAAAATGGTGAATGCGTCATGTGTTAGTAGTAACACATGGATGAATGGAATCGATTTCCATTTGCGCGTTTTCCCAATTTTTTGTATTTTCTAAACTTTTCAATTCTTGAATAGGTATACGAACAGACTAGAGATGTTCAGGTATTTGTTTTGAGGGCTTTTCAGACTGAAATAGAGACACACTGTTACCAACACTTATTTACTTCTATCCTTTTCACGCAAGAATTATTACTTCTGAATGAGATGGTGGATGCGCCATGTTTTAGTATCGTCACAAACAAGTGTGTGTGCTAGATACAGACGCCGTAAATGTCTATACCCATCAGAGACCTTTAACTACTAGATGGCGGTACAATTTTTTACCAACAATAAGTTGTCACGTTTGCCAACTTTTGCGAATACAACTGCGCCTACTAATAAATCAAAATCATATAACTAAGTGCGCAAGGAATTGAGTGTATGAATGTACATCTGAATGACATGTGAAGTGAAACCAAGCCAGTTTTCTGCCGAAGTTGTCGCTTCCTACAGACAGATGGCCGAGATTCGTATCTATACTATCTGGAGGCGACGTTCAGCAGAGTATCAAACTCATTTCTCTATCAGGCAGAGGAACCATAGACCGGTTTCGCTTTTATTGCAGCTTATCAGTATGGTATACCTCAAACCTGACAGAAATACTAGTGTTCAGTCTTTGTAAATAAGATAGTTTAGCAAACTTGCAAATTGGCTAGGTTAGTGGCAACACTGCCATTACTCTCTCTCTTCAAAAAAAAAAAAAAATGGCTGTCGCCGTAGCCATCGTTTTGTATCGTTCTCGCTATTTATTAAAATAAAACCCGAAGTAGAAAAGCGGTTAGTTGTTTTCATTGCCCACCGATAAGAGAAAATCCTAATCATCATTCGGATGAAACAACTAGTTCGAGTATAATTTGGTCTCCTCTATTGCTCAAGGCACTGTGCACATATGCAAGTGACGCCATCCGAATGAGACGATAAAATATCTGATCGAGATGGTGAAACATCTGAATGAGATGGTGAATACGCCACATGTTAGCGTCATTGCAAACAAGAACGCACCGTAACTGTCTATATCCAGCAGCGCCTTCCAATTACTAGACACCAATATGCTGATACGACTTGTTACAGACAACAAGTTGCCAACTTCTTTGCCATCTTTGGCCAATACAACAGCACCTCTTAATAGATTAAAATCATAAATAAACAAGTCATAGTGCGCAAGGAATTGCTATATCTGAATGAGATGGTGAATGCATCACATGTTAGTGACATCACATACAAGAACGCACCGTAAATGCCTAGATCCAGGAGAGACCTTTATTTGCTAAACACCAACAAGGCTATACAACGTATTAAAAACAAGTTGTCACCTTCTTTGCCATCTTTTGCGAATACAACTGCAGCTCCTAATAACTAAAAATTATACAGCCAAAAGTGCAAGGAATTGTTACATCTGAATGAGATGGTGAATGCGCCAAATGTCAGGGTCATTACATAAAAGAACGTGCCATTAATTGTCGATATCCAGCAGAGACTTTTATTTACTAGACATCAACACGGCGATACAACTTGTTGCCAAAACGTAAGTCGTATTTCCTTTTCGCCATAAAGAAACTGCGATATTTTATCTTTGTCTTTTACTCTTGTATCTTGCAACAAGAGTAAGTGAGACAACCTTATGATACAAAGAGATGGGTAAAAAAACGAATGTTGGACATTTTGGCAATAGAGTCTGTTCTGAGCGATGTTTGTGTCTGGTCTACAAGGTGCAAGAACTCACCGTAAGTGTCTATATCCAGGCTTCAGGCAACGCAAAGGAATAATCCTCTGCGACAACAAATGGTTATTTGTAGCGTCCATCACAGTAAATCTCAGAAAGGCTAATTCTTGGAACATGACCCGGAAGTGAAATGTCTCGTTCCAGATCGGATTCAAGGCATTTTTTGATACCTTCAACAAAGACTGCATAAGCGCAACCTACTTTAAGGTCAACTTAACGTACAACTTTGGTTCGCTGCTTGGCACAATCCACTTGAATCCCGATTATTTCTACCTCGACGTACACGCTCAAGGATACGCTGTTTTGACACACGTATTGCCCTGAAAGGACGCTGATGACGAACTGTGCTGAGTGAATACCATCGAATTGTTTATCCCACGGATTGAACCTATAGTGATAAACAATGATTAAATGCACCTGTACCATTCAAGAAAGGTGTGTTCAATTTCGAGCCTCGACACCTTACCCCACCATTGTTAGTAAATGCTTTACCTTCGGTACATTACGTGACTCTTATCCCACATCACTCTAGGTTTGGTTACGTATCCGCATTTGCCGTTGGTTTCAAAGAGCGAGTTGTGTAGTTGCATGGCTGTGTCTTCAGTTTGAAAGTTGAGGGCTGTCATTTGAATGCCTAAAGCCGCACGCTGCTGGGTTAATTACCTTTTCGAGATTCAAATGCTTTTTGCTTACCAAACGACCAAAATATCACAGGATTGAAATTACTCGAATCGATCCTCATCGGAGCGGGGTAAGTCCTCATCAGTTGAGTTTGCGTGTGCGCAACCAAGGCGAGCGGTTGCTTTCTGCAGAGCTTTTTTGCCGTGTTTTCGTTGATGGAGGAGCACTGGTAGCAGGGATAGTTGATGTTTGGTCTTTGAGTTTTCTTTTCCTGATAATAAATTTAATTTGTTATTGAAATACAATGCTGTGATGCCAAGAGACTAACCTCGTTTTCGTATAACGTACTGTCTGACTCGCTACCTATGCCTGAAGTTGATATATTCGAAGCTGAGCTGCTGCCGGTGGTAACTATCGAACTTCCGGATACCGATACACAGGCCCTCTGCCTCTGCTTCACTGAACTGCTGGGTGATATGGTGTTTAAACCTCGAAATTTGATGGCCTAAAATAATGTTTCTCAACCAAATGCCAGCTTTTAACTACTAACACTAACCTGTACATACACCACCAAATCCGAGAGTTCCTTTGATATTTGACTGCCTTTTTTCCTCAGCTTATCATCCGTGGGCAATGATCTTTTTGTCGAACTAGTTTTGCCGTGCGGTCCATAAGGCCGAGGAGACTCATTGGGTGTTAATATTGAATGCATTATAGCCTTCTCTGTAACTCTCAACATTAGTACTTAGGGTCTGTATCACCGTAGAAAAATTACCATCGATATTATCCTCGTCATCTTCATCATCGTAGTCGTCATCGCTGAAGTCGTCATTGAAGGAGCTGGAACTGGCATTGCTGATGATCGAACTAGTCCTTCCTGGAACAGAGTGTCTCATGCTGCTTCCGGGTCTTATAGGGGTTGAAATAGCACTAAACGGAGCGGGAATTTCCATAGTTAACTTTTTGTTTTTGATTAGAATTCGATTCTTCAGCTGTTCTGGGGATGGCAGGCATGGTTCATCACTATAATCGCTGTCAAATAGAAAACTTGTAACCAAACGATCACCAAAGGTTCTCTGAAAATATGAAAGGTATAACAGAATGCTGGGGCTTAAGTAAAACGTAAGTACTTGAAAAATATGTGCCATCCTGGATTGTTGTTGCAAAGAACAATGATTCTCTATAGAAAGTATCACAGGATATGGTGAAGTAACAAAAGCATTCTTGCTAATAGTTTCTACGACAGCTGTGAAGGGAATCTTGGTGGTGAACGTATGTCCATGGTATATCATCGGGTAACCGTCTTCACCGTCCCAGCAATCCAGTTCGACACACCGGCAACCAGACAATAGCACCTGAAAACTGTACATTTCACAAACTGTTTTCGCTTGGCGAAACTCTAAGCTATCTCTCTCTCTCTTTAGTTCCCTTACCTGACTGTATAACTCTATGGACGATTCTCCCTTTAGCTGGTGCCCAGTTAGATAAGTGTTGTGAGAGGAGGCAATATAATACGTGGACAAGGGTCGACGCATGTCATCGTCTGCCGGTACTTCGCATTCAGGAATGAAGGCGTAGTTGTCTTTGTCCATAAGGTACCTGGCGAAGCCTTCGAACGACAGGCAATGTTGGGTCCTGAGTGTTGCATCAGGTTCGTGTCTCTGAAAGGTTCCGCTTTCTAATAACAATATTCCGGTACGGTCTCTGAAATAACGAATATCGGGCTTCGCCTTCGCCATTACATTAAGAAAGTTTGCCTTCGCCGTCGTATATTCGTAACTTTTTTTGTGGAATTTCTGACCGGTATATTAGAAGTCTCTTTATGATTTTCCTTTTATAAAACTATAAAACAGTGTGTAATTGGGATGAAAAAGGTACGCCAGTAATAGGGCTCAAGCACTCGAAAACCCCTAGATTGACGCTGTCGCGCCAGTGACGCCATCTCTGGAAAAATAGCAGTAATCGACTGTAATGGTAGCCTTATACCTATGATTTTCTTTTTACTGGATTAATTTGTTTTTGACACTACAACATAATGTGTAGATTGGGGTAAAGAGAAGTCGCCAGTAATAGACGCTAACGCGCCATCTCTGGAACAATACCAGTAATCAACTAGTGAACTAATCAGTGCCTCGATATGACGTTTATGGTTTTGTTTTTGCCAGATTAATTTGCGTTGCTTTAAATAACTGTAAAACTATGAAAAAATGTGTAATTGGAGAACAGAGAATTCGTCGGTACGCTCAAACCCTCGAAAATGCCTAAATTGACGCTATCGCGCGACTGACACCATCTCTGGGAGAATAGCAGTAATCGATTAATAAACTGTAATAGGGGTCTCATTATAAAGTTTACGATTTTCTTTTTATCTGATTAATTTGATTTGACTTTAAATAGCTGCAAAACTACAAAGAAAATGTGTAAGTAGGGTAAACAGCATACGCCGGTAATGGGTTTCAAGCAGTCGAAAACACCTAAGTTGATGTTGTCCCGCTACTAGTGCCACCTCTGAAAAAATAGCAATAATCCACTAGTCAACTGTAATGGATGCCTCACTATGACGCTTATGATTTTCTTTCTTTTTCCGGATTAATTTTTCTTAGCTTTAAACAGCTGTAAAAGTATAAAAATATGCGAAATTGGTGTAAAGAGAGTGGGCGATAATAGGACTCAAGCACTCGAAAACACCTAAATGGACGGTGTCGCACCACTGACGCCATCTGTGGAAGAATAGCATTAATCGACTAGTAAGCTGTAATGGATGCCTCACCATGACGTTTATAATTTTATTATCTTTTTACCGGTTTAATTTGTTTTGGTTTTAGATAGCTGTAAAAAAAAATAAACTTGTCTTGCCTTTAAACAATAAAAATATGTGAAATTGGGGTAAAGAGAGTGGGCGATAATAGGACTCAAGTACTCGAAAACACTTAAATAGACGTTGTCGCACCACTCGCGCCATCTGTGGAAAAATAGCAGTAATCGACTAGTAAGCTGTAATGGATGCTTCATCATGACGTTTATAATTTTATTTTCTTTTTACCGGATGAACGTGTTTTGGCTTTAGATAGCTGTAAAAAAAATTAAATAATGTGTAATTATGGTAAAAAGAATGCGTCGGTAATAGAGCTAAGAGTAATAGTCAACGTCAACTGTATTAGATGCTTCACTATGACGTTTATGATTTTCTTTCTTTTTTTCAGATTAATTTGTCTTGGCTTTAAACAACTGTAAAACTATAAAAATATGTGAAATTGGGGTAAAGAGAGTGGGCGATAATAGGACTCAAGCTCAAAAACACCTAAATGGAAGGCGCCACAATCGACTAATAAAAATGGCTGCGCCATATGACGTTTATATAGTTCATTTCACAAATGTCGACTCGTGTTTCGATCGATTTAGGAAAAGAATCTAATTAAATCGCCGTACGTTTATTTTAAATTTAGGCACTTTTGTAAAAAAAAAGTTGTTTTTGCCTTTACATTTCGCTTTCCCTTTAAAAAATCGCCTTCGCCATTACATTAAGAAAATTTGTCTTCGCCATTATATAAGTATTTCAACCGTATTTTTTCGGAAAACTGCTCAGTATTAAAAGAAGCAGTATTAAATGGAATATTGGTTCCACCTATTTCACGGATAACCACTCGTTGCCATCGAGTTAGGAGAAGAATCTGTATAAATTGCTATAGTTTTAATTTACTTTACACCTTCGTAAAAAAAATCGCCTTCGCCATTTTATTAAGAAAATTTACATTCGCCATTATATGCTAAATTCTAAATGGATATTTTGATCGGTATAGGAGAAACCCAAGTGAAGTTTTTTTTTATTTCAATTAATAGAAAGTATTTAAGGTAGGTACTGAGCAATATAATGGTCTGATCTGATTTCCTTTTTTTTTTTGAGTTAAATACGATGGGTCCTAAACCTAATTCTAAAACATGTATAATATCTCACTTACATTTATCAGCTCTTTAATTTCATCTTCGGTCTTCGTTTCCATCTGCCTTGTCTCCAAGAACTTCATAAACGTAGATAGAGTAATAACTTGAGAGTTATTGGTGTCAATTCCCGCGCAATTAGTAAAAATACTGGCCGCAGCGATGGCGTCGAAGACTTTTTTCTGCGTATTGACCACTTGGCCTTCCACTTCTTGCCTACTGTTTCTCGTTAACAATCCTGAAAATACGTAATTTAATTTTCTGTAGCGATAAGCAAATTGACTGATTAATGTAAATTGGCCTCAAACAGCAAATTTGTGTCCCCTCGAAAGTTCTTTTTGTTCTCTACCTTTCGGAGCGGAATAATAAACGTAAGTCGATTAAAAGTTCAAATAAAAGCAACAAAGGAAAGGGCACAAGCGTTTGATGTTTCGGGACGTTATTAAAAGATTAATGTCTTACCAAATTTTGTAGCTTTTCTGGAATGCTGCTCCGAGGTTTTCGATTTTACTCCGTTTATCTTAATAGTATTCACAGCCATACTTCTATAAGATATTGCTAACTGTTCGAATAAATCTCTGAGATCTTTCCGAATTAATAAACTGCAACAGAAAACAACATTGTCGGTAGTATAATTGGGTTTGGTTTTAAATTTGTGAGGGTTGGCTGCACTCGCTAAGCAAAAGGGAAAGGTCATAATTAATTACTTAAGACTTATCAATGTTAGTCGGTTATTTCGGGATATGGGCTTACCCGGGTCAAGAGATAGATAGGCTTATATAGGGCCTTAAATTGCCCTTGAAGTTTATCGACGCTAAATAATTAATTAATCCGGAACAAGAATTATTACAACTCACCTAAACGAACGAAACAACGTTACAAAATCTATGAAATCTAACTGAGTATCATACAAAATTGAGCCCACTCTGGGATGTCTGCCATGCCACAGGTGCTCAGTAGAACCATGTCGATCCCTAAAAATACATATTTTAGTAGACCAATCACGTTTTTCACTGGCTGCACTAGTGTATTTCTGTGTTTACATTTTATTTGAATTGATAAAGGATAAAAATATACTCGGTACGCACCAGTTTTGCTATAATACCTACCTATCGAATTTTGGTTGACTAGCTGACGTATAGGCCAGTTGGCCCAAACTATGATGGCGGGCCACGTCCGGCTGGTGATCGGCTCCGAAAGTGGTCGGGGTGGACTGTCTGTGGTGCGTTTGGTTCCTCCAGTAGCTGCTCTCCATGCACATCGTTGAGGGCTCCACAAAGGAGGACTTTAAACTCTTGTCCTGTCAAATTACCTTGTTAACACCTAAGATTGCTCGTGCCAGTCAAGTTACCTTGCTAACTTTGAAGGTTTGATTACTTAGTATTTGTTTTTTCTTTATTTTCATGGAGACCTCTCGCCTTAAGCCCGACGTCTCTCCGGATTGGTTGTTGCCTGGCTTTGTGCCGGCTAATGACCAGTCTCTACCGCCAAACGACTAAAGACAACAAGTTCTAGGATGAATATTAGAGATGCAATGCGTAGTAGTTTTTAGGACCGGGCCAAAAAGGGTACCCTCTATGAAAAATACTAGAATCGTGTAAGGTTTCACTTAAATTGGACATAACGACTTATTAAAAACAACAAGTTTTCAAGCATTTATTACAGCAACTTCTCCGTACAAAGAGAGACGGCTTTTTACAAAAAAACAAACGTTTATGTTGGGAAACAAACGGAAAGTTCATACTCAAGTAAGGTGACATTATGTATCTGTGATCTAATATACTAACCCGAATAGCATCCGCCGCCAACGGTCCGCAACAGTAACCATCCTCGTGGTACAATTGCAAATATTGTTCCCTTAACCATAGCAAACGTTTATCACAGAGGTTATTAAGCCTAGATATGCCACGGATTAGCCAGTACAGTCCGTTGTACCAAACCCTGAAAAGTATTTAATTCAGATACCGATTTATTTAAGATGCGAAACTTTATTCGGCATCTCATTTAAAGCCACCGAAATTTTAGGACGTTTTGAAAAAACCCCTACACGACTCTTGTCCCGATGGTGAGTGCGCCGTAAAGCTACGATTTATATTATAAACCAGGGGAAAGGTGACCATGACCTTGACCAGTGGCGACGAGTTTGGACTTGGCGCATTCACCATCGCGTCGAGGGTTGTGATACGATTTTCTGCAAAATGGGCCTTAGATTCTCATATGGAAATGTACATAAGAATCTACTATGTAAAATGACTATTAAAGGTCACAAGAAATGGATAACTATTAAAGTATAGTCCATTGTTCCAATCCCTGAAAACTAGTTAATTTAGATACCGATTTATTTAAGCGATTTTGCTAAAGATGCGATACTTTATTCAGCTTCTCATTTAAAGCCACCGAAATTTTCAAAGGTTTTGCAAAAAACCGTACACGACTCTTGACCCGATGGTGGATGCGCCGCAAAGCGACGATAAGCAGGTGACATGTATTATAAACCAGGTGAAAGGTGTACCATGACCTCGACTAGTGGCGACGAGTGTGGACTCGGCGCATTCACCATCGCGTCGAGAGTTGTGCTATTATTTTGGCAAAATGGACCTTAGATTCTCCTATGGAAATGTGCATAGGAATCTACTAAGTAAAATGGCTATTAAAGGTCACAAGAAATGGATAACTATTAAAGTATAGTCCATTGTTCCAATCCCTGAAAACTAGTTAATTTAGATATCGATTTATTTAAGCGATTTTGCTAAAGATGCGATACTTTATTCAGCATCTCATTTAAAGCCACCGAAATTTCCAAAGGTTTTGCAAAAAACCGTACACGACTCTTGACCCGATGGGGAAAGCGCCGCAAAGCGACGATAAGCAGGTGACATGTATTATAAACCAGGTGAAAGGTGTACCATGACCTTGACTAGTGGCGACGAGTGTGGACTCGACGCATTCACCATCGCGTCGAGAGTTGTGCTATGATTTTGGCAAAATGGACCTTAGATTCTCCTATGGAAATGTGCATAGGAATCTACTAAGTAAAATAGCTATTAAAGGTAATATGTGTGTAAAAGTACAGTCCATTGGACCAAACCCTGAAAAGTATTTAATTTAGATACCGATTTATTTAAGCGATTTCGCTAAAGATGCGAAACTTTATTCGGCATCCCGAATATTTAAGCCACCGAAACTTTAAAACATGGAATTTGGTTTCGCCGATTAACTTCGACCCAACTTTATCCTCAAACGAGCGGATATTAAAATTGGAGGGCAACCGCTTCATCATTCTCAAGTTTTGCAAAACAACAAAAACACTTTTTATTCAATGAGCGCAGAACATGATAATTACCTGCATTCCGCAGGAGGACAGACCACGTAAAGCAATCGGTTATCGCTAAGGCCGTTTCCGTGCAAAATTGTGAAAGCGCATTCATTCCCTGGTTCATGGTTTAACCCATAACGACGAGCTACAGCTGCTAACTCGTTATCTTTATCTACATCTCTACCTCCTAAATGTACCTCCTTTATAGACATTAAATCTAAAAATCTGTAACACGCATTAGCGGTTATAGTTGCCCCCTCGTAATAAAACTCACCCGTCATCCAAAGTGGTCATAGTGCTCTGCTCGCCGCTGCTCTGCAAGGCCAGTTTGGTCAGCAGTCCCGGCGCTAACGTTTCCTCGGGGTTAAAACTGAGATTAAAATCCTGCGAAAACGGGTCACCTTCGTTGACACTGCCGGCCTTCAGAGCCGACCAACTAGGTCGTACCCACGTCAAAACCGTGGACGATCGGTCTAAACGCAGATACAGGAAAGTCCCTTTTACCGTTGAGGGGGTCTGGTTCTCTTGGCCCTCCCACAGGACCATCGTGCTGCCATGATGCAGGATCTAACGTATAGAGATTTTATTTTTGGAGCTTTACGATCAAATTGGGAATTAAGGTCGACTTCGTGCCAACCCTTATCGTAAATACGTTCAATAATAAATCAGAGGAACGACAAGGCAAATGCCGTAGTATTAAAATGTAATGCGCCATTTTTGGCTGATAAATATTTGTGAGTCAATGAAAATATCGAAAGGAGGAAAGTGGGTCAAGGTCATCCGCTTTTATGCAGAAAAATGCACGTCTACGCTAATACCAATATCGAGCTCTGCTAAAAGGCTAACCTGCATTACGTGTTGGTCAATTTTCGTATGAGCCGAAGAGAGACACACGAAGCTGACTCCGTGATCATGAACCAGAGGTTGAACCGGATGGTAATCGTCCACGTCCACGTCGTATTCGCTCTCGGATTCAGAGTCTTGAGCCGAGGCCGCGGACAAAACTCGAGACTCACTGGGAACAGTTGACCTATACAAGAACAGTTAGAAAGAGAGAGAAAATTATCGAAAAAATATATACTGACTTTAGATAATTGATAAGGCTAACTGTAGGGCTCAAGCGGTTTCTTGTGTGGTAATGTTGATGGCACAAGGAGATATGGTCCATTACAGCTTGAGTTCGATAGATTTTCTCTAAGTTGATTAATCCCCCGGGTCCGATTTTTGTAAAGTGATGATCCTCACCGTTGTAGTCTGATATGAACTGCAAGAAAATTAATTGATTTCACCTTGAAATCACAGCTGAAATATAGTGGATATGGTAAGACAGTAATAGATCAATTGAATCAATTTTAGTACACGACTCTTGACCCGATGGTGAATGCGCCGCAAAGCGCCGAGACACGTATTCCTACTAGTTATATATTACAATAATACATTTTTTGCCATGAATTGAAAGCGTAGCGTCGAGTGACCCATGGAAACTAAAATCAGGTCTAACTTCTGGTAATTGTGCGCAAGCAAACAAACAGCGTTATCCGTTAACGACTCTAGAATAGACTAAAGCTATTCCTGTCCTTTGTTTTCTCAATAAGAATATAAAGATAGCAATACTCTCAGAGTTTTTCAAAACTAAGAGGTGGAGCTGGGCGGAGCTTTACAGGCAGCATCGGTTGCTTTTCGACCTGCAATGTTACGTTCATATTAAGTTCAATTGTTAATTATATGCGATATGCACGTGGCAAATAGATTAGGTGAGAGGTAGCAGCATGACCTTGTCCAATGGTCTCGCTTTTAAACATGACACAAGCTCCATCGCGTCGAGAGTTTTCTGCAAAATGGACCTTTTCGAAATCTAAAATCTATTTTGCAGAAAATTGCATAAGACTCTTGACACGATGGTGAATGCGCTGCAAAGCGTCGATATACGAATGTCATATAGATCATGAAAGAGTTGTATGTAGGTGACAGAGAAACCAGGTAAAAGGTGTATCATGACTTTAACCAGGAGCAACTCTTTGGACGAGGGGCTTTTACATTCATCATGTCGAGAATTGGGTTACGGTTTTCTGCAAAATGGGAATGTGCATAGGAATCTGCTAAGAAAAATGATTTATTAAAGGTAAAAAAAAATGAATAGAGGAATTTGAAATTGAAATGATCTTTTCTTGACGCTCAAATTCACCTGCCAAGTTTAGAAATCTAAGATACTAACTAAACTTTAAATTAAATCTTAAAACACTCTGTCAACCGCTTCAAAGAAATGGCTTTTGTTTTAAGGCTTTAAACTCTCTCAAATCCAAACAATTGCCACTTGTTTTAATGTATGTCTAAAATTGGATTACTTAAGAACTCTAAAAGGAGATACAAGCAAATCTAAAACACAGTTCAAACTACAGTAAGGCATAAAGAATAGTAGATATGTTAAGATAGTTCTTGGCCAATTTCAGTAATTTTAAGATGCAAATTTCCATAAGAGAAGCTGTTTTGCATACAACCATACGCGTCTCTTGATTCGATGGTGAATGCGCCGCAAAACGTTGATAAACCGGATGAAAGTCATGACCTTAACCAGTAGCCGCGCGTTTTGTTCAGGCGCATTCACCATCGGGTCAAGAGTTGTGCAACGGTTTTCTGCAATATGGACCATAAATCCTCCAATGGGAATGTGCATAAGAATCTACTATGTAAATCATATAAAAAAGGTAAAAATTATGGTTAGGATAGGGAACCACAGACAATAGAGAAATATGAAGTTGTCAGTTGGTTAATAAGATTTTCTCCTAATGTGGCGCCGAAATTCACCTGCCAAGTGTAGGAATATGAGTTTTAAATTTAGATAACATTTTAAAATACTCTGCCAATGTACTCAAAGGAATGGGGAATGTTGAGAACATACGATAAAAATGTCCAAGTCAAATTTCCAACACCTACTTGACGACAATAATAAGTAAATGGCTTATATATTGATCTTAACCAGAACTTTTTGACTTATTTCTCATATAGTTCGGAGAAAAACGTAATTTTCTCATTTACGAAAATTGACCCCTCGACTTTGTACTCATTTTCAGCTACTTTTTTCCAACTAAGACAATGCCGTTGTCAGTTTTGACTTATCTCTCATATAGTTCGGAAAAAAACGTAACTTTCTTATTTGCGAAGATAGACCCCTCGACTTTGTACTCATTTTCAGCTACTTTTTGCCAACTAAGAAAATGCCGTTGTCAGATTTGATTTATCTTTCACGTAGTTCGAGAAAAACGTTTTGATGATTGGATGATCGGATTTGACTTATCTCTCACCTGGTTCGAGAAAAAAACGTTACTCTGTTATTTGCCAAGATAGACCCCTCGACTTTGTACTCATTTTCAGCTACTTTTTTCCAACTAAGACAATGCCGTTGTCAGCTATGACTTATCTCTCACTTAGTTCGAGAGAAAACGTTACTTTCTTATTTCCCAAGATAAACCCCTCGACTTTGTACTCATTTTTAGCAACTTTTTCCAACTAAGACAATGCCGTTGTCAGGTTTGACTTATCTCTCATATAGTTCGGAGAAAAACGTAACTTTCTTATTTGCAAAGATTGACCCCTCGACTTTGTACTCCTTTCCAGCTACTTTTTTCCAACTAAGACAATGCCGTTGTCAGCTTTGACTTATCTCTCACTTGGTTCGAGAGAAAACGTTACTTTCTTATTTCCCAAGATAAACCCCTCGACTTTGTACTCATTTCTAGCAACTTTTTCCAACTAAGACAATGCCGTTGTCAGGTTTGACTTATCTCTCATATAGTTCGGAGAAAAACGTAACTTTCTTATTTGCGAAGATTGACCCCTCGTCGTTGTACTCATTTTCAGCTACTTTTTTCCAACTAAGACAATGCCGTTGTCAGATTTGATTTATCTTTCACGTAGTTCGAGAAAAACGTAACTTTCTTATTATCAAAGATTGACCCCTCGACTTTGTACTCATTTTCAGCTACTTTTTTCCAACTAAAAAAATGTCGTTGTCAGATTTGACTTATCTCTCATATAGTTCGATGAAAATGTAACTTTCTTATTATCAAAGATTGACCCCTCGACTTTGTACTCATTTTCAGCTACTTTTTTCGAACTAAGACAATGCCGTTGTCAGCTTTGACTTATCTCTCATATAGTTCGATGAAAATGTAACTTTCTTATTTGCAAAGATTGACTCCTCGACCTTGTACTCATTTTCAGCTACTTTTTTCCAACTAAGCCAATGCCGTTGTCAGATTTGATTTATCTTTCACGTAGTTCGAGAAAAACGTAACTTTCTTATTATCAAAGATTGACCCTTCGACTTTGTACTCATTTTCAGCTACTTTTTTCCAACTAAAAAAATGTCGTTGTCAGATTTGACTTATCTCTCACTTGGTTCGAGAGAAAACGTTACTTTCTTATTTCCCAAGATAAACCCCTCGACTTTGTACTCATTTTTAGCAACTTTTTCCAACTAAGACAATGCCGTTGTCAGGTTTGACTTATCTCTCATATAGTTCGGAGAAAAACCTAACTTTCTTATTTGCCCAAGATTGACCCCTCGATTTTGTACTCATTTTCAGCTACTTTTTTCCAACTAAGACAATGCCCTTGTCAGCTTTGATTTATCTCTCATATAGTTCGATGAAAATGTAACTTTCTTATTTGCAAAGATTGACCCCTCGACCTTGTACTCATTTTCAGCTACTTCTTTCCAACTAAGAAAATGCAGTTGTCAGATTTGATTTATCTTGCACGTAGTTCGAGAAAAACGTAACTTTCTTATTATTAAAGATTGACCCTTCGACTTTGTACTCATTTTCAGCTACTTTTTTCCAACTAAAAAAATGTCGTTGTCAGATTTGACTTACCTCTCACTTGGTTCGAAAAAAAACGTTACTTTCTTATTTGCCAAGTTAGACCCCTCGACTTTGTACTCATTTTCAGCTACTTTTTTCCAACTAAGACAATGCCGTTATCAAATTTAACTTACCCCCCACCTGGTTCCAGAACAAACTTTACTTTCTTTTTTTCAAAGATTTACCTATTGAATTTGTACTAGAGGTTTCAATCCTGGGATTCCAAAAACCCGGAATACTCTGTGATTGCTCTCAAAAGAATGGTTTTCGTCTCAGGGTTTTAAAATATTTTATTTACGAGTTTACTATAATTATAATGTTGATGGAAATGCCTATTACTTTCCATTATTTTTCTAACAAGCATTGTTTGAGGTTGAATCTTGGCCTTGGGATTTGTTACACCGACATTTTCTTGGGTTTCAGCCCTGAGGAAGACTAAATAAATAGTCAAAACGTTGGCCATTTTCCGATAAAGAAGAGGTGTATTACTTGTCCTAATCCTGCTACTTTCACCAGTACGTTTTAAAATATCTCAAATCCAAAGTATTGTTACTTGTCTTTATTGATGTTTTAGATCTAGAGACGTAGTTTTAGTGGGCGCTGAAATCTGTGACCCATCTAGCGATATAGAAGTCGAAAAAGCTATTTTAGAGAAAAGCATTTTGATCGATGAAAACGTCTTTATTTACGCTTCATTTTGATGTCAAACGAGACAAAACAAACCCGTCTTCCGGCCGAAGAATCCGTTCACGCTCTTTTTCATAAACGCGCCTTGACAAGTTACATACACATTCTTTCCGGAAGCCCTTCGTCAAAGTTTCGAAATGCCCCGAGGAGACGTCGAAGGGCGAATTTCAATTTTTTGCGGCATGATTTCCTATTATGTTCCGAAATAGCTCGACAAAGCCCAAAAGTGGACAACGACCAACGGGGACTCGACACACTTTTCCGAATTAAGGAAAAGTACAGATTTGTGTCTGTGTTTCGTCGTGAATAAAAGATAAATACAATATAACGATTATCGACGTAGGAGAGAAGGGGGAGAGAATTTAATGCATAATTTATGTGGGTAATTTTGTTTCGCGACAATGTTATGTGTTTATGTAAGGGCACAACTCAGGGGCATTAAGAAACTCTATAGGTACGTTTTATAAATGCAGAACTAAATGCATTGAGTATTAGTTCATGGTCTTTAGGAATGTTACAATTTCGATGAATAGATCCAGAGGGTTTAACAGCTGCTCATTATTATATAGCAAAAGTAAACATAAACCATTATTTGGAGGAGCCAACAAGGATCATGGAGAGGTGGAGGTCCCACACTCAATCTCCCAACATTTAAATTTGAAATTTGTTTACTTATTTATTTTTTTTTAAATTCAAATTCAACTTATTTCTTCTCTTTTGAATCCCGTAAACGAATGTTCATGTTAAATTCATTTTTACTAGATAAGCCATGAAATAACTGGTATCTTTTCACTATAGAAAATTGTCTGTTTTCCTAATTCTTACCTACCACTTGTCTTTGCTGCGCCTGCTCCGCCCTGCTGCTTTTAGGGGGTTTCCCGCAGGGGTTCGGCACCCCAGGTTCCGGGTAGTGGCTGGCCAAGATCTCGCGCAGTTCCCTGAGGAACGCCCCGAAAAAGGGCACCACCGGACATTCGGCCATGGCGAGGGCCCTGCTGAGGGCCCGGTCGTACTCTGCGGAGAGCAACGCCGCCGAAAGAAAGTTGAGGATCGGCAGGGTGTCTTTCTCGGTGATTGACAACCAGAACGGTTTAAGTTTGTTAGACCTGGGAATGAGAGAAAATAAATTTTTCGTTTTTATCGACTAAAGCATAAACTTAAAAGAAACTATCGACCGGAAGAGTCGGAAGATTAATCAACCGACTTCCATGGTTGAAACTAAATTCGGCAAAAGAAATTACTCTACGACATAATGGCGAATGCATATGTAGTAGTTTTGTCAAGATATACAGTCTTAATTAGTAAGTTAACGCCTATTAAATAAAATGCCTAAAAACCCAATATTAGTGGTTTTCCGGAAAAATTCAATATTTGAGGCTAAGATAGGTAACCAACGTCATAAAACGTCGCAAAACGTCACAAAATGCTTGAAAATTCAAATATTCAGTTGGAGAAAAACGTAACTTTCTTATTTGCAAAGATTGACACTTCGACTTTATACTCAATTTCAGCTACTTTTTTCCATCTAAGACAATGCTGTTGTCAGATTTGACTTATCTCTCACCTGGTTCGAGAAAAAACGTAACTTTCTTATTTGCCAAGATTGACCCCTCGACTTTGAACTCATTTTCAGCTACTTTTTTCCAACTAAGACAATACCGTTGCCAGATTTGACTTATCTCTCACGTGATTCGAGAAAAAACGTTACTTTCTTATTTTCAAAAATTGACCTCTCGACTTTGTACTCATTTTCAGCCACTTTTTTCCAACTAAGACAATGCCGTTGTCAGATTTGACTTATCTCTCACCTGGTTCGAGAAAAAACGTTACTCTCTTATTTGCCAAGATAGACTCCTCGACTTTGTACTCATTTTCAGCTACTTTTTTCCAACTAAGACAAAGCCGTTGTCAGATTTGACTTATCTCTCACCTGGTTTGAGAAAAACGTTACTCTCTTATTTGCCAAGATAGACCCCTCGACTTTGTACTCATTTTCAGCTACTTTTTTCCTACTAAGACAAAGCCGTTGTCAGATTTGACTTATCTCTCACCTGGTTTGAGAAAAAACGTAACTTTCTTATTTGCAAAGATTGACTCCTCGACTTTGAACTCATTTTCAGCTACTTTTTTCCAACTAAGACAATACCGTTGCCAGATTTGACTTATCTCTCACGTGATTCGAGAAAAAACGTTACTTTCTTATTTTCAAAAATTGACCTCTCGACTTTGTACTCATTTTCAGCTACTTTTTTCCAACTAAGACAATACCGTTGCCCGATTTGACTTATCTCTCACGTGATTCGAGAAAAAACGTTACTTTCTTATTTTCAAAAATTGACGTCTCAACTTTGTACTCATTTTCAGCTACTTTTTTCCAACTAAGACAATGCCGTTGTCAGATTTGACTTATCTCTCACCTGGTTCGAGAAAAAACGTTACTCTCTTATTTGCCAAGATAGACCCCTCGACTTTGTACTCATTTTCAGCTACTTTTTTCCTACTAAGAGAAAGCCGTTGTCAGATTTGACTTATCTCTCACCTGGTTCGAGTGAAAACGTTACTTTCTTATTTGTCAAGATAAACCCCTCGACTTTGTACTCATTTTTAGCTACTTTTTCCAACTAAGCCAATGCCGTTGTCAGATTTAATTTATCATTCACGTAGTTCGAGAAAAACGTAACTTTCTTATTATCAAAGGTTGACCCTTCGACTCTGTACTCATTTTCAGCTACTTTTTTCCAACTAAGAAAATGTCGTTGTCAGATTTGACTTATCTCTCATCTGGTTCGAGAAAAAACGTTACTCTCTTATTTGCCAAGATAGACCCCTCGACTTTGTACTCATTTTCAGCTACTTTTTTCCAACTAAGACAATGCCGTTGTCAGATTTGATTTATCTCTCACCTGTTTCGAGAAAAAACGTGACTCTCTTATTTGCAAAAGATAGACTCCTCGACTTTGTACTCATTTTCAGCTACTTTTTTCCAACTAAGCCAATGCCGTTGTCAGATTTAATTTATCATTCACGTAGTTCGAGAAAAACGTAACTTTCTTATTATCAAAGGTTGACCCTTCGACTCTGTACTCATTTTCAGCTACTTTTTTCCAACTAAGAAAATGTCGTTGTCAGATTTGACTTATCTCTCATCTGGTTCGAGAAAAAACGTTACTCTCTTATTTGCCAAGATAGACCCCTCGACTTTGTACTCATTTTCAGCTACTTTTTTCCAACTAAGACAATGCCGTTGTCAGATTTGACTTATCTCTCACCTGGTTCGAGAAAAAACGTTACTCTCTTATTTGCCAAGATAGACCCCTCGACTTTGTACTCATTTTCAGCTACTTTTTTCCAACTAAGCCAATGCCGTTGTCAGATTTAATTTATCATTCACGTAGTTCGAGAAAAACGTAACTTTCTTATTATCAAAGGTTGACCCTTCGACTCTGTACTCATTTTCAGCTACTTTTTTCCAACTAAGAAAAAGTCGTTGTCAGATTTGACTTATCTCTCATCTGGTTCGAGAAAAAACGTTACTCTCTTATTTGCCAAGATAGACCCCTCGACTTTGTACTCATTTTCAGCTACTTTTTTCCAACTAAGACAATGCCGTTGTCAGATTTGATTTATCTCTCACCTGTTTCGAGAAAAAACGTTACTTTCTTAATTTCAGAGATTGACCTATTGAGTTTGTACTAGGGGTTCCAATCGTGGCATCCCAAAAACCCGGAATCTCTGGGTTCCGAGCGAAAACCAAGTCTCAAAAAATCTGAAGATTTAAAATCCTAAAATTCCAAAAATTGTGTTTTTAAGATCGGTAGAAAACGTCGTAAAATGCCTTAAAACTTCTAAAAATGCTTAAAAATGCAATATTTAACTTCTTTGCGCAAAATTAAATGTTAGAGCTAAAATCAGTAGAGAGTGTTTTAAAAATGCTTACAAACACAATATTAAGGGTTTTTTCAGGATAATTCAATGTTTGTGCTTAAGTGATCTCTTGATTCCTTTTTTTTACTTATCTTCTGTACCTATTTATTTTGAAGTCGCTGTTGTTGTAAGTCTATCCAAGAGCAAGTAGTTTCCGCCGGCCTACAACCTTTATATCTGCTGGAGGCCGAAAGAAACCCCTTCCCTTACGACAGCACAGTTACCCAACACACAATTTTACTGACAATGCAATTACTGCTATTCATCTAAAGGGCTTATGTAATAATAAAGTGGAATCTTTTATTACACAATCTTGTGCGGGTTTTCTGCAGATCGCTTTGTCGTTGTCCCAGTTTTCTTTCTAACGATTCACAGAATCTGCTTGTTTAAGGATTTTATGTCTGGAGCACCTGGCCGAAAACCCTTAGCGAGATTCCGCAATAATTCTAACAAATCGACGTTGTGTTTTAGTAGATTTCCGCATGAAAAAACATGTTTTTCTTCCTGATTTCCTTGGCTTGGCGGGCAGGTAAATAAAACCGGTTACATGAGAATCCACTTTAAACTCTCAGTGTGCCAATAAGAAAACATCTTCAGTGAGAATGTATTCTACAACCAGCACACAGGGACAGTCAGTTGAGCTCAAAAAGCAATTTTCCTGACAAGTAAAATTTGCCTTTAGATTTTTTTGTTGCGCTAAACCGCTCTAAAATCCTTTTTATAATAGCAAATCGATGGAAATGCGAACCCGTTTCGCTTTTATCAGTTCCTGCAGGGGGTAGGGATGTGATAGAAATGGCTAACCCTATATGAAAAGCTGAGACGTGAGTTTTGCCCATTAAAACCGTGATTTAAGTTGCCCCTTCGGCTCATCTCTGGAAACTTATTCCCATTTTGCTTGGGATATATATTATGACTTGTTAGGTATGTGGGATTGAATTTATTTATTGCCACATATTTTTTCCAAAGTGTACACGTTTTACACACAATGTTGTACCCATTAAAACTGCGCTAACAGCCGCTCTGATAGCGGAGCACAAACTTTGTATTTTTCCTGTTTGCGATTAAAATCATTGTCGCTGCAGTTCCATTTTATCTCATTTTCCGTTAAATTTACGCCGGTTAATGAAATACTGATGCTTTACCGGTTTTATTAACTTACTTGAGACCCGCAATAATTTCCATCGCGCCATTGAAATTGCCAATGTTCCACGAGGATAGGGCCACTCGCAGGACGCAGGAGACCACCGCTCGTCTTGCATCGTGAGTGGGTTGTGATATAATCAGTTGTGTTACCCAAGCGCTGACCTGGAACAAAATTGTGGATATTTCTTTAGAAAAAGCGTAGTGGAGAATGTTACGTAAATCAGTATCTATAATGACACAAAGAAAGCTATTACCGCAGCTTAGTTCTTAGCCAGGGCTTTTCTTTCAAGCAGTTCTAATTTTCCAAATTTCCATAGAGCAGAATCGTCTAGTCTGTGTAAGTTATAGTATATATATACCATCTTGCCTTAAAACGTCGGCAGCACGATTAATCATCGCGTTCAAAAATCCCATTCTGTTCCACTTTTCTCCATTACGAACTGTCAACGGCGAGATCCTTCATACAATTACGAGTGACTACGCAGAATGAAAGACTTTTAAAACTACATCCATTAATTATATCGAATCGATGTACATCCTATATTTACTCAAAAAAAAAACAACACTGGGGGCTTTGGAGTGTGAGGGGAATTAATCGGGAAGGTCAGCTAAATGGCTTATCTGCGGAATGAATGGAGCAGCCTTGTAAAAAGTGGAATTCAAATTAATTGCCTGCTACCAAATTGAAGCTCTGATTTATTTGCCCCAGTTTAACCGCAGAAGGAGGGAATGGGTAGATTCATTGGAGAGGGCAAAATATGAAGAATGCCTCATTGCTCCAGTATTAAGCTAATTTAGTTTTTCATTAGCAATCTGCACCTTATTTGCCAAAATAAACACTCTCATTGTGCTTAAATTCACTCAAACATACACATTCCTTCAACTCCCGTTCTGAAAGCGACCGAAATACTCGGCAATTTACACAGACTGACAATATCAAGATTAAACCAGCTGCTTTGTACATTGTTTAATCTCATGATAAACTCGTGATCCAACTGAATATGAAGGGAGACTGAAAGGGAAATATTAAATTAACTCCTTATTGCGAATCTGTAATTCCCTCAACGTGAAAGAGGATTGTATGGTTTAATCATATAAGAAAACTATCCGAATAAGGGTTTTTAGGCCAATATCTATCCCGGCATTCAACATAAATCAATGGCAATATGAAAAGGGTGCCCAATTCTAAATACCGCACACATTTGAATTTATATTAAAAACGTGATGGTTTTGTCGAAACGTTTATGCTCTGCTCAAGCCCAAGTCGGCGATTTTTGTGTTGCTCGAGATGCTATAAAAGAAAATATTAAAACAAAATGCATACTAGATGACGTAGGTAATTGTTTGTCAGTACGGTGACAGCTCTATTGCGCTCTGAGAGTATACCCATCCTTTGTTTTCTCATTAGGAATGTAAGGATGGGCATACTCTCAGAGCGGTCTAGAGGTGACAACCAATTAAGTCATCTAGTATGCATTTGGTTTTAATATTTTCTGTAGGGGATGCGTACTTTTGTCGTCTGGAAAATCTGCTACTTTATTTTCAACTACTGGAAATCGTTATACTGACTAATTATCCTACAGGATGAATCTCTTACTGGATTTTATTCGACCGGCTAAAAGCCCTCCGGATAGTCGCCTACCGGAAAACAGCCGAAAGTCTCCTTGATTTGACCTCAAATAGTGCAAGCTTTGAAAAGGTAGACAATGGAATCCGCGCGCGCAATTCTCGCATACATTAACAGCTGTTTAAGACGCCATGTTTAAGGCGAGAACCAAACGTTTCGTTGGTTATGTGTTTTTTTGCAATAAATTGCATTTTGCAATACTAATATTATGAATAATTGTGTTGTATACAATGGTGGTATTCTAGCTTACGGTTGTAAAAGCAGCGGCTATAGAAAGGAGCCTGGAGTTAGGTTTCACAGGTAAACAGATAATGGCATTTTTCAGCAACAATTAAATTATCTCAAATAACTCTAAAATCAGTTATTTTACATCCAAATCTTCGAAATACGATTTAGTATATACCCCAGTGAAGTCAATAATGCTATTTTGGGAAATATTTTTCTAATCCTATAACTTGTACACTTTTTTTTAATTATTTAAATTCTTCAGCAGTTTTCCAGTGGCGTAGAAGATGTAATCCCAAGGTTATCAACGACTAATAATTCACAATTATTTTTATTTATTTAATAGAAAGTCGATGTTTGATGATAATATTACTTATAATATTACTAATATATAGTCGCGACGTATAAACGTGCGTTGTTCTTGGACCTCATTGTTGTACGTATATACGGGAGGCGTTCTTGGGGTGTTGTCCTTAGGTGATAGGAAACAAAAAAAACACAGTGTCTTTTTCATTTCATCAAACTTCTAATTGCTTTAGACGTTTCGATGCCCTATGGCATCTTCATCAGTAGACTGCAAAATATTTGAGCCATGAGTGACACGTTCCGTGAGACCAAGAGATAGATAGAGGCTTATATTTATATGGTACATTGGAAATATTTATACTTAATATTAAAATTAAAAATATGTACTTAATATACATTATCAAAAAGGGAAAAAAAGGGGACGGCTTACCACAAAACACTCTCACACGGGAGACGTGGCTGATGGACTTTCCTTCCTTTCTTGTGATGTTATTTTTCTCAATAGTTTGGTGAAAATGGGTTACTCGTCTTGGTCAGTCTTGGCATCAAGTTATGGAAACCAAGACCTGTAGTGCTTCAGAAAGACCTTACGAGCATTCTATCTCGTTAATTCAATATGGTTAATTTTAAAGGTCGAGCGTTATTATTAAGGGAGATTATTTCTCACATTAAATACAACATTAAAAAATAAATAAGTTCAAAAGGATCATTTAGACGACACTTTAAATAAGACATTCAGACAGCAACATTTTATACGGTTTTATGTGACAACGTGTATTTACCACTGTAATTTTTTGGAGACACTGAATTATTGTTTATTAATAAATTTTTTTGCTCTCTAGTAGTAATATACATGAGTGAAATAATCGGGGGTAATACCACGAGAGCTCTGAAATTACCTACTGATACATTTTAACGATTGGACGATTGAAGATTATTAATTAAGAAATGAATAAGTAGGTAGTGTTAGAATATTCGGGTATCTTAAACAAGTCAATCAGATAATGACATTTAATAGGGCTCTGAGCTTAATTACTTGACCAACCGAAGTAACCGCTGTAATTTTATCGAATTACTGCTTATTAAGATTATTAATACCTTTTTGGCTCCATAGCAATAATAGGGATGCAGAATAAAATAATAGGGTCGAGAGCTTCAAATAAATTATCTGGTTAATTAGCTCAGGCGGTATTTAGTAAGAATATTTCTCGAATTAAATATAATATTAAAAAATAAATAATTTGTCTTTGAAAATTCCGTCATTTTAAATACAGGTCAATCAGTGAGCGACAATTTATATTAGAGTTTAGTTCTTATTCCCATGACGAGGTAAAATTACCGCTCTAAAATCTTTGAGAATTTTATCGATTTTTACTTCTTATATTAACACCATTTTGTGCTCCCTAGAAATATTGATGATGAGTTAAATAATTACAAAAATTTGAAGTGAACTAATCATTCATTAATTACTGCGACGACGTACACTTAACCTTGTTTCTTTTCATTTTATAAGAGCTATCATATCTGAAAAATATGTCTATATAATGAAAAAACAACAATTTGTGATTAAAATAGGGAATGCTAATTCTCTTTCTATTTTTAAATATTTGCATGGTGTATATACAGACTTTTTATTAGAAAAACGTCATCTTATTTAACTGAAGTATTAAGGTGATGAATTGTCCCTTCATCATTATATTCAGAATCTCAGAAACAGTCTACTTGCGTTTTACGCGTCTAATAAATAATATCTCGACTCTTGGTCAATTATTATATTGTTGCGAACTCGGGGTTCAATAATTCCAGTATAACGATTAAACACGAAAACACTATTTATTTGTCCCACTAATACACACAGGTACAATTCGACTAGTAAATAACTCACTACTTAACACTTTATAGCCTTCTAATATCGTTTCGTACTTTAACTTACTTATAGCTCGCTTAAAATAAGACTATTCCCCTCCGCGCGCTCTATGCGCCTTTTATATACAATCCTAACTAATTACAGAAAAACCTAGAAAGTTCTTTATAAGAATTCTTGAATAATCTCACATAAAAAAAGGTTGTAAACAGCCATGACGCAGCGCGGATAGGTCGCGAAGCTCCACCAACCACACACGCGTTGCCCCGCCTCCCATGCGGCGTCGCTGCGAATCGTAACAGTATTTTCAAGCACATATGTAATGACATTCAGAAGTGTGACATTTACTGGTACTATGACGGGAAGTAGTTACAGACAGATTCTTCCTATTCCATCCATGTAAATGTGTCATTTGTATGTCAATTTCTCAGCTTACTAGATGAATATCTATATTTGAAATGGACTCTAATAGGTATAATTTCTACGTTGATACCTGTAATTCTCGGCCGCTTTGCGATGAGTGGCAAACTTCCCTTTCCGAGAAAAAAAAGGTTGTCATTTTTGGTCTTAATACATAAATAACTACTAACATTGTCTATATACGTACATGGTATATAGATAATGTTATTAGTTTAGATAGCATATAATTGCGTCAGTAGGAATTTACAAGTGATGTTTGTGGCATCAGCGGACAGAAGATCATGTGTCCGGCAAACAGAAGGTTGCTGGTTCAAATTCGGCTGAAGGCCTACTTTTTATTTTATTTAAATTATTATTCTTCAGTCCGCTGAAGCCACAAACATCATTTGTAAACGCTATTAGTTTGCACATCTTAATATACAGGGTATTCAAAAACAAAAGCGACAAACAAAGGCAGCAAATTCTTTGTTCGTCGCTTTGTTGTATATTTTATAATTAGATTTAATGTATAGCCGGGGTGTTCATTATAAAACTTCATCTAGCAGGCTATGAAATTTTGACAGAAAAGGATGACATAAAAATAAATGGACTTTTGTTTCTCCATCCTTTTCTTTTGACATTTCACTGCCAACTAGATAAAGTTTTATAATGGACACCCCGTAGTATTATCCAAAAATACCTCCTACAGTATAACTAGGACTTTGACAGTTTTTTTATAATTAGTCAGAATGTTTTTTTTTATCTAGAAGGACCAAACTTATAACTTACATTAAAATTATTAAAAATTACCAATATAAATAAAAATAATAAATCATAAAATACTATATAGTTATTCATATTAAATGTTTTAAAAAGCAGGATACAAAAGTATGAATAAAATACCACGTGACCCCCTAACTAAGAAACTTACGCAGTTACAATTAGTAGATATTTTATCTTTCTAAATACAGTAGAATACTAAATACACATAGAATTTCCTGTATTTGTTTGTCAGTTTCGTTTCCAGAGACCCTGTACATATCATATAAATATATTATAAATTTTGAACACAAAGAAATAAACACATATATGACTAAGTCATAATTGAATAATTAAATGTTAACTTTCTGAAAAGTATATAAATAGTATCATACCAAATTTGGAAATAGTAGTAGTTACTAAGTCTTATAAAATATAAAGTATAAAAAGGATGCATGTTAATATACAGTGTCCTTTTTTTTTAAAGATAATCTATAGGGGGGGAGAGGGGAGAATTTCGTTCATTTTACACACAGGGAGACCTAGTAATTATAAACAAAAACAAAGCGTGATTTTGGTCACGGTCTCATTTAATATTAATAAATGTACTGAGACCTTGAGACCATGACCAAAACCACCATTTGTTTTGGTTTATAATCCACAGAGCTTTAGGTCTTAATTTGAAACGCCATCTTTGAACCTGTTCTATAAAAAATGTAGAGATGAAATATGTCAAAGGCATTGGTTCAAGTGTTAAGTTCACAATTATATTCTCCTTTGGTCAAGATGGATCATAAACATGCCTAAAAAATGTATTTATATTGTTCAAAATAGCATTTTTTAAGACAGTCATATTCAGTTTTGCCTGTCATATCAACTGTGATACTATTATATTCAACTAACAGGCAAAATCGATTATGGGTGTGTAAAAAGATAATATTTTGAAGAAAATAAATAAGCATTTTAGGCAAAATTATGAACCATCTTGATCAAATGAGGATATAATAATAATAATATAATAAATTCTTTATTGCCAACAAGATCACAAAATATGACACAGCAACGTCAAACAAGAGTAGCATTATAGCTTACTAAAATTAATTACTCAAAATAATAAATATATAAATGTCAACTTAACCCTTGAACCAATGCCTCTGATAAGTTTCATCTCTCCATTTCTAACATAATAAGAACTAAGTAATAGAACATGAGCTGTAACTTAACACTTTAACACATAAAATCCTGCAGCCCAAAAACAACTTTAAAAAAAACACACTTTATTAATATACAGGGTGTTCATTATAAAACTTCATCTAGCAGGCTATCAAATTTTGACAGAAAAGGATGACATAATTAAAATAAATAGACTTTTGTTTCTCCATCCTTTTCTTTTGACATTTCAGAGCCAACTAGATGAAGTTTTATAATGAACATCCTGTATATATACAAATAAAGGTATTAAGCCGGCATACTTTTACATTAGGAATTAAATTAAATAATAAACATTACTTTTACACCTGAACTTAATTTATCAACAATCAAAATGACAATCAAAAATGTTCATGCTTCTCACAAATTGGACATATAAATAAGTCCACATATAAGCCGCTTTCCATCTTGCCATGGGAGTAGCTCAGAGCAATTCTGAAGCGTGAAGTTCGTTTTTCTAGCTTTCCAGCACCTTGGTATTTCATGCAGTTGAAGCGCTCCGATCTTCTGCCCCCCTTGCCCTTCGAGTACCTACCGATATTTTGGTGTTTGAAATACTTTTGACAACTATGAAAAGCTGTTCCAGCTCGAGTCTTTAAAATCTGTATGTACTTAACGCTCCGGGAGCTTCATGCTCAAATCCCTTATTACAGCTGGAAAGTGGCTTCGAGTTCTTTTTGAACAATGGAACAACTGCACAAAAGGACAAAACATCACAGGTTGCAGTGTGTGACACAAGACTGAACACAAGAATTGAACACAAGACTTAGTTAAACACATTTTTCCTGAAACACTACAAGCCTAAAGCAGGAGTTAATGGATTTACCTCAAGTTTCTCATGTTCAGTTTCCTTCCTATCTCTCCTTTATATATAAAAATGTTTATTTATGTCTGTGAAATAAACTCCAGTGTAGTGTAGCCAGTTTAATTTGCCATGGTACCACTGAATACATTGACACCCTAGTGGTATAGATAATAATAATACCTACCCAGGACTTATGACCTACAAATTATAAACTAAATTGTTGAGCCGTAGGGTTAAATTCCCAAAAAATTAAATAAAAATCGCTAAGCATGCTTTTTAAGACAAAAGAATTATAGAAATAAATTCTGTTTTTGCTATTGTTTACAAACAAAATCAGTCTTTTTCACTGAAGGTCAAATGAAGGTGAGTTTCGGCCATTTTCCGGTAGGATAAAACAACTGTAGGGGTCGATTCCGGTAGTATAATATCCTGTATGAAAATTTGCTGGTATGATGAATTAAATTAGGATAATAAGAAGTCGGGTATTTTCCTGTGGACAAAAGTATAGGGACCCTTTCTGTAGATGGGCGAAGGAAAAATTCCCAAAAACCATTATTTTGAACCCAATTTTGGGTTTTTACCCGGCATTCTCATCTTTTTTTAAAACCACCCGGCAGTTTCAAGATTTAACGTTAGATTTAAAATTTGAATTCAATAAATCCAGATTTTGGTTTGTTTTTTGATAAACTAACCACTGGTCAATTGATCAAAAGCCTCAAACTGCACAAATTATTGCTTAATCGGTAAGTGCTAGGCATATTGAAAATGGAAACTTGAGTTAAATTTAGATGTTATAATAGAATAAACCCGGAATTTTCCAGGGAATAAACCCTAAAAAATGTAAAAACCGCGTGAAAACTCATCTCTAACATTTTCTACAAACTAATAAAATGCATACTAGATGACGTAATTGATAGTCCGGTGACAGCTCTAGAGCGCTCTGAGAGTATGCCCATCCTTCGTTTTCTCATTGGGAATGTAAGGATGGGCATAGTCTCAGAGCGGTCTAGAGGTGACAACCAATTACGACATCTAGTATGCATTTGGATTTAATATTTTCTGTACATGGGCGAAGGAAAAATTCCCAAAAACCCTTTTTTTGAACCCAATTTTGGGTTTTTACCCGAATTCCTCATCTTTTTTTAAAAGCACCCAGCAGTTTCAAGATTTAACGTTATATTTTAGATTAGAATTCAATAAATCCTGGATTCTGGTTTATTTTTTGATAAACTAAACACTGGTCAATTGAACAAAAGCCTCAGACTGCACAAACCAACAAATTATTGCTTAACCGGTAAAAGTTAGGCGTATTGAAAATGGAAACTTAAGTTAAAATTGGAGGTTATAATGGAATAAACCCGGAATTTTCTATGGAATAAACCCTAAAATATGAAAAATCAGAGTGAAAACTGCAAATCAATAAAATGCATACTAGATGACGTAATTGATAGTTCGGTGACAGCTCTAGAGCGCTCTGAGAGTATGCCCATCCTTTGTTTTCTCATTAGAAATGTAATGATGGGCATACTCTCAAAGCAGACTAGAGCTGTCATCTTATTGACAACCAATAACGTCATCTAGTATGCATTTCGTTTTAATATTTTCTACAAACTAACAAAATGCATACTAGATGACGTAATGGGTTGACACTACGGTGACACCTCTAGAGTGCTCTGGGAGTATTCCCATCCTTTGTTTTCTCAATAAAATTGTAAAGATAGGAATATTTTCGGAGCGGTTTAGAGCGGCCACCCATAAACGCTGTTATAATGTCTTAATAGTTCATTGTTTTGAGGAAAGGAGCTTTCTAGAGAGACTCTTAGATATGGAGACAATTGGTGATTAAGTCAAAATACTTGAAAACAAAAATGAGAAGAAAGATAGATATTAAAACAAAATGCATACTAGATTACGTAATTGGTTGTCACTACGGTCACAGCTCTAAAGCGCTCTGAGAGTAGGCCCGTCCTTTATTTTCTCATTAGAAACGTAAGGAAGGGCATACTCTCAAAACGGTCTAGAGCTGTCACCTTACTAACAACCAATTACGTCATCTAGTATGCATTTCGTTTTAATATTTTCTACAAACTAACAAAATGCATACTAGATGACGTAATTGGTTGATACCACCGTGACAACTCTAGAGTGCTCTGAGAGTATTCCCATCTTTTGATTTCTCAATAAGAATGTAAAGATGGGAATATTTTCAGAGCGGTTTAGAGCGGCCACCCAAAAACGCTGTTATAATTTCTTAATAGTTCATTGTTTTGAGGAAAGAAGCTTCCTGGAGAGACTCTTAGATGTGGACACAATTAGTGATTAAGTCAAAATACTTGAAAACAAAAATGTGATGAAAGGTAGATATTAAAACAAAATGCATACTAGATTACGTAATTGGTTGTCAGTACGGTGACAGCTCTAGAGCGCTCTGAGAGTATGCCCATCCTTTGTTTTCTCATTAGGAAAGTAAGGATGGACATACTCTCAGAGCGGTCTAGATCTGTCACCGTCCTGACAACCAATTACGTAATCTAGTATGCATTTTGTTTTAATATCTCTTCTACCTTTAAGCTTTTGCCTACAAGAGACAATTCAAAAATCAAACATGAAAGATCAAGTTTTAAGATTCGTCCGATATTTAAATAGGGTAGTCCGCCATATTGCCTTGAGGGGCACACATGTCAAATGACGTAATTCTAGAATGGTCAATTATAGTTCATTGTTTTGATGCAAAGAGCTTTCGGAAAAGATTCATAGGTGTCGCCACAATCGGTGATTTAGACAAAATATTTAAAAATGACAATGAGAAAAAGATAGATATAAATTGGGAATTCTTACGTCATCAATCCAGAATTTCTAGGTTTCGTTTATTTCAATATCTATGGGTCACTTAATATTATTTCTCACCTCGTTGAATCTGTTGATTAAGGTACTAACTGAAGACTTGGAGGTCGAAGCTGTACTACCAGGAAGGCTGGCTTCAGAAGTGCCAGTGGTGCCCCCTAGGTCCGCTGTCACCTGTCGAAGGTAGTCGATAGGTGGGACCTGAAAAATATAAAAAGCTTAAAATTGAGATTAAAGAAGTTTTGGAGCAGCTCTTAAGGTGCTCCCTTCGATCTCTCTCCCCACAGGACTTCCTCCCTTCGATCCATTCTTTATAGCAGTGGGTAAAGTGCATATCTGATACCCAATTTATTGTTTCCTTCAATGTGTATCTATATAGAGAATGTCTTTCGATTTATTGTTTCTTTTACGCAGTGGCAAAACTTTCCACCTTTATCAGACCTTTCTCCGAAACGCAAGCTCAAGTTAGGCCAATATGTTACACTTTGACACGTGCTTGAAACATAAAACTTTACTGTTTATATAGAAAGTTATAGGGTCACATAAGTTTAAGTGTCCTTGATGGAGGCATGTTTTATGCTTACGCTTCTTTTTGCTATCGACGTTATTAGAGATTGAACAATAAGGACGAAAATTGAATTTTAAAACATCTCCTGGCTATATCGTTCGATTCGTATAACGAATTTAAAATTACAATAGTCGTGCGGAGGTGGAATAAAACGATTTGGAATCCGAAAATATAATAAAGCGTTTTTGTCCGAGCAAGTCGAAATGGATAACAAGCCTTGTGCTTAGAATTGTACATAATGGGCAAAAAAATTGGATTTTTTACTATACCAACCCTCAAACACTCCGAATGCTAATAATTCCAAGCACGATTTTATTCGTTTCAGCTTTACGTAAATTGCTATTCCTAAACCGAATTCGACTTTATAGCTCTTCTATCGACTGATTTGGACATTTTATTAAAAAGTAACGCTTAATGCTATCTCTTTTACGAGCGGAAAGGTTTTTGCAAGAATAAGTAAGTACCTGATAGAAAAGTTGATACTCGGTATCGGCCAATCGTAAAGCAACTTCTTCGGGGAAGTGGAGCAACTCCTGCAGCTCCTCCAGTTCTGCGCAGTAGGACGTCTGCGCTGTGAGAGGAATCCTCTTCTCCAGCTCTGAAAACAATAAAAACCCATTAAGTACTAAGGGAAGTATAATAAGTGCTTTGAGAATTATTCATCATTTTTGTAAGTTGGCCCATGTAGAAAAAAGGCATAAAGCGATCGAAGCAGTGCAC
Source organism: Taphrorychus bicolor (assembly GCA_951812265.1). Classification (NCBI taxonomy): domain Eukaryota; kingdom Metazoa; phylum Arthropoda; class Insecta; order Coleoptera; family Curculionidae; genus Taphrorychus; species Taphrorychus bicolor. Next base: position 1,033,973 of record OX638302.1, on the reverse strand, counting down.
GAGTGCCTTTTTCAGTTTAAGTGGCACAAGTGCAGTTGTCAAAAATTATAATCGTACTTTCTTTAGTACCCTCGTAACTAGAGATTCAAATTAAGATCGCAGCGCCACGTGAAGAGTTTATAAACTAACAGCGTTTTTGGGGTAGATGCTCTAAAGCGCTCTTGAGAGTATTCTCATCCTTTGTTTTCTTAATACAAATGTAAGGATGAGACGCTATAATAATAGTCAGGTTTTCAAGATGATTGGTTAAAGAGTCATTGCGTAGGTCAATGCAGACCGATTTTATGACCTTGAAATATCTTTGGCGGGAAATTTCCTAATATTAATTGTGCAAAAATTAAAATTCGTGCCCGTTTTCTTTAGTTGGGTATTAACGTTCTAAAACATTCCACATATAAAGAAAAATGGGTGATTTTGAACCCCCACCCCCCAATACCTGTAAAATCGGTGCCGCACCGCCTACCCGACCTGGTGCGGAACTGGCTGCACTAAGTGCAAAAAGTGCGGGATTCGTTTCCCAATGGAACACTCAAACTTGCACTAACTTCACCAATGGTGTACAATATTTGCTCTGGACGCTTATTCTATAGGAAAGAGTGAAAGTGAGAATTCGAAATCAAGGTTGTCAAAATTCTCATTTTCACTCTTTCCTATAGAATAATGCCCCTGGAGCGGCACTAATTTTACCAATCGAATACGCTATTAGTGATTGGAGCCCTGGACGCTTATTCTATAGGAGTGAGTGAAAGTGAGAATTGCTGGCCAATGGAATTTGTCTACAGAATTTTTTGACCAATCAAGATTGACAAAATTCTCACTTTCACTTTCACTTTTTCCTATAGAATGCCCCAATAACAATAAAATAGGTCGAATTCCAAAATTCACCGGGTCATCTACCGGTTAAGCCGGTCATGTGATGGCCATCAAGCAATTAATGGATTAAACAGGTGACTGATCTACCTGATAGATGATCTGATGAGTTTTGGAATTCGCTCATAGTAGTCTTGCATTGTTGAACTATCAGGTTATTCAGGTTTCACAGACGAATGAAATTCTTAATATGAGAGCCCCTTACCTGTACTGAAAGCTCCGCTTAGGACGGAATGTATTAGGCAATAAACCTGTTTCCAAAATTAACTGCATGCACTAACAGTTTTTAAGGTAGCAGCACGTTTTCTAGTATTTCTAGCGAGGGTTATAGTATTACTCCTAATTGCTGTTATTTTTTAGGTAGAAGCTAAAAGCCTAAACTGGGTAAACACATTATTTTTTCAATGGGGCACAGCACTCACAGCGATTGTTACGCACACACCTTTTACTGATATAATATTAATAAAACACTTATTGACGAAAAGAATTAGCGAACAATTCTTCAAAAACCCTGAAAACTTACTTAAAACGTTTTGAAAAATTTGGCGGAACTTCGTTCTAGTGTAATTATTTATTTATTTTTATTTTTATTAACGGCGCCCGTTAGTTTGGAGGCGCCCCACCAGAGTGCGAGGCTTATTTTGCTACGTTTTAACAAACGTCATCGTCGTGGCAGGGGGCAGGGCAGTCGCAGTCAGACCTGTCGCTCTTGGAGTGTTAGCAAGTTTTCATTTATTTTTTTAAATTAGTAGTTGTTATCTGTACATTTTTACTTTTCTTTCGACCCAATCTTTCGTGTTTTCTGTGTACGTGGCCAGATACAGTTTTCCTCGTCCTTTGAAGTATCCAGTCCTACTTATATGGTTGAATCAGATGTCGGGTAAGCCGGAATTTTGAATTTGCATGTTGCACGTTCAACCACGCATACTAAATGGTCTTGCCCATGGTCATTCGTTCATGTTATGTACCTAAGTATCTTGATATGGAGTTGAGGAAATTGGGAAAGGAAAAAGGTACTAAATCTTTTTTTATTAGCTGATTTTCACTCATGAATTTATATTCAATAACTAGTGCTCACTGCTCAGTCAGGTCCAGGGTTGTTACGGACTGATTTATATATGTGTACAAATTTCAAATAAAATTGTGTAGCATTGTGCACTAATAAAAAATCAAAGATTTTCAATGATGCTTATGGCGTTTTCCATTGACAATTTTAGTGCAAAACTAGTATAATTCCATACTACTTCACTGATGTTAAATAAAAAGACAACAATACATTCATTTTGCACTAATTCTGCCAATCGAAAACGCTATCAGTTGTTTGCAATGTTTGCATATACCTGTATATACGGAGAACCTCCCAATAGATTTGAATAGATCGAAAATGAAGCTCCCCAGTTGGCTATAAAAATCTTGAAGATATATTCCATTTCAAATGGATATTCATCTAGTAAGCTCAGAAATTGACATATAAATGACATGTTTACATGGATGGAATAGGACGAATCTGTCAATTCCTCAGCCTGCTAGAAGAACATCTATTTGAAATGGCCCATAGTAAAATAGCAAAATCTGTTGGCACATAGTGTAGACACTAATAATTTATTGTTTCTGCTCCATTTTCTAACAAGATTATATTACAGAGTTCTTTTTTAAGGTAAGAATGAAAAGAGCAGAGTTGCCAACCTTTCCAATTCAGTGTCGCCAGATCAAGAATAACAAGTAGCTAAAAAATCGCCAACTCTAAGAAAGAGAAAATCGCCATTATTTCGCCGCGCCAAGTGAGAATTTTGACAACCTTGATTGGTCAAAAATTTCTTTTGACGAATTCCATTGGCCAGCGTTTCTCAGTATCACTCCTTCCTTAACAATAAGCGTCAGGTGAGGTGAAGATGACAAGACAGGATAAAGGCGGATGCCGCGGAAGGACGGCTGGAGCTGGACATGAACATGAACAAGAAAGAATAACGAAACAAATTAAACAGCCAAGACAAAGAAAGACGAACACGTAACAGAATTAATTGACAGAAAGAGGTCTTTGAATATTCAGAGTAAAACGGGTAAAATGTATAAAAAGAGCAAAAGAAAAACAGAACTCGAACTGGTTCATGATTTGTCGCCACATTTTCACCAATCAAAGCTTAAATTCCGCCAATTTTGTAGTCAATCGCCATTTCCAATTCGAAGTCGCAAAAAGTGACAAAAAGTCGCCACTTTGGCTAAAAGTAGCCATGGTTGACAACTCTGGAAAAGAGCGAGCAGTGTGACTCTCGCCTTGCTACATGCGAGTGGTTCAAGCAGTTACAAAAAATGTATTCGAAATACGAGGTCCGCTTCAGTTGTGTAGTTTTCTGTGCACTTTTTTGATAATGTGCAGTAAAATGAGCTTATTTACTATTGGGGTGTAGCCGTGCAGTTCGTTAATGGATTGTGTAGCATTTTGCACAATTGTGTAGCTTGTAACAACCCTGGTCAGGTCAGGTCAATGTCTCCGAGACAGTCCGAGAGGTGGCGCGGCGGTAGTGACCGTAGGAACGTCCGCGTTCCTAACCTTAATAGCGTTTTTCATTGGGTGCACATGGGCCTACTGAATGTATTTCCGTCTTTATATTATGGTTGCATTAACAAAGGATAGAAATACACTCAGTGTGCACTAGCTTTGCCAGTGGAAAACGCTATAACTTTGAAATTTGGATCAGGAATGTTCTTTTTCTCTATATATCTTTTTTTAAAGCATAAAGAAGTTTATTTTGTAAGAGAATTTTTCCTTTTTTTCTAAACAACCGACTTCAGTTGTTATAAAGTTGCCACAAAGTTCCTACCAACGGTTTGAGGGCTAATTTTGTGCCTGAGTGTCTCCAATGGACAAATTTTTTATAGTGAACTAGATTGAAGACGTTTAACGCTACCTAAAGTAAAGAGTTTTAGTGGGTAGTAAAGCTCCATAAGGTAAATTTTCCCATTAAAAACACATAAAGTTGTTAATAGTGTATTATATACCAAAGTTGCAAAGTACTGAAAATCATCTAAAAGCAGACAGTATTCTTGACCGACTAATATCAACAGGTGAGAGTGTTCTTGGGTATTCCGTCTGGGCTACCGGGGTCAGTCTTTGTAGCCCTGAGGAAGATATTAAAAAAATATCGAAAGCTTGGTAGCTGAATAGTTTTATTCTACACTGCCCAGACTGAATACCCAAGAACACTTTCACCAATCACCTAAAAGTCAGGTTTAAATCCTGAAGCAACAGAAAGGTGCCTAAATTAGAAAGATACTGCACCTCATAACTTGTACTAAAAACAGCATGTATCTCTCGCTATCTTGTTTTCTGAGTCTTAAACTTAGAGAAGAAAATTAGTTTACAGGAAAAAAGGGATTGTAGGGCCAAATTTAAATTCATTACAGATACTAAATAGTATATTGCACAACTAATGTTGAAAATTGCACACTATTGAGACTGTTTGTGTCACGAGCCACAGGTGAGTGACACAATGTCACAAGAGTGTAAAGAGTGATTTTTGTATGTATTCGATATATGTATTAGGTATAAACGATATGCAGGTGTGCGCAAAGTGGACGTGAATTTTCTTAGGTCTTGTGACTTATTCCAAGTTTTGTTTATTTGAATTAAATTCCTACTTGTATGCCTTTAGTTTATGGAAGAAACAATTTTATTTTCTACATTCTGGATTAAGTATTTCATACCTCATACTAGACTTACAATTTTATTTACAAAGTCTTATCTTCAGGTAATTGTCTCTGTTAAAAGAAAGCTCAGTCACATCGTTCAGCACATCTCGCATACCTATGAGTCTTATAATGATAGTGGACAAACATCCCTCGAGAAGGCTTGTTTAATGAATGTATTGCATGGGAAGGAACAAAAAATGCAGCCCAAGAACCAAAAAAGGCTCAAGATCTATTTCCGACATCCACAATACTAGACATGCCTTTGCCTGTCATCAGGGCAGTTGCTTGATGTTGCAATGCAATGCGAAGAATCTAACTTTTAAGGTAAGTCAATGAACTGACCAATTTAACATTCTTCTAATATTCATCCAGTTTTTTATTTTTTTTCCTTATAAAATAAATCTAAATATCAATATTGTCAGGGTTCTAGTGCCTGCTCAGGCTTCTACAGGGTGACGCATTAGTGCGACAAAGTCACCATATTGTTGTTATTTTTCATTGTTAAAAAACTTCTTATGTGAGAGTTGTTCATGATGAATAGGTCTTCAACCAAAAAATACTTTCAGCTTTCAGGGTGTTGCCTGAGTGTGGGGCAGAACAATTTGTTTTATTTCACATAGAACACCCAGTATAATTTTCCATATTTGGATTTCTCGTAAAATTCTGTATTTAGATGATTTTCAATTTTTGCAATAGATGGCGACGATTCTGGATTAACTATTTCATACCTCATACTAGACTTACGATTTTACTTACAAAGTCTTATTTTCAGGTAATTGTCTCTGTTAAAAGAAAGCTCAGTCACATCGTTCAGCACATCTCGCATACCTATGAGTCTTATAATGATAGTGGACAAACATCCCTCGAGAAGGCTTGTTTAATGAATGTATTGCATGGGAAGAAACAAAAAATGCTGCCCAAGAACCAAAAAAGGCTCAAGATCTATTTCCGACATCCACAATACTAGACATGCCTTTGCCTGTCATCAGGGCAGTTGCTTGATGTTGCAATGCAATGCGAAGAATCTAACTTTTAAGGTAAGTCAATGAACTGACCAATTTAACATTCTTCTAATATTCATCCAGTTTTTTATTTTTTTTCCTTATAAAATAAATCTAAATATCAATATTGTCAGGGTTCTAGTGCCTGCTGAGGCTTCTACAGGGTTACGCATTAGTGCGACAAAGTCACCATATTGTTGTTATTTTTCATTGTTAAAAAACTTCTTATGTGAGAGTTGTTCATGATGAATAGGTTTTCAACCAAAAAATACTTTCAGCTTTCAGGGTGTTGCCTGAGTGTGGGGCAGAACAATTTGGTTTATTTCACATAGAACACCCAGTATAATTTTCCATATTTGGATTTCTCGTAAAATTCTGTATTTAGATGATTTTCAATTTTTGCAATAGATGGCGACGATTCTGGATTAACTATTTCATACCTCATACTAGACTTATGATTTTATTTACAAAGTCTTAATTTCAGGTAATTGTCTCTGTTAATAGAAAGCTCAGTCACATCGTTCAGCACATCTCGCATACCTATGAGTCTTATAATGATAGTGGACAAACATCCCTCGAGAAGGCTTGTTCAATGAATGTATTGCATGGGAAGGAACAAAAAATGCAGCCCAAGAACCAAAAAAGGCTCAAGATCTATTTCTGACATCCACAATACTAGACATGCCTTTGCCTGTCATCAGGGCAGTTGCTTGATGTTGCAATGCAATGCGAAGAATCTAACTTTTAAGGTAAGTCAATGAACTGACCAATTTAACATTCTTCTAATATTCATCCAGTTTTTTATTTTTTTTTTCATAAAATAAATCTAAAGCTCAATATTGTCAGGATTCTAGTGCCTGCTCAGGCTTTTACAGGGTGACGCATTAGTGCGACAAAGTCACCATATTGTTGTTATTTTTCATTGTTAAAAAACTTCTTATGTGAGAATTGTTCATGATGAATAGGTCTTCAACCAAAAAATACTTTCAGCTTTCTGCCTGAGTGTGGGGCAGAACAATTTTTTTTGATTTCACATAGAACACCCAGTATAATTTTCCATATTTGGATTTTTTTGTAAAATTCTGTATTTAGATGATTTTCTATTTTTGCAATAGATGGCGATGTTGCCAACTTATTTAACAAAATCTTCGAAGAGTTAAAACATAAATCTTTGCTATCTGCTATAATTGCCAAATTACTCTTAAAGAAGTAACCAAAATTGGCCTAAGGGGAGTCAAAGTTGTAAATAATAGGTTCAGAAAAGGTTACGTCATTCAAGGTGTTTCCTACAGAAAGCTCAATTTGGGAATTTTCAAAACATGTTTAATGATTTTTTTTTTAAAACCGAACACCTTTTATCTGAGTTTTGTAACTTATTCTCCTGTCAGTCCTCGTCAGCTTTCATTAAGGTGTCTTCTTCTTGAAGTACCTATCCTCTGTGGATGTTGGCTATCACATTGGTCCAAATTACTCTATTCACTGCGGCTCTGAATAAAGCTGTCCATGTCATTCCAATCCATGTTCGTAAGCTTCGCAGCCACGATGATCGCCTTCGTCCTGCTGACCTTCAGCTTTCTATTTTTCCCTATAGAAGGAGTTGAAGAAAGTGGTATTTTTCATTTCACATGATATGTCCAAAGTATTCCGATGTTCTGAGTTTGACGTATTGCAGGTATTCTAGTTGTCCATCGATGCGTTACAACACCGTATCTTTTGACACGTGGTGGATCCATGAGATTCTGAGCAAGGTGTCATTATACCCATTTCCTATAGTTTTCGCTTCACACTCAGTTTTTTATACACTTGCAAAAAAATGCATGCTGGGTTTATTGATGGCAAAATTTAAATTTATTAATAAACTGTGACACTGTGTAATATAGACATCTACCTAATCCAGTGTTCAAAGTGTCTTCCATTTTCCGGAATGCAAAGATCAAGACGATTCTCGAAAGTATTGTTTAAATTTCGGCACATTTCGACAGTTATACTGCGAAAACAATCTGCTGTTCGAATTTTCATGTCTTCTCTTGTTGTCGGGGGTATTTCGTAGATTTGTTGTTTAAGAAAACCCCATATAGAAAAATCCATCTTAGTCAAGTCTGGCGACCTAGGCAGCCAGGCGATAGGTCTTCCTCTTCCAATCCAACGGTCGGGGTATAATTCACTGAAAAAATGTATAATTGGCCTTGTATGATGCACCGGGGCTCCATCATGAAAAAACTCCGTTTCCTGTGCAATCTCCATTGCTCTTTCAGCAAATAGACCAGACAGATGATTCTGCAAAAAGTCCAAATACACTTCTTCTGTTAGTCTTTGTAGAAGTATGGACCAATTACCTTATCACCGATAATATCCTCCCCAAACATTTAAGGACCACCGATTTTGGGTATTGTATCTAAGAAAATGTGGATTTTCTGTCCCATAATAATGAAAGTTATGCCTATTAACACTTAACAACTTTCATACCTATAAGAAGTTTTTTGTAACACTAATGCGTCATAACTTGGTCCCACTAATGCGCCACCCTGTATATGCATCTACTACAAAAAAAACAATTTTACCTACAGCAGAAATTTGCTCTTATCAACCACATTCCGGGCTGCACCATGCAGCAAAAGATAAACCCATTTCCTTCACGTTAACCGTCTGCAGATTCCCTAAATTGCACATTAAAGCACGGCCCATATTCTTCGAATAGTTTGTTTCTAAGGTTGCGTTAAATGTTCGTTTTCTTTGTTGTTGCATCCCGTTCGAGAATGCGCTCCAAATTTAGCGAAATAGCTCGAATGTTTGCGTTGCTCCGTTGATGCCGGCAAAAAACTCCCATCTCGAACGATCTCTTAAATTCTGAATAAGCATGAGAATGTTCGGATCTTAATCCGGGTAATTGCTATTTGAGATTTGGAAAGTTTGAGATTGGTATTAGCTCTAGGGGGAGCTTAAGTCCTCGAAAGTTGTAGGCGTTTTATTATAACACCTCCAGGATTTATTAATTCATTAAAGCCGTAATAACAGATTACGTTATCTTCTTTTCCCTTGAATATTTAAACTCCTAAATGGAGTTTTTTTTAGAAGTCAATTATCCCAGGACAAAATATATGTGCCATTAAAAACTCCAAATGGTCCTCCTCCTGTACTTCTCGAAAGTTATTGGCCCCCCAACATTCTTGTATTTAGAAAATAGCAATTATTAATTTAACAACAGAAACTCTTAGTTTTCATTTTTTAACAAATAACTTCTTTCACCGCTCCATGGGAAGTCGTTCAATCAATGCAGGGTGCCCATTTTAAAACGGGAGCCAATTATCTCGTGTCATTCGAGGCACCTGACAAAATGCGACGCAAGGCCCAATCGACAACTTATACAACTTTCATTGCCGCTATAGAAACTTTTTCGCTCTCCCTATTCTCAAAAGGGCATTATCATGTTGTAATAGAGTTTCGAGAGCAATAGTTGATTGAAGCCGGAGTTGAAAGGTTTTATGTGGCACAGGTACTTGTCTCTGCTTTACATAAGATTTTAGTTTTCCATTAGAACTTTTTGGGCGTATTGTTTAGTTTACACTATGTAGACGTTTAATTAAATTGTTGTTTTTGGGCCAATGACAACAAGGCCTTTCTAGAAAAATGTAGAAAACAGAAATTTTCAATTTTAGTCTTCAAGATTACTGCCTTGCTACGTCATTTCGGTTCCTTGTCAATAGTCAAAATGTCAATAACAAAGAAAACAAAATTGTCTTCGCAGTTACCTTGGTTCATATAGTACTTTACCATCGATATCTGTATAAGTGTACCGAGCTTTTTGAGCCTATTTTTCATTCCAAAAGCCAGTTGTTTGTCAACTCTTTTATTCATCCCATAGTGTCAAAAACAATCTAAACGATTTTTTATCTAAAATCTATCAGGAATTCTTTATCAACTTTGGCCACCGTACATAAAGCGGTAGTGTAATAAATATATTACACTAGTGAGAGAATATTTTTCATAGTATTAGAGCAGAAAGCACTGCCGGTTCACAAGGCTTATTCAAAACTCCCTAAAGTGCATTTCTTAATGCATACAACGGGGACATTTGTCATGTATATTCCAGAAGCCATCGTTGTCAATAGGGAAAACTGAAAAATGGAATATGTGTTCGTAGATCGCATTCTGATGGATGCAGTCACTTACGTAATACGGGCTTTTTCTATTTGATAATGTACTTTTTTCTCCTATAAGTAGTAAACGTTTTTAGATTTTCCACTTTTTTCATGTCACAAGTTGCGTAAACAACATCAATCTTCTTGTCGTCGCTGCTAACGGAGCTATTTTGAAATTCATCTCTCCGTATTTTTCTGCGCCTCAGTTTCGCGATGGGTTATCTAAAGTGGTACTAATCTCGATTTCCAATTAGAATCCCGATCTAAATGAATGCACTCAAATTAATTGAGAATTAATTAGAGGTAATAAAAGCGTCTTTACTCGGTTCCATAAATCAAAGGAAACGTCTTCGATATGGCAGGAAATGAAATTGCTCCGGGATCGTCTCAATTAGTCATTTACGCTTCACCTTATCGACCTCTAATACTTCATATATCATATTACGAAATAATGGGAGGCACTGCAATGCCCCTCGTCTAAGTATATAGGAAGCGACAGTTTCCTTTCACCATAAACAAGGAATTTGTATTAAAATTAGGGAGCGCTTGTTGCCCTTAATTTGGGCCGAATTGAACGAGAAATTACAAGCTCTAGAGAATATTGTGTCTCGGCAACAAGCTGTAGCTCGCATAATGACGCTGAATAATTCATAATGACGTCCTAATTTTCGAACGTGCTGTAGAGGGGGACGTTAAGTTAAAAAAAGAGCGTAATTTTGTGGTCACGAAAAGTAGCTGAGGTTGTGATACTTGGAACTCAAGCTTACTCATTACTGTCTTTCATTACTGTCTTCATTTGGTGGAAGGGTTATTTACTTTGGTGTACGTGGAAGTGAACAGGTTGAAGAGGGAAGAAGCAATATATATTTTTCTAATTATAAAGACCTGGCTAATTTTTTAGCAATTGAAGGCCTGGGAGCAGAAACCAGTTAGTAAGGACCCAAAACAATAGTAAGAAATACTAATGTTTGTGTGATAAGAAATGTACTGTAAACTGTTTTCCAGGCTTTGAAGCCGTGGCCCAATGGAATGTCTTCCTAACGTTTCGTCTACAGCTGCGGCAGACATTATCAAAGGCGATGAGGCAATGGGCGAAGTGATCTCCCGTGCTTCAGGACGTTGACTGATTCGACTATGGGGTAGCGATGCCCAAAAAATATCGATATGTCGAAAAGCCGATAAATTTCTAGAAAAATATCGATATATTAGAGCGATATTTTATTAGCACTCGTGTCGTGACGTGACGTGAGCGTGTGTCAATTGTCAATATCAAACAAAGTCTACCCGTCGACTCCAGGGAGCTAGAGTCCATTTCAAATAGATATTCCTCTAGTAAGTTGAGAAATTGACATATAAATGACACATTTACATGGAAGGAATAGGACAAATCTGTCAATTCCTCAGCCTGCTAAATGAATATCTATTTGAAATGGATCATAGTATATTACATCTGGAGAGACCTTCCTGGTCCAATAGTTTTGGCCCCCCTTTTTAACAATGGTGGCGATTTCCTCGAAAAAAAATATATTTAGAGAAATATCCCCACCTGTTGGTTACCTTCAGTTCTACCTCTATGGTCTACTCCATAAATGACATCTAGTAGTCAGTTAGCTGTCACTTTAACCTTAACATGCCATTTTGAAACGTTATGTCTTAAAAATTACTTGTCTTAAATGACGGTCATTATTGTTGATACACTCTTGAAGGTTTTCACGGAAGCGCGTCATGGCTCTACGGATCATCCATTGCGAAATCGCGGCAATTTCTTGTCTTATGGATGCCTTCAATTCTTCCAAATTGTGTGGTCGATGTCTAAAAATTTTTGATTTCAGGTATCCCCAAAGAAAAAAATCACAGGGGGACAAATCAGGCGAACGCGGAGGCCACCCAATGTCACCCCGTAAAGACACAACTTTGCCCGGGCACATTTCTTGAAGGAAATTTAGTGACCGACGCGTAGTGTACGATGTAGCACCATCCTGTTGGAACCATAGATCTTCTCGCTGATTATCGTTCAACTCGGTTAATTTTACACACAGAAAATTGTTTAACATGTCAAAATAACGATCTCCGTTGACTGTTACCGTTATTCCATTCTCCTCTTCCCTCACCCATTCTCACGTCGTACTCAGATACTGCACACCAGACCGTAACCTTTGGACTGTGAAGTGGTCGCTGATGAAGTTCTTGTGGATTATCTCTCGACCAGTAGCGGAAATTCAGTTTATTCACAGTGCCCGATAGGTGAAAATGAGCTTCGTCGCTAGACATGAAGACAGCTGCTGGGGGAACGTTTCCAAGAATATCCCGGCCCAAATGTGTACCGGCTTCAAACTCTCTGTCGCTTAATTCTTGTACCACCATCAGTTTGTACGGATGCATATGGAGTGTGTTGTGTAAAATTCTCCGAACGCTTCGATCCGACATTCCCAGGGCAGCTGCATTTTTACGCGCTGAATGCATGGCAATCTCTGACTCTGTTCACATTTTTTGCTGTCCTTGGACGCCCGGTAGATTTTCGCTTAAGCGCAGAACCTGTCTCACTTTAAAATTTAAATCTCACTTTAAATCACACCTTCAAAATCCACCGACGAATTGTTCTTCCGTCTGGAACCGCGCCATGACGCTCAACGTCAAAACTAACAAGAGAGGCCATTGAGATCGTTAAACACGACAACAATTGCAACAGGAGGAAGGAAATGACTTGAGTTTTAAATGTAGACTGGAAGTGAGTTCTATGACAGACCACAAGTGCGCCGAAACCCCCTGCTACCACTACCCCCACCTCAGTCTCATCGCCTTTGATAATGTCTGCCGCAGCTGTAGACGAAACGTCAGAGAGAAAATCCATTGGACCACGGCTTGAAAGCCCGGCAAACACTTTTGATTGTATTTTGACCGGCCGTGAAAGCCTTTACATTATTGTAATAGTAAGAAAGTTTGGTTTAGCTCATTTTCAAATGGCTCTAGCTCCTAAACCGCTGCATCTTCTTGAATCTATTTTTGCAGGAATATTGATCAATTCCTGCTCTTTCGACGGGCCTACCTGAATTCTTTAGGTTTTGTGTTAATTGAGCTAAGAGCTGTCAAAATTCCTGGACTCTATTCACCGCCTAGCTGCATCCTCTTAGTTTTCTTTTATCGGAGCTACGAGCAAGGTCTCTTAAGCCTTGAGATAGGTGTCATAATACGTAGATTTCCGATTTTCCCAATTACGCTTTTCTCACACAGTTTTTTGCTACTACTAGTTACGTTCTTAGGGGTTTGCCCACAGAGGAAGAATTAACTAGAGTCCTTTATTTACAAAATTTTGTCTGGCGTCAAGGTTCGGTGCGATGTTGCCCGCTCTCATGCACAACCCATATATGTATATGTTGTGTAGCCAAATGTAGCCGTACAGCACGATCAAAACAGAGGTAGAAAATCTTCTTAATTGACGAATTGGCAACAGTGCTGTCAATTCAATGTGTGTGTCAACGTCATTGAACTGATATCAACCACAAAATGTGTTTCCGTTGTGTTTGAAGTGCTTGCGAACGTTTTGTACGTTTTTTTGGTGTTTTATTAAGATTTTATCATTCTGGTGAGATATTGTGGCATATGTAAGACTTCTAGTTATAAAACTGGGACAGAAATCTTTCGTATCACACGTTAGTGCATGTATCATGTTTTCACCGATTACCCGACTCGGCGGCCATTTTTTTTCCCCTCGCGACGCGCGCCCGCTTTTTTTCCATATACATGTTAGAAGTAAACAAACCTGACAATTTATGATTGACTCACTGAGTCTATCTAGTGTGAAGGTCGATGGGTTTGCCTAAAATCATCCCATTTCGATGAAGAAAGGCATAAAAAAAAAATTGTTTTATCTTACGAAAGAGGGAGAGGGAGGGTATTAGGTTTTTTTTCTCAATTTTTAACTTTAACTGCCCATAACTTTAGAACCAATGAACCTATCGAAATGAATCCCACTGTTTTACCTTCCTCTTTCTCCCCCTAAACAACCTCCTCGATGAAGATTAATTGATAATATAACCATTTTTGATGTCTTCCCAAAACACAGTCGTTGATACATAAAATACAAAACTTCTTGAATCCACAGTGAGAGAGAGCACTATCCCGATCCCGGAAATAATTCCACTTTTGCAAAAACAAAAAGCTTAGACTGCGGAGAGCTAGAGCTGCGGTAAAAATGCTTTATCTCTACATTTAAACCCCACAGACCTTCAGCTTTTATAAAGCTCCCTCGTCAAGTTAATCTCTTGAGGGATATGCAACTGCTCCAACAGGGTATTATCTAAAATTCTGTCAGGAGGCGAAAGATGGCTGGAAATATCATAAATATTAAGGGCGAGCGGCACATGTGGAATATGTTTATTTTATTGACGTAAAGAGGTTACGGGTGATGAGATCGAAGTTGAACAGCTGAACTCTGAAAGGAATGTTTTATAGCTCTTGCCACGTGATGCAGGTGATGAGTGGATTTACTTACCGTCAAAATGAGACAGAGAGTGAACATGAATGTAGGCACCGTCTCTCTGAAAGAAGTTCCTTAGCTGGCAGTCTAGCTCACGCATTTCCCCAGCAGAGGGCGGGCTGAACTGCTCCGGGGCTGGAGCTCATGTGCCCCTGAGCCCCTGACTTTCAGGGCTCCGTCTTTAGTCCTCTTATAATCTAAAACAAAAACAATTTATTTATATTTCGTTGTACTCACGCTCCAAGTGCCTGCCGTTGTCTTATTTCAGTTCATTTTGCCGTTTCTCCCAAATCCTTTTAAACCCCCTTAAACCTATCAATGATAAGTCTCTCTTAAAAGCCACTTATTAACGTGTCTCTCTCTTTCCCTTCAAATGATACCAATTAGGTGCCACGCTGGACTTTTCGGTCATTTCTCTTCATTTACTTTGCGAAAGTTTTTTTTTTAAATGTCAAGACCATTCACGACAAAATTACTTCTCGATGGGATTAAGAGACGATTAATTACCCGGAACGAAGACGCAACATATGTATTAGTCCTTAAAGAAGTTCTTAACCAGCAGGGTCTTTGTCCTGGTTCAAAAGGCCCTTTAACCCCACGTTAATAGCCCCTGAATCTGCCAGACACTAGGAAAACATTATAGTGAGGGGACACGCGAGATTTTAGATAGAGTTTCAGTTGAATGAAGACTTTTTATCGATCGTAAGTTTTAAGTAGATACGCGACCTCAAGGTTTTATTAAAATTGTATTTTCATTAGTGTGCTATTCGTCGACAAAAAAACGCGTGCCACCACGTATTTCTATTTTTAATTCACGTATGGTCTAATGAGT
The DNA here is from genome assembly GCA_951812265.1 of Taphrorychus bicolor. Classification (NCBI taxonomy): domain Eukaryota; kingdom Metazoa; phylum Arthropoda; class Insecta; order Coleoptera; family Curculionidae; genus Taphrorychus; species Taphrorychus bicolor. The sequence goes on along the minus strand of OX638302.1, from coordinate 1,018,964 downwards.
TTAAAGCACGTAACGTTAAGTAATTGGTTAGGTAATTATTGGTTTTAATGTAATTAGGGAAAGAAAAGTAGGGGGTGTTCATTAGGAAGCCACCTATGGGATGCATTTGTTATTTTGAAGCACGTCGTTCTTTATTTGTCCGTCAAAATTTCAAATTTAGGCACGTTCACACGTTGCGAACGTTTTACTGGTTGCATACTCTTACGCGCTCTGACAGTGTTTCCATCCTTTATTTTCTTATTCTTAATCAAAATTGGAAAAGGACGGGAATACTAAAATACATTTTTAGGTATATCAAATAAATTGACATTGACATTAATGACATTCCAAACAATCCAGAATGTTGATAAATAAATAAAAATGGCCTTAATTTCGAGTCTGTGCACGTGAAATCTTAGGTGGTTATGTCCTGTGTACAGTGCAGTGGCCACTCTGATTTATCTCCTATTTAGTCTGAGGAATGTTTGGGCTTTTGCCCTCCCTGTTCCCGTCACAAATTTTTTGGAGAGTGATAGTCCAGGTTGGTTTTCCCACCAGTTCTGGGAGTTGGCTTTGCTCCATTTTTTGAGTTTAACCTTGACCAGAGAGTATGGGACCCTCTCATTGCCTTCGTGACCACGATGGCCCGGGATCCATACCAGTGTGACGCTGTTCTCCTGGGATAGGGTGGTCAAAGTCCTGTGGCAGGTCGTAACAGTTTTGGCGCTAGAACGCGACATGGGCTTCAAGCGCTAGAAGCGACTATCCAAGCAGATCTTTATTGATCAATTGTGTCCTCGCTCTTCTAATAGGTGTCGGGCACACAACTCAATGGTAGATGGAAAATAGAAATTGCGTAAAATGTGTCGGGTGAAAGATGGCTCGAGAACTTCAAAATAAAAATAGAGCGTTAGCCTAGGATAAAACAGAATTATGAAAAGAGATACAGGGAGTAATGGAGATTTAGAATTAGGCAGAATCTCAGAAAGCGACACGTGGGAAATAGAAACTGCATAAAATGTGTAGAGTGAGAGATGGTTCAAGTACCTGAATACAAAAATAGAGCGTCAGCATGGTATGAAACAGAACTATGAAAAGGGAAACGTGGAGTAATGGAAAATTTGAATTATACAGCGTTAGAGCAAAAGGCACGTGGAAAATAGAAATTGCATAAAATGCGTAGAGTGAGAGAAGGCTCAAGTACAAAATGGGCGCTAATAACGTTGAAGCACTGAAAGCTGATTGGACAGTGGCAATGACAAATCTGTTTTGATGGCACCCCGAACAACCCAAGAGCTTGAATTTTGTGGTAAGGGTTTTGTTTGAGCTTCTGAGTAGCTTAGAAGGCGCTATCTAAAAACTAACCGGGGTGTAGGAAATCACTTAAGAAAAAAAAGGGCAACTTTGCATGTGTAGAGCATAGTTCATAAAGCTTCACGAGACCACGAGAGAAGGATCGGTCTCGGTCTCGTACGAGACCGAGATCGAGACCGAGACTTTAATATCGACTTCGAGACCGAGACTGTCTTGGTCTCGGTCTCGATCTGCGAAATCGAGACCGAGACCGATACTGCCAATCGAGACTCTCGAGAGTCTCGGTCTCGAACAACATCGTTTGCAAGATATTAGGGAAGTGTCTAATTTATTGACTAGAAAAAAACCGATTAACTGGATATTTATTCTAATCAGATTTACACCAAACTTGGCACAAATGATGCTCCTGATCTGGAATACACTGTTAAAATTTCAGATTCGGATGTCCATTCTAGGACACTACCCTCTAGAAAAATTTGTTAAAAACCGATTGACTGGGTATTTATTCTGATCAGATATGCACCAAACTTGGCACAAATAATGCTACTGAACCGGAGCATATAATTTTAAAATTTCAGATTCGAATGTTTATTCTAAAGGACAAAAGGACACTACCCTCTAGACAAATCTGATAAAAACCGATTGACTGGGTATTTATTCTGATTAGATTTACCCCAAATTTGGTACAAATAATGCTCCTGAACAGATGCATACACTGTTAAAATTTTAGATTCGGATGTCTATTCTAAAGGACACTGCCGTCAGAAAAATGTGATAAAAACCGATTTACTGGGTATTTATTCTAATCAGATTTACACTAAACTTGGCACAAATAATGCTTCTGACCGAGGGCACATACTGTTAAAATTTCAGACTCGGATGACCGTTGTAAAGGACACTACCCTCAAGAAAAATTTTATAAAAACCGATTGACTGGGTATTTATTCTGATCAGATTTACAGCAAAATTGGTACAAATAATGCTTCTGACCGAGGGTACATACTGTTAACATTTCAGATTCGGATGTCCATTCTAAAGGACAAAAGGATACTACTTCCATCACACCAGGAAATTTCGCTTGAAAACCGGACCCGAGAATTTACAAAGTGTCCCATTGTTGGCACTTCTAAATGGGATCCTGCTTTACTTTTAAAGGTAAAGGATTGAGGTTATCGAGGCAGTGTGCTAATTTTTGGTGAAATTAAAGATTGCGCCAGCAGAATTTTCCATAACCATTTGGTTTTTGAGATAGAGTGATTTCATAGATTTGACATTTTGAAAACTTGTTTGTCTTTTTAGTTTCATGAAAAGTAAGACTGCTTTCCAGTAGTTTTTGTGACGTAGCATCCAGTGGCGCATCTAATTTTCAACTGCATATAGTAGTTTAGTCACCATTTTAAAAATAAAAAATAAAAATAAAAAAAAAAACATTTAAAATTTGTGTTTGGTTTTTTTAAGAGCTCTTGTCGAGGCAATTCTTAATATGCAATAATATAAACAAACAAACAAACGAATTTATTCATGCTTACTACAAGTTTAGACATGTCAAAAAAAGAACAATGGAGATATTACCTTTTTTTTTCGAGACCGAGACCGAGACTCGAGTTGCTACTACGAGACCAAGACCGAGATTACGCGAGTCTCGGTCTCGGTCTCGACGCACAAGACCGAGACCGAGACTTAATTATAAATTCGAGACCGAGACCGAGAGTATGTAAGTCTCGGTCTCGGTCTCGTGAAGCTCTAATAGTTCAGAAATACTATTTTTGAGTAAATTAACTGATTTTCTGAGTAGCGCAAACCATTTCTGTGCCTAGTAGAAATCCTTTGAAGAAAACCCAAAACTTCACAGTTTTATTGGGGTATTTTAAAGGTTCAAAGTTTTAGAATGACTTCAAAAACTCACTTATGAAGTTATTTTTAATTAAGTCTCTGAAACTATTTATTGAATTTTCCTTATATTTAATGAACAAAAAATCAAACGAAATAACTCGTGGTAATCGAGAAAACTCTTTTTAAAAATGCTTTTATTTGCGAAAGTACAACATTTAATTTAAGCAAAGCGTATGAATACAATAAATGCAAAAACCCGACTGCCTGTAGGCTGAAAATGATGATTCTCAGGAAGCTTCGGTTGTCAGCTGATTCGCTGACTCTGCGTTTGTGCCGGGATGGAACTTGATGTAATTCCTCCCCCCTGAGATCCAACGAAGGAGGACTAGCGAGGTAGTTGGACAGCATTTGGGTCCATGTGGTTTTCTTGGTCCTCATTCTGGTTCATTTTCAAGGTTTTAAGCTTCTTATATAATAGATAAACGAGTCCACTGAATATTAAACAATAACTCATTATTGTCCAGATACTAGGGACGTACGATATGGATGAGACGTCATCGATATCTGGTTGATTCTCCAATATTTGCGACTTAATAGAAGCTAAGTCATCAAGGTTTGAAACCTCCAGAAATTTGGTTTCGATTGGTATTTTCGGTCCTGGTTTTTGAGAAACTGCTTCAAGGTCCGGGAACAAGATAGGTTGTATCTTGCTGGTCGACTGTTGGTAATTGGTAATAGTATCTTGAGATGTCGTTGCTTGACAGTTTATAGGCATCTCAATCAGGTAGGTACCACAAGTGAGGCGTTGAACTTCTTCTTGTGAGTGACATTTCAAATGAATTACTTCTTCTGCCGGTAGGACAGCAATCCATTGATTCGTTGCTTCTAATCTTCTGAACATTGACCTGGGTATTTTTGTTGGTGTTTTCTTGCATACGGAGGTGTTTTTCATATCAAGCAGCTGGACTTCGCAAGGGTTATTGGACGTGGTTGCTTTAATGTCCATTGGTTGGCAAAGGAATCGCTGTGGGGCCATTTCTTCGCAGGGATTGCTCGTATATGAGTAGTACAATTCATTTTTGATCAAAAATCTATCGCGAGGTATTATCGCTTGAAACTGACCTTCAGATAATATAGGAGTCGAGTATAAGTGGTAGTAGTCAAATGTCTCTTTATGTGTTATTGGAATGTGTAAAATATACGTTAGTCTGTTGTTAAGCATAAAACTGCTGATCTTAATATGTTTCATGAGAATGTAAACATTATCTACTGTTAATTCCATTGGAAACTCGTCCTTTTTTACAAAAGTTTGCAACTTTTTAAGTTCGCCGTATAAATCAGATATCTTCAGAATACTGGGATGCATGAGCTGTAATCTAGCAAAGGATATCGAGTTTTCGATATCTTGCAAAATGGAATTTAATATTTCGAACATGTTAATAAGTTGGTTGGCAACATCCTTGACCGTGCATGTATATTCGCGCTTAGCTTCTGATTCCACAAATAAAGAAATTTGATACATTCGAGTTTGTAATAATTTTTCGTTTTGTTTTATTTGCTGAATCGTACTGTTAAACTTATCTATGTAAGCTACAGAAAACGAGTTTTGTTTCCTTATTGTTTCGGCTATTTTAACTTGATTCTTTTGAATATTGCTAATTATTCTATCGTATCGTTCACCGTCTGCATAATCTAGATTTCCAGTTATTGATTTAAAAATAGACCCTAAACCATTTACAAGGCCTCTCTTTGATCTTGAATGTTCTGGAATGATTTCGGTTAACTTTGTATGAACTTTTTCGCGCAAAAAGCTAAGAATTTTCATGTAATTGGAAGTGTCAAATTTATAATCTCGATTATGATCTAGAAGGAGTTCCAATTCATGTGATTGATTATTAAGTTTATTTATCTCTTCTATTATGGTGTTCAAATCATAGAAATGAATGAGTTCATGATTATAGTTTATTACTTTTGATGAACCAAGTTTTAGTGGGATAATACCGGGGTTATTATCGAGTTGTCTATTAGGGTTAGGTTTAAACACATTGACCTTGTTGGGTCGTTGTCCAAATACTTGTGAGTTAGTAAAATATTTTTGCGGTCTTTGTAAGGGTCGAGATTGAGGAAAACCATTTCCTGATTGGAAGGAATTTTGCGGTTGGTTTCTGAAAAAATTGTTTGGAGTGTTAGATGGGTACGTGATGGGTTTATATGAGGTCACGTTGTGTTGGATAGGTCGTTGAACTTGTTGGGAATTTTGAATTGGTCTATTAAAGGTTCTTGGAGAATAATTTTGAAAATAATGGACGTTATCCTCACTTAAAACAAACTGCAATGCTTCACTTAGTGATGTAGGTTTCATGCATCTTATAGTTGTTCCTAATGGTTCCTTTAAACCCGATACAAAAGTGCGTAATGCTAAGCTTTGATATAAATCCCGTTTAAGGTTTTTATTAGCATTACCTATTTCATGAATATCTACATAAGTGCATAGCAGGTTTAGAATGTTTAGGATTCTATCGTAAAATTGAGTTGGTTTTTCTTGAGGGTTTTGCCTCATCATAACAAGATCTCGGTTCAAACAACTCTCGTCTCTTTGATCAGCAAAATTACGAGTTAATGTATTTTTTACATCTTGCCAAGTGGCTACATTCTGAATATTAATTACTAATTTGGCGTTTCCGCGTAATTTTGAGATCAATGAATTCAGCAAATAAGTATTTTTAAAAGATATTGGATTGGCACGATCATAAAATTCGGCTATTAAAGATTCACATACTTGTAAGTACCTATAAAGATCATTAGTGTTGCCATCAAACTCAGGTACACATTTTAAGTATTCTGCGGTAAAGTTAGCCATCGTGTCGTTATTAATAGTATTTGTTACTAAAGTTAATGTGGGTGGTTTTAAAGTAATACTAAGAAGAGTACGGTTAGTCTCTGGAATCTGAGAGTCGGTTTCAAGGTTCAGATTCTGGAGAGAATTCAAAAATTCGTTTTCGTTTTCTGAATCAGAAGACATAAATTAAATAATGATTGTACTCACATAAGCAGAGCGATAAGAGCTTGCATTATTAACTATAAGGTTAACAGGTCCAATCGGGCGATGTAGTACTTCATGGAAAAGTTACCCTTGCGGAGCTGGACGATGCTGTTCCGGTTCCCAAGATTGCTGATGGCTTCTGGTGGCTTATGTTTCTTCGATAGATCCAATACACCTCCGTAAATACCAACAACACTAAATACCCGATAAATCGTTGATACGAAAGTCAATACCGTTCGATACGATCGACTTCGGATATCCTACCGACTGCGCCAAATAACTCGTGGTAATCGAGAAAACTCTTTTTAAAAATGCTTTTATTTGCGAAAGTACAACATTTAATTTAAGCAAAGCGTATGAATACAATAAATGCAAAAACCCGACTGCCTGTAGGCTGAAAATGATGATTCTCAGGAAGCTTCGGTTGTCAGCTGATTCGCTGACTCTGCGTTTGTGCCGGGATGGAACTTGATGTAATTAACGATAAAAACCTCCTCTTATATTTGCTTATTCAGGAAAATGTGTAAACACACGTAGATAGTTTGTATACAAATCCAAACCCTTTTTTTGTGCTTCCAAGGCGAAGCGATAAGATTCCTTTTCAAGAATCTAGCTAGTGTGAGTAATATACAGTCGAGTGTTCAATAAGCAACACGCTGCATTTTTATTTGAGATTTCCCATATTCTGAGAGGTTTTAATGTAATTAGGGAAAGAAAATTTTATAAGGGATAGTCTCTGGAGATATGAAACTTTATTATGTGTAGCAGGCTATTACGATATGTATAGGAAAAACCCAAGACCTCAAATTTTGTGGTAAGGTTTGTTTTTTGAGTAGCTAAGAAGACACTATCTAAAAACTAACGGAGGTGTAAGAATTCACTTAAAAAAAAAGGGCAACTTTGCATGTGTAGAGCATACTTCAGAAATACTGTTTTTGAGTAAATTAACTGACTTTCCGAGGAGCTCAAACTATTTCTGTGTCTAGTAGAAATCCTTCGAAGAAAGCCCAAAACTTCACACTTTTACTGAGGTAATGACTTCAAAAACTCACTTATGACGTTGTTTTTAAGCCTTAACTTAAAGTCTTTGAAACTATTAATTTGAAAACAAAACTATTAGTTTTTTAAATAAAGTTTTTTTAAGCCAAAGTGTAAGATTTTTTCAAAATGATTAATTTTGAAGCTTCACTTAATTAAGGTTTTTAGACTCAAAATTTTAAGGTTGTTAAAGTACACATTGACTTTAAAGCTCACTTTAATTGAAATTTTTGAAACAGTATTGACTCGAAAAACCCATTTTTATAAAGTTTTTTAAATCGTTATTTTTGAAGTAAAATTATTAGTATTAATCCAAAATGTATGGTTTTTTGAGCACTCTTACCTTTATAAAAGATTGAATACGTCCTATTTCCATCAAAAAGCATTTTTTTTCTTAATTGACGAAAGTGAGTGTTTTTTTTTCGCAATTTTCAAATTTTTACCGTCTGTAACTTTGAGACTAATGGACCGATTAGAGTAAATCCAATTCTTTTTTGTTCCTACAACTCGTCTTTCTACTCCCACATAGAAACCAAAGCTGATATATTATGTAACATGAGTTATGTATGAACAACCCTTTTATCTGTTCTTTCATATTATTAAATCCTCATTCGCCTCATTACCGCGAAATTATCAAATAACCGATGCCTTGGTAAACAGAACGTGTTTTTGAGTGAAGCGCTAATCAATAGGGCTTTTAATTGATTGGACGACCAATGCGACCACAAATAGGTTTTCAATTGTGTGGTCTAATGGAATTAGGTCCATTGTGAATAAAACGTGCACACGTGAGACATGTGTGTGTTAAATGGGCAAGGGCCTTTTTGTCGGGAAATAATTTTTTTAAATATGAATTCAACAAGGCTCTGGCTGAACTCCACTTTCAAAACTGGACTGTCAATTGTCATACTTATCAACTCTCAGTTGCCGTTTTATCAAAAATTTAGTAAACTTCTGCCAACAATTTAAATTAATTACTGTATATTTTTTTATATCGCTTTTCCTAACAAAGTTCATTAATATCGTGAATTTATTAAGTTAAATTTATTGGTACACCACACAATTGAGCACTGTTTCGTGCGGTTTTATTTGAGTAATATTTATTATTATAATAAATTACGTAGGAGTTTCGTTAAAGCTAAATATACGAAGTCGGTAATAAAAAAACCTTCTGACACATATTTGTTCATATATCTTAGAGGAAAGCGATTTCAAATGAGATGTATCTTGCTCCCCAGCGAAAATTGCGTTCGGTATTTGCTAAATTTTTCACGCTCTATTTATCTTGAGCTTTCCTTACTTTTTACTGGCGTTTGAGTAGAAAAGTTTTTCGATCAGCGATAGCCAAAGTTGAAATTTTAATAATTCGTGTAATAACCGATTTAATGCAGTTATTGTCTTGTCTCGTCAGTTCAATTTTGATTCAAACAAAACATCTGAAGAATGCTGTATGTGTATAAAATTCCAAAAATGTTGTGGAAATGTCCGAAGGGACGATTATTTTTTCCCAGTCCCATTGGTTCAATAGTTTCGAAGATTCGGACAGTTTTTCGGCACTTTTAAAATGCACTTTAGGGACATTTTAAAAAAATCCACTTACGCGATTAGTTTAAAAAAAAAAACACTTACGGGATTCATTACACTCGCAGAAAGTTTGTTATGCTTATAGAGGATTGGAAATGACCAAAGGGAGGAGGAGTGTGTATCCCTTTTTTTTCAGTTTTTAACTTTGACGCCCTGTAACTTTACAACGAGTGTACCAATTGGTGTGAATCTAACAGTCCTTCAGGGGTCGATTTTTAGACGCTTTTAGAATCGCGTTTTTGGGTCATTTTTAAAAAAACCTCTTTAGAGCTTAATTTCATTCAAATTGAGTTTGTTACGTTCTTAGCGAATTGCAAGCGTGCAATTTCGATCGAAAACAGCATTTTTGAAAATGTCCAAGGGGGTGGGGGGTTTTACGACTTTTTTCTCAATTCTCAATTTTGACCGCCTGTAACATGATAACGCCTGGACCAATTGGAGTGAATCTAACAGTTTTTTTCCTCTTCTTGATGCCCTTTTTCACCTCCTACCACCGGAAGTTCCGTAGGAGCAATATTTTCGGAGGTAGACCCCCTTCAGAGGTCGATTTTTAGGCACTTTCATGATCGCGTTTTTTTTACCATTTTTAAAAAAACCTTTTTAGAGCTTAATTTCATTCGATTTGAGTTTGTTGCCTTCTTAGCGAATTGCAAGTGTGCCATTTCGATCAAAAACAGCATTTTTGAAAATGTCCAAGGGGGTGGGGGGGGGGGGTAGTACGACTTTTTTCTCAATTCTCAATTTTGACCGCCTGTAACATGATAACGCCTGGACCAATTGGACTGAATCTAACAGTTTTTTCCTCTTCTTGATGCCCTCTTTCACCTCCCACCATCGCAAGTTCCGTAGGTGCAATATTTTCGGACATAGACCCCTCAGAGGTCGATTTTAGGCACTTTCATAATCGCGTTTTTTTTACCATTTTAAAAAAAACCTTTTTAGAGCTTAATTTCATTCGATTTGAGTTTGTTGCCTTCTTAGCGAATTGCAAGTGTGCCATTTCGATCAAAAACAGCATTTTTGAAAATGTCCAAGGGGGGGGGGGGGGGGGGTAGTACGACTTTTTTCTCAATTCTCAATTTTGACCGCCTGTAACATGATAACGCCTGGACCAATTGGAGTGAATCTAACAGTTTTTTTCCTCTTCTTGATGCCCTTTTTCACCTCCTACCACCGGAAGTTCCGTAGGAGCAATATTTTCGGAGGTAGACCCCCTTCAGAGGTCGATTTTTAGGCACTTTCATGATCGCGTTTTTTTACCATTTTTAAAAAAAACCTTTTTAGAGCTTAATTTCATTCGATTTGAGTTTGTTGCCTTCTTAGCGAATTGCAAGTGTGCCATTTCGATCAAAAACAGCATTTTGGAAAATGTCCAAGGGGGTGTGGGGGGGGGTAGTACGACTTTTTTCTCAATTCTCAATTTTGACCGCCTGTAACATGATAACGCCTGGACCAATTGAAGTGAATCTAACAGTTTTTTCCTCTTCTTGATGTCTTCTTTCACCTCCCACCATCGCAAGTTCCGTAGGTGCAATATTTTCGGACATAGACCCTTCAGAGTTCGATTTTAGGCACTTTCATAATCGCGTTTTTTTTACCATTTTTAAAAAAAACCTTTTTAGAGCTTAATTTCATTCGATTTGAGTTTGTTGCCTTCTTAGCGAATTGCAAGTGTGCCATTTCGATCAAAAACAGCATTTTTGAAAATGTCCAAGGGGGTGTGGGGGGGGGGGTAGTACCACTTTTTTCTCAATTCTCAATTTTGACCGCCTGTAACATGATAACGCCTGGACCAATTGGAGTGAATCTAACAGTTTTTTCCTCTTCTTGATGTCTTCTTTCACCTCCCACCATCGCAAGTTCCGTAGGTGCAATATTTTCGGACATAGACCCTTCAGAGGTCGATTTTAGGCACTTTCATAATCGCGTTTTTTTTACCATTTTTAAAAAAACCTTTTTAGAGCTTAATTTCATTCGATTTGAGTTTGTTGCCTTCTTAGCGAATTGCAAGTGTGCCATTTCGATCAAAAACAGCATTTTTGAAAATGTCCAAGGGGGTGTGGGGGGGGGTAGTACGACTTTTTTCTCAATTCTCAATTTTGACCGCCTGTAACATGATAACGCCTGGACCAATTGGAGTGAATCTAACAGTTTTTTCCTCTTCTTGATGCCCTCTTTCACCTCCTACCACCGGAAGTTCCGTAGGAGCAATATTTTCGGAGGTAGACCCCTTCAGAAGTCGATTTTTAGGCACTTTAGGAATCGCGTTTTTTGACTATTTATAAAAAAACCCTTTTAGAGCTTAATTTCATTTGATTTGAGTTTGTTGTCTTCTTAGGGAATTGTAAGCGTGCCATTCCGATCAAAAACAGCAAAAACAATTTCCCGAATTTTTTTTGGAAATGTCCAAAGGGGGGCATTACTTTTTTTCTCAATTCTCAACTTTGATGGCCTGTAACTTGGGAACGCGTGGACCGATTGGAGTGAAACCAACCGTTTTTTCCTCTTTCACGTCCCACCAATGGAAGTTCCGTAGGTGCCATATTTTCGGACAGAGACCCCTTCGGTGGCCGATTTTTGGCACTTTTAGAATCGTGTATTTTCATCTTTAAACCGAAACGTGTCAGAAAAACGTTAGTGCAAACCACATTTTTATGACGTCAATGCAACTACTAGGTCAAAAACGCTTTTTTAATTAGACACTATTTAGAAAAACATTAGTGTACACTACATCACTATAACATTATTTCCCAATCAGGAATTATTACCTACGTCTGACCTTCAGTTTTCAACCGAGTGAGACTGAATTAGTGTGCGACTAAAAGCCAGACTTGCAAATTGAAAATTAGTTTAAATAACTTTTTACGACATCTATGTAAATAACGTGAGTATTCTGAGAAACTAACGTCAAAAACTTCGTCAACAAACTTTTTTTTGTATTGGAAATAAATCAGAAAAACGTTAGTGTAAACCACATTTTTTTTACGTCAGTACTCTGACAAAAAAACTAAGGTCGAAAACGTTTTTTTTTTTATTTGATGCTAGTTGGAACGTTAGTGTAGAGTACATCACTATAACGCTATTTCACCATCGTGAAATATTATTTACCTCTGACTCCTCCACTTTTCAACTGAAAGCCTAAAACATGTTACAATAGTATGCCACTAAAAGGCAGACTAACAAATAGAAAATTGGTTTATAAACGATTTTACGACGTTAATGCAAACAACGTCAATATTCTGACCAACAAACTAACGTCAAAAAGACTTTTTTGTATTGGAAACGAATCAGAATAACGTTAGTGTAAACTTCATTATTATGACGTCAATGCAACTATATCAGTATAATGACCAAAAAATTAAAGTTGGAAACGCTTTCTTAATTAGAATACTTGAACACTTTAAAACTGAATAAAAATTTGCAAATTTCCGTGGTACCATTACTTTTTTCTGAAAAAACGAGTACCCTCTTCGCAAATGATATTAATTAAAACTTGCACGGTACCACAACTTTTTTTGCCGAACAAAAGGGGTCTATTTAAAAAAACGTTGATGTTGACCACTTCACTATAACGTTATTTCAAAATCGTGCAATATTATTTATTTCTGACACCTCCAGGTTTCAACTGAAGTTCTTTCTAGCCTGAAAATATATAATGCAGTGCTGTGTAATCAAAATGGAAATTGACAAAATAAAAATTCAACTTAACTAACACCAAGTTACAGTAAATTAACCAGCACATAAGATCTTTAAAAACTAACGTTACTAAGACGTTTTATTTTATTAGAAATTAGTTGAGAAAAAAATTAACCCATTGGACCATTTTTAAAAAAAACCTTTTTAGAGCTTAATTTATTCTGATCTTTTTTCTTGATGCCCTCTTTCACCTCCCACCACTTTCCGTAGGTGCAATATTTTTGGAGATAGACCCCTTCAGAGGTGGATTTTTAGGCACTTTTAGAATCGCGTTTTTTGACCATTTAAAAAATAAATTTTTTAGAGCTTAATTTCATCCGATTTGAGTTTGTTGCCTTCTTAGGGGATTGCAAGCGTTCCATTCCGATCAAAAGCAGCAAAAAAATTTTCCGGAGTTTTTTTTGAAAATGTCCAAAGGGGAGTGCAAAGGGTCCAAAATGTCCAAAGGAGTATTACGACTTTTTTTCCCAATTCTCAACTTTGATCGCCTGTAACTTGGAAACGCGTGGACCGATTGGAGTGAAACCAACTGTTTTTTCCTTTTCTTGATGTCCTCTTTCAACTCTCACCATCCGAAGTACCATAGGAGCAATATTTTCCTAGATAGACCCCTATCGGTTCAATAGTTTTGGAGATAAAACCCTTCGATGGGCCAGTTTTAGGCACTTTTAAAATGCGTCTTTGAGTCATTTTCGAGTTCAAGTGTAGAATGAATGTTTAGTCAAATAGCAACAAAATGCAGTTCTGATAGAAAAGAAATATGATTTCTTTGCACCGGAGAAAACTTGTACACCATCACAGGTAACTTATGCTACATAAATTATCTTAAAAAAAAAAAAAAAACATAAAAAGCTGCTAGTACATAAGCTGATTTACATTGTATATTATTTTTCTTGGTTCTAAATGCTTTTTTTTATTCAGCAACACACAGTCAATCTGATGACTAAAAAATATATTTTCGCACACAAAGTGTTTGTAAAGCTACAAATTTCAATATTAAAGACTATAAAACAAACTTTTTCGTTTCGAAGTCTAAATTAATCCCCTTATTCGAATATATCTCACTCACAGAGCTCGTATAAATTCTACATCGTACATTATATATTTATATAATTCTAGAAAAATATTCGTTTGACTGCCGATTAAATTAGTGGGGATTTTCGTCTATTCATGCAAATTCCGGGGCGCGTTTGACTTTATTAAAACGAAAGAAGAACTTTCCAAATGTCACTCCGGGGCCTAGTTAGTTCGCGCCAACCTCATAATAAATCCATGAGTAATTCTGGTTGCCTTTCCCCAGCATGAAACTTGCTGGTTAGAAATACTGAAAAATATCGTGTTTTAGACCCCGAATAATAATTTAACAATTTACCGAGGAGTAAGGGAGAAAGGAGTGACGAGTATCATTTGTACGAAAGGCGATAAAATGCGTATATATGTCGTGGCCCAAATTGCTTATGTTTTTATTATGAGCTTCGTCCCGAAACCTACGGCCAAGGAAACCTCCACATGAAGTTTTTCCCTTTTTTTAATAAAAGGGAAAAGCTGTCGCTATTATTATTTTGCCACGGCAAAAGGACCACCATAATCTAATCAGCTCGAGCTCTTTTATTAAGGTAATTTAAAGTGCCATAAGCGACACCAAACGTAGTGCGAAAAACCGTTTATTCACTTCTCTTCTTTTAGGGACGCAATTTGTTAGCAAAGACCTCGTTATGACTTTTTTATCCTGTGATTTGTTTGGCTTTCACGAAGAGACTAGACCCCCTGAACCACTTTTTTTCGCCCATTGAAAGTTTAAGAGCGACCGAGACATCAATTTTAAAGTTGAGTTTATTAGTTAATTCCTTACTTTTAGTAATCATTATTACTTTGCTGGAAAGGCGGTTTCTTCCATGACTTAGAACAATAAAATTATTTTATTTATTTAGGGGCTTGTGCCATAAACAAGGCATGGAAAACTGACTCGAAACTTAAATATTTACATGAAAAACTCGAGGTTAATTGTAATATTTGGTCGAGAACGTTGCGTTCAATGTACTGCCAGAATGTAAAAATCCAAAAAAAAAAAACAGTTGGAATTTATACGATTGTGATTCAGACGGTTTTCCCAGAGCAACTGTAACAAGTAAGTTTAATTGGTAAGTTTACTTTCTGAGGCAGGTTATGCAGTGTTGAAAGGTTGCATCGTTCTTGGATCATAATACGTCATTGACCAGCTTACATATCTTTGATTAAAAAATATTATTATTATCTGTTTGAATGGATAATATAACCATATGGTTATATTGTTTAACCAGCAACAAAAATAATTTTCGTCACAGTTTACCAAACGAGGCGAAGCCAAATTTCAAAAAAATTATTTTGGACGAATTAAACATTATTCTTTATCTAGGACTTGATTGATTGGTTCCAAGAGTATGTGCCTGATTATTAATTAATGTTCACTAAGAAGACCCAGTCCTTTTAGAAAGTCTATTATCTTCTTGAGTGTAATGTGTAGTCTTCCGGAGTTCTGAAATCTAAGTCTTTCAGCTGCAGGACATTCACTCAGGATGTGTTCTACCATCTTATCATCCTCCATGAACACTCTGCATTCGGCATTGTCTGCCAGGCATACCCTATGCATGTTGTGTTTTAATCGACAGTGCCCAGTGTATAAGCCGATAGCGGCTTTGAGCTGTTGCCTGTCGAGGTTTAATAAGTGTTTGTCCTTTTTTCTGAATGGACAAAAATGAGGAACGGAATTAGTCCGAGAAGTCTTTCCAAGGCCAATGTTGGAGTGGTGCCAAATGCCCCATTGATGGCCAGGCAGACTTGACGCTGCATGTTACTCAGTTTGCACCTCGCACTTCTTTGTCCGCCCTTGAAATGTTAGACAATGGCTCCATACGTGATCATGACCTAAAGCCAGTGCATTAATTTGGGTTTCTCTAGGACTTAAAAGAAGGTTACAATTAAGAATATTGCTCCATTAAAAAAAATTGAAAAAAAAAAGATGAAGGCGATTTATTTTGATTAAGTCAGTAAGTTATGCGCTTTTGAGCTTCCAGAGGAGAAGGTTACGCTTTTTTGCGTTTTTTTGAAAAGGGCATAGCTTATGTTGTCTACTAACAGAGCGCTTCTACTGCTCGGCCAATGACATCAGAACTGTTACGGTAATCATCTTGCCGCTTAATTCTTCTCCAAGATGTTTTGTGTTAATTTTTTATATCATCGAGCTTAGATAATTGTTCCATTCCAATCAAAAGAAGCATAAAAGCTGTCTCAACATGTTTTCCACCAAAAGGGCTTAACATAATTGTTAGTAAGATGGGCAATACGTGGCTTACTGCTGTGTAAACGCAGCTAATATTAACTACCATGGCGCCTCAATTTAGGCAACAATTTATACACTATTACATACTCTGTATTACTCACTTTAATGAATACATTTGTTCAGTAGACAGTCTGTCTAGTAGTTGTAGACAGAAAAAAAAGTTGTTTTCTGTGTTAATTCGTGTTTACTTTAGTTCCTCATAAATAAAAAAAAATACTGTGTGCACCACTAGAAAAAGTAATTGAATCTTTTTTTGGCGCTTTTAGAATCGCGTTTTTGGATAATTTTTCAAAAGAACCTTTTAGAGCTTAATTTTATTAGAGTTCAGTTTGTTGCCTTCTTAGGGGATTGCAAGCGTGCCATTCTGATCAAAAACAGCAAAAAAAATTTCCCGAATTCTTTTTGAGAATGTCCAGGGGAGTTATTACGACTTTTTTCTCAACTCTCAACTTTGACCGCCTGTAACTTGAGAACGCGTGGACCGATTGGAGTAAATCTAACTGTTTTTTCCTCTTCTTGATGTCCTCTTTCACCTCTCACCATCGGAAGTTCCGTAGGTCTGGAAGAGAGACCTCTTCGGAAATCGATTTTTAGGCACTTTAGAATGGCGTTTTTGGACCATTTTTAAAAACCTCTTTTGAGCTTAATTTCATTCGAATTGAGTTTGTTAGGTTCTTATTGCAAGCGTGCCATTCCGATCAAAAACAGCAAAAAAATTTTCCCGAAATGTTTTTGAAAATGTCCAGGGGGGTATTACGACTTTTTTCTCAATTCTCAACTTTGACCGCTTGTAACTCGGGAACGCGTGGACCGATTGGAGTGAATCCAACTGTTTTTTCCTCTTCTTGATGTCCTCTTTCAACTCCCATCATCGGAAGTTTCGTAGATGCAATATTTTCGGAGATAGACCCCTCAGAGTTCGATTTTTAGGCACTTTCATAATCTCGTTTTTTTACCATTTTTAAAAAAACATCTTTTCAGCTTAATTTTATTCGAATTGAGTTTGTTAGGTTCCTATTGCAAGCGTGCCCTTCCGATCAAAAACAGCAAAAAAAAAATCCCGAATTTTTTTTTAAAATGTCCAGGGGGGTATTACGACTTTTTTCTCAATTCTCAACTTTGACGGCCTGTAACTTGAGAACACCTGGACCGATTGTAGTAAATCTAACAGTTTTTTCCTCTTCTTGATATCCTCTTTCACCTCCCACCATCGGAAGTTTCGTAGATGCAATATTTTCGGAGATAGACCGCTTCAGAGACCGATTGTTTTTAGAATTGCGTTTTTTGACTCTTTTTGTAAAAAACCTTTTTAGAGCTTAATTTCATTCGATTTGAGTATATTGCCTTCTTAGGGGATTGCAAGCGTGTCATTCCGCTCAAAACCAGCAAAAAAATGTTCTCGAATTTTTTTTAAAAATGTCCAAGGGGGGGGGGGTTATTACGACTTTTTCTCAATTCTCAACTTTGACCGCCTGTAACTTGAGAACTCCTGGACCGATTGTAGTAAATCTGACAGTTTTTTCCTCTTCTTGATATCCTCTTTCACCTCCCACCATCGGAAGTTCGGTAGGTGCCATATTTTCGGAAGTAGATCCCTTCAGAAGTCGATTTTTAGGCACTTTTAGAATCGCATTTTTGGATCTCATCACTCACGCTGACCATGACGGTAGTCTATATAATCTGGATTGAGGTTTTGATTCCGATTAAATTGACAAATCAACGTCGTCAGCCGTCAAATTGATCCGGATCAATTTTGCTTTTTGATCTTCACTCTTGTTCACCATTGGGAACTCCGACCGGGTAAGATAATTAGTGAAAAGTTGCGCGTTTTAATGCCCATTAAGACAGCTACATTGAAACTAGATTGATCTGTCGCGGTTTCTGAAATATCTCGAAAATAGTGAAAGTATGCAAAAAAATAAAATGTATTCTGCCGTGAGAACTATCAATCTTATTTTAATAAAACTCGAGATCTTGACGTTTCTTGTGATGGCGGTCGGCATGAAATTGACAGACTTTTTCTACGTCATTTAGTTTTTGCAAACCGATACTCAAGTTTTTCTTATGGGCATCATATTCGATTTTTATACCACAAATTAGAGAAAATTCCCTCAAACCTTTCTAGTGATGTGTCTCACATCCAACGACTTTAAACTCGTTGGACTGTCAATCTTGAAGAAGTATATATTTTTTTAATTGAGTCAGTAGGTCATGAGATTTCAGAGCAGAAGATTGCGCTTTTTTTAGGTTTTCTGAGGAGGATGAGGAGGGTCTTGCTTATATTTTCTACTGAGAGTGCTTCTACTGCTCGGCCAATGACATCACAGCTGTTATGGTAATCATCTTGTCTTCTCCAAGATGTTTTGTGTTACTTTTTTATATCATCGAGCTTAGATAATTGCACCATTCCAACCAAAATAAGCATGAAAACTGTCTCAAAATGTTTTTTAATTTAACCAAAAGGGCTTAAAATAATTGTTGGTAAAATGAGCAATGGCTTGACGCGGTGTAAACGCATCTAATATTAACCGCTTTGGCGCCTTAATTTAGGCAACCCTTTATACACTATTACATACTCTGTATTACTCACTTTAATGAGTACATTTGTTCAGTAGAAAGTCTGTCTAGTAGTAGAGGTAGTGGAGAGCAATAATTGGAAAAAAGTTGTTGTCTGTGTTAATTCGTGTTTACTTTAGTTTCTCATAAATAAAAAAAAAAAGTACTGTGTGCACCACTAGAAAAAGTAATTGAATCTTTAAATGCGTTATCTGTATAGTAATATACAAATGGAGGTGATGTCAGAAACAGACCACTTCTTGTATCTATCTTAGTATTCAGTATCATTTTATCTTAGGTTTTATGCCTTTGTGGCTACTCATCAACTCGACGAGCAATTCCTTTCCTCCATTAATTTGCTGGAGCACGGAACATTTTTTCCTCCCTTCCTAAAGTGTCACAAATTGCAAATTTGAAATTTTTGGAAAAAAGTAGGTTAGAACTAAGTCTAAAATTAATTAGAAATTACTCACATCGTTTAACTTGGAGTTTAAAATAAATAGGTTAAGAATGGCCAAAATCTCATAAAAATTAGTTCGATCATCTTTAATTGCTCTATACGGGGTGTTCATTATAAAATTTCATCTAGCAGGCTATGATATTTTGACAGAAAAGGATGACATAATCAAAATAAATGGACTTTTGTTTCTCCATCCGTTTCTTTTGACATTTCACAGCCAACTAGATGAAGTTTTATAATGAACACCCCGTATTCGGTTCTTTTGGAAAAAAACAATTAAAAATTACCCACTTGTTCACAAATGAATTTTTTTTGGAGTAACTCAATTTTAGGACGAAATTAGGCAAAACCAAGGTATTACGACTTTTTCCTCAATTCTCATCGTTAAGTGTAACTTGAAAAGGCCTTGACCGATTGGAGTGAAACCAACTGTTTTTTTCTCTTCTTGGTGTCCTCTTTCACCTCCCATCATCGGAAGTTCCATAGGCGCAATATGTCCGGAAACAGACCCCTTCGGAGTTCAATTTTTAAGCACTTTTAGAGTCACGTTTTTGGACCATTTTAAAAAAAACCTTTTTAGAGCTTAATTTTATTCGATTTGAGTTTGTTGCCTTTTAGGGAATTGCAAGTGGAATTCCGATCCAAAAAAGCAAAAAAAATTTGAAAATGTCCAAAGGAGGGGGTGTTACGACTTTTTTCTCAATTCTCAAATTTGACCGCCTGTAAGTTGAGAACGCGTGGACCTATTGGAGTGAAACCAATTATTTTCTTCTCTTCTTGATGTCCTCTTTCACCTCTCACCATCGGAAGTTCCATAGGTCTGGAAGAGAGACCTCTTCGGAAGTCGATTTTTAGGCACTTTTAGAATGGCGTTTATGGACCATTTTAAAAAAAAACCTCTTTAGAGGTCAAATCATTCGAATTGAATATGTTACATTCTCAGGATATTGCAAGCATGCCGTACGTTTTCGTACTAAAATAAATCAAATTTAGTTCAAAAGGTCATAACAGAAATGAAAATTGGAACCATTTATGACATTTTCGACTTTCAACTGTTTTTATGAATGTAAATGAAACGATAAAGTATCAGCTTGACAGACAAATTGAAAAACTTGACATTTTTCGCATCTTTCTCTTAATTTTTCAATTCAGATGTTGCCAGATGCAGAAATTGTTTAACAGTAAAACAAAACAGAATCAAGAACAGTAGATTCTTGAAAATAAACAGTAGGCATTAAAAATCATGTTTATAAATGTTATTCTTTTAGTAAATTCAGATTGAAATTAGAGCTAAAATCGGTTAAAAATGACTGAAACCGTCCAAAATTGAAAATTTGGGTTTTTTGGAGAAATGCAAGTTGAAACTGAAGTTAAAATCAGGTTAAACATATGTTGAAAAGTTTAAAAATGTAAATTTGGCGTGTTTGGGGAAAATCAGAATAAGATTAGAAACATTATCAAACCGTCAAGAAATGCAAATTTAGAATTTTTTAATAAGATGAAATCAAGTTGAAAATCATTTATAGTTGTTTCCTACCTTTTTTTACAATTTTTCTTTACTCTTTTTTGACATTATTTTTTCACTTTTTTTTTTAGTTTTCTTGACAATTTTTTTACACTTTTATTTTGTTATAAAACCATTTTTTTTGTAAACGCACTTCAAAAAACACACAGGATTTTTTCTACACTTTTTTTAAATTTCTTCACACAATTTTTTTACACTTTCTCACACTTTTAAAAAAAAAATTTGAATTTTTTTTTACTTTTTTGTTTATATTTTTCTTACATTTTTTCTACACCTTTTTACTTTTTTTTTTGCACGTTTTTTTTTATGTTTGACATTTTTTTCTATTTCTTTTTTATTTTTTTTACCTTTTTGTTTATTACTTTTTTACATTTGTTTTACACCTTTTTACGCTATTTTTGCACTTTTTACTACACATTTTATGAACTGATTTTTTCCTCAAATTTGGAACAAACACTTGATATTTTAGACCATATTATTGCATCTCGTTAAAATTGTGAGAAAAATGCGTTTTAATCATTACAAAACGTTTTTTTGCGTAATATTTTTTAACCTAACAAAAATGTAGTTTTTTTTTATTTTGAACCAAAAAATAGATCTTTTGATTGAACGAATTGTGACGGTTTTAGCCAATGATGACGATAAAAGAAATTAATAAAAACTGATTTTTTTTATTAATTGTGATTATTTTGATTGATTTTGGCCCAAGAAATTAAATTTTTTAATTATTTTTACAAAAAGTGAATTTTTGTCCAGAACTGATTTTATTAAAAAAACAAGATTTTTTCAGTTGATTTTGGAGCAAAACTTGAAATTTTAGTGCACAAATTGGGTTTCATTAAAATTTGCAAAAAAATAGGCGTTTTAGTCGTTATAAACCGTTTTTTATGTGAACTAAACAAAAATATATATATTTTTTTATTTTGTACCAAAAACAAGATCTTTTTATTGAACGAATTTTGACGGTTTTAACCAATTATGACGATAAAATAAATTAACCAGAACAGTTTTTTTTATTAACTGTAGCTATTTTTATCGATTTTGGCCCAAGAAATAAATTTTTTTAATTATTTTTCCAAAAAGTGAATTTTGTTCCAGTACCAAATTTATTAAAAAACAAGATTATTCAGTTGATTTTGGAGCAAAACTTGAGATTTTAGTCCACAAATTGGGTTTTATTAAAATGTGCAAAAAAATGGGTTTTAGTCGTTACAAAATGTTTCTTGTGTGATTTTTTTCAAATAAACAAAAATGTTGTTTTTTTTTTATTTTGAACCAAAAACTAGATCTTTTTAACGTTTTAACCAATTATGACGATAAAATAAATTAATAAAAACTGATTTTTTTATTAACTGTGACTATTTTGATCGATTTTGGACCAAGAAATTAAATTTTTTAATTATTTTTCCAAAAAGTGAATTTTTGTCCCAGTACCAAATTTATTAAAAAGCAAGATTTTTCAGTTGATTTTGGAGCATAACTTAAGATTTTAATTCACAAACTGAATTTCATTACAATTGCAAAAAAAATGCGTTTTAGTCGTTACAAAACGTTTTAAATTTTTTTGGCCTCTCTATTGCATTTTTGGTTTGGTTGTTTCAAAATGCAAATTTTTCAAGAATATCACTTTAGAATTGTTTGTTTGAAGACATTCAGCTTAATAATGGCCAAAATCGTTTAGTCAGAGCGTCTGGAATCGCTCTGTATTCGGATCTTTTATAGAAAATTTATCAAAAATGCAATTTTTTTTTTTTTTTGGAGTAACTTAATTGTAGGACAACATCAGGCAAAACTGATTCAAATTTTAGTTCTTTTAAAATTGTATTTTTGGACTAAAATATATGAAATTTGGTTCAAAACCCTTCATATTGCAATTTTGGTATTCTGCATCTAAAATAGTAAATTTGAAGTTTTTTTGGGAAATATTTAAGTAAGAATTAGTCCCAAAATTGTTTAGAAAGTACTCAAGCTTTTAAAAGTGCACATTTACAGTTTGTGGAAAAAATCTGAAAAATACAGGTTAACATTTTAGATAGTAATACAGGTTAAAATTAGGGCCAAAATCTTTTGTCTTAAACAAACTTTTTAAAAAGTCGATAAGATGGTTCAAGAGTTTTGGGTTGAACAGTGTTGCGACATTGCCATCATGGTCGGAGCGTTCTTTTTGAACGAACTTTTGTAAATAACCAATGAAAAACAATACAATAACAATAATTGTTATGTGTCACCCTCCGGCATGAAATAGATCTCTATACTCCATCTCTCTATACGTTTCTTTCTCTCACGCACGCCGCGGCAACACATCGAGCACCTCTAGCGACTAAATGATGAGCCTCGCCCCTCTTCGGTTCAAATAAAGTGTAATAAAAGTCTCTTCAAATAACTCGTCTTTAAAAATAACTAATTGTTAAAATGTTTCTATTCGAAAATTCCACTCCAAACTCGCTCTATGTTTACCATACTCAGACAAATTAGGGTCACACCACCGGTTGCATTAACAATCAGTCTAATTGCCTGACAAACAACGTAGGGTTTGACGAAATCCGAATTTTCGACTTGAATAATTAAAGCCCTTACCCCCCCCCCCCCCCCCTCCTCAAGCGCGAGTAGGTAGGCCCTTAATTCGGGATGAGGAGCAATTTTATCGCAGATAAACGAGCAATGACGTGGAACGTATCCGAATCTTTGTGGGTTACGTCGAATAAATTTAATAGGTAAAGAGGGTGGTTAGCGGTTTCAAATTTTCCACATGAAAGTGCTTCGGCTAATAAGTTGGGGTTAGAACTGTCTGGAACAGCAGGAAATTTAGTTAATTATTAACTACCTGCGACCTGATACTGTGTAATGGGCTTCCAATTTGGTTAGGAGGTGTTCGCGTAACTTCGATAATATCATTTCTTGTGTTAAGACCGCCCTTAGGCCCTTTAAAAACATTTTTTAAGTTTAATTTTTATTAACTTAAATGCCAAATTACGGCTCTGAAACCAGACTTAATCGAGGGCAACAATTAACATTCGCAGGTCAATGGAGATCTCGTTAGTCAAAACCTCAAATCTCTCTCGTACAGTACTAACGTGTATCGCTCGACGCATTTAATTTAGTGAATTTAGCTATCAAGTGCTCAATTTAACATTACTTGCCTGCTCTCCGCGGCATAACTCTGTGAATTAATTACTGATTACGAATTGAAAGCCAAATTCTGGAATATTGGGTCAATTCCTGAGGAACGAAATCCAGTTGAGCCTGGGAAATTTAGTTTAGTGTTAGCAATTTGGCGTTATGACAATTAACAAAAGTGTTGTAGTGTAAATTGGATTAACACTAATTTTGATACCTATTAGATGAAGCCGAACGCAAGTCAATAAAGTAGACATTTAATACTGCAAGTTTCATATATTCTGTCGTTTTGACCTCAAGAGAGCTTCTTCAGAACTGTAAACAAAATTTATTTTTTCTCGTTAGAAGCCTTATTAGTAATATTATTAAATTATTGTTATAATCTGATATGATAAATTCAACAAAAACTACATGTACAAACCGCCACCACTCGGGTCTACTCGGCCACACCGAGCGAAACTTGCAGTAAACCATACCAAAATGGGGTTAAGGGTACGAGTTTAGAGATGGTATGTGGTTTAGGGATGAGCACAAAGCCGAGCGGGACCGAAAGGGCCCGAGCGTATTCAATTTTGTGCAGAGTTGCCCGAACATAGCCGAGCGCGCCCGAAGATACCCGATCGTGGTGGAATGGACCATGGCACCCCTTATGGGATTTTACATGTAAAAATGGGCCAAAGTGGGGTCGTTCTACTGTTGCGTAACTACTTCTCTAACCCTTTTGTATTGCCAACGTAAAACATGATAATGGTATTTTAACACTATTTCTCCTTTTTACATTATTATGCTAATGTACAAATGGCGTTATTAGACATGCTGCAGTTAACAGATTTTAAGAAACTTTTATTTGAAAAAGGGATTTTAGCTTACATCTAAGATTTTTTTCTTTATCTATGACTCCAGCAGGGAAGGCGATAGAAAACTATCATTAACCTGACATCCTTTTACTTACAGACATTGTTGCTAAATTGACAAAAGTCTTGCGATACTTTTAGCAGAGTATGTGTGGTTAGCAGAATTTTTTTTCAAAACATTCATTGCTTTTCGGAGAAGTTTAGATTTTGGAAAGTTTCTAAACCGGAAATTTTCGTCGTGCCCAACATTAGATATGTCTGATCAAGACCGAGAACAGCAGGCAGTAAAGGATGGTCAGTCCTCTCAATTTATGTACCCACAGCGTGACGTCACGGTAGTGCTCTCTTGGAGGTACGTCATTTGTGTGTTTTAAGTTGATGTTTCGTCTTTTGAAATCACGTTTTGTTTCTGTCTGTTTTGTTGTTCAGGAATAAGATCAAAAGTTGTAAAACCAGAGATTTTCGTCGTGCTCAACTCTAAATATCCCTGACCAGGAGCAAGAACAGCAGACAGTAAACGATGGTCAGTCCTCTCAATTTATGTACCCTCAGCGTGACGTCACGGTAGTGCCCTCTTGGAGGTACATCATTTGTGTGTTTTAAGTTGATGGTTCGTCTTTTGCAATCACGTTTTGTTTCCGTTTGTTTTGTTGTTGAGGAATAACATGATCCGCGGGGCGCTGGGAAATGTGCGCTGTAACGAGTAACATGAAAAACTGTTTGTTAAATAAAAAAAAAAATAATATTTTGAAGATTTCTATAGTTAATATATACATTTACTGTGCGTTATGTCTGTTTAAATTACGAAGTTAGTTTTTAGTTTAAAATTACCGACGTTTCGATTGTAATTTTTCAGTCTTCCTCAGGGCTACAATCATAAAAATGAGTTTATGCGGCCATCATAATAACGTACATTTAGTAAGAAATATGGTTATAAGTCAGTATCCATTTTCCAAATTTTCGCTTCGTGCGCCAATGGGCTGTGTTGTGAAACTTGTATCACAATATAATATAAGCGATAGAAGTGAAAATAGCGCGTGTAGAACAGAAATAACTACTTCACCTTTGTGAAAGAGCCAACGTTTCGACCTTTATTGAGGTCTTCCTCAGAGCTTTCTGTTAGCTAAAACTTTGTTTCAAGATTGTGTAACGGTTTATTAATATGAAGAGTTTGTCTTAACTGTAACTGTTTGTCTTATAATACCCAAATAGTTTACCCTTAGCTTGGAGTATAGCGCGAGTAAACAGGTAACAATTACATCGTTTTTAGTATAAATATTTAAGCAGTAAGATCATATAAATTGTTGTATCTGTTAATTTGGTTGATTCAATTTTAATATTTCTGACAAATCGAAATGATGACCTCTCGTAAATTGTCTTGGCGACAGTTAAACAATCTATTCCAGGGGATACCTTGGAATGTTTTTTTGGGACTTAGGAACCACTTTTCGTTGGGATGTCGCGAAATGGCCTTAGGGCGACTTTACAAGTTCAAGTAAAACTTCAGATTGAAGATAAAACACCAGACTTGATGTATATTGCATTGTTTACCTGACAGATAAATAATGTAAAGTAGGTTATATTTGGAGTTTTACTTAAAGTTGTAAAAGTCACCCTAAATTGAATTTCGAAGCGAAAGTTGCAGATTTTTGCAAACTTTGGCCTCAAAATCCCGAATGCTTCCGAAAATCGATACTTAACTAGTAATCGGAACCATTCGGCGGCCGCGCCCTTCTGCAACTGATAGCTGAGATTTTCCGAAATGTAAACATTAACTTTAAAACCTCAGATTAAGGAGAATTGGCCGAACAGCGTAGAAAACTATCTGGCCGGGAAAAATTTGAACAATTTTAGGACGATTATTGGCAAATGCCCGGTCCTCGAACACATTTTCACAAAGACTGGTCGATTTAGAAATTTTGTGTCGGGTTTCATGAATTATGATGGCTGATGACGTCAAGGCCCGACCACAACGGCATTGCAATTCCCTACAAAATTTTCCTAATTCGAATGAAATTAGTCTCAGAAGTGACTTTTTAAAGAACGGTAAAAAAACAGTCTAAAACTGCCTAAAAATTGACCATCGAAAATTGAACTTTAAGTAGAAGAAAACTTAATTGGAGTTATTCGGATCGATCCATTCGTTCTAAAGTTACAGAGGTGATCAAAGTTGAAATTTGAAAAACGAGACTTTTGTAATACTTACTACTAAATAGGTATAAATTATTTTTTTTTTATTTGTTACTGCGAGTTTGTTAACTAAAAGTTACTATCACTAGAGTCTTGTTTTTTTCATTAAGTTTCTTATCGTTCTGGTTTTTTTCACTTATTGATTTTTATTATTTGTCGTCACTTTACTTGGTACGACAGTTGATATTTTGACTTGTACCATGTGGCTTTTTCCTGTTGTATATTTACCTTTAGGGCTCTTAATTTTTAAAACTTAATTCTTCTTTTTCTTATTAATAAGCGCTTTTTAATTATTATATTATTATGTTTTGCTGTAGGTAATCTGATAAATTAATTCTTCAGTATAGGCCCAAAAAAAAATTTAGAGGCGTCAACCCAGATGACCTTGGAGGCCATACATAGGGGCCAACTCTTTCCATTCAATTTTTTTAATTATTTTATTTTTGTTAAACAGGCTGCAATAAACTTAAAAAAAAATTTTTAAAGACAACACAGAAACTTAAGTTCTCTCAAAATATGTAAGAAAGTTCGGGAGTACAGTAGTTACACAAAAGAACCACTTTTAGTAACATTCGCCGTTTTCCAGATTCATGGCTGTCTTTAAGTTAAATGAACCTCTGAAATAGGGTTAATTTGTTATTTTATACAAAAATTTTTACAAAAGTTGCTTATTATTAGGGGAAGTAATGAAAATTATAGGTTTCCTTTTGACAAAACAAAGTTGAATTTATAATGACCGTGATGACGTCATTGAAGTCAGTAACATTGCAACTTATTTCCGCCTCGACCTCGAACAATTTTCATATAATTTTTTTTTACTACAATTATTACTTGTGCAGATATTGCCCTGCCACAAGTTAAATTGACTACCCTGTGTAATATAGGCAGTGTTCATTAGAAAACGTCATGTAGAAAGCTATACATTTTTGACATAATTAAAGTGAATGGACTTTTGTTCCTTCAAGGTAAAGAAATGAACGGGCTTTCCAAAAATGTGGTCGGTTTGGTGGTAAGTACGGGGGGCTGACCAGTGGCGTACCAAAATGAAAAATGCAGTTATTTAGACCTACCTTACTAATTTAATATATACCTACCCTACTATAAAAAATCTGAAATAATTCAGAGAGTTAGTATCATAAGTTGTGAAATACCTGACTCAGCTGTCATAGCTAGAGTAGCTGAGTAACGTTAATATTTAGAGAACTGTTAATGATACATGGTTCAACTTTGGACGCTGGGTGCCCATGAGGGTACCATGAATGGTAATATAGCTGACGGTACCTAGGTTATAGCTGTTTTATTGAACCGATGGTGAAGTTGAAAATCAAATAGTGGGTTTCCCTTATGTAAAATTTATGCTACAACTTATTGACTGTTGCTAAAGGGCGCTTAAACCAAATATATCCGACGTTTCGACTTTATGCTTACTATACGCCATCATCAGGGTAATCTCTTTTATTACAAATATTGCTTTATAAATGTGCCACGCCCAAACAATTAGTTTTTCGTATACGACTGACAAAATAGATTTAACGAAGCCCATTCGACTGGTACTAACTATTCGATTTTATCGTTTCTAGGTTCCGAGATTTAACTGATTAAATTTCTCATTGATAGGGGTAGAGTGACATTTGCCATTTTATAACAAAGCTAATTATGACAATAAAACAACAGTGACTCAACTAAGTGTGAGTAGTCTCAAATACTACTCAAAATGTAATTACCATTTTGCTTAGTTTACTAACAGTCGTATAGGAAGTGAAAAACTGTTAAAATTTTGTAAAAATTGCTTAATGTTTCTATTTGATCGAACATTACGTCAACTAAATTAAGAACCTTGAACGACAAATTAAGCAGGTATTTTGTGGTCGAGAATGCTCTATTCATTGGTGTTAATAGCATCGCTATACCATGTTTAGTTTTTTAATTATATAGATAAAAGTATTAAAATGTCGATAAAAGGTGGAAAAATTACGTTTTTGGCGCCATTTTGAAGGGGAAGGAAATTACTGAAAATTCCAAAATTGCAAATTTTTTACATATTTTTGTCCTCTCTTTCATATGAGACTATTTTTGATAAAATCTATGACCATAAATTTCGGTCGAAAATTTTCACGACCTACCCCCTTTGATCATTTTGAAATTTTTCCATTTTTCTGTTTATCTTGGAAACGGTAAGGTTTTTCGATATGCACGTTAATATGATGTATGGAGAGGTCATTAAAGGCTATCAGAATCATGTGTCAGAAAGAAGCTAGCTTTCACGGTTTTCGAGAAAATTAAAAAAGAGTGCAAAATTTGTACCTTATTTTTGGGCCACCCGTGTTCAGTTACTGTTCTAGGCAGAACTTCGAAAATGGGCTCTACGTGTAGCTCTATTTTTCTACTTACTTAGCTGTTCTTATAGATTTTTTGATAAATCTTCATCGAAACGAGATATCAGCTGTTAAAGACCGCAATGCACGATTTTGATCTCAAAATTTAGGTTTTTGGGCCGTTTTTGGGAGCCCCATATGTTTAATATGAAATTTTCGATATGTGTCATATAAATCTATAGTAATCGATTTTATTTGTTACTTCCAGTCGTTTTATAATAAATAGGACGTTGATTTCTGTTTTAGTTAGTATAGAGAGGCTCAAAAAATTATGTGGCTAATAACGCAGAAAAGGTCCATAAGCAGTGTGGTTTTTACATAGAAAGAGTAGATTATTTAGTACGTAGACAAGGCAGAATAAAATGTTGGATATAGGTGATGAAAGCGTTATTAAAATTTAGCAATGAAAGCAATTTTAATTATGCAAGGAGTCTGCAGATTTCAGATATGAGTAGTTACTGCGAACAATTTCCTTCACCATTTTATCCACAAATTGTTAAAAAAACAAATTATTCTACTTTTTTGGCTCCTCGTATAGCTTTACGGATAAATCTTCATTAAAACGCGATATAAGCTGTTGAAGGCTGAAATGTCCGATTTTGATTCCCAAAATTAGATTTTCCGGTCTAACTATCGAAGTTATTAATTTAACTAGAGATTCAAAGAGTGTAATATATTCAATTGTTGTTACTCTATTCTGTTCAATAACAATGCTATTAATTTCAATAGAAAAGGGCAAAATTGAGCTAAAAATAACATGCGATAAAAGACGTTCACAAACAATATGTCATAAATGGGAACCTTGATGTGGGTACTCATGGTACCATTTTATATCTTTCTATGAATTTTAGCACGTTTTTTACCATTCTTCAAAAGGTGTTAACTTTGCGAATATGAAATAAAATATTTCAAACGTTTCGACATTTCAGTTACTTTTAGGTATCATCTTGTTCATAATTTTACGGCAGTTTGGGCTACATCAGAAGAACGTTCGGAAATTTCCTCAACAGTCAACAGGTCAAAAAACCCAAAAAAAAAATTGTAAAAATGACGCGTTCGAATCTGAGCACACCATAAACAAACCAACTCAAGATTTCTGCTGACCAACTTATTATTTATATAGCAGCTCCTACATGAATATGCTTCTGCGGTGACCGAAAGCCCCAGTCAACCACACCAGAATGCCACCCTAACCTCAAAAACACGTGAACATGGCACACAAAGCTTTCTTCAACCTCTAAGTAGGTCTAAATCAGCCATGGCCGCAAGGGAAGGATTGTAAATTCTACCCCTCATTTCCATGGTCCTGATGCCACTAGCTAACCTTGTCGTTAAGCAAATTCCTGTGTCACCACCACTAGAAAAAAGGACTAGATTATGTAAGTTTAATTTGACAAGTATTTTTCATGTTATTCAACTTGGTCATTAAAGTCTACAGAAAGCCCTGAAGAAGACGCCAATAAAGGTCGAAACGTTGGCTCTTTCACAAATGTGAATACCTACACCCGCTATTTTCATTTCTATCGACCTGATATAAAGGAAGCAAAACATATATGATATAATATAATCATAAAAAAAAATATTATCTTCTCATTTTGCCAACAACTTCAAAGCGACACGTTGAACCTAAATATCCATATGCGACAAAAACCAGTTAACACCTTTCGCATTGTCCGACCATTAAGCTCTGCGAGTACATGGAAATTTGCCAAATTCGTATGCAAATTCCCGCCAACTAGTGCAAACAAAGCAGATATTTCAAGTCATCATTGAGGCTCTCTGCCATTCCAGTGTGAATACAAAATTCCCGCATTGGCCAACAATCTGCCTCGCTACTTGAGAGCGGATTCTTGTTCAAATTTGCTTTAACACTGGTCGGTAAAATAATTGTGATTTTTGCAATTCACCCATTGGTTGCCAATAATATCCGCTGCGACATTCGAACAATTTCTAGCATCAAAAGTTCATTACAGTCAAACTTGCAACAAATTGCGTTGAACAATTCCGGCAAAACGGCCGGAATGATGCATGGAATTGGTTATTTATTCGTCATTTGGATTTAGAGCGTTATAGCCGATTCAAAACTACAATTGCTTGACTCTAATTGGTTTTAAAATTGTGGATAAAATGGGACATTGTTAGGACAACCAAAAACGTTGAGTTTTCGACCATCTGATAAATTTCTTTCGCTTTAAGGCTAAAAAAAAATTAATTTATTATATCCAAACGACTTTCGTTCCTCTAACTCTTTGGTGTTTTTTTCTTTTAATCGAATTCCGTGGCTGTTCGGTTTCTTTGACCCACTGCATAGTGCCATTAAGGCGGGAACATGTCTCAAACTGTGGACGGCGCTCGTATACAAGCCGCCCCAATATATTTCGCCCTTAAGGACGGTGGTGTATTGCCTTGTACACCTTGAGGGGATATTGGGTCTTGGACGGATACGACACAATTGAGGTCAGAGCTAAGTGTCCGGGTGGAATTGAGAAGGGCAACGCGCTACTGATATATTGCCCAAGAATGAGGGAGTTTTCCTCGGACGAGTATTATTACACAGGCCAAAGTTACGCATGATTAGCGTCCAGTACAATATTTCATTCATGATGAAATAGGTCAAATCCTAGCCGATATCGCATATTATTTGCATAGAAGGATCATTTATCACCATTTCCGTCGACTGACAGACTGATGAATACGAACTGAATCCTGGGAATACAATACGTATCTAGATTAACAAAACATGCTCAAGCACTCTTCGTTTTCGGTGCTATTATGAAATAATAGTAATTTATATTCGTGTGATAATAATTGGGGTGTTACGAAAGGTAGAACTTTTGATGGTGGAAAGATCGTTTATCTTGTAAGATAACAACATAACAAGAGGTTTCGCGTTGGTTTTAGGATTTCATGCCATTTAAGGGGTTTTATCTATTCTATTTAAATCTCTTCTTGTTTATTGATCATAGTCAAAAAGTGTGAGAGAGAAAATGCATTGATATTTCGAAAAACTATGTTTACGTTATCTTAATGAGTCCACAAATACATCGCATTACGCGAACAAATATTCCGATTCGTGCTTGGGAAAGGTGATTCCCGTAGGTTTTGATTACCTTGTGCTAAAAGCAGCGATTATTTGTCATTTTTATTATTGCATCTATAAAGAGTTGATATCGGCATGATTGAATTTTTTGATTTTTGATACAGCTCAGATTTACTTATTTTGTTTTAACATGTGAAATATCAAGTAGTATCATCTATTATATGAAACGCAAACTAGATTCGTCTAGAAGATCGATTATGAATATTTTTTGTTAAAAATCTTTCATAAAGACACTCATAATCTATTATTCGAATAATTTCAAATCGACTATTTCTAGATATGGACATAGTCGATGATATTGTTACGGGATACGGGTTCCAATAATTTATCGTCAATTAACTACACGCTTTTATTTACTTTTAACTATTCCAACACAATTACTCTCTACTAACAATTCGCATTGTTCGCTTGTTCGCTTATTTCGCTTATTTCGCTTATTTACTACACAGCACTATCTATTCCATCCCATCTTGCGCGGCTCGCTGGTTTATATACCCGGCCTGAACATATTCTCGTACTTTCGAGAACGGAGGCGACTGTTCCCGGTTCTCGTTATCCGAACGCCAGTGAGGATATACAAGTTGGTCAGCAAAACTCTTGA
This sequence comes from Taphrorychus bicolor, assembly GCA_951812265.1. Classification (NCBI taxonomy): domain Eukaryota; kingdom Metazoa; phylum Arthropoda; class Insecta; order Coleoptera; family Curculionidae; genus Taphrorychus; species Taphrorychus bicolor. The sequence continues at coordinate 986,380 of OX638302.1, read as the reverse complement.
GTTGGTTTGTTTATGGTGTGCTTTTGTCACACACGCGCGTTATTTTTTTTTTTCGTTTTTGACCATGCGCGCGGGGCGCCCATAGTTTAGGAAATATCCGAACGCTGTGGGCAAAGTTCTGTAGAAGTTTTGTGGGTTAATACCACACGCGCGGAGCGCCCATAGTTTAGGAAATATCCGAACGGTCCTCTGATATAACGCAAACTGACGTCAAATTATCAACAAAGAACCTGATGATACTTAAAAGTAACTGAAATGTCGAAACTTTTGAAATACTTTATTTCATAGTCGCAGACTTAACAGCTTTTGAAGAAGGGTAAAAAACGTGCTAAAATTCATAAAAAGATATAAAATGGTACCACGAGTACCCATATCAAGGTTCCCATTTATGATATATTGTTTGTGATTATCAAACGAATCACAATTGAAATTTCATTTTTTTGTAGCTTTGATTGTTCGTAAAAATGTTATATTTGCCAATTTTTGGCTCACCCTATAATATCTAAATCAGAAATCAATGCAGTGTTTATAATAAGGTAATAAAATGTAGCATTAGCACTTAGCATTATTTTGGACACCGTATACTATTTAAAACAGAAATCAACGCTCTATTTATCATAAAACTACTCGAATTAACGCAATAAATTAATTGATATCGATCTACATGCAAAAATCCTAAAATTCCAGGTTACAACATTTTTTTGGGACACTTTATACTCTCTAAAACGTAAACATATGCCCTATTTGTCACAAAACTACTGGAACCAACGAATAAAATCGATTACTATTGATTTATGTGGGAAAAGTAGTTATTTCTTTGTTAAGCATATGGAGCTCTCAAATCGACCCGAAAACCTAATTTTGGGGATCAAAATCGTGCATTTCAGCCTTCAACAGCTTATATCGCGTTTTAATTAAGATTTATCCGAAAAGCTATATGAGGAGCCAAAAAAGTACAAAAATTTTAGTGTTTTTTAACAATTTGTGGATAAAATGGCGAAGGAAATGTTCTGCATTAAATATTACTAATATCTGACAACACCAGACTCCTTGAATAATTAAAATTGCTTTCATTACTAAATAATCCACCCTTTCTATGTAAAATACACACTGCTTATGGACCTTTTCTGCATTATTAGCATATATTAGCTTCCTGCATCATTTTTTGAGCCACCCTATACTATCTAAAACAGAAATCAACGTCCTATTCATTATAAAACGACTCGAAGTAACAAATAAAATCGATTACTATAGATTTAAATGACAAATATAGAAAATTCTATGTTAAACATATGGGGCTCTCAAACTGGCCCAAAAAACTAAATTTTGAAATAAAAATCGTGCATTGCTGCCTTTAACAGCTAATATCTCGTTTCGATGAAGATTTATCAAAAAATGTATAAGAACAGCTAAGGAAGTAGAAGAATAGAGCTACACGTAGAGCCCATTTTCGAAGCTCTGTCTAGAACAGTAACTGAGCACGGGTGGCCCAAAAATAAGGTACAAATTTTGCACTTTTTTTTAATTTTCTCAAAAACCGTGAAAGCTAGCTACTTTCTAATACATGCATCTGATAGCCCTTAATGACCTCTTCATATATCATATTAACCGGCATATCGAAAAACCTTACCGTTTCCAAGATAAACAGAAAAATGTAAAAATTTCAAAATTTTCAAAGGGGAAAATCGATTGTCATAGATTTTCTCAAAAATAGTAGAATGAAAGAGGGGACAAAAATATGTAAAAAATGTACAATTTTGAAATTTTCAATAATTTCCTTCCGCTTCTCCAAAATTTCAAAAATCTGCATCTTTCGTTTCGAAATTCAATTAAGACCATTTCGCGACGTCCCAGCAAAAAGTCGTTCCTTGGTGCCGAAAGGAAAACATTCCAAGGTATCCCCTGGGATAGAAGTCCAGTCGATAGGATGCACGGTCTCGGCACAAATAGGCCTGAAAGTGACAATTTCAAATGCAAAGTTAAAAAATTCGTGAAAATTTGAAATTGAAAGCTAAGACCTTGGTTTTCGGTCAGATCGAGGGCTCGTATGTGCGCTACACCCCTGAATTATTTTAGATTTTTTGCTGCAAAAATGTGGAATCTACAGGGTGAAATGTGAAAAAAGTACACCAAAACTAGTAAAAAATGTGGCACCGAAAAACTTTTGTAAATTTTCATAGCAAATACTACCCGGTATAAGACCTAGACCAAAACTAACAACTGATTTTTTTTTCTCTCCACGTCTTCTAGTTGCCCATATACAACCGAAACTGGGCAGCTTCATAGTTTTCGTAAAAATCTCAAAAAACTACCTTACTATTTTGGACACTTTTCCTTAATTGTCTTTGGACATTTCTTTGACCACTCTGTATCAAAATGACAGCTTTGGCGGGATAGTATTAAAAGTAGCCAAGGATATGCCCTTTCCCCTGGTACCATCCTTATTGGGCCAGTCTTCTACCTAAAGGGGTCCAGAAGGCCCAGAAGTTGACCATTACAAAGAAAAATTGAAAAAACCGTCCCAACTTTGCGATTTTTTGTAGATATTTGGTATTTTTTTGGTTCTAACGCTTATAACCTTTAAACTGCTCATTTGACGGGATTTTGGTTCAACGGGCCTAGGTACAGGAATGGACGGGTGGACCCTCTTTCATATGAGACTATTTTTGACAAAATCTATGACAATCGACTTTGGCTGAAAATTTTCACGACCTACTTTGAAAATTTTGAAATTTTTACATTTTTCTGTTTATCTGGGAAACGGTAAGGTTTTTCGATATGCCGGTTCATATGATGTATGAAGAGGTCATCAAGGGCTATCAGATGCATGTATCAGAAAGAAGCTAGCTTTCACGGTTTTTGAGAGAAAATTAAAAAAAATGCAAAATTTGTACCTTATTTTTGGGCCACCCGTGCTCAGTTACTGTTCTAGTCAGAGCTCTATTCTTCTACTTCCTTATCTGTTCTTATACATTTTTCGATAAATCTTCATCGAAACGAGATATTAGCTGTTAAAGGCAGCAATGCACGATTTCTATCTCAAAATTTAGTTTTTTGGGCCGGTTTGAGAGCCCCATATGTTTAATATAGAAGTTTCTATATGTGTCATTTAAATCTATAGTAATCGATTTTATTTGGTACTTCGAGTCGTTTTATAATGAATAGGACGTTGATTTCTGTTTTAGATAGTATCGGGTGGCTCAAAAAATGATGCAGGAAGCTAATATATGCTAATAATGCATAAAAGGTCCATAAGCAGTGTGTATTTTACATAGAAAGGATGGATTATTAAGTACGTAGACTGAGCAGAATAAGATGTTAGATATAGGCGATGAAAGCTTTATTAAAACTTACCAATGAAAGCAATTTTATAATTATGCAAGGAGTCTGGTGTTGATATATATGAGTATTTACTGCAAAATAATTCCTTCGCCATTTTATCCACAAATTGTTAAAAAACACTAAAATTATTCTACTTTTTTGGCTCCTCTTATAGCATTTGGGATAAATCCTCATTAAAACGCAATATAAGCTTTGAAGGCTGAAATTCACAATTTTTATCTAAAAATTTAGGTTTTTGGGACAGTTGGGGAGAGTCTCATATGATTAATATAGAAATATCGACTTTTCCCATATAAATCAATAGTAATCGATTTTATTCGTAGGTTCTAGTCGTCGTATGATAAATAGGGCATATATTTACGTTTTGGATAGTATAGAGTGTCCCAAAAAAGTGTTGTAGCCTAGAATTTTAGGATTTTTTCATGTAAATTGATATCTGTTAATTTATTGCGTAAGTTCTAGTAGTTTTATGATAAATAGAGCGTTGATTTCTGTTTTAAATAGTATACGGTGTCCCAAATAATGCTGCAACATTTAACTTTAGTTTTTTTTTGTTTAACAATATTTTTTTGTAGGTTTTATTCCCTTATTATAAATAGTGCCTTTGATTTCTGATTTAGATACTATAGGGTGACCCAAAAATTGATAAATATTACATTTTTAGGGACATCTAAAGCTACAAAACTGAAATTTCAATTGTAGATTCTGTTCTAAATCACAAACAATATGTCATAAATGGCAACTTTGATATGGGTACTCGTGGTACCATTTTATATCTTTTTATGAATTTTAGCACGTTTTTTACTTGTTTACCTATTACTTAATATGAAATAAGGTATTTGAGACGTTTCGACATTTCAGTTACTTTTAGGTATCTTCAGGTTCTTTGTTAATAATGTTACGGCAGTTTGGGCTACATCTGAGGAACGTTCGGATATTTCCTAAACTATGGGCGCTCCGCACAAAAGCACACCATAAACAAACCAACTCAAGATTTTTGCTGACCAACTTGTTTAGTCTAGATGGGTTTCCGGGGTCGTGGTCGGCGTTGCTGTTTCGGCCCGAATCTCTGTGGACCGATGGCCGGGCGTAACAGTATATTGCATTATCTATTTGTGAACATATTTCCTTTAACCTTAGGGGGAATTTAAAAGTTGAGGTGTACAAAATTCCAGGAATTTCTTATGAGTACATGCTTGAAACTTTCCCGCATTAAATACTATAAACTCATTTCTTTCCGAAAATAATTCTTAAGTATCGGCTAATTCTTTTAAAGTTGGAGAGACTTATACAGGGTGTTTTTTTTTAAGATGCGCCATAGTAATTTTCATGCAATAAAGGTCGGTGTTTTTTTTTTAAATGAGCCATAGCAAATACTACAGCAAAATAACCTAAAAGGTAGACCATTCATGAGAATGGTGGGTGATGTTTTTAAATTGACCATGCTGTCGGACATGAATTTTGCAGAATTGGTATCTTGGTACTCTTTTATTATCTCTTCAATATTTGGTATTTATGACGTAGAAGAATCCTCGGATGCGCTTAAAAAAAAAGTGGTTAATACTACGATTTAAAAACTGGCATACGTAGTTAAAATGTTTGTATTTATCTTGAAAGGTGATATTAACATTTTGTAATCATAGAACAAAAATGCGTTAATAAACATACAATTTTAAAATAACGTAAATTAAAGAAAATGTTCAAAATGTCCTCCGTTAATGATTAAACAATGACTTGGCTTATTATAAAAAGCCGCAGTTACATTATCTATTTGCTCCGGGGTTATCTCGGTGCATGCTCTACTGATACTCTCCTTTAAGCTGATGGTATCGTAAATTCGTTCATTCGTGTATACTTTTGATTTAATATAACCCCACAAGAAGTAATCATTCGGCGAAAGATCAGGAGCCCCAGCTGGCCATTTTATTGGACCTTGTCGACCGATCCAGTGATTACCAAACTCTTCATCCAGAAATCTTCTTACCGCACTGGTAGAGTGAGGCGGAGCTCCATCTTGCTGGTACCAACATCCCTGAACATTGTACTGTCTAATGGTAGGTGCAATTTCCTCGCGAAGCATCCGTAAATAACTTACGGCATTCAGGTTTCCGTCGATAAAGAAAGGTCCGATAATCTGTCTGTTAAAAATACCAGCCCAGACGATCACTTTCTGGGGATATTGAGTCCTTGTCTCCATAAATTGGTGTTGATTTTTCTCTCGACTAATATCGACAATTTTACGAATTTACTTCACCACTAATTGTAAAAGTGGCTTCGTCAGAAAAAACAAATGCTATGTAGAACTAATTCGCCACTATTAACTTTATTAAACATGAGCTCGCAAAATAATGTTCTTTGTTCAAAATCCCTGAGTGTTTGATTCACTCCAATCGGTCCAGGAAATTTAGAAAAAATATTTAATACCCCCCCCCCCTCGATCCTCGAACAAAATTGTTGGATTTTTTTTTGCTGTTTTTGATCGAATTGAGACGATTTTAATCATTCAACAATTCACATGAAGTAGAACATTCCCAAAAGTGATTTTTTTGAAAAGTGGCCAAAATGTCGAGAAGGACATTGAGGAGAACAAAAAACTGTTGATTCACTCCAATCGGTTGACTCCTTCTAAAGTTATAGGCCGTCAACTTTGGAATTTAAGAAAAAAGGAAGATTTCCCTCATTGGTCTTTTTGAAAAAAATGTATGACATTTTTTATGGTGTTTTTTATAGAAACGATTCTGCACCCACAAGAATGTAACAAACTTAACACGATTTACAGTTGTCCCATAAGTGAGTTTTTTAAAAATGGCAAAAATGTCGATTTCAAAAAGTGCCTAAAAATCGTCCACTGAAGGAATCTATCTCTGAAACTATTGAAGCAATAGGACTTTTAGTAGTGGGGGGTGAAGGACATCGAGGAGAATAAAAAACTGTTGGATACACTCCAATCAGCCCAGTCCTTGGAAAGTTATAGGCCTCCAAATTTCGAAATTAACTTTGGTCATTTTGAAAACAAATTTGAATTTTGTGGTGTTTTTGATAGAAACGAGAAAATTTTGAACCCACAAGAACGTAACAAACTTAACACGAGTTATAGTTGTCCCATAAGTAAGTTTTTTAAAAGTGGCAAAAATGTTGATTCAGAAAGTGCCTAAAAATCGTCCACTGAAGGGAGATATCTCTGAAGCTATTGAACCAATAGATCGACTTTCAGTGGTGGGAAGTGAAGGACATCGAGGAGAATAAAAAACTGTTTAATACACTCCAATCAGTCTACTCCTTGGAAAGTTATAGGCCTCCGAATTTGGAAATTAAGAAAAACTGAGGATTTTCTACTTTGGTCATTTTGAAAACAAATTTGAATTTTGTGGTGTTTTTGATAGAAACGAGTCAATTTTGAACCCACAAGAACGTAACAAACTTAACACGAGTTACAGTTGTCCTATAAGTGAGTTTTTTAAAAGTGGCAAAAATGTCGATTCAGAAAGTGCCTAAAAATCGTCTACTGAAGGAATCTATCTCTGAAACCATTAAACCAATAGGACTTTTAGTGGTGGGGGGTGAAGGACATCGAGGAGAATAAAAAACTGTTGGATACACTCCAATCAGCCCAGTCCTTGGAAAGTTATAGGCTTCCAAATTTGGAAATTAAGAAAAAACTGAGGATTTTCGATTTTGGTCATTTTGAAAACAAATTGAAATTTGTTTGTGGTGTTTTTGATAGAAACGAGTCACCTTTGAACCCACATGAACGTAACAAACTTAACACGAGTCACAGTTGTCCGCCCCCAAAAATCGTCCACTGAAGGGATCTATCTCTGAAACTATTGAACCAATAGGACTTTTAGTGGTGGGGGGTGAAGGACATCGAGGAGAATAAAAAACTGTTGGATACACTCCAATCAGCCCACTCCTTGGAAAGTTATAGGCTTCCAAATTTGGAAACTAAGAAAAAACGGAGAATTTTCGATTTTGGTCATTTTGAAAACAAATTTGAAATTTGTTTGTGGTGCTTTTGATAGAAACGAGTCAATTTTGAACCCACAAGAACGTAACAAACTTAACACGAATTACAGTTGTCCCATAAGTGAGTTTTTTAAAAGCGCCAAAAATGGCGGTTCAAAAATTGCCTAAAAATCGTCCACTGAAGGGATCTATCTCTGAAACTATTGAACCAATAGGACTTTTAGTAGTGGGGGGTGAAGGACATCGAGGAGAATAAAAAACTGTTGGATACACTCCAATCAGCCCAGTCCTTGGAAAGTTATAAGCTTCCAAATTTGAAAACTAAGAAAAAAACGGAGGATTTTCGATTTTGGTCATTTTGAAAACAAATTTGAAATTTGTTTGTGGTGCTTTTGATAGAAACGAGTCAATTTTTAACCGACAAGAACGTAACAAACTTAACACGAGTTACAGTTGTCCCATAAGTGAGTTTCTTAAAAGCGCCAAAAATGTCGATTCAAAATTTGCCTAAAAATCGTCCACTGAAGGGATCTATCTCTGAAACTATTGAACCAATAGGACTTTTAGTGGTGACGGGTGAAGGACATCGAGGAGAATAAAAAGCTGTTGGATACACTCCAATCAGTCCACTCCTTGGAAAGTTATAGGCTTCCAAATTTGGAAACTAAGAAAAAAACGGAGGATTTTCGATTTTGGTCATTTTGAAAACTAATTTGAAATTTGTTTGTGGTGCTTTTGATAGAAACGAGTCAACTTTGAATCCACAAGAACGTAACAAACTTAACACGAGTCACAGTTGTCCCATAAGTGAGTTTTTTAAAAGCGCCAAAAATGTCGATTCAAAAATTGCCTAAAAATCGTCCACTGAAGGGATCTATCTCTGAAACTATTGAACCAATAGGACTTTTAGTGGTGGGGGGTGAAGGACATCGAGGAGAATAAAAAACTGTTGGATACACTCCAATCAGCCCACTCCTTGGAAATTTATAGACTTCCAAATTTGGAGACTAAGAAAAAACGGAGGATTTTCGATTTTGGTCATTTTGAAAACAAATTTGAAATTTGTTTGTGGTGCTTTTGATAGAAACGAGTCAACTTTGAACCCATATGAACGTAACAAACTTAACACGAGTCACAGTTGCCCCCCCAAAAATCGTCCACTGAAGGGATCTATCTCTGAAACGATTAAACCAATAGGACTTCCGATGGTAGGAGGTGAAGGACATCGAGGAGAACAAAAAACTGTTTGATTCACTCCAATCGGCCCATACCTTCTAAAGTTATAGGGCGTCAAAATTGGAAATTTAGAAAAAATATTGAATACCTCCCTTGATCATTCTCAGCAAAAATTTTTGATTTTTTTTTTGTTCTTTTTGATGGAACGTATAATTTTAATCTCCTATGGACATGACAAACTTAACATGAAGCAGAGCATTCCCAAAGGTGAGTTTTTTAAAAGTGGCAAAAATGTCGATTAAAAAAATGCCTGACAATTGACCATTAAAGGTGTCTATGTCTGAAACTATTGAACCAAAAAGACTTTTGTTAATGGGAGATGAAGTACATCGAGGAGAACAAAAAAATGTTTGATTTAGTCAAATCGGTCCACCCTTCTAAAGTTATACGTCGTCAAATTTGTAATTTGAGAAAAAAAGACGATTCCCTCTTTGGTCTTTTTGAAAAAAAATTGACATTTTTTTAATGGTGTTTTTGATAGAAACCAGTCAATTTTGCAACCACAAAGATGTAACAAACTTTACACAAGTTACAGTTATCCCATAACGGAGTTTTTTAAAAGTGGCTCCTCCTGGTGATTTGAATACTTGTATGATTTAAACCCCTCTTTTCTTAGTAATTTATGTACGGATACAGCAGATACCCCAGTCTCTTCTGCAATTTGCCTTACGCTTAAGTTACAGTTTTCTTCCACTAGAGCCAAAATAAAAAACTTGGTGTCTTCATCCATTACGTAAGGATTACGTTTTCTTGTGGTGTGTTGCATATTTAAACAACCCTCGTAATTAAATCTAGCAACTATCCTTAATATGGTATTCTTATTGGGTATTGGCCTATCTGGAAACTGCACAGAAAACATGTCAGAGACTTGCTTGCTGCTCGACCCAGAGGAGTATAGTGAAAACATAAATTTCTTTTTTTCTAATGTGTAAATTTTTGCTGAAGTTCAATAACAACTCATCATGTCAAATAATAAATGTCATTAGAAAAATACCAGCATACTCAATAATGGTCTACCTTTCAGGTTATTTTACCATAAAATTTGCTATGGCTCATTTAAAAAAAAACATCGAACATTCATTGCATGGAAATTCCTCTGGCCCATTTAAAAAAAAACACCCTGTATAATGTCTAGACGGTCTTAATATGTTATTTTCTGGCTTCACTTTTTTTTTAAATAACCCGTATTTTTTTTTATACAAGCAGAAACTTTGCATTTTTTTCCTTTATACAAAAAATCCACTGGAACAATGCATCTGCTTACGCAATATATATTTCAAAGCGAAGTAATATTCTTACCCTTAACCCGATTTGTACCCTCTGAGAATAATATTACGACTTGCTCCCAGCATATCCTTCTATACGCACCGTTTCGCTTGTGTGAAGAAACTAGGACAAAGCCAGGAACAAAGGATGATATTTCCCGATTTTACATGCAAAGCGAAACTGTATGTTTTATCCGCTTTCGACCTTCCCCTCACAATGCCAACAATTGGGGTAATATTTGATATTAAACAGTGTCACGTTCCACTTACATGCCCTAATTTAGTCGCAAATGCAAGTCTGCTCTATATCAGCCCATGTAGCGGCCGTTTGTCGGAGCATGTTTGTCATGTTTATCGTCATCAATTGTTTTCGGAAAACCCAAATGTAATTTACAAACTACCAAATCGAAAATTACTGTTGTCGCTTCCCATTAGATTTCCCACCACTTAAATTCAGCTTGCAAAGTCTGACTCCATTACACCCAATTAGAGAAGTTTTGTTTAACTTTCTTGCTAAGTGCTCTCTGTCAGTCCGAGTTTGTTAAGGTCCATAGAGCCCGCGGCCTATATTTAAGGAGCCAATTACTCGGAGATATGCCCTTGCACCCTATTGTTGCATAATTGTTAAAATAGTTTAAGGCCCTGCAACACACGTTATCAAGTGGCTAAATACTGTAGCTAACTTAATTACTATACCTACGTCAAGTTTGTCGTTGCAGGTCGTTATAAGCGGCACAAAAGAGGGGTGATGGAACAATATTAAAAACCGAAATCTCGTTCCTGAATTGAGGAAAGTTTGCTAATCATACTTTTGCAGGCAATTTCCAGTCGACCGTGCCCGGACCTAAATTGTAAACCGAATTAAAATTCGGAGAGTCAAGTAGATAGAACCGGGCTTCTCGTGGTGAATATTTCAAATATTTCTCATTCATTTGATGAGAAAATAAACCGAGAAATTTTCATATAAACTATTTAGGTCCTTATTGATTCGGTTAGGCCAAAGTGTTTAGAGAAGATGTATGGAGAAGTTCTGGTGAAGGTACTAGCACAGAGATCGTGATATATTCCGAAGAAATAACTTAAATTTTGATGCATATTATCTGAGATTGAAGTCATAAATATAATGAATATCGGAACGTAGCTACTACTCCTTAGATGGCGCCACCACCTTGTATATACCACGCATCCTGCGGGCGTTGTGTTATTAGATTTACTTTGGTTCTGGTCATGGCTGATATAATAATGTAACGACCGACCGTCGGTCGTTTGTTAGTAGAGAGTAATTGTGTTTTAATCGTGTTGTAATAGTTAAAAGTAAATAAAAGCGTGTAGTTAATTGACGATAAATTATTGGAACCCGTATCGCGTAACAGTGTATTGACCTTGTAGACGGCCCGTGTGGTTTAAACTTATGATGTAAAAGCGGATCAAAGAGGGCGTAAAAAAATTTCAATAATTTTTGCCTCTAGTGAAGTCTTGAGTCTTAAACGACAACAACTTTGCTCAGAGTTTTATTGACTATTGCAGTTCATCGCGAAATTAACAAATGCTACGAATTTTAATCACCGATGTACGACAACGAACATGCCACTTCTTTTTTCAATTAACCGGATTCCGTTGATTGTCCCGGAGCCCGAAACATCAGCTCGCCGAACGACAAATTGGATATTCCGGACTCGCACACGTTTGGCGGCTCGAATTTATCATTTTAAACATTTTCCTGATACATGCGGCCCTAGAAATGAAAATCAATATTATTTACCTAATTGAAACGAGCACGTTTCGAGCGAGCACCTCTATATACCTGAAATGAGCAGTCTCTATTACTCCCCACGCTAATAGAGTTAATGCATGCGTGCTGCCTATCATATGCCATCTAAAAATTTCATTTACCGGTTTAGATCGTAGCGGTTTCATGAATAATTAATGTGTTTCTCATTTATTTATTGCAAATTTAGCTAACGCAAAAGGTAATGAAATTTGTTCAATTTCAACTGCGTTTCCTGGAGACCGCTCTGAGTGTATTGCCATCCTTAAATTTCTATTGAGGAAACAAAGGATAGGAACACTCTCAGACGACTCTAGAACCAACTTCCAATTGAGGATAGTGTTGGGACTACTCTCAAAGGAATCTGATATAGGTCAGTGTAAGACTCGCCCTGAGCACCCCTCAATTTAAACGTTTTATATTGATCCTTGTCAGATCATTATTTTAAGTGGAAGTTGGAAAAACTACAGGGTGGCTCGTCGAAGAAGATCCACCGCGTTTTTCTTCGTATATACATTCGAAAACCGCTCAAATACGTCAACTTTGGTTTTTAGTTTTAATGGTAGTGGTAGGGCATGGAATTTTGACACTTCGTCCCTGTATAATTTTTGAACAGTGTCATTACTAGTGAACGTTAAGTTGTTAAAATTGGAGTGACTTGACTAAAAATGGGAGAGTATTCTATGAGAATATATTTCTGTAGCTTACTGTAATGTGTTGATATTATTTTTTTTTGGGACACCCTATAACGTCTAAATTTTTATAATAAAGTGAATGAAATTTACAAAAAAAATGTAATGGTAAACAAACAAAAATCTAGAGTTAAATGTTACACAATTAACCTAATAAATTAATTTATATCGATTTACATGCAAAATTCTAAAATTCCATGTTACAACATTTTTTTGGGACACTCTATAGTATCTAACATGTAAATCTATACCTTATTTAACATAAAACTACTAAATCCAACTAATAAAATCGAATACTATTGATTTATATGGGAAAAGGCGATATTTTTACAGTACGCATATAGGGGCTCTCAAACCGGCCCAAAAACCTAAATTTTGAGATCAAAATCGTGCATTGCGGCCTTTAACAGCTGATATCTCGTTTCGATGAACATTTATCCGAAAATCTATAAGAAGTGTTAAGAAAGTAGAAGAACAGAGCTACACGTTGAGCACAATTTCGAATGTCTGCCTCGAACAGTAACTGAGCACAGGTGTCCCAAACATAAGGTACGAATTTTGTATTTTTTTTTAATTTTCTCGAAAACCGTGAAAGGCAGCTTCTTTCCGTTCCACATGCATGTGATAGTCCTCAATGACCTCTTCATACATCATATTAACCTGCATATCGAAAAACCTTACCGTTTCCAAGATAAATAGGAAAATGTAAAAATTTCAAAGGGTGGCTCGTCAAAATTTTCGACCAAAATTCATTGTCATAAATTTTATCAAAAAAAGTCTCATATAAAAGAGGGGACAAAAATTTGTAATAAAAAAGCAAAATTGGAATTTTTAGTAACTTTCTTTCCCTTCAAAATGGCGGCTTAAAGGTAATTTTTTCACTTTTTATCGACATTTTAATACTTATATCTATATAATTCAAAAACTAAACATGATATAACGATGCTTTTGACACCAATGAATAGAGCATTCACGACCAAAAAATACCTGCTTTTAATTTTAAGTTTTTAATTTAGTTTGCATAATGTTCGAAACATTAAGTAATTTTCTTACAATTTTAACAGTTTTTCAAGCACAATGGTAATTAACGTTTTGAGCAGTATTTGAGACGACTCACACTAAATTAAGACACTGTTATTCTATTGTCATAAATGTTTTTGATATAAAATGGCAAATGTCACTCTACCCCTATCAGTGAGAATGTCAGTATTAGTACCAGCCGAAAATAGCAGCTCTCAGAAGAAGGAAAAATGCTGAAACCACAAGAAGATCGAAAGCAGATGCAGACTGACAAAAAAACATTACCCAAATGGAAATACTGATCCTGAGATGAAAGACGCATCAATGGTGATTGCTGGAGAATCATCAAAAGTCCAGAACTACAATTGTCGAAAAATGGCAGCTCTCAGAGAAATGAGCAATTAAAATACTGAATCCACAACATAGAAAGCAGGGACAGATATTCAAGAAACCATCATCCAAATGGAAATAGTGATCCTGGCGTAAGAAACACAGCAATGGGAATTGGAAGAGAACCATCACAAGTCCAGAATTTTGATTGTGGAAAAATGACAGATCTCGAGAGAGAATAAATGAAATTGCTGAATTGCTGAAGCTACAAGAAGATAGAAAGCAGATACCGACAGACAAGAAATTATCACCCAAATGAAAATGCTGATCCTGAGATGAGAGAGGCAATAATGGTAATTGGAGGAGAATCAGCAAAAGTCCATAATTTCGATTGAGGAAAAAATGACAGCCCTCAGAAGGAAGAAAGGAAAATGCTGAAACCAGAAGATGGAAAGCAGAGACAGACGGCCAAGAAATTATCACCCAAATGGAAATGATGATCCTGAGATGAGAGAGGCAGCAATGGTGATTGGAGGAGAATCAGCAAAAGTCCATAATTTCGATTGAGGAAAAAATGGCAGCCCTCAGAAGGAAGAAAAGAAAATGCTGAAACCAGAAGATGGAAAGCAGAGACAGACAGTCAAGAAATTATCACCCAAATGGAAATGCTGATCTTGAGATGAAAGAGGCAGCAATGGTAATTGGAGGAGAATCAGCAAAAGTCCATAATTTCGATTGAGGAAAAAATAGCAGCCCTCAGAAGGAAGAAAAGAAAATGCTGAAACCAGAAGATGGAAAGCAGAGACAGACGGCCAAGACATTATCGCCCAAATGGAAATGCTGATCCTGAGATGAGAGAGGCAGCAATGGTAATTGGAGGAGAATCAGCAAAAGTCGATAATTTCGATTGAGGAAAAAATGGCAGCCCTCAGAAGGAAGAAAAGAAAATGCTGAAACCAGAAGATGGAAAGCAGAGACAGACAGTCAAGAAATTATCACCCAAATGGAAATGCTGATCTTGAGATGAAAGAGGCAGCAATGGTAATTGGAGGAGAATCAGCAAAAGTCCATAATTTCGATTGAGGAAAAAATAGCAGCCCTCAGAAGGAAGAAAAGAAAATGCTGAAACCAGAAGATGGAAAGCAGAGACAGACGGCCAAGACATTATCGCCCAAATGGAAATGCTGATCCTGAGATGAGAGAGGCAGCAATGGTAATTGGAGGAGAATCAGCAAAAGTCGATAATTTCGATTGAGGAAAAAATGGCAGCCCTCAGAAGGAAGAAAAGAAAATGCTGAAACCAGAAGATGGAAAGCAGAGACAGACAGTCAAGAAATTATCACCCAAATGGAAATGCTGATCCTGAGATGAGAGAGGCAGCAATGGTAATTGGAGGAGAATCAGCAAAAGTCCAGAATTTCAATTGAGGAAAAAATGGCAGCCCTCAGAAGGAAGAAAAGAAAATGCTGAAACCAGAAGAAGGTGGAAAGCAGAGACAGACAGCCAAGAAATTATCACCCAAATGGAAATGCTGATCCTGAGATGAGAGAGGCAGCAATGGTAATTGGAGGAGAATCAGCAAAAGTCGATAATTTCGATTGAGGAAAAAATGGCAGCCCTCAGAAGGAAGAAAAGAAAATGCTGAAACCAGAAGATGGAAAGCAGAGACAGACAGACAAGAAATTATCACCCAAATGAAAATGCTAATCCTGAGATGAGAGAGGCAGCAATGGTAATTGGAGGAGAATCAGCAAAAGTCCATAATTTCGATTGAGGAAAAATGGCAGCTCTCAGAAGGAAGAAAAGAAAATGCTGAATCCAGCAGAAGATGGAAAGCAGAGACAGACAGACAAGAAATTATCACCCAAGTGGAAATGCTGATCCTGAGATGAGAGAGGCAGCACTGGTAATTGGAGGAGAATCAGCAAAAGTCCATAATTTCGATTGAGCAAAAAATGGCAGCTCTCAGAAGGAAGAAAGAAAAGAAAATGCTGAAACCAGAAGAAGGTGGAAAGCAGAGACAGACAGCCAAGAAATTATCACCCAAATGAAAATGCTGATCCTGAGATGAGAGAGGCAGCAATGGTAATTGGAGGAGAATCAGCAAAAGTCCATAATTTCGATTGAGGAAAAAATGGCAGCTCTCACCTCTCAGAAGGAAGAAGAGAAAATTAAAGATACATCAATCGTCCCAGTAAACACAAATTGGTCCCTAAGACTTACTCAGTACAAAAATACGGGATATTATTGAAGTCCTTGGGAAATCCCGTATGATCCCATGATATCTCTAGGATGACTCTAGGACGTACTTGTGGAACAGTTCGGGATGATGGAAATTTAACTTGTGGACTAAAATCTCAAGTTTTGCTCCAAAATCAACTGAGAAAATTTTGTTTTTTTAATAAAATCAGTACTGGGACAAAAATTCACTTTTTGGAAAAAAATAAATAACAAATTAAATTTTTTGGGTCAAATTTGAAAAAAATAGTCACAGTTAATAAAAAAAAAAACAAGTTTTTATTCATTTCTTTTTTCGACATAATTGGTTAAAACCTTCACAATTCGTTCAATCAAAAGATCTAGTTTACGGTTCAAAATCAAAAAAACTAAATTTTCGTTTAGTTAAAAAAATCACATCAAAACCTTTTTGTAACGATTAAAACGCGTTTTTTTTGGAAAATTTAATTCAATTTAATTTGTGGACTAAAATCTCAAGTTCTGCTCCACAATCAACTGGGAAAATCTTGTTTTTTTAATAAAAGCGGTACTGTGACAAAAATTCACTTTTTGGGCCAAAATTGAACAAAATAGTCACAGTTAATAAAAAAAAAACAAGTTTTTACTCATTTCTTTTATCGACATAATTGGTTAAAACCTTCACAATTCGTTCAATCAAAAAATCTAGTTTTTGGTTCAAAATGAAAAAAAAACTATATTTTTGTTTAGTTAAAAAAAAATTACACAAAAGCGGTTTTGTAACGACTAAAACGCAATTTCTTTTTCTCAAATTTTAATGACGCTCAATTTGTAGACGATCGGTAGTGGAACAAAAATTCACTTTTTCGAAAAAACAATTAACAAATTTAATTTTTTGGGCCAAAACTGAACAAAATAGTCACAGTTAATAAAAAAAAGCTGTTTTTATTAATTTCTTTTGTCGTGTAAATTGGTTAAGCCGTCACAATTCGTTCAGTCAAAAGATCTAGTTTTTGGTTCAAAATCAAAAACTACATTTTTGTTTAGTTAAAAAATCAAGCAAAGAGCATTTTGTAACGATTAAAACGCATTTTTTTCTCAATTTTAACGAAATGCAATATGTGGTCTAAAATATTAAGTTTTGTTTCAAACTCGAGAAGAAAATCGTTTCATAAAATGTGTAAAAAAGGGTCAAAAATTTTGTTTAAAAAAGTGCAGAAAAAGTTCAAAAAAAGGGTGAAACAAGTGTAAAAAAGATAAAAACAGAAAATAAAAAAAAGTTAAAAAAAGTGTAACGAAAAGTTGTCAAAAAAGTATAGAAATAAGGGTTAATAAAATTATAAAAAGGGTGGAAAAAAAAAGGTGTAGAAAAAAGCGTGTGTTTTTTTGAAGTGCGTTTGGAGACAAATTTTTTTTTTGTAATAAACGAAATGTGTGTAAAAAAAGTACAAAAAAGCATAAAAAAAGTGTAAAGAATTATAAAAAAAATTTAAAATAGTGTAGAGAAAACCTAGTTTAGAGAAAAAAGTTTTGACAAAAGCGTGTGGTTTTGAATGCACACGCCCCATCATGCACAATAAACTGTTTTTGGAAAAGTGGCAAAAAAGCTAGAATAATTTTTAACCGATTTTAGCTCTAATTTCAATCTGAATTTACTAAAAGAGTAACATTCATAGAAACATGATTTTTAGTGTCTACTGATTATTTTCAATAATCTACTGTTCTTGATTAAGTTTTTCTACTGTTAAACCATTTCTGCATCTGGCAACACTGCTGACGAGTCGTGTACGGCTCGTCAGCAGTGTTGCCAGCTCGTCAGCATAATCTGTGGATGGGCACAGTTAGAGCTTGCAAATTCTGTATTTTACAATAATCTGCATCGAAATGCTTTGAAATGTTAATTTTTTTTATACCTGTATCCTTTTAGCACATGTTGAGAAGATACAATGAAAATGTCAAAGTCAGATTTCCAACCCTCTTGGATGATAATAATAAACGAATGAGATATACATGTTACGTTATCCACTACTGTCAAGCTTTCAATAACTTCAACCAAACTATATTCCCGAGGAACAATAAGATAATTCACTTTATGCCAGCGACGTTCGGGATGGATTTTCTTTGATGTATTTCGGAGATAAATCTCTAAGCTCGAAATTGATAATTAGATTTATCCATTGTTGTAGGTTTTTTTTTTAAATAGGAATTTTTGGCCGCGCCAGCAATATAATATAAGCAAACCATGGGGGGGGGGGGGGGGGGCACCACACGTGACGGATGATATTAATACCTAAAAGCGACTAAGAGGATTTATATATATACATCATTTTCATGTTAGTCTCGACTGACACGTCAGATTTGGCGAGGGAAAACTTTTTATTAATGTATGGCGAAATATAAATCGTTGTTTTTGTTCGGGCAAACGCTGTTCGGCGTAGGAAGTTCAGCAGAGGCGAAAAGTTAAAATCCCACCGGTGTCACTAAACGTCTACCGATGCGGATTTCCAAAAAGCCAGAGCTGGAAGAAAATTGCGTCTGGGAGATAACTGAATTTTCAGCTGCAAGATGTTCAAGCATCAATCTCCCCCTAGAACGCCATGTATTATTATTTCCCTAAAGTGCTGCTACTAAAACTGATTGGAAAGTTTTTTTTTTTTGTTAAAAAAATTACCTCTTTTCTAGGTTAACTAATGCGGATTTACATTTTTACGGGAACACCAGCCATATTCGTATGCACAGAATCATTACAGAGAAAACGCTCCCAAGCTGCCTCTAACAGGGCCAAAGCCATTCGCTCTAATTTACCTGCATTAAAACGACTAAGTAGTGGAGCCGTAAACGTGGGCGGACATATTAATTCAGAGGCTTTTTCTTTTGCAGCAGCTCCCCTTGGAAAGTTGGACCACCAAAATGGACGACACTATTTGTGTACAATACACAATACAATTTGTATATCAATAAACCAGCTGCAGAACAAAACACAAGCTTAAAGCATCAAATATGCAGCAACGAACTGGTTCTGACTAACTCATGAAATTGCCCCGAAACGTGGAACAGTTGGCGGTTTCGTGGAGGCGTAAATTCCCTTAAATTCTGATATAGAGTCGGGAATATCCCGTGTAAAGCTGGGGATACTTTGCCTCCGAGAGAAGGGCGCTTTTGTATCCAGCCTTTTAGGCTATCTCATCATTTTGGCATCAAGGTATGTACTTGTAAATTTCTTCAGTAACGAAGAGGCAACTATGCTTTTCTTAAAGTACATAAAGGGTGTTACTTAATAATAGGACATAATTGCAAGGAGCATTCATGAACTAAGTTTAAACAGAAAAGTTGCTTTGCTAGAATGTCTGGTTTACAAAATACAGGGCGTCACTACAGTTGGCTATTTCATTTGGTTACATAAACGGTGTGTCAATTAGAAAAAGTCATCTGGAAGAAAATGAATTTTTGATAGAAAAGGATGGCATAATCAAAGTAAATGGACCTTTTTTAACGATGAGCATAATTGATAAATTTCTACAGTCGAATGAATCGTATTAATCGATTGAAATGATTCGAATGATGCTTCGATAGATGATTTTTTTTAAATCATCTATAATCGATTATTCGAATGATCATTTGATCGATCGATTATGAATAATTTTTATTAAAAATCAATAATTAAAAAAAACTCTCATCGATTATTCGATTATCGAAATCGATTATATTATCTTCTTATGGACATAGTCTATACAAATATACTACCTCTCTTTTAAAAAATTGCCGACGTTTCGATTGTGGATTACAATCTTCTTCAGGGTTCTTTCTGGTCGAGCATTCACCGAAGTAAGACGCCATTTACAATTTATTTCGAGACGGCAGTGCCTGTTTTGGTTTTCATTTCAATTCTCCACTATGGTGCATTAAACTCTGCTGATATAACTATGTTCCCAACACAAAAAAAAGCCCTGAACAAGATTGTAGTACACAATCGAAACGTTGGCAATTTTTTAAAAGAGAGGTAGTTCTAACGTTCTATCCATTCTAACGCTTATAACTCTGAAACTGCTCATTTGACGGGATTTTGTAGTATTGCGCGTATGTACAGAAATGAACGGGCTTTCCAAAAATGTGGTCGGCTTTTCAGTACGTGCGGGGAGGGGGCTGACCAGTGGCGTACCAAAGTCAAAAAATGCGTTTTCTTAGATACCCAAAACATTATCGGTTTTACCGTAACTCCGGGACTATATGGGGTGTAGGCCTCCCTGTGGGTAGATTTCCTCATATATGTAGATGATAAATTTTGAAGTCTAATTCCGATAAGTTAAATAGGAAAATCTAGAAAAAATCGCAAATTTGGGACGGTTTTTTAAATTTTTCTTTGTAATGGTCAATTTCTTGGCTTTCTGGGCCCCCTTAGTTAGACGACTAGCCCAATAGCCATGGTACCAGGGGAAAGGGCACATCCTTGGCCACTTTTAATCCTATCTCGCCAAAGGCGTCACTTTATTACAGAGTGGTCAAAAAAATGTCCAAAGACAATTAAGGAAAAGTGTCCAAAATTTGAAGGTAGTTTTTTGCGATTTTTACGAAAACTATGGAACGGTCCAGCTTCGGTGGTATATGGGCAACTAGAAGACGTGGAGAGAAAAAAAATCAGATGTTAGTTTTGCGCTAGCTCTTATACCGAGTGAGCTACAAAAGTTTTTCTGTGCCTGAAAGATGTCTGAAATAATTCAGGGAGATAGTACACACATGGGCCCTTGATCGTGCCAAGATGTATTAGAAAGTAGCTAGCTTTCACGGTTTTTGAGAAAATAAAAAAAAAGTGCAAAATTTGTACCTTATTTTTGGGCCACCCGTGCTCAGTTACTGTTCTAGGCAGAGCTTCGAAAATGGGCTCTATGTGTAGCTCTATTCTTCTACTTCTTTAGCTGTTCTTATACATTTTTTGATAAATCTTCATCGAAACGAGATATTAGCTGTTAAAGGCAGCAACGCCCGATTTTTATCTCAAAATTTAGTTTTTTGGGCCAGTTTGAGAGCCCCATATGTTTAACATAGAATTTTCTATATGTGTCATTTAAATCTATAGTAATCGATTTTATTTGTTACTTCGAGTCGTTTTATAATGAATAGGACGTTGATTTCTGTTTTAGATAGTATAGGGTGCCTCAAAAAATGATGCAGGAAGCTACTATATGCTAATAATGCAGAAAAGGTCCATAAGCAGTGTGTATTTTACATAGAAAGGGTGGATTATTTAGTACGTAGACAAGCCAGAATAAAATGTTAGATATAGGCGATGAAAGAGTTATTAAAACTTAGTAATGAAAGCAATTTTAATTATTCAAGGAGTCTGGTGTTGTCAGATATTAGTAATATCTACTGCAGAACATTTCCTTCGCCATTTTATCCACAAATTGTTAAAAAGCACTAAAATTATTGTACTTTTTTGGCTCCTCATATAGCTTTTCGGATAAATCTTAATTAAAACGCGATATAAGCTGTTGAAGGCTGAAATGCACGATTTTGATCCCCAAAATAAGGTTTTCGGGTCGATTTGAGAGCTCCATATGCTTAACAAAGAAATAACTACTGTTCCCACATAAATCAATAGTAGTCGATTTTATTCGTTGGTTCCAATAGTCTTGTGACAAATAGGGCATATCTCTTTAAAAAAATTGCCTACGTTTCGATTGTGGATTACAATCTTCTTCAGGGTTCTTTCTGGTCGAGCATTCATCGAAGTAAGACGCCATTTACAATTTATTTCGAGATGGCAGTGCCTGTTTTGGTGCATTAAACTCTGCTGATATAACTATGTTCCCAACACAAAAAAAACGCCCTGAAGAAGATTGTAGAACTCAATCGAAACGTTGGCAATTTTTTAAAAGAGAGGTAGTATTATTGTCCGAACGCAAGTGAGGATATATAACGAGCAGCCAACGGAGCCATTTTGGTCGTAGATATTTGGTAGTTTTTCCATTCTAACGCTTATAACTCGGAAACTGCTCGTTTGACGGGATTTCGAAGTATTGCGCGTAGGTACAGAAATGAACGGGCTTTTCAAATATGTGGTCCGTTTTTTGGTAAGTGCGGGGGGGGCTGACCAGTGGCGTACCAAAGTCAAAAATGCGTTTTTTTAGATACCCAAAACATTATCGGTTTTACCGTAACTCCGGGGCTACGCAGGCTATGGGGCTCCCCACGGGTAGATTTTCTCATACATGTAGATGATAAATTTTGAAGTCTAATTCCGATAAGTTAAATAGGAAAATGTACAAAAAATCGCAAAGTTGGGACGGTTTTTTGAAAAATTTTTTGTAATGGTCCACTTCTGGCCCTTCTGGACCCCTTTAGTTAGACGACTGGCCCAATAACGATGGTACCAGGGGAAAGGGCATATCCTTGGCTACTTTTAATCCTATCCCGCCACAGGTGTCACTTTAATACAGAGTGGTCAAAAAAATGTCCAAAGACAATTAAGGAAAAGTGTCCAAAATTTGAAGGTAGTTTTTTGCGATTTTTACGAAAACTATGGAACGGTCCGGCTTCGGTGGTATATGGGCAACTAGAAGACGTGGAGAGAAAAAAAAAACAGTTATTAGTTTTGGACTAGCTCTTATACCGGGTGAGCTGCGAAAGTTTTTCTGTGCCGCATTTTGTGTCAACTTTGGTGTACTTTTCTCACATTTCACCCCGTAGATTCGACATTTTCGTAGCAAAAAATCTGAAATAATTCAGGGAGGTAGCAGACACATGGACCCTTGATGGTGCCGAAAATCAAGGGCCTAGCTTTGAATTTGAAATTTTGACGAATTTTTAAACTTCAAATTTCAAATTGCCAATTTGAGGTATATTTCTGCCCAGACCGTGCATCTAATGCGATGGTTTTCTATCCCAGGGGATACGTTGGAATGTTTTCTTTTTGGGACTTGGGAACCACTTTTAGCTGGGACGTCGCGAAATGCTTTTAATTGAATTTCGAAACGAACGATGCAAAATTTTTCAAATTTTGGCCGAAAATCCCGAATGGTTCCGATTCGCCAGCCACTAACTACTTAATCGGAAGCATTCGGCGGCCGCGCCCATCCACAACTGACAGCTGAGATTTCCGAAATGTAAACATTAACTTTAAAGCCTCAGACTAAGGAAAATCGGCCGAAAAGCGGGGAAAACTGTCTGGCCGGGGAAAATTTGAACATTTCTAGGAAGATTATTGGCAAAATGCCCGGTCCTCGAGGTCGTTTTCACAAAGACTGGTCGATTTGAAAATTTCATGTCGGGTTTCATTTTTCGCTGATGACGTCGAAGCCAGACCACGCGGTTCTCGCCCAGACAGTGGCAGCTACAAATTCGGGCAAAAATGTATTTTTTCGATTTTTCGGCAGACATGGGCGTAGTTATATTTCTTTTTTGCCATTTTTTCCGTTTTCCCATAAGAAATACATTGTGCAATGCTTTTTAAATGGGACCAAATTGATTTCGTCATAAATAAAAGATGGAGGCGAAAAAAAATGGCCGCCGTAGACAGGGTAATTTAAAAATGGGGATATCTCTGAAACGAATAAAGTTAGGGAGCTGAAATTTGGTACCATGGTTCATTAGGGAATGGACTGCAAGTTGCCATGGGTGGAAACCTTCGTCATGGTACCAAACCCATGGGTACCATTAACGAAATTTTGCATATAAGTTTTCAGGCTTTTGCACGTGTATTTCCCATAAGAAATACATTGTGCAACGCTTTTTAAATGGGACAATATTGATTTCGTCAGAAATAAAAGATGGACGCGAAAAAAAAATGGCCGCCGTAGACAGGGTAATTAAAAAATGGGGATATCTCTGAAACGAATAAAGTTAGGGAGCTGAAATTTGGTACCATGGTTCACTAGGGAATGGACTGCAAGTTGCCATGGGTGGAAACCTTCATCATGGTACCAAACCCATGGGTACCGTTAACGAAATTTTGCATATAAGTTTTCAGGCTTTTGCACATGTATTTCCCATAAGAAAAACGTTGGGCAATGCGTATTATATGGATGGAATGTAGATTACGTCATATTTGGGGTACCATTAATGGTACATGGTTCAAATTTGGATGGTAGGTACCTATGGGGGTATCATAAATTGTGATATAGCTGACTCAGCTATCATAGCTACAGTAGCTGAGTACCGTTGATAATTAGAGAACTGCTAATGATACATGGTTCAAACTTGGATGCTGGGTGCCCATGGAGGTACCATCAATGGTAATATAGCTCACATAGCTATATGTAGCTGACTGTAGCTAGGTTATAGCTGTTTTATGAACCGATGATGATATCAAGTTGAAAATCGAATGGTAGGTTACCCTTATGTAAAATTCGCTAAAAATGACATTTTTAAAAATCCAAGATGGCCGCCTGAAAAGTTTTGGTTTTAAAGCGATATCTCTGGAACGGTTTGGGCTAGAAAGCTGAAATTTGGTATGTGGCCACTTTATGGGACGGGCTAGAGGTCTCTGAGATCCAGAACCTTGCCGCGGGTACCGAAGGTTCCATTTTGAAAACTTTTTTATTAAAATGACAGTTTTTTGCTACAACTTACTGACTGTTGCTAAAGGGCGCCGAAACCAAATATATCCGACGTTTCGACTTTACGCCTACTATACGCCATCATCAGGGTATTCCCTTTTATTACAAATATTGCTTTATAAATGTGCCACGCCCAAACAATCAGTTTTTCGTATATGACTGACAAAATAGCTTTAACGAAGCCCATTCGACTGGTACTAACTGTTCGATTTTACCGTTTCTGGGTTCTGAGATTTGACTGATTAAATTTCTCATTGATAGGGGTAGAGTGACTTTTGCCATTTTATAGCAAAGCCATTTACGGCAATAGAACAACGGTGACTCAATTAAGTGTGAGTCGACTCAAATACTGCTCAAAACGTTAATTACTATTTTGCCAAGTTTAATAACAGTCTCACGGGAAGTAAAAAACTGTTAAAATTTTGTAAAAAATACCTAATATTTTTATTTGATCGAACATTACGTCAACTAAATTAAAAACCTTCAACGACAAATTAAGCAGGTATTTTGTGGTCGAGAATGCTCTATTCATGGATGTCAATAGCATCGTTATAACATGTTTAGTTTTCGAATTATATAGATATAAGTATTAAAATGTCGATAAAAAGTGGAAAAGTTACGTTCTTGGCGCCATTTTGAAGGGGAAGGAAACTACTGAAAATTCCGAAATTGCAATTTTTTTACATATTTTTGTCCCCTCTTTCATTTGAGACTTCTTTTGATCAAATCTATGACAATCGATTTCGGTCGAAAATTTTCACGACCTACCCCCTTTGAAAATTTTGAAATTTTTACATTTTTCTGTTTATCTTGGAAACGGTACGGATTTTCGATATGCCGGTTAATATGACGTATGAAGAGGTCATCAAGGGCTATCAGATGCATGTATCAGAAAGAAGCTAGCTTTCACGGTTTTTGAGAAAATTAAAAAAAAGTGCAAAATTTGTACCCTATTTTTGGGCCACCCGTGCTCAGTTACTGTTCTAGGCAGAACTTCGAAAATGGGCTCTACGTGTAGCTCTATTCTTCTGCTTCCTTAGCTGTTCTTATACATTTTTTGATAAATCTTCATCGAATCGAGATATTAGCTGTTAAAAGCAGCAATGCACGATTTTTATCTCAAAATTTAGTTTTTTGGGCCGGTTTGAGAGCCCCATATGTTTAACATAGAATTTTCGATATGTGTCATTTAAATCTATAGTAATCGATTTTATTTGTTACTTCGAGTCGTTTTATAATGAATAGGACGTTGATTTCTGTTTTAGATAGTATAGGGTGGCTCAAAAAATGATGCAGGAAGCTAATATATGCTAATAACGCAGAAAAGGTCCATAAGCAGTGATGTGTATTTTACATAGAAAGGGTGGATTATTAAGTACGTAGACCAGCCAGAATAAAATGTTAGATATAGGCGATGAAAGCGTTATTAAAACTTAGTAATGAAAGCAATTTTAATTATTTAAAGAGTCTGGTGTTATCAGATATTAGTAATATTTACTGCAGAACATTTCCTTCGCCATTTTATCCATAAATTGTTAAAAAACACTATAATTATTCTACTTTTTGGGCTCCTCTTATAGCTTTTGGGATAAATCCTCGTTAAAACGCGATATAAGCTATTGAAGGCTGAAATTCACGATTTTTATCTAATACTTTAGGGTTTTGAGCCAGTTGGGGAGAGTCTCATATTCTTAATATAGAAATATCGACTTTACCCATATAAATCAATAGTAATCGATTTTATTCGTAGGTTCTAGTAGTCGTATGATAAATAGGGCATTAATTTACGTTTTGGATAATATAGAGTGTCCCAAAAAAGTGTTGTAACCTAGAATTTTAGGATTTTGTCATGTAAATTGATATCTGTGAATTTATTGCGTAAGCTCCAGTAGTTTTATGATAAATAGAGCGTTGATTTCTGTTTTAAATAGTATACGGTGTCCCAAATAATGCTGCAACATTTAACTTTAGCTTTTTTTGTTTAACAATATTTTTTTGTAGGTTTTATTCCCTTATTATAAATAGTGCCTTTGATTTCTGATTTAGATACTATAGGGTGACCCAAAAATTGACAAATATTACATTTTTAGGGACATCTAAAGCTAGAAAACTGAAATTTCAATTGTAGATTCTGTTCACAATCACAAACAATATGTCATAAATGGCAACTTTGATATGGGTACTCGTGGTGCCATTTTATATCTTTTTATGAATTTTAGCACGTTTTTTACCTGTTTACATATTACTAAGGTGTTTGAGACGTTTCGACATTTCAGTTACTTTTAGGTATCTTCAGGTTCTTTGTTAATAATTTTACGGCAATTTGGGCTACTTTGCCCACAGCGTTCGGATTTCATAAACTATGGGCGCCCCGCGCGCATGGTCTTACCCTACAAAACTTCAAAAGTACTTTACCCACAGCGTTCGGATTTCCTAAACTATGGGCGCCCCGCGCGCATGGTCAAAAACGACGCAAAAAAAAAAAAAAAAAAAAAAAAAAAAAAAAAAAAAAAAAAAAAAAAAAAAAAAAAAAAAAAAAAAAAAAAAAAAATGACGCGCGTGTGTGACAAAAGCACACCATAAACAAACCGACTCAAGAGTTTTGCTGACCAACTAGTTTAGTCCTATACCGGTCAACTTGCTCCTATTCAATGACAACAAGGACGTTAACCACACCCAATAGTCTATATATTTTCTTAATGGGATGGATCTAAATTCAAAATACTCTACACAATCATTTGGTTTTTAGAACTTGACTTGTATGAGAAAAGGCATTTAAAGATGTAAATTAATAGTCTTTGGGAAAATTGGAGTCAAAATCGGTAAACAAGTAACATAAAGGGTCTAAAAATGTATATTTAGGTCTCTGGGGAACTTCAGGTTAGACTTAAGACTATAATCGATTAAAAATGACTCACCTCCTCTAAAAATGCAATATTTGATGTTTTTTTGAGAAAGTCACGCTAGGATTAAGGCCAAAATCGGTGAAAACACTCAAACTACATTCTAAAGTATTTTCCGGGCTTTGAAGCTGAGGTCCGATGGAATATCTTCCTGACGTTTTGTCTACAGCTGCGGCAGACATTATCAAAGGCGATGAGGCAATAGGCGAAGTGATCTCCCGTGGTATTCATTCCCCCGCCGTCACGCTACAGTGGAGGGACTGGGGTGGGGGTAATGGTGGGGTGGAATTGCGGCGCACTTCAAGTATATCGTAGAACTCGCTTCCAGTCCCATTTAAAAACAGAATTCCCTCCTTCTTGTAGAAATTGTTGTCGTGTTTAAAGATCTCAATGGCCTCTCTCGCCATTTTGGTTGTAGATATTTGGTATTTTTTGGCTTCTAACGCTCATAACTTTTTAACTGCTCATTTAACGGGATTTTGTAGTATCGCGCGTATGTAAAGAAATGAACGGGGCTGACCAGTGCCGTAACAAAGTCAAAAATGCGTTGTTTTCAAAACGCCAGGGACCAAGGGTATTTACCGTAACTCCGAGGATACATAGGATATAGGGCTCCCCATGGGTAGATTTTCTCATACGCATAGACGATAAATTTTGAGGTCTAATTCCCATAAGTTCAATGGGAAAATGTACAAAAATTCGCAAAGTTGAGACGGTTTTTAAAAAAAAAAATTGTAATGGTCAACTTCTTGTTCTTCGTAAAACTGTGGAGCGGTCCAGCTTCGGTTGTATATAGGCAACTAGAAGACGTCGAAAGAAAAATAAATCAGTTATTTTGGTCTAGCTCGTATACCGGGCGAGCCACAAAAGTTTTTCTGTGCCGCATGTTTTGCCAATTTTGGTGTACTTTTCTCACATTTCACCCTGTAGATTCCACATTTTTACAGCAAAAAATCTGAAATAATTTAGAGAGGTAGCACACACATGAGCCCTTGACCATATCAAAAATCAAGGGCCTAGCTTTGAATTTGAAATTTTGACGAATTTTTAAATTTTAAATTTCAAACTGCCACTTTAAGATATATTTGTGTCGAGACCGTGCATCTAATCGAATGACTTTCTATCCCAGGGGATACCTTGGAATGTTTTCTTTTTGGGACTTAGGAACCACCTTTCGTTGAGACGTCGCGAAATGGTCTTAATTGAATTTCGAAGGGAAAGATGCAAATTTTGGCCCTAAAATCCCGGATGGTTCCGAAGATCGCTACTTTAAGCCGGATTCGGTAATTCCATCCGAGTGCTCCGGACACAGGCCGTCTCCCAAAAACTTAACAAGCTAGAGTGAGATAGACTGATATCCCTAGCGCTCGGGATGTAATTACCGAACACAACTTAACTAGGGTATTGGAAGCATTCGAAATTAGACTCCTCCACTGAACGTCAACTGACAGCTAAGATTTTCCGAAATGTAAACATTAACTTTAAAGCCTCAGACTAAGGAAAATCGGCCGAAAAGCGTGGAAAACTGTCTGGCCGAGGAAAATTTGAACATTTCTAGGAAGATTATTGGGAAAATGCCCAATCCTCGAACACGTTTTCACGAAGACTGGTCGATTTGAAAATTTCGTGTCGGGTTTCATGAATCACGATGGCTGATGACGTCAGCCCGATGACTTCGAGACCCGACCACGTTGTCTATAGTTTGTTTGCATACAGTTGCTTTAACAATCCGATACAATACATTTTAGCAATTCTTATCTTCCCATAAGAAATACATGGTGCAATGCTTTTTAAATGGGACAATATTGATTTCGTCATAAATAAAAGATGGAGGCGAAAAAAAATGGCCGCCGTAGACAGGGTGATTAAAAAATGGGGATATCTTTGAAACGGATAAAGTTAGAGAGCTGAAATTTGGTACCATGGTTCATTAGGGAATGGACTGCCAGTTGCCATGGGTCGAAACCTTTATTTATGGTACCAAACCTATGGGTACCATTAACGAAATTTTGCATATGTTTTCAGGCTTTTACACGTGTATTTCTCATAAGAAAAACATTGGTCAATGCGTATTATATGGCTGGGATGTAGATTACGTCATATTTGGAGTACCATTGATGGTACATGGTGCAAATTTGGATGGTAGGTACCTATGGGGGCATCATAAATTGTGAGATAGCTAACTCAGCTATCATAGCTACAGTAGCTGAATAACGTTAATATTTAGAGAACTGTTAATGATAGATGGTTTAACTTTGGACGCTGGGTACCATGAATGGTAATATGGCTGTCGGTACCTAGGTTATACATGTTTTTTGATACGCGAGTACCTACGGTTCTATTTTGGAAACTTTATAAATTTATTGGCATTTTTTTGCTACAATTTACTTACTGTTGCTAAAGGGCGCTGAAACCAAATATATCCGACGTTTCGACTTTATGGTTACTGTTTTAAGTTTAAAATTTGGTCCAGTGAGAGCGGAGTAGTGTGTTGCGCCGCGCAAGTTTGAGCCACCAATTCAAACGATAGGAAGGTGGGAGCGAGCGCAAGATAGGAGCAGCTTGGAAGTCATGTTTTCTCTTGATTTTCTTTTGTCTTGTTTATTATTAATTCTGTTTTTGAACACGAACCTTTTTAAAAGAAAAACTCGTAATTTTTGTCAATAAGTAACTCAACTTGAGTTGTATTTGACTGGTCCTTATACGCCATCATCAGGGTATTCTTTTTTATTACAAATATTGCTTTATAAATGTGCCACGCCCAAATAATTAGTTTTTCGTATATGACTGACAAAATAGCGTTCACGAAGGCCATTCAACTAGTACTAACTGTTCGATTTTATCGTTTTTACGTTCTGAGATTTGACTTATTAAATTTCTCATTTATAGGGGTAGAGTGACATTTGCCATTTTATAGCAAAGCCATTTATGACAATAGAACAACAGTGTCTCAATTAAGTGTGAGTCGTCTTAAATACTGCTCAAAACGTTAACTACCATTTTGCTTAATTTTATAGCAGTCTTATAGGAAGTGAAAAACTGTTAAAATTTTGTAAAAATTACCTAATGTTTTTATTTGATCGAACATTACGTCAACTAAATTAAATACTTTGAACGACAAATTAAGCAGGTATTTTGTGGTCGTAAATGGTCTATTCATTGGTGTCAATAGCATCGTTATATCATGTTTAGTTTTTGAATTATATAGAATAAGTATTAAAATGTCGATAAAAAGTGGAAAAATTACGTTTTTGGCGCCATTTTGAAGGTGAAGAAAA
Organism: Taphrorychus bicolor; assembly: GCA_951812265.1. Lineage (NCBI taxonomy): Eukaryota > Metazoa > Arthropoda > Insecta > Coleoptera > Curculionidae > Taphrorychus > Taphrorychus bicolor. The sequence goes on along the minus strand of OX638302.1, from coordinate 955,829 downwards.
TTACTGAAAATTCCAAAATTGCAAATTTTTTACATATTTTTGTCCCCTCTTTCATATGAGACTATTTTTGATAAAATCTATGCCAATAAATTTCGGTCAAAAATTTTCATCATCCCTTTGAAAATTTTGAAATTTTTACATTTTTCTCTTTATCTTGGAAACGGTAAGGTTTTTCGATATGCACGTTAATATGATGTATGAGGATGTCATTAAGGACTATCAGATGCATGTATCAGAAACAAGCTAGCTTTCACGGTTTTCGAGAAAATTTAAAAAAAGTGCAAAATTCGCACCTTATTTTTGGGCCACCCGTGCTCAGTTACTATTCTAGGCAGACCTTCAAAAATAAGCTCTACGTGTAGCCCTATTCTTCTACTTTTTTAGCTCTTCTTATACATTTTCTGATAAATCTCCATCGAAACGAGATATCAGCTGTTAAAGGCCGCAAGGCACGATTTTGCTCTCAAAATTTAGGTTTTTGAGCCCGTTTGAGAGCCCCATATGTTTAACATGAAATTTTCGATATATAAATCTATAGTTATCGATTTTATTTGTTACTTTTAGTCGTTTTATAATAAATAAGACGTGTTTTAGATAGTGGGAGGTTCAAAAAATGATGCAGAAAGCTAATATATGCTAATAATGCAGAAAAGGTCCATGAACAGTGTAACTTTTACACAGAAAGGGTGGATTATTTAGTACGTAGACAAGGCAGAATAAAATGTTAAATATAGGCGATGAAAGCGTTATTAAATCTGAGCAATGAAAGCAATTTTAATTATGCAAGGAGCCTGGTGTTGTCAGATATGAGTATTTACTGCGAAATAATTCCTTCGCCATTTTATCCACAAATTGTTAAAAAACACTAAAATTATTCTACATGTTTGGCTCCTCGTATAGCTTTTCGGATAAATCTTCATTAAAACGCGATATAAGCTGTTGAAGGCTGAAATTTACCATTTTCATCTCAAAATTTAGGATTTAGGGTTTGTGGCTTTGTGGATGTATGGTAGACTAGTCCATCCGCCCTTTTCTTCATCTTCTCTGTCTCTGTCGAGTGGAAATGAATGACAAGGAGACCCTTCCCCTAGGAGTCGCAAAGCCAAGGATTGCACCCTTAAGAAAATGACAATCCCTCGTTGAGAGTTGATGGGTGCTACTATATAGCAGCCAGATTGTATTCAGCAATACAGTCCCACTCAAAAGCTGAGCTTTTCTTCCTATTTGTGTACGACTTCCTCAACGGCCTTGCAGTGGCTACGTCGGAATGCACCACGGAAAGTGGTGAGTGTTTGTGCGTACTAGAATTCCAGAGATATATTTAACCACAAGTTATTCTTTAAACATCATTCAATTTGTTGCTTAATGGAAATGTGCCTTTCTTGTAAATGTCGTTTAAAAAAGGATTTTTTTGTTAATTTAACCAAACCTGGTAACTACAGCAGTTTCGGAGATGATCATGAAGCATGATGATCAAGATCAACTTCTAAAGTTTCACCTGATATTTTATTAGGTTGGCCAGCCATATTGTCTTGGGGGGCATACAAGTCAAATGACGTAATTCTGGAATAGCCAATGACAGTTTTGACTTTTTGAGTGTTGTCAGAAATCACAGACAACAGACAACGACATTGATTTGACTTTTTCGAAGTAAGAACTGCTTAAGAAATCGTTCTGGATGCACTCCGTATACTCTCCGTGTTCGAGAAATGTTGGTCTACAATTTACGTGCATGTAAAAAGACTTTTCGGACTTTTATTTATATATAAGTATCTCGAATCTGTTTGCAATTTTTAAGTTTTGCAAACACTGTAGAGGTTTTCTAAAAAGGCCGTAAAAAAAGAATGTAGCCAAACCTGGGAACTACAGCAATTTTAAAGATGATAATGAAATATAATGATAAAGAACAAGTTTAAAGTTATGTCTGATATTTTAGTAGGTTGGCCAGCCATATGCCTTGGGGGGCACACATGTAAAATGACGTAATTCTGGAATAGCCAATGACAGTTTGGCTCTAAATACTCTAGAACAAGATAAACAGAAGCACTATGTCACTTCAAAAAACGATGCTTTTCGACATAATCAATAATTAGTGCACTTTCGTGACGTCACGCAGAGGGCCTAACTCATTACGCCATCCTTCACGACGTACAGTTACAGGGTTTTGTCGGCAAATATGAGGAGTATTATTAGAAAACGTCATCTAGTTGGCTGTAAAATCAAAAAAACAATTATGAAGGAAAAAAGTACTGTTAGACGATTATGAATGACATTGTAAGTTATTTTTAACCGTAAGTTTTGCTATAATCCTAACCTGATCTTTTTTAAAAACTTTTAACTTGCGCTTTTAGAGGCTCTGAGATTTTTTTAACCGATTTTTGGCCATAATCTTAATTTGAATTTCTCTAAACCCTTCAATATTGTATTTTCATACTTGGAACCATTTTTTTTTAATTTTGGTTTCAATTCTAGCCCGACTTTCTCAAAAAAAAAAACATCAACATTTGCATTTTTAGATTAGGTGGGTCATTTTTAATCGATATTCCTAATTCCAACTCGAATTTCTCCACAAACTCCAAAATTACATTTTCAGACACATTGAGTAATTTTTAACCAATTTTTGCCCTAATGTTAATTTGAATTGTTTCAAGTCCTTCAAATTTGTGTTTTTACACCCTTGGAGTCGTTTTTCACGTGCTTTAGCCTTAATCCTAGGCTGATATTCTGAAAAAAACATCAAAATTGTTATTTTTAGATGAAATTAGTCATTTTAAACAAGTCTAGTCACAATTCTAATTTGAATTTCTCTAAAGACTCCAAATTGGCATTTTTAGACGTTATCCGTAATTTTTTAATCCTACTTTTGGCCTTAATCCTAACCTCAATTTGCCCTGACACTTTTAATCTGCATTTTTGAGGCTTTGATTAATTTTTAACTGCCAAAGTCTTATTTTGAATTTCTTCAAATCCTCCAAAATTATCTTTTTACACATTTTGAGTTGTTTTTACCGATTTTGACTTTAATTCTAGCCTGACTTCCTCATAAAACATCGAAATTTACATTTTTACGACTTTAGTATTATTTCCAAGCTGAATTTCTCTATAGATCCTAAATTTGCATTCTTAGACGCCTTGTGTGATGCTTGAACCCATTTTGACCCTAATCCTAATCAGAATTTCTCCAAAACTCTTAATTTGCATTTCTAGAGACTTTAAAAATGGTCGTTTTTAGATGAAAAGGGAAATTTTTTTATCAGTTTTAGTCCTATTTCTGACTTGATTTTTTCCAAAGACTTAAAATTTGCATTTATACAGACGCTCTCTGTCATGCTTTCCCCATGTTGACCTTAATCCTAACCTGAATTTGATGAGAAACTATAAATTTACATTTTTTATACACTTTGAGTAATTTTTAACCGCTTTTGGCCATAATGTTAATTTATGAATTTTTCCAAAAGCCTCCAAATTTGTAATTCTACACACTCTACACATTCTACACACTACACGAGATTTGAAAATAAAATAGAAAAGCGGCACCAGAGACACTATGTACCCACCAAAAAACTAAAAACAAAAACTTAACGTCATTGTTTAATTTAAAATTTGATCAACAGGCTTTAGAGGTAATTTTTCCTTTTCTTTAATATAATATGTAACACGTATGAGTGAGATAGACTGCTGCTCCGAAAGCACTAAGGGTCAACTGTCAAACTAAGCACGAGTCTGTCGTTTGTCACCTGTCACGGCATTTATGTTGTCTGTCAGTTCTATCGCGTGCGCCATTTTAGTGGTGTGTTACATAAAAAGGCGCACAGTTTTGTAAATATTTTTTTTTTATCAAACAACGTCTTTGGCTCCAAGGCTCCGTACTTTTGTAAATCGATGATACATATATGAAGCTTTAATTACAAACCCACTCCAGTTAATTGTATTTCTGATAGAGTTTAATTTATAATAATTAGTTTTGACCACTAATGGTTTTTTGTGTATTAAGACTGTAGTATAATATTTTGTCTCTAGACGTGACAAAGTGACATCTCATAAATTACTCGGAAAAGCTCCTTTTTGTGCTTTTATTTGGACGCGCAAAATGGTGTTTTACCCACAGTTTTACCTGTGTAATTATCGACGAAATCTGATGTAAATCAAAATTACATGCTACGTAGAAAAGCATAAACTTTAGATACATCTCTTTCGTTTATTATTGGCATCTACTTACTTTTGAAATTTTCAATTTTTTATATCTATATCCTTTCAGCAAATGTTAAGAAGATGCGATAACAATGTCAAAGGCAAAGACAAGAAGATAAATAAATGAGATGTACCTACTCCCATCAGGATTTAAGGTTCGGATTATTTTTAGTTCGGTACTATGTTATTGTATCTAAATCAGCTACACATAAGCAATCTGCCAAGATAAATTTATTTTTAACGGGAAAAAATCCCATTTAACTCGGTTTTATGAATGAAAGTCCAGATATATTTGAAAAATTACTTTTCTATTAAAAGATTTGCGTATTTTCTTTGTTAATCACATCCGCACAGGTATCATCTCGGAGTGAATTATTACATAAATAAACAATTGCATCAGCGATGGATGAATATTAGAAGGGCCTTTATCCATTTAAAAGTTAATAACAGACGTGTTTTTTGGACTCTGCAATCTGCATCGTGCACAATAATGGACATTTCAAACCCAGTTGATTAAAGTTTCGAAATTTGATGTTATTCATGTAACGCAAATGTTTGTTATATAAATTTCAGCAAGGAAAACTGGGATAATAACCTTTGTTTCAGTTATATTGCGTAACTATAACGTTCGAAATGGAACATGTAGCGGCTTAGGTTTTATTCTCATAAAATAGGGTAAAAACAGCAATTTTGGTAAGTTGATGTTTAAATATTTTAGATTATAAACACACAATTTCTGTATTGTATAGTTTTTGAATGTTAGACATACTGAATTAAAAATTACAAAGTAGGAGCACTCTTATAGGGCTGTGTCATGACTCGCAACCCTGCACTTTGTTTCGACCTTTATTGTGGTCTTCATCAGGGCTCTATCAACAGTCAAAGTCAAGTTTGTCACACGTCTGGAATAACATTCCATTCTATCAAAAAAAAACAATGTTTTTTTTTGATTTTTTTTTTTTTTTTTTTTTTTTTTTTTTTTTTTTTTTTTTTTTTTTTTTTTTTTTTTTTTTTTGGTAGAATGGCCTATTATTCTAGACGTGTACAAACTTTGCTTATTGAAAAAGCCCTGAAGGATTCATCAATAAAAGTCGAAACGTTGGCAGTTTGACAAACGTGATGTCCCACACCCCCTATTCACTTCAGCAAAACGACGCAAAACATATGTGATAGAGCAGAAGTTTTGGAGGAACTAAAACTGATTTTTACTAGTAAAATGTAATAAATTAATTCACCATTTTACCTGCTCACTTAGGAATTTAAAAATCTGAATGCAAATTAGTTCCGGTCCTCATCTGTGCCCACCGGAAACGATACCTACGCCTAATTGCATTTGAACAAGAAGGAAAGTTGCCAGTTAAACGCCCAACTTCCATTGTTCAACTTTGCGTTTTTTTTTCTTCCCGTTACGTTACGTTACGTTTGAAGTAAATTTAATTACGTGGGCTGCCCCTTTGGGGTGTTTTGTTTCGTTATCTGAATAAAAAATTCAGGTTCCGAAAGAATTGGGATAATAAAAAATTTACTTGGCGCAGTATTGTTCCACTAAAGCCACGTTTCATTGCCGAAACTACAGGTTTGAAGGGGGAGAAATGGCGACAAATTTATTGTTTGAGCCGTAAATTTTTATTTAGCCGTGTGGGTTAGAAAGTACTTAGCCACGAATGGATGATGCCATAAATAAGGTTCTAGAAAAAAAATGATCTCGCTCACCAGCCTTAATCAATAAATTTCTTAAAATCTAATATTAATCCATTCTGTTCATTTGTGTTCTCACTTTCACAGGTTCTTGATCAAAAAATCCAAAGTTGCAATCACATAATACCGAATATTAATTTAGTATTGAGCTTTTTTGTATACTTTAGGTTAATTCACATTAAAACGAAAGAAAATGTTTCTTCTCTCCCTCTCTTTCTCTGACAAGTTCTTGATAAAAAAAAAAATCCAAAAGGTCAGGCACATAAAACCTAATATTACTTCTGTCAATTTTTTTTAAATTTAGCTCTATTAATTTTAAAACTTTAAAACACGTTTTAACTTGTAATAATTTACAATAAAAAGTAGAAAAGTTTCGCAATTACGCTGAACTCTGGAGTGAGTTAATTATTGCATAAAATGATTTTTTAAAACTTACCTTTGGAGCGCTTGGTCAGTATCTGAAAGAAAAAAAATAGTTATTGTCAGTATTTTGAATACAATCTTTACACCTAGTTGTAGAAAACAATAATATTTCAGACTGTGAAGGCTTTCACGGCCGGTCATAATACTATCTAAAGTGTTTTCCGGGCTATAAAGCCGTGGTCCAATGGAATTGCTTCCTGCAAAGGAGATAATAATATTAATAATAACTTTAGGTAATAATACTTCAGTCACAGTATTACAAGTGACTACTCTAAGTAGTAGGGAAAGATTGAGAGTTCTACCTCCAAGTTTTCCGAACCATTTAGATACCCCCCACCCGGACCCGTACAGGCTCTTAAGCCCCGCCCTCACCCAACCAGAAGCGTTAAACCTCACCCACAACCAGTCAGAAGCGTCCTAACTAACCAACAACAAGACATAATTTTCTCCAGAGGCTTAGGCTCCACCTCTCCGTGAGGTCTTAGGGGTAGGACGTTCCTGATTGGTTCGGAGAACTTGGCGCAGAAATCTCAATCATTCCCTCTTCTAAGTACGCTAAAAAATAATTTTTCATGAAGGTGATGTGCACAGGTTTATTAAATTTTTTGGGCCAATTAACTCAGTAGTAAAGAATGATTGACAGTTTTGCGCAAGTTCTCCTAACCATTCCTTGTTACCTGTGCAGGCTGTTAAGAACAAACACCCAAACAATCAGAATCGCTAAACCCGTGTGGGGGGGTTGGACATTTTATAACAATAATATTTAAACAATTCAGCGGTTTAGTTTTATAAGTTATCAGGATGAACAAAAAGAACTCTTCACATAAACATAAAAGTACAGAAAGTGCTTAACGCCATAACTATTCGTCGACCTCATCCCCTTCGTCGCTGTCACTTGTCATAAAACACAAGCGGAAAATTTAAATGTTCAAACATTTTCAGTCTACAAACCCCACTCGGGTACCTGGACAGGCTCTTAAGCCCCACCCTCGATCAATCAGAGGCGACCTAACCGACCAATAGAAAAACACAATTTTCTTCTGAGTCTTAGGGTCCATCTCTTCTCTTCGAAAAGTTCTCGGAACCATTCGGAACTTCCTACCCCCAACCCGGTAGCTCTGCAGGCTCTTAAGCCCCACCCTCAACCAACCAGAAGCGTTAAACCCCCACCTTGGTATCTGTACCGACTCTTAAACGCCACCCTCAACCAGTCAGAAGCGACCTAACTAACCAAAAGCAAGACACAATTTTCTCCAGAGGCTTAGGCTCCACCTCTCCGTGGGGTCCTGGGGGCAGGACGTTCCTGATTGGTTCGGAGAACTTGGCGCAGAACTCTCTCTCATTCCCTACTCTAAGTACGCTAAAAAATAATTTTTCACGAAGGTGCTGCGCACAGGTTTATTAAATTTCTTGGGCCCATTAACTCAGAGTGACAGTTTTGCGCCAGTTCACCTAACCATTCCTTGTGCAGGCTATTAAGCCCCATCCCAAACAATCAGAATCGTTAAACCCTGGGGGGGGAGGGTTGGACATTATACAACAATAATATTTAAACAATTCAGCGTTTTAGTTTTATAAGTTAGTGATGAAAATCTTATTCACTCTAGTTTGTTGTTATCTGCACAGTTGTGTAAATCCACTGGGTATGTGTGTATTATGTTGATTCTTTCATGGGTACTAAGCGTGTTCTTATACATATGTTACAGCCCTGAAGAAGACGTGAATTATGCGTCGAAACGTTGGCCGTTTTGCGAATCGCGAGGGTGTTTTATTTTGTCCTATACCTGCTAACCACCGCAACTGTATTCAATAATATAACTAAAGGGGTTGTAGCGATCGAAATATTTGGGGCAACGTGTTACCTTTCAATTGTGCGTGGTTTCCCAGGTAGAACGACTAAGTACACTTTTACGTCTACGGGACAGATTTCGGAGGGAGGCGGAACCATTTCGGAGAGGGAGGTGGAGTCTAAGACTCAGGAGAAAAATGTGTCTTTCTATTGGTCGGTTATGTCGCTTGTGATTGGTTGAGGGTGGGGCTTAAGAGTCAGTACAGGGTGCAGTTTAACGACTCTGATTGATTATGGAGTGATTAAAAGCCTGCATAACAAGCGTCTTGGAGGTAGGACGTTCCTGATTGGTTCGGAGAACTTGGCGCAGAACTCTCAATCATTCCCTACTCTAAGTACGCTAAAAAATAATTTTTCACGAAGGTGCTGTGCACAGGTTTATTAAATTTCTTGGGCCCATTAACTCAGAGTGACAGTTTTGCGCCAGTTCTCCTAACCATTCCTTGTGCAGGCTATTAAGCCCCATCCCAAACAATCAGAATCGTTAAACCTGTGGGGGGGGGGTTGGACATTATACAACAATAATATTTAAACAATTCAGCGTTTTAGTTTTATAAGTTAGTGATGAAAATCTTATTCACTCTAGTTTGTTGTTATCTGCACAGTTGTGTAAATCCACTGTCTATGTGTGTATTATGTTGATTCTTTCCTGCTTACTAAGCGTGTTCTTATACATATGTTACAGCCCTGGAGAAGACGTGAGTTATACGTCGAAACGTTGGCCGTTTTTCGAATCGCAAGGGTGTTTTATTTTGTCCTATACCTGCTAACCACCGCAACTGTATCCAATAATATAACTAAAGGGGTTGTAGCGATCGAAATATTTAGGGCAACGTGTTACCTTTCAATTATGCGTGGTTTCCTAGGTAGAACGATTAAGTACACTTTTACGTCTATGGGACAGATTTCGGAGGGAGGCGGAACCATTTCGGAGAGGGAGGTGGAGTCTAAGACTCAGGAGAAAAATGGGTCTTTCTATTGGTCGGTTATGTCGCTTGTGATTGGTTGAGGGTGGGGCTTAAGAGTCAGTACAGGGTGCAGTTTAACGACTCGGATTGATTATGGAGTGATTAAAAGCCTGCATAACAAGCGTCTTGGAGGTAGGACGTTCCTGATTGGTTCGGAGAACTTGGCGCAGAACTCTCAATCATTTCCTGCTCTAAGTACGCTATAAAGTAATTTTTCACGAAGGTGAAGGGCACAGGTTTATTAAATTTCTTGGGCCAATTAATTCAGTAGTAGAGAAAGGTTGATAGTTTTGCGCAAGTTCTCCTAACCATTCCTTGTTACCAGTGCAGGCTGTTAAGCCCCACCCCCAAACAATCAGAATCGTCAAACCTGCGGGGGGAAGGTTGGACATTATACAACAATAATATTTAAACAATTCAGAGTTTTCTCGACAAAATCTTATTCACTGTACTTTGTTGTTATCTGCACAGTTGTGTAAATCCACTGTCTATGTGTGTATTATGTTGATTCTTTCCTGTTTACTAAGCGTGTTCTTATACATATGTTACAGCCCTGAAGAAGACGTGAATTATACGTCGAAACGTTGGCCGTTTTCCGAATCGCGAGGGTGTTTTATTTTGTCCTATACCTGCTAACCACCGCAACTGTATTCAATAATATAATTAAAGGGGTTGTAGCAATCGAAATATTTAGGGCAACGTGTTACCTTTCAATTATGCGTGGTTTCCCAGGTAGAACGACTAAGTACACTTTTACGTCTACGGGACAGATTTCGGAGGGAGGCGGAACCATTTCGGAGAGGGAGGTGGAGTCTAAGATTCAGGAGAAAAATGGGTCTTTCTATTGGTCGGTTATGTCGCTTGTGATTGGTTGAGGGTGGGGCTTAAGAGTCAGTACAGGGTGCAGTTTAACGACTCTGATTGATTATAGAGTGATTAAAAGCCTGCATAATAAGCGTCTTGGAGGTAGGACGTTCCTGATTGGTTCGGAGAACTTGGCGCAGAACTCTCAATCATTCCCTACTCTAAGTACACTAAAAGGTAATTTTTCACGAAGGTGATAAGCACAGGTATATTAAATTTATTGGGCCAATTAATTCAGTAGTAGAGAAAGATTGACAGTTTTGCGAGAGTTCTCCCACCTTGTTACCTGTGCAGGCTCTTAAGCCCTACCCCCAAACAATCAGGATCGTTAAACCTGTGGAGATGTTGCGCATTATACAACAATAATATTTAAACAATTGGTTGCGTTGTAGCAGGTGTAGGACAAAAAATAAAAAACTTCTACGTTTTGACGTTTATTTGACGTCTTTCTCAAGGCTATTCTACATAAGGTGCAGAAGTTTTTATCGTCATTAGAGGTGTAGGTAATAATCCATCGATCACAACACCGAGGGAGAACAAACCAAGAGAAATCAGCTCAGTCCCAACAAGCACCACAATCAATAAAACAGGCGTTCACTCAAACATTAACTGATCAATCTTGATCAATTGATCAATCTGTTTTATTGATTGTGCTGCTTGTTGGGACCGAGATGATTTCTTTTGGTTTGTTCTCCTTCGGTGTTGCGATCGATGGATTATTACCTACACCTCTAATGACGGTAAAAACTTCCGCACCTTATGTAGAATAGCCTTGATAAAGACGTCAAATAAACGGTGAAACGTCGGCATAATTTCTACAAAACCTTAGAAGTTTTTATCCTACACCAAAGGTTCTACATCAAAGGCGCGAAATTCAAAAATAAACATTTTCAGTCTAGAAACTCCACTCGAGTATCTGTACAGACTCTTAAGCCCCGCCCTCGATCAATCAGAGGCGACCTAACCGACCAATAGAAAGACACAATTTTCTCCTGAGTCTTAGACTCCATCTCTCTTCGAAATGGTTCCGCTTTTCTCTGAAATCTGTCCAGAGCCGTACAGAGGACTGCGATGCATTATTGCTATATAACACGGTGCCCTAAATATTCCTTTTGCTACGGCTCTGTAGTTATATTATTGAATACCCACTATCTCTCTAAAAAACCTTGCGAATTTTTAGTGAGGTATCTGAAAAACATGATGCATGATTTTTTGAGGTAAACGGTTACGTCTCTGGACAGATTTCGGAAAGAGATGGAACCTAGGACTTAGGAGTCATAAAATTTGTTTTTCTATTGGTCGGTTAGGTCGCTTCTGATTGGTTGAAGGTGGGGCTTAAGAGTCAATACAGGGTGCGGTTTAACGATTCTGATTAATTCGGGCTTAATAGCCCAGGTACCGTGGTAGCGTTAGGGTATTCCTGATTGGTTCGGAGAACCTGATGCAGAATTCTCAATCTTTCCCTACTCTAAGTAAGCCAAAAAGCAATCTTTAACGAATTTGGCGCGCACAGTTTTCTTTATTTATTGGGTCTACTAACAGCAACCTGGTTTTGTCATTTTGGATCCATTCATTTTCTGAATGGTTCAGCTTTTTTTTCTTGAAAAATAGATTTTAATTTTGCTTTCGGGGACTTAAAAAAATTACTTATTGACTAAAAGATTTATTCCTTCAAATTTTACCTCGGCTCTGGAATAGTTCGTTTAAAAACTATCGGATTTCGAGACATCGTGTGGCTAGATGAACTCAATTACGTATATAGCCTGTTTATCTACTCCAAACCAACTTTCCCATCCTATAAATGACTCTTAACGAAATTGCGCCGCCAGTCTGTGACTGGCCTCTCAAAGGAGGAACTAAACTTCTTGGGAATACAAAGTCCTGTTTAAGGAGATTTTGTGTCGGTAGGTACTAAAAAAAAAATCCCTCGGGAATAATAAACGTCTTTATTAAGAAGAATAATAAATGTTTAATAAGCCATTACTCTGAATCGACTTTAATTAAGACAAATTTACTCTTTGGAAAAATAAACCGCTGCTGATTACAATTTCCAGGAAAATTCCCCTATTAGAATTTCCCTCTGCGTTTCTTTTTTAAAATTAGTTCGATAGTTCCGCTGAAGAGAAGGGAAGACACAATGGATTAAGCTTTTGACGACAATATGGGGCTTAAGCGACAGTCACAAAGCCTTTGATGTAAATATGGTCTTGAGTATCGTGCTGCTTGATAGCTTCATTTTCGTACAAATAAAAACCAAAATTGGAAAAAAGGGATTTTGCTAAATCCAAGTTTATCGATCGCATACGGATTATCCAGGTGACCCAGAGCACCATCACCAGTAAAGCTATTTTAGTTTTGGCAAGCCGCCTTTTCGTTTACGCTACATAATTGTGTGAGGAACTTGTTCCAAACCGTTTCTAATTTGATTTGTCGTCGTACTCGGCCATCCGTAAAACCAGATTTTCAAATGAACCAAAACAAATTTCTTCAGAACTTCGAGACGTCTTTTAAAATAGAGGGAGACAATTCCTGAGCGAAGTTTACTCGAAGCTTCCCCGTTTATATCTGAATACAGAGGATTCGAAGCCTGGCTTATTTACTTTCACTTAAAGGGCCTGTTTGCCTTTGTGTCCCTTGAATAAATCCAAAGGAAGTGTCATGGACTTTTAACTGCACTCGCTATCGATTTTGGAATATTTAAAAGTTTATTTTTGTTTTCCTGATGCGGAACGTAAGTAAAATGCATTAATCTCCGAGAATGGAAACGGGGTTATAGATCGACCACTTAATCTACGAACCGCAAAACAAAGAAACCCGAGAAAATTGCCCCTGTTAAATATTAAGACAAGTAATCTTCGGGCGGGCCGCAATTTGTTATGCCCCAAAAACGGTTTCGTTTGTCTAAAGTGATGATTTTCGTGTGTATGGAGAAACTGTCACATCACCACACTGAAGAGAACATATTCATTTGTTTTGTATCATCACAGGGACTAATAATTATACTATGAGCTATTATTTTACAATTTTTTTTCGCATTTTGGCACTTTGGAGAAATTAAAAAAAAAAAGATTTGACTATCTTCAGAAACTAGACATGCGAAGATTATAGAAAATTATAAACACCATTACAATTAAAAAAAAAAAAAAAAAAAAAAAAAACCTGGCACTAATTTCGCTCGTAGTAGGTTTGTTAAGGTTTATAAGGCATTGAAATCGTTCATTTCGATTAAAAACTACATAAAAAATGAATGGAATTTTTTACCAAACGGGAGAGGAGTATTTCCTTTTTTTTCCAGTTTTCAAATTTCATCTCCTGTAACTTTAGAGCGAGTGGACCGATTGGCCTGAGTCCAACAGCTTTTTGTTCTTATCGATGACCTCTTTCAGCTCCCACCAATAGAAGTCCCATTAGTTTAAAAGTTTCCGAGATAGATCCCTTCGATGGGTCATTTTTTAGACACTTTTAAAATGCGCTTTCGAAACATTTTACAAAATGCTATGGGACTACTTTAATTTCACTCTTAGTAAGTTTATTACGCTCATAGCGGATTGGAATCGTCTCATTTCAATCAAAATTGGCATAAAAAAAAAAGATTTTTTGAAATTTTATTAGTTTATTATGTTTTATTGGTTTATAATTTAATTACTTCCGAATTGAGTTTTTTATGTTCTTAGGGGAATCAAGTGTGCCATTCCGATCAAAAACAGCAAAAAAATTTTCCACAAATTATTATGAAACTGTCCAAAGGGGGGTATTACGACTTTTTTCTCAATTCTCCACTATGACCGCTTGTAACTTGGGAACGCGGGGACTGATTGGAGTAAAACCAACTGTTTTTTCAACCTCTTGATGTCCTCTTTTACCCCCCCCCCCCCCCCCCACCACCAGAAGTTCCGTAGGTGCAACATTTTCGGAGATAGACCCCTTCGGAGGTTGATTTTTAGGCACTTTTAGAATCGTGTTTTTTGACCGTTACTTTTGAACGGTTAGAGTGAATTCATCAGTTTTTTGTTCTTTTTCGCCTCCCGTCAATGGGAGTCCCATTGGTTCAATAGTTTCGGAGATGGAGTGAATCCATCAGATTTTTGTTGTTCTCGACGTCTTTTTTCATCTCATATCAACAGAAGTTCCATCGAAAGACCCCTTGGATAGGCAAGTTTTAGGCACTTTCAACTTTTCTGAGACATTAAAAAAAAACAATTATGGAACTAACTTCATTCGTAGTAAGTTTTTTACGTTTACAGAAGATTGAAATCGTCTCATTTCTATCAAGAATGGCACAATCAAAAATTCGAAGATTTTTTTTTTAAAAAAGGCAAAAAAGTATTCTAAATTTTTTGAAATTTTTCAAATTCCTTCTTTCTCAATTTCCAGAAATCGAGCGTCAGTCCCCTTCAGTGATCAATTTGTATCTTATTCTGACGATTATACACACCTTAACTTACCACCCTTTGCTATAACCACAATTACTCGTCACAACGGTTTTGGGCGCTGATGGTGGCTTGCCTGTCGAAACCGGTTTTCCAATAAAAGCATACGCCACTTTTCTAGTTTGTTACCTATATTGTTTAAATAAATTCGGTTTAACTGATTTGGATTGAAAATCTTAGTAATAAAGAGCACAACGACAGTAACAAAAAGCACCATACAAAGAGGGCTAACGACCGCGGTTTCTTGCCAATTTGTTATAATAGTAATTTATTCAAAGTTAAACAACGTGCACTATTATTATCCAGAAAGCTGAGCGAAATGCGGCATTTACTGGCATATAGAAACATATTGCGCTTTTAGTTGAGTAGGTGTCTCGCCCACACATCCTGTTGGACTTATGAACTTTAGCGTGCAATTCCTGCCGCTTTCATTATGTATGTCACACCTGATGAAATTGGTGGTCAAATAACTCTAAATTGTAAGCTTTTAATCGCTCTGTACAAACAATGGAAAATAATTTCAATCAGGTCGTTTTCTCAGGTGGAGAGTGATTTTTCTGTTTACGTAGGTACTCAACAATGTAAATTTGAATTTCGCATATATTCCAGTGAATAAATTACCCCCGGCCATAGTTTAATAAACTTTTCACCACTTTCGAAGCATTCAGCGAAAGATTTATAGTTGTAATCCCGGAATATGTTTACGTTTATCCCTATTCCGACCAGTTTACGCCATCCTGAGCGCCGTATTTTAGCACAAATATTTGAGCCCACATATTACGTCCCTTATTCTGCTGAATATTTCATGTATGCGTCCTACCATAATGTGTAGATAGTAGTCGCTTATCTCGGTGTTTTTTAAATATTTTCAGACAAAAAATGTTGAAAAGTGCTAAACGCAGATGCTGCCCAAGTTTCTTAAAAGTTGTGCGTACGAAAGGTAAATAAACCAAAAGGGACAATAATTAGCAGAATTTTACCATTTAGAAAACGAAATATATGACATGATGGCCATGTTGCTGTTTAAAATTGGAGAAATGGAAAAATCAGAATACTCCTTGGAGTTTTTGTTTAGCGTAATTCGCCGGAGACGCTTAATCGTAAAAATCGTAATCGAAGTTTTTGAAATACGTTACAGCCTGTATTGTGCAAGACTTTCTATTTCGCGAACATTAAACAGATAAAAATTATTTATCCAGCCTAAAAGATTTAAGCATTAACGTTTACGGATCCCTTATCCTTTGATTAATAAGGAAAAGTTAAATTGGCAATTAAGTGAACCGCGCCCATCGTCTCGTTAGTACAAATTAAAACTGTATTAAAATATTCCGAGGACTAGTTAAAATCATTTGCAGACGCCCACTCAGGTAAGAAAAAATCGAATTTGGAGAACTGGATGTTACAAAATCTCTTTTTTAGGGCTTATATAATTCAGTTTTTCATTTTGATTGGTGAAGAAATTCGATATGAAGAAATCACAAAATCAACTGCGAAAATGCTCATTGAAAGTTAAATGAAAAATGTTTATGATTTTTCATGAAAGTTTCAGATTTTTATTTTTATCTTAAAAACGGTGAAAGTTTTCAATATGGCCATGCAATTTTCAATAGAAAAAGCTGGCTAAACAACGGTAATTTTCCCACCTTAAGAACAAGAACACACCGAGAACATAGTTTTTGAATAATAATTAATATCCTTAACAGTTGCCATACGGATAATTATCTCCTATTTCTGTGTATGTATCACCGCGTGTTATTAGCCAAACATTTACAAACAATTTATTGATTTGGCGATCGATATCGCATGAATAATTCACATAGATTCAGATGGCTAAATAATGCTATTCGAAGTAATTAGCCGACCTTAAGAACAAAGACAAATCGGAAACATATTTCCGATTTTTTTTTTTAATTATTATTTTTCTTATGGTTACCCAGCGGAAAATTATCACCTTTTTCTGTATATCACAGCGTACCGTTATCAAAACGTTTACGAAGAAATTATTGTTTTGGCTGTAGCTGTCTCCTGGATAATTTACATAGATACAGCGGGCTCAACAATGGCATCTGAAATAATTATCCGACTTCATCCGAAAACAAGGACAGAAAGGAAACGTAAATTTATTTCCATGATTGACAATTATTTTCGTTTTGACCTTCTCTTGATTGATAATTATTTTCCTTATAGTTATCAAGTCGAAAGTTATCACCTTTTGCTATATATCGCAGCATCTCGTTATCAAAACATTTACGGAGAAATTTTTGTTTCGGCTGTAGTTATCGCTTGGATAATTTACATAGATACAGCTGGCTCAACAATGATATCTGAAATAATTATCTGACTTTAAAACAAGGACAGACAAGGAACCTAAGTTTCCTTGATTAATAATTATTTTCCTTTTTACACCTTCTCTTGATTGATATTTATTTGCCTTATAATTATCAAGCCGAAAGTTATCACTTTGTTCTGTATATCACAGCGTGCCTTTTTCAAAACATTTACGGAGAAATTATTGTTTCGGCTGTAGTTGTCGCCTGGATAATTTACATAGATACAGCTGGCTAAACAATGGTATCTGAAATAATTATCTAACTTTAAAACAAGGACAGACAAGGAACCTAAGTTTCCTTGATTAATAATTATTTTCCTTTTTACACCTTCTCTTGATTGATATTTATTTGCCTTATAATTATCAAGCCGAAAGTTATCACTTTGTTCTGTATATCACAGCGTGCCTTTTTCAAAACATTTACGGAGAAATTATTGTTTCGACTGTAGTTATCGCCTGGATAATTTACATAGATACAGCTGGCTAAACAATGGTATCTGAAATAATTATCTGACTTTAAAACAAGGACAGACAAGGAACCTAAGTTTCCTTGATTAATAATTATTTTCCTTTTTTCACCTTCTCTTGATTGATATTTATTTTCCTTATAATTATCAAGCCGAAAGTTATCACTTTTTTCTGTATATCATAGCGTGCCTTTTTCAAAACATTTACGGAGAAGTTATTGTTTCGGCTATAGTTGTCGACTGGATAATTTACATAAATACAGCTGGCTAAACAATGGTATCTGAAATAATTATCTAACTTTGAAACAAGGACAGACAAGGAACCTAAGTTTCCTTGATTAATAATTATTTTCCTTTTTTCACCTTCTCTTGATTGATATTTATTTTCCTTATAATTATCAAGCCGAAAGTTATCACTTTTTTCTGTATATCACAGCGTGCCTTTTTCAAAACATTTACGGAGAAATTATTGTTTCGACTGTAGTTATCGCCTGGATAATTTACATAGATACAGCTGGCTAAACAATGGTATCTGAAATAATTATCTGACTTTAAAACAAGGACAGACAAGGAACCTAAGTTTCCTTGATTAATAATTATTTTCCTTTTTTCACCTTCTCTTGATTGATATTTATTTTCCTTATAATTATCAAGCCGAAAGTTATCACTTTTTTCTGTATATCATAGCGTGCCTTTTTCAAAACATTTACGGAGAAGTTATTGTTTCGGCTATAGTTGTCGCCTGGATAATTTACATAAATACAGCTGGCTAAACAATGGTATCTGAAATAATTATCTAACTTTAAAACAAGGACAGACAAGGAACCTAAGTTTCCTTGATTAATAATTATTTTCCTTTTTTCACCTTCTCTTGATTGATATTTATTTTCCTTATAATTATCAAGCCGAAAGTTATCACTTTTTTCTGTATATCATAGCGTGCCTTTTTCAAAACATTTACGGAGAAGTTATTGTTTCGGCTATAGTTGTCGCCTGGATAATTTACATAAATACAGCTGGCTAAACAATGGTATCTGAAATAATTATCTAACTTTAAAACAAGGACAGACAAGGAACCTAAGTTTCCTTGATTAATAATTATTTTCCTTTTTTCACCTTCTCTTGATTGATATTTATTTTCCTTATAATTATCAAGCCGAAAGTTATCACTTTTTTCTGTATATCACAGCGTGCCTTTTTCAAAACATTTACGGAGAAATTATTGTTTCGGCTGTAGTTGTCGCCTGGATAATTTACATAGATACAGCTGGCTAAACAATGGTATCTGAAATAATTATCTAACTTTAAAACAAGGACAGACAAGGAACCTAAGTTTCCTTGATTAATAATTATTTTCCTTTTTTCACCTTCTCTTGATTGATATTTATTTTCCTTATAATTATCAAGCCGAAAGTTATCACTTTTTTCTGTATATCACAGCGTGCCTTTTTCAAAACATTTACGGAGAAATTATTGTTTCGGCTGTAGTTGTCGCCTGGATAATTTACATAGATACAGCTGGCTAAACAATGGTATCTGAAATAATTATCTAACTTTAAAACAAGGACAGACAAGGAACCTAAGTTTCCTTGATTAATAATTATTTTCCTTTTTTCACCTTCTCTTGATTGATATTTATTTTCCTTATAATTATCAAGCCGAAAGTTATCACTTTTTTCTGTATATCACAGCGTGCCTTTTTCAAAACATTTACGGAGAAATTATTGTTTCGGCTGTAGTTGTCGCCTGGATAATTTACATAGATACAGCTGGCTAAACAATGGTATCTGAAATAATTATCTAACTTTAAAACAAGGACAGACAAGGAACCTAAGTTTCCTTGATTAATAATTATTTTCCTTTTTACACCTTCTCTTGATTGATATTTATTTGCCTTATAATTGTCAAGCCGAAAGTTATCACTTTGTTCTGTATATCACAGCGTGCCTTTTTCAAAACATTTACGGAGAAATTATTGTTTCGACTGTAGTTATCGCCTGGATAATTTACATAGATACAGCTGGCTAAACAATGGTATCTGAAATAATTATCTGACTTTAAAACAAGGACAGACAAGGAACCTAAGTTTCCTTGATTAATAATTATTTTCCTTTTTACACCTTCTCTTGATTGATATTTATTTGCCTTATAATTGTCAAGCCGAAAGTTATCACTTTGTTCTGTATATCACAGCGTGCCTTTTTCAAAACATTTACGGAGAAATTATTGTTTCGACTGTAGTTATCGCCTGGATAATTTACATAGATACAGCTGGCTAAACAATGGTATCTGAAATAATTATCTGACTTTAAAACAAGGACAGACAAGGAACCTAAGTTTCCTTGATTAATAATTATTTTCCTATTTTCACCTTCTCTTGATTGATATTTATTTTCGTTATAATTATCAAGCCGAAAGTTATCACTTTTTTCTGTATATCACAGCGTACCGTCATCAAAATATTCACGCAGAAATTATTGTTTTGGCTGTAGCTGTCGCATTTAAAATTTACATAGATACAAGGGAATCCATGTTTCCTTAATTGATAATTATATTCATTTTTTCCCTTTCTCTTGATTGATAATTATTTTCCTTATAGCTGAAATTATTGTTTCGGATGTATATGTTGCCTAGGTAATTTACATACAACTGGCACACTCAAATGAGTGCGGTAATGTGTACTTTACGCACGCGAGAGAGTGCGAAAGAGAAAAATAAATTATTGTATTTTTACTCACTCCTGACTAGCCTGATTGTAGTAGTATCACCTCTTGCCAAAAAGCCAATTTATATTATTATTAACATGTTTTCTTAAAAGTACTCCTGGTACCCAAACTGAACAATGTGTTTAAACGGATTGATAAATGTGTTAGCACTTCAATAAAAAATCCCACTTAGTGGCAACGTTTGTGTCATGTTTACGGTATTACATGGTAAAACTAATTGCAAAAATAAAAGTTTTGTTACTTAAAAAATTAGCTAAAACCTTTATCTTGCTATTAATGGCCTCCAGTTAAACTTTAGAACACGATGCTTATGTGAGTTTGAGGTCTCATCTGCAATTTTATGCTTCTAATTTCGGTTTAGCACTATCCGAACTCGTTAAAAGTGTTTGTCGGCGACCCCCTGTCCATAACTCACCCAAATATTTACTCGCTATATTATAAGCTGTTAATATTTTAAACTCTGCAGCTCTGGCCTGGCGTTCTGTTAACGTTACGCAAGTTTTATGTATCGGTTCCATTCCAGATAAACATTTTTCTTGCCTCGTTACCTTAATTCGCACGAATTCTGTGTTTTTTTTGTATCGACTTTCTTATTCGGCCTACTTTAGGCTCCATTAAAAAATGATGGAGTCTCGAATGAGTAATCATTTCTTTTCTAATGAACTTTGTCCTGGAGAGTGGAAACTTAATTGCCTTTTTATGCTGGGACCTGGTAAACGACTCAGCTTGCAAAAGGACTACGTTTGTGAAAAGACTTTACAGGGCGAATTATAATGAAATTTCGTTGGCAACAATTTATTTCGTTTAAAATATTTTTTTTTGTACTGAAACCAGTGACGTATAAACCAGGCACTGTATTTAAGACACTTATGTTTATGTTCTTTTTTTGTGACTTAAAAGGTCAAATTCAATTGAGGCTCAGAGCTCTATTATCCACTAACACCGGAAGTTGAATCGATCAGACTTTAATATATGATATGTTTATATTTCGGTATCCAAGCAAATCTTTATAGTTGACCTGAATTACCGATGCACGGTGGACTATTATTAAGTTAAAGAATATTATATCTATTGAAAGGGAGAATATTGTTATACCTACGTACTACGTATCAAAAAAGTTTTTGTTTGGTTATTTTGTTCTAACTGAAAATTCCTTTGTCGTAGGCTAAAAATATAATACTAAAAGCGATTTCTCTAGCCGAAACACTTGCTTGACCTTAAATAAGAACAATCTAAACCCAATTGGTTGACTCAAATGTAAAACTAGTAATGTGAGAGACTAATTATTGTTGATTTAGTCGATAAGTTGCGAATAATTACATTAATGATTCGCATTTGTTGAAAATGGTACACTTTGCCATTTACTAATTCACTTTTTCATCTATCTACGTACTAAATGATTCACTGATGCATTTGTTTTAACAAATAAATGCTTTAGTATTAATAAAATTGAGGACATTATAGTCTTAACTTTGTCTATGATTATTTATTTTGCTTTTAGTAGGTATCGACACGGTTTTCGAATAATAATTGAAGCACAGACACTTTGGCTACAAACAATAGAGCTGAATTAATTAAAGATTTTTCGGTAGTAATAATTCGATACTTTTTTCCAATAAGGAGTATTTTAAAATAATTTTTTTCGAGAGACTATTAAGACCAAAAAAATTGTCAAACATTTTACATAAGACCACTAAGCAATAAGACTATAAGATCAAAATTATAATTAAACCGAGTTGCTGGGGGAAAAATCCTTTTGAAGAACCGGTTTCGACTTTAGGTCCATCAACAGCGCCCGAAATTCATCAGATTAAAATTCTCGAATGAAAAGTGCCACCGCGCCTTTGATTCCAAGAGCTGAACTACGGTCAGTATATGTCCAAGGTTTTCATATAGGATCAAAAATGAGCCTTAAAATTAATGTTTTGTATATAGCTTAGAAAGTTGGGCAACCTAGAAAATGGTAATTAAAAAAATGAGAGATCAAAAAGAAGAAGTAAATTAAATGAGTAAACATGTGCAAAAAAAAACGCAAAACTAATTTTAATGATCGAAAAATTATTGTTCTTTAACTCGAGCACTATTCAGTGCAAGTTACTAGGAAAAGAAACGTGACCACAAATTTCGAAAAAAATAAAAAACGCGAAAAAGGGAACATAAAAATTCATTGAATAATAGAAAAAAAAACAGCATAAAATTTTACAAATTAACTACGGATGATAATAGAAAAAATAAATTTTATGACAAGTTTTCATGACAATCTGACTTCATTTTTATTAAAACCTTGAAATTTTCCGTCTTTATCCTAAAAAACGATGAGACTTCAATATGCATATTATCAGGTGATATGAAGGGGTCATTGAGGACAACAAGTTGGTCAGCAGAAATCTTGAGTTGGTTTGTTTATGGTATGCTGTCACACTCGTGCGCCATTTTTTTTTAATTGTTAATTAATTTTAATTATTAAGAAATATCCGAACGCTGTGGGCAAACTGCTGCAGAACTTTTCTGGGTTGAAGACCCCGCGCGTGGAGCGCCGTAGTTTAGGATATATCCGAACGTTTCTCTTATGTAGCCCAAACTACTGTAGAATTCTAAATAGCAAAAAGTCGAAACGTCGGATATATTTGGTTTCACCGCACTTTAGCAAAAATAATAAAATTTAGCGAAAAAGGGTCAATAAATTGAATACCTTTTCAAAATAGAACTTTCAATACCCGCGGCAAGCGTCAGGCCATTAGAGACCTTCCATAAACTAGCCCCATACCAAATTTCAGCTTTCTAGCTCAAACCGTTCCAGAGATATCGGCATAAATTCAAATGTTTTCAGGCGGCCATCTTGGATTTTCAAAAATGTCATTTTTAGCGAATTTTACATAACGGAAATCTACCATTTGAATTTGAAATCGATATCACCATCGGTTCAATAAAACAGCTATAACCTAGCTACCGTCAGCTATATAGCTTTGTCAGTTATATTACCATTCATGGTACTCCCATGGGCACCCAGCATCCAACGTTGAACCTTGTACCTTAAGCCTGGTTTATAGATTGCCGTACCGTAACGTAAGGTAGTACCGTTAACGTAAGCTTTTAAACCCAATTTATAGATCGACGAAAGTTTAGCGCTAGTTTACAGTACGCATGCGCTTTTTGTTGTCGTTTGTCAGTTGTCATTGTCGTTGATGTCAAGATAGTAAATCAGTAGGACTAGGGCTTTTGTGTTTATTTTCGATCTTGTAAGAACACGAGTTTTTCTGTGAACTTTATAAAAATTGCGTGGAAAGTGGATAATTACGATATTTTATTGGGTCAGAATCACCTGATTATGAAACAAATGTTTTCTGTCGCACGTTGTCACTTGTCAACTTCAAAAATACTAAATTTTCATTGGCTAGCCGTAAGCTCCGTAACGTAACGTACCGTAAGAAGTTGCACATTTTGCAACTTTCTTACGTTAATTTAAATGCTACAGAAATCTATAAACTGCTTCCTATCATCTGTGCTTAGCGTCCTTTATTTACAATTGTAAACGTTTGGATGCAGGTGTAGGACAAGAAAAGAAAGCTACTTCACTTTTTCGAAATCGCCAACGTTTCGAACTTTAATTGAGGTCTTCCTCAGGGTTCAAAATACAATAAATTGCATGTACGGGGTGGCCTAATTTTGGGTGTTCTAAATGGGAAACTCCTAAACCAATAGGACTATTAAAAATCAAAAAGTCGATGCCGAGCTGAATTCATTGCCGGAAACAGAAATCTGCTATCGTCTTTTGTTTTCTTGCAATTGATGAAAGCTCAACTTTCGCCATTTTCGAAAATACGTTATATTTTTTTATTAGTCTAGTTTGGTAAAAATTGTTTTACATTATTAAGGCACTTTTTTGAATAGATTCCAATGGTGATTTTTTAATTTTTATAAACTTATTGGTTTTTAAGTTATTACATAAACTTCTATTTTTTTAAATACAACCTATAATTTTTTTCTACTTTGTTAGAAAGAGAATTTTTTTCTCTTTAAAATGACGTATAACATGATAGGTTTTGCTTTGAACTTATATGCTTTTTTAATAAAAACTTCTTTTTGTAGTAGTAGGCCATGACGCGATGACGCTCCGATGCCGATGCCGCGGCCATCTTGTTGTGCAGCTGTCACTGTCGATATTCCGCCGATAGACAGTTCAATAACATTCATTAAGTTTTATCGTTGTAAGGACGTAACGAAAAAATGTCATTCTATTTTCTGCAACAAGATGGCGGGTGCGCCATCTTGATGCAGAAAGGGAAAATTTTTGTCCTCTCAGGAAAACGATTCTAGTAAGACTCAGATGCAATAAAATTATTTTGAATATAATACTAAATGGTACGTCCCCATGTGCGGATATGGCGTATATTGCGGATTTGGCGCTGTGGTCTGATTGGTTGAAATTGAAGTTTCTTCCTAAGTGTTGCCAAATTTCTGCATTCTCATTAAAGTGATATATGTAGTTGGATAAATAGTGGAAAAAACGACAGTTACTATATCGAAATCCTTGACATTTGCCATATGATTTTAGAGGTCCGGATAGAACGATGCATATATCAAAAAAGATGGAATGCAGTGTGCACTGCGGCAACACTGTGAATCCCCACTATTTGCCATATCCGCACATGGGGAAATACCATTAGATGTCGAATTTTTCGAAAGATTGAAATGACATTTTTTTCGTTACGTCCTTACAAGGGTAAAACTTAATGAACGTTATTGAACTGTCTACGCTAGTTACGAGATTATTAAATTTCTCCAACCGCGGAATATCGGCAGTGACAGCTGCCCAACAAGATGGCCGCGACATCGGCATCGGAACGTCATCGCGTCATGGCCTACTACTACAAAAAGAAGTTTTTATTAAAAAAGCATATAAGTTCAAAGCAAAACCTATCATGTTATACGTCATTTTAAAGAGAAAAAAATTCTCTTTCTAACAAAGTAGAGGTTGTATTTAAAAATATAGAAGTTTATGTAATAACTCAAAAAACAATAAGTTTATAAAAATTCTAAAATCACCATTGCAATCTATTCAAAAAAGTGCCCTAATAATGTAAAAACGATTTTAACCAAACTAGACTAATAAAAAAATTATAAGGTATTTTCGAAAATGGTGAAAATTGAGCTTTCATCGATTGCAAGAAAACAAAAGACGATTGCAGATTTCTGTTTGCGGCAATGAATTCAGCTCGAGAAATTACCTCGGCATCGACTTTTTGATTTTTAATATTCCTATTAGGTTAAGAGTTTCCCATTTAAAACACCCAAATTAGGCCACCTTGGTACAATTGTGTGTACAAAAAAACCTTCGGTACCAGCGTCAAGGTTCCAGTCTACTTGCGACCTCTAGAACGTTCCATAAGGTAGCTGCATACCAAATTTCAGCTTCCTAGCTCTAACCGTTCCAGAGATATCGGCGGAAAACCAGTTTTTCCGCGGCATCGTCTTGGACTTGGCGACTGCTATTTTGCGCTAATATGGGGTGTTCATTATAAAATTTCATCTAGCCAGCTATGATTTTTTGATAGAAAGAAAGAGAGATATAAAAGCACGTCGTAACTTGACTCGCCATCAAAACACATTAGCGGCCATCTTGTCTTTCTCTTTGTTGGTAAACTTGCCCGTTTTGCACATTTTTGTTGAAGTTTTCTAGCTTTATCAAGACAATTTTTGCTAAAAACAGTAATTTTTATTGCTATTAAATCTGTTTTGTGTTTGGACAACATGGCTTTCGCCTTAGAACATAAAGTTTTTATGCTGAAGAGCTATTATCGAACTGGAATCAAAGTGGATGGCGAATGGGTTTATTCCATTCGAAACTGCATGGAGGATTTCCAGGCCGAATTTCCAAACTTTCCTGTGGTCTATATGCAGTTCAAGAAAACTTTGGACCATGCTCTAGAACTGTTTACAGAAACAGGTAGTTTACAAAGAAGACCAGGCATTGGATCTCACAAAAAACGTACTGATGAAGTGGTTGCACAGGCACGCGAAATAATGCAAAATGCACCTGGTACTTCTATACGACAGTTACACCATCAAATAGGCCTTTCTGTAGGTGCCACCCATGCAATTTTGCATAAAGATCTGCAAGTGTACCCATATCGCTTCACAGACTTTCCCCAAAGACTGCAATTTTGCAATTGGTATATTAATATGGATAATAACCAGAACATTTCCCAAAAATCCATATTTAGTGATGAGGCATGGTTTCAGTTAAGTGGTTATGTGAATTCGCAAAACATGAGAACTTGGAGTAGTGAAAACCCCCATCAAATAATTGAGAAAGGACTACACCCTGAAAAAGTTGGAGTTTGGGCAGGCATCACAGCTCGCCGACTGATTGGTCCAATTTTCTTTGAAGGTGGCAGATCACTAGGCCACTTCAAGTACCTTACATCATTTTGATTATTAATTTTTGTCACACAAAGGCTTTTAAAAAAATCTAATAAAATTACCTGGGATTTCTTATGGGTATTCCAATTTCTATTTTTTATTTTTATTTTTTTTTGGCTTTTTGGTTCCTTCCTTATTTCTTCCTCCCAAATCTTCCTTATAAAAAAATGACATTTTCTCTTGTTTTCTGATCCTTAGAAACAGGTTTTCTCCCTTTACACTTATTTATTCTACTACTTTTAGTATCAATCCCCATATTTTTTCAGATTTATTTTTCGATATATTTTTATTTCTTTTTTTTGAATTTATCAACTTTTTTTTCGTCTTGTCTAATTTACTCTACTTTACTCTACTCTTGTCTAATCTACTGTTCGTGGAGTGTTTTTTATTTCTACTTTTTTCGTACAAAAATGGGATTTTTGGTCCTTCAATATATAATTTTAATTTTTTTCTTTTGCAGATTTACATTTTTTCCATAAACTTTTATCCCAAGCGTTTGTCAAATCATCAATGATAAATGACAAATTTACAATATTATATGGTACATTTTCTAACCCTCATAGGCTTAACATGTTTCCACAGACATTGACATTGGACGGCCAGCTCCATTGTCACAAGAGTTTTAAAAAAGATATACTTTATTATATTTTTTGTTAAAAAAATATTCGAGCGCAGTCGGAAGTTTTTAAGTTCTTAAAAACAATTTTTATTAATGCAATCTAAAGTGTTTTCCGGGCTTTGAAGCCGCTTTCCAAGGGAATTTCTTCCTGAGGTTATGGCTACAGCTGCGGCAGACATTATCAAGGGCGATGACGCAAAGGGCGAAGTAATCTCGTGCTTCCTGACGTTGACTGATTCGACTGTGGGGAGCTTCATAGTATTTATTCCCCTGCCGTCGCGCTGCAGTGGAGGGACCAGGGAGGGGGTAGTGATGGCGCGGGGTTCCGGCGCACTTCTTGAAGAATGTCGTAGATCTCGCTTCCAGTCAGTGTTGCCAGATCTACTGTTTTAACAGGAGATCTACTGTTTTCACCACCTAGCTACTGGTCTACCGTTTTCAATATCACATCTACTACTTTTTTTAAATATTTTCATATTTCAAAAATTTATAAAAAATGAAGTTAACAATAACCCAGTCATGTTACAAAATGTTTTCGCAAGCATTAGAAACAGGAGTTTAAAGTGTATTGAACAAGGAGGCCAACATTTTGAACACTTTTTATAAATGTGGAGTATTTTTCGAGCTACTTTTACCAATAATTAGAATAAAGAAAAGAAAACTAATAAAGAAAAGTAAAAAAAAAATCATTTTTGGGCCACCCGTGCTCAGCTAATATTAAAAGTGGTCATTTGAAAATAGGTTCAAAATCTAGCCCCACTTTTCTACATTCTTAACTTATTACAAAATTTCCGCTAAAATGTTATCGAAACGAGATATAAGCTGTCGCAAACCTTGGTGCACGATTTTGATCTCAAATTTCGATTTCTCGCATAGGGTGTTGATTTCTGCTTTGGGTATAATAGAGAGTCTCAAAAAAAAATCTGAATACACGCCATTTTAGATTTTTGGTTTGTACATTTATGCCCATTCGTTTCTTTTGTCAAATCTAATAGTTATATGATAAATAGGGCGTTGATTTCTCTTACAGATTGTACATACACGGTGGATCAAAAAATTCAATTCTAGATTTTTGGCAAATGGTTTTCCCTAATTCTAATGGTTTTACGGTAATAAGGATGCTGCTTTGTTTCAGACACTATATAATTTTAGATTTTTGCAATCTAAATCTAAACCAAATATCCTTTGTTAATTCTATAGGTGTTTTAATAGATTTCTGTTTTAGATACTACAGAGTGTCCTGAAGAGTGAAAAGTACTACAATTTTAGAATCTACTACCACACACAGCTACTACATTTTTTTGTTAAATAACAAGGAGAAAAAACAGCCTGAAAAGCCTAAAAAGGAGAAAAGTAAAAAAAATAAAAAAGAGTGTCTAAAGAGTTCAGACACTTTAGATTGTATTTTGACCGGCTGTGAAAGCCTTCACAGTGTTATATATAGACAGTTTCCAAAAATAACTGTTTTGAGAAACATGACAGAAAATAACAATAAAAAATTTAAAAAATTGAATAATAAGTCAACAGAACTAAAAAAAAAAGGAAAAAAAAAACACGAAAGATACAAACATTGAAAATCTTAGTCGAAAAAATCTGAACGAAAACACATCAGTAAACGAATCTATAAAGAAAAAAAACAGAATAATCCTGAACAACAAACAAATGAAGGAAACTAAACACATGTAAATGAACTAAAAATATAAGAATCAAATGGACATTGCTAGTTTCCAAAAATTACAATTTTGAGTAATATGACACAGAATAACCATAAAGAATAAAAACTGTAGTGATTTGTATAGTATAAAGTAAACCTTTTCAGGAAAGAAGAAAATTGGGAAAAACCAGATCTTAAATGAAGCAACGCAAAATATAACGGCTAGGGATAAATATGTTGGAGAGAATATAACACTAAAGAAGCAGAAAAGGGTTGAAAAAAGCTAAGAAAACAAAATAAAATAGAAAATCAAATTGTCAAAAAGGTCTCTTTAATAAGAAAAGAGAGAAAAACCAACGGA
This sequence comes from Taphrorychus bicolor, assembly GCA_951812265.1. NCBI lineage: Eukaryota > Metazoa > Arthropoda > Insecta > Coleoptera > Curculionidae > Taphrorychus > Taphrorychus bicolor. The sequence continues at coordinate 926,827 of OX638302.1, read as the reverse complement.
AGAAAAAGTGAAGAAAAAGGTCAAACCACCAGAATTTAAGAGGAAACTATGAAAGAAAACAAAATTTTGAGTAAAAAGAGAAAAACACGAAGATACAAACATTGAAAATGAAGTTAAAAAAAAATGTAGTGAAAAAGCAAACAGCACCATAAAACGAAACTACAAAGAAAAAAATACAAAAAAAGCCTGAAGAACAAACATGTGAAAAAAAAACTAAAAACCTGTTAACGAACTAGAAATGGAAAAATCGAATTACCATTATAAAAGTTGGTCTTTTTAAATTGAGACAATGAGATTTCTCGAGAACTAGTAGAGTAAAAAATTTCCTATATTGTACAGAAGGATCTATTTTAGGAGATAATTTACACATATGCAGGGTGGCTCAGAAAAGTGTGACGTCATGTAATGTAATATATTTAACCAGGACACCCTCTATTTTTTATTAGAATATACGGGGTGTTCATTATAAAACTGCAGGCTATGAAATTTTGACAGAAAAGGACGACAATCAAAATAAATGGACTTTCCTTTCTTCATCCTTTTCTTTTGACATTTCATAGCCAACTAGATGAAGTTTTATAATGAACACCCTGTAGATACATCTTATAGCTAATACATCTTATACTGGACCCTGAAAATTTGACAACGTTGCTTGCAGCAGTTTAAGAGAAATTCATTAATAAACTGAAAAATTTCGCATGGGGGGTATCAGGAATTATCTATACACAAAAGCTTGACATCTCACTAGCCTTGTAAATTTGACGTTGTTTGCCAATCTTGTTGACATGAGCAAAAGGGAGTTAGGTAGAGAAAATATTCCATGGCTACTAAGATGTCCTGAATCGGAAATGATGTAAAATTTTCAGGGCCAAGTAAGAACTCAAAGATCTATCAAAATCCATTCAAAATTACAGGGTATCCTATTTAAAAATATTACATTATATGATGTCATACCTTTCTGGTCCACCCTGTATACGTAGAAATATGTGCCTAAAATGGGCTCTTTTGTACAATATAGGTCACAGTTGGAACTAATTTTTTTACCTTACTAGTTCTCGAGATAAATAGCTGTCTCAAGTTAAAAAGACCACCCTGTATACATGGTGTATTCTTTAAGTGCGTGAAGTATTGCTATCTCGAAAACGGCTATAGTTACGAAGACGGTTAAATTCGCAAAAAGTTGACTTTTGTAGAGCCTGTTAGGAAACCTTTGCAATGTTGCTACATTTTGAGTGGTTTTTGAAATATTTAAAAAAATGTAAAAAATATCAAAAACTTAAATCTCTTCACACGAAGCTAATCGAGATATCATATGAGAGGGTTAGAGTGTAGTGAAACTTTGTAATTTAAACTTTACAATGTTGCCACATTTTGAGTGGTTCCTGAAATATTTTAAAAAATTTTAAAAATACCAACAACTGAAATCTTTTGACACAAAGCTAATCGAGATGTCATATGAGAAGGTTAGAGTGTAGTGAAACTTTGTAATTTAAACTTTACAGTGTTGCCACATTTTAAGTCGTTTTTGAAATATTTAGAAAAATTAAAAAACTGTGAAAATTTTAAATATCTTCTATTTCAAAAACTATAGATGACACAAAAAAAAGTGTAAATTAGAAAGTTTCACTACACTCTAACCCCTCTCATATGACATTTCGATTAGCTTCGTGTTGCGCTTATCAACCGAGTTACCAGTATAAAGTTAATTTTAAATACGAATCTGGTTTTTGGTATTTTTTACATTTTTTTAAATATTCCAGAAACCACTCAAAATAAGGCAACATTGTAAAGGTTTTCTAAATAGGCTCTACAAAAGTCAAGTTTTTGCAAATTTAACCGTCTTCGTAAATACAGCCATTTCGGAGATAGTAATACTAGACACACTTAAAAAAGACACCCTGTATATAGGTAGTTTCCAAAAATTACTCTTTTCGGAAACATGACACATAATGCCTCGGAACGAAAACTTCGAAGAAAAAAAGAAGAGGATTTCGAGAAAAAAAATAAAGAAAGGAAAAAGGCAGGAAAAATACAAACATTGAAAATCTTGGTTAAGAACAATTCTGAACAAGAAAATTAGCTAGAAAGAACAAAATAACAAATAATCGTTATAAGAAAAAACTGGGAAAGTATAGGTGCAAACCAAACAAAAAGAACCACGAAAAAGAAAAAGCAAGTTGAAGTAAAACAATTGAAAAGGTTTAATTAATTAAATGCAAAAATGACTGCAGAATATGGAAAAAGCAAAAAGAAATAAATGATTAATAATCCCATCTTGAATGACCAAAAATTTATTAATTTAAAAAACTAACAATTCAGTTTTGAAAATCCAACAACCGAAAGAAGGACTTAACATGTTATAAAGAAAAACAAAAGTAATAAGCTCGAAGAAAAAAACGCAATAAAGGACAGAGACTTTAAAGAAGGGATAAGAAAAATCGTTTCTATTGTTATCAACCAAAAAAATTCAAGCTTGATAGCTTCCGAGGGCCAAAAATTTGACGTGCATAGCAACAAATTATCGAAAGAAAAAATTAAATTAAAAATCAATTGAAAAAATGTGAACTACCCTGAACTAACTAAAAAACAAAAACAGCAAACCCCGATGTATAAAACAACATTTTGGCAAGTTCCACTAGCATTAAAAGTTCGATGACCTTTTCCAGAAAAATATTTGAATGAAGAAAGTCCAGAAACGAAATAGAAGAACAGAACAGAAAAATTAATTTAAATAAAAAAACATGAATACTGGAAAGAAAGCAATATCGAAAAAAAAACTAAATGGACAACATGTATTGGACAGATAAGGAGTTATGAAGATAATAGTCCGGAAAAAGAGATGGACAGTTTCAATTTTTGTTGTTGCAATTTACTGCTCAAAAACCATGTTTTTTTTTTATTTCAGTGTCGCCTCCATGTCATACTCTTACAACAAGACGTTAGAAGTTGAAAGAAAAAACATGGCCCCTAACAAATATATACCCTTGTCTTTTTTACGCACTATCTTTCCATAGCCTTTCTCTGTCCCATTCAATACGATTTAGCAAAAGTTTCTGCAAGTGTTCTCTCTTTTTGACGTGCGACTTTTTTGGGAAATTAAATATGTTAATTTTAATCTGTTATTTTCATTCGTCTCAATAAACAAAATATTCGAGAAGAAAAAAAATTGCAGCCCCTGATGAATTGTAATAAGTTGGACAGAGAAGGAGTTATGTCGAAAATAGTCCGCAAAAGAGAGATGGAAAATAAATCGCAAAAGAAAGATTTTAGAGAAGAAAAAAAATTGCAGTGGCTGAAAAACTGTGATGAGTTGGACAGGGAAGGAGTTATGAAGATAATAGTCCACAAAAGAGAGATGGACAGTTTCAATTTTTTTGTTGCAATTTACTGCTCAAAAACCATGTTTTTGTAATTTAGTGTCGCCTCCTTCTCATACCCTTACAATACCACCTTAGAAAATGAAAAAAAAAAACATGGCCTCTAACAAATATTTCTAGAAATTAATAGAAACAGTCATAAAACGAACTGAATCTACCTTTCTCTTTTTTACGCATTATCTTTCCGTAGCCTTTCTCTGTCCCATTCATTACGATTTAGCAAAAGTTCTGCAAGAAGTGTTCTCTTCTTTTGACGTGCGACTTTTTTGGGAAATTAAATATGTTAATTTTAATCTGTTATTTTCATTCGTCTCAATAAAAAAAATATTCGAGAAGAAAAAAAATTGCAACCTCTGATGAATTGTAATAAGTTGGACAGAGAAGGAGTTATGTCGAAAATAGTCCGCAAAAGAGAGATGGAAAATAAATCGCAAAAGAAAGATTTTAGAGAAGAAAAAAAATTGCAGTGGCTGAAAAAGTGTAATGAGTTGGACAGGGAAGGAGTTATGAAGATAATAGTCCACAAAAGAGAGATGGACAGTTTCAATTTTTTTGTTGCAATTTACTGCTCAAAAACCATGTTTTTGTAATTTAGTGTCGCCTCCTTCTCATACCCTTACAATAACACCTTAGAAAATGAAAAAAAAAACATGGCCTCTAACAAATATTTCTAGAAATTAATAGAAACAGCCATAAAACGAACTGAATCTACCCTTCTCTTTTTTACGCATTATCTTTCCGTAGCCTTTCTCTGTCCCATTCATTACGATTTAGCAAAAGTTCTGCAAGAAGTGTTCTCTTCTTCTGACGTGCGACTTTTTTGGGAAATTAAATTTGTAAATTTTAATCTGTTATTTTCATTCGTCTCAATAAACAAAATATTCGAGAAGAAAAAAATTGCAGCCCCTGATGAATTGTAATAAGTTGGACAGAGAAGGAGTTATGTCGAAAATAGTCCGCAAAAGAGAGATGGAAAATAAATCGCAAAAGAAAGATTTTAGAGAAGAAAAAAAATTGCAGTGGCTGAAAAACTGTGATGAGTTGGACAGGGAAGGAGTTATGAAGATAATAGTCCACAAAAGAGAGATGGACAGTTTCAATTTTTTTGTTGCAATTTACTGCTCAAAAACCATATTTTTGTAATTTAGTGTCGCCTCCTTCTCATACCCTTACAATAACACCTTAGAAAATGAAAAAAAAACATGGCCTCTAACAAATATTTCTAGAAATTAATAGAAACAGCCATAAAACGAATTGAATCTACCCTTCTCTTTTTTACGCATTATCTTTCCGTAGCCTTTCTCTGTCCCATTCATTACGATTTAGCAAAAGTTCTGCAAGAAGTGTTCTCTTCTTTTTGACGTGCGACTTTTTTGGGAAATTAAATATGTTAATTTTAATCTGTTATTTTCATTCGTCTCAATAAACAAAATATTCGAGAAGAAAAAAAATTGCAGCCTCTGATGAATTGTAATAAGTTGGACAGAGGAGTTATGTCGAAAATAGTCGGCAAAAGAGAGATGGAAAATAAATCGCAAAAGAAAGATTTTAGAGAAGGAAAAAAATTGCAGTGGCTGAAAAACTGTAATGAGTTGGACAGGGAAGGAGTTATGAAGATAATAGTCCACAAAAGAGAGATGGACCGATTCAATTTTTTTGTTGTAATTTACTGCTCAAAAACCATGTTTTTGTAATTTAGTGTCGCCTCGTTCTTATACCCTTACAATAACTCCTTAGAAAATTAAAAAAAAACATGGCCTCTAACAAATATTTCTAGAAATTAATAGAAACAGCCATAAAACGAACTGAATCTACCCTTCTCTTTTTTACGCATTATCTTTCCGTAGCCTTTCTCTGTCCCATTCATTACGATTTAGCAAAAGTTCTGCAAGAAGTGTTCTCTTCTTTTTGACGTGCGACTTTTTTGGGAAATTAAATATGTTATTTTTAAGCAATGAAAAATAGAAAATGACGAAACGGTTATTTAACTAATACTTGCGGAAATTGGAAATACTGGAGCAAGGGCACGTGTCCTCGATTTTAACGGTAAGATGAAAGACTATTTAGGTAAAACTTGTTGGTCTTTCTGTTATTGAATAAACACCAATGGCAGATATTCCTAAAATAAGAAACCTCAATTTTGTATATTTTGGCTTCCAGCCGACACCTTATAAATGTTCTAAATACAGCCTAAAGCTCGAAATAGCTAATTATGAACCGTAAGATCTCATTAGGTGTGCTACACCTTGAGAGCGTAGACTTTTATTGAGATTTTTTTTGTTTAACGTCTCTTCGTGCATTTTTACCGTTCTTCAAGTTTCTGATCATCACCTCACTTGACCCATGCGCCTTGCTGAGTGAACTTCAATACCCATCGATCGAATTGAACAATTTTTTTTAATAAACAACATGAGAAGTTTAATGTCAACAAACGAAGAAATCGTTATACTTTCCTTTTTCAGACTGAACCGACAATTTACATTAAATATTGATATTGTCCATATTGATCGTTTCTTTTTTTTTATTATTTAGTAATGGTCTCATCCCAATACCACACTTCAATAGCAACTTTTGAGTCAAACGCATGTACCTACACAAACCTGCAAAGATAGTTCACCTGTCACAACATAAAAAAATAAATTATTTAATTAACTCAAAAAAAGTAACTTACGTTCGTTGAACAAATCTTCTCTAAACACACACCAAACAAAAGTTTTAATATTAATTTAAAGTTTAGGAACTTCAAAACTGATCATTTTTTTTTTCGAACAACTGCACTTCCGAGCAGTCGTAAAAGGTCGCGAAAGTTGGCGCTCGAAACAAAAGTTTGCGCTCACCCTGTAGAAGAAAAACGACGCCAGACGCGACGCCGAAAACTCGTTCGCGTTTTGCGACGGATTTCCCGAAACTGACGCGAAATTTTCTCTGCGCGTTTCTATCATACGTGCGCCCCCACCGCCGAATTTTCCGCCGCCCCACCACCAAGCCGTGGGGTCGCCATGGAAACGACGCCGACGTCCTTTGTTTCGTCGCGAGTTTGCGGAGGCGGCGAGGCGAAATGAATTCGGGATTATGAATTGGCACACGAATTCGGACCGAAGAACTTTTATATTGTGGTTCTTACGCCGCACATTGTGCTCGCAAGACGGGGAAAAATCGCGTGCAGTTTGTTATTATGACAGCTGCACGTCAACGAAAATGGGCCTGATAATGGGCGTCTACTTTATTTGGATTAAGGCTGTTGCTGTTGAAAAAAAGTTGTTTGCTCAGTATTTACCCTAGAGAGGTGTAAATTTTTGTTTGTTTTTTAGGCAAAAATTAATTAAAGCAGTTTAAGGATGAAAATACTCTTAGACTCAGAAGGTTTATACAGGGTGACGGTTTTGCGAGTTTAAGCATGGAAATCTCGGTTATTTGAGGTTAAAGAAATTGGTCAGCAGAAATTGTGTGTTTGTTTATGGTGTGCTTTATACTTGTTATACTTGAGAAAAGTATTTTTTTTTTACGGTTACCCTTAATTTATATAAGAAAAGTCGACATTTCTATGTTAAGCATATGGAGCCCTCAAACCAAAAACCTAAAATTTGAGATCAACATCGTGCATTGCGGCCTTCAGCACCCGATATCTCGTTCCGATGAAGTTCTATCAGAAAATGTATAAGAAGAGCTAAGGACGTAGAGGAAGAGGGCTATTTATATAACGTATTATCTGTATAACTATATTTATATAACGTATTATCTATATAACTATATTATATAACGTAGAGCCCATTTTCGAATGTCTGCCTAGAACAATAACTGAGCACGGGTGGCCCAAATATAAGGTACAAATTTTGCAGTTTTTTTTTTTAATTTTTTCGAAAACCGTCAAAGACAGCTTCTTTTTGATTCATGCATCTGATAGTCCTCAATGACCTCTTTATACGTCATATTGATCTGCATATCGAAAAACCTTACCGTTTCCAAGATAAACAGGAAAATGTGAATTCGGTTGTATATGGGCAACTAGACGACGTGGAGAGAAAAAAAACAGTTGTTAGCTTTGGTCTAGCGCTTATACCGGGTGAGCTACAAAAGTTTTTCCGTGCCGCATTTTTTACTAATTTTGGTGTACTTTTTTCACGTTTCACCCTGTAGATTCCACATTTTTGCATGAAAAAATGAAATAATTCACGGGTGTAGCGCACATATGGCCCCTCGATCTGGCCGAACATCAAGGTCCTAGCTTTCAATTTCACATTTTGACGATTTTTTAAACTTTACATTTGAAATTGCCACTTTGAGGCCTATTTGTGCCGAGACCGTGCATCCGATCGACTGGATTTCTATCCCAGGGGATACCTTGGAATGTTTTCTTTTCGGCACCAAGGAATCACTTTTTCGCTGGGACGTCGCGAAATGGTCTTAATTCAATTTCGAAACGAAAGATGCAGATTTTTGAAATTTCGGCAAAATTTCCGTTAGTTCCGGCAATTGACGCAACCGTCTTCGGGTAAACCGTGCGCTGCGATCGCATTTTTCGACTCCGGAAATTTCTCGTTTGACAGATCGAACTTTAAACACCTAGACCAAGAAAAATAGGCGGAAAATCGATGAAAACTGTATGGCAGGTGAAAATTTGAACATTTCTAGGAAGATTACCGGTAAAGCCCCCAGTCCACGAGGTCGTTTTCACAAAGACAGGTCGATTTGAAAATTTCGTGTCGGGATTCATGATTTCCGACCACGTGGAGCCCTGTGACGTCGACGCTCGGCTGGCTACGTTTGTTCCATACATAGTTAAAAACATTTCCCATAAGAAATACATTGTGCAATGCTTTGTAAATGGGAGGAATATAGAAAGGGTTATATTTAGGGTACCATTGATGGTACATGGTTCAAATTTGGATGGTAGGTACCTATGGGGGTACTATAAATTGTAATATAGTTGCCGTAGCTGGCATAGCTACAGTAGCTGAGTACCGTTGATATTTAGAGAACTGTTAATGATACATGGTTCGACTTTGGATGCTGGGTGCCCATGGAGGTACCATGAATGGTAATATAGCTCACATAGCTATATGTAGCAGACTGTAGCTAGGTTAGAGCTGTTTTATGAACCGATGGTGATATCGACTTGAAAATCGAATGGTAGGTTTCCCTTATGTAAAATTCGCTAAAAATGGCATTTTTAAAAATCCAAGATGGCCGCCTGAAAACGTTTGGTTTAAAGCCGATATCTCTGAAACGGTTTGAGCTAGAAAGCTGAAATTTGGTATGTGGCTACCTTATGGGACGGGCTAGAGGTCTCTAATGTCCAGAAACTTGCCGCGGGTACCCAAGGTTCTATTTTGAAAACTTTTTTATTAAAATGACACTTTTTTGCTCCAACTTACTCACTGTTGCTAAAGGGCGCTGAAATCAAATATATCCGACGTTTCGACTTTACGCCTACTATACGCCATCATCAGGGTATTCCCTTTTATTACAAATATTGCTTTATAAATGTGCCGCGCCCAAACAGTCAGTTTTTCGTATACGATTGACAAAATAGCTTTCACGAAGCTCATTCGACTGGTACTAACTGTTCGATTTTACCGTTTCTAGGTTCCGAGATTTAACTGATTAAATTTTTCATTGATAGGGGTAGAGTGACAATTGACATTTTATAACAAAGCCATTTATGAAAATAGAACAACAGTGACTCAATTAAGTGAGAGTCGGCTCAAATACTGCTCAAAACCTTAATTTCTATTTTGCTAAGTTTAATAATAGTGTCATGGGAAGTGAAAAAGTATTAAAATTTTGTAAAAATTACCTAATATTTTTATTTGATCGAACATTACGTCAACTAAATTAAAAACCTTGAACGACAAATTAAGCAGGTATTTTGTGGTTGAGAATGCTCTATTCATGGGTGTCAATAGCATCGTTATACCATGTTTAGTTTTCGAATTATATAGATATAAGTAATAAAATGTCGATAAAAAGTGGAAAAATTACGTTTTCGGCGGGTTTTCGAAGGGGAAGGAAAATACCGAAAATTCCAGAATTGCAATTGTTTTACATATTTTTGTCTTGTCTTTCATTTGAGACTATTTTTGATAAAATCTATGACAATCGATTTCGGTCGAAAATTTTCACGACCACCCCTTTGAAAATTTTGAAGTTTTTATATTTTTCTGTTTATCTTGGAAACGGTAAGGTTTTTTTATATTCCGGTTAATATGATGTTTGAAGAGTTCGTCAAGGGCTGTCAGATGCATGTATCAGAAAGAAGCTAGCTTTCACGGTTTTTGAGAAAATTGAAAAAAAAAGCAAAAATTTTACCTTATTTTTGGGCCACCTGTGCTCGGTTACTGTTCCAGTCAGAGCTTCGAAAATGGGCTCTACGTGTAGCTCTCTTCTTCTACTTCCTTAGCTGTTCTTATACATTTTTTGATAAATCTTCATCGAAACTAGATATTAGCTGTTAAATGCAGCAATGCACGATTTTTATCTCAAAATTTAGTTTTTTGGGCCGGTTTGAGAGCCCCATATGTTTAACATAGAATTTTCTATATGTTTCATTTAAATCTATAGTAATCGATTTTATTTGTTACTTCGAGTCGTTTTATAATGAATAGGTCGTTGATTTCTGTTTTAGATAGTATAGGGTGGCTCAAAAAATGATGCAGAAAGCTAATATATGCTAATAATGCAGAAAAGGTCCATAAGCAGTGTGTATTTTACATAGAAAGGGTGGATTATTTAGTACATACAAACAAGCCAGAATAAAATGTTAGATATAGGCGATGAAAGAGTTATTAAAACTTAGTAATGAAAGCAACTTTAATTATTCAAGGAGTCTGGTGTTGTCAGATATTAGTAATATTTACTGCAGAACATTTCCTTCGCCATTTTATCCACAAATTGGTAAAAAAACACTAACATTATTGTACTTTTTTGGCTCCTCATATAGCTTTAGCTTTTCGGATAAATCTTAATTAAAAGGCGATATAAGCTGTTGAAGGCTGAAATGCACGATTTTGATCCCCAAAATTAGGTTTTTGCTCCATATGCTTAACAAAGAAATAACTACTTTTTCCACATAAATCAATAGTAATCGATTTTATTCGTTGGTTCCAATAGTTTTGTGACAAATAGGGCATATGTTTACGTTTTAGATAGTATAAAGTGTCCCAAAAAAATGTAACCTGGAATTTTAGGATTTTTGCATGTAGATCGATATCAATTAATTTATTGCGTTAATTCGAGTAGTTTTATGATAAATAGAGCGTTGATTTCTGTTTTAAATAGTATACGGTGTCCAAAATAATGCTAAGTGCTAATGCTAAATTTTATTACTAACACTAATGCTATATTTTATTTTAAACACTGCATTGATTTCTGATTTAGATATTATAGGGTGAGCCAAAAATTGGCAAATATTACATTTTTACGAACAATGAAAGCTAGAAAACTGAAATTTCAATTGTAGATTCGTTTTATAATCACAAACAATATGTCATAAATGAGACCCTTGATATGGGTACTCGTGGTACCATTTTATATCTTTTTATGAATTTTAGCACGTTTTTTACACTTCTTCAAAGGATGTTAAGTTTGCGAATATGAAATAAAGTATTTCAAAGGTTTCGACATTTCAGTTACTTTTAAGTATCATCAGGTTCTTTGTTGATAATTTGACGTCAGTTTGCGCTATATCAGAGGACCGTTCGGATATTTCCTAAACTATGGGCGCTCCGCGCGCGTGGTCTTAACCCACAAAACTTCTACAGAACTTTGCCCACAGCGCTAAAAAAAAAAAAAAAAAAAAAAAAAAAAAAAAAAAAAAAAATGACGCGCGTGTGTGACAAAAGCACACCATAAACAAACCAACTCAAGATTTTTGCTGACCATCTTGTTAACTTAAGCAATATGGCAATTAACGCTTTGAGCAGTATTTGAGGCGATTCATACTTAATTGAGATACAGTTGCTCAATGAAAAATTTAATTCATTAAATTTCGGAAGCTAAAAACGATAAAAATCGAACAGTTAGTGCCAGTCGAATGGTCCTCGTTAAACTTATTTTGTCAGTCATATACGAAAAACTTTTTGTTTGAGTGTGGCGCATTTATAAAGCAATATTTGTAATAGAAGAGAAAACCCTGATGATGGCGTATAGTAAGCATAAAGTCGAAACGTCGCGCACTTTAGCAAAAATAACTAAAATATAGCAAAAAAGTGCCAATAAATTTAAAAAGTTTCCAATATAGAACCTTCGTTACTCGCGGAAAGGTTCCGGACACAAGTAACAGATAATTAGCGTTTAATATTTTTAATTGTGGGCCAAAATTTTGCTAAAAGATGTTTTTTTTTTACCCTTTGACATTGACAATTGTTTACACGTTGTAAAAACTCAATTTTAGGTAAAAAAAAACCTTGTAAGAATAAAAACACAAAAAAAGTCTAATTTGTGTCGATAAAATAATGAAAAAACTAATTCAACAAAACATGACAAAGGATAAGATTAGAAACATGTGAAGAATTAAAGAGAAAAAAGAAGAATATTTCAATGAGAAAGGAAAATTAAATTAAAACTACAAAAGTACCGAAAAAAAAACGTGAATAATCAATAAATTATCTAAAAAAAAAATGAGTTTAAAAGAGCTATGTAGCTGTTAGTGGCAGAAGCCGCCGCCGCCGAATGGTTCCGATTACCAGTTAAGTGGCGATCTTCGGAACCATTCGGAATTTTGGGGCCAAAATTTGCAAAAATCTGCATCTTTCACTTCGAATTCAATTAAGACCATTTCGCGACGTCCAAACGAAAAGTGGTTCCTAAGTCCCGAAAAGACAACATTCCAAGGTATCTCCTCGAATCGAAAGCCATTCGATTAGATGCACGGTCTGCGCACAAATATAGCTCAAAGTGCCAATTTGAAATTTCAAGTTTAAAAATTCGTCAAATTTTCAAATTCAAAGCTAGAACCTTGATTTTTGGCCAGATCGAGGGCCCATTTGTGTACTATTTCTTTGAATTATTTCAGGTTAGTATTTTTTGCTGCAAAAATGTAGAATATACAGGGTGAAATGTGAAGAAAGTACACCCAAAGTGTCAAAAAATGCGGCACAGAAAAGCTTTTGTGGCTCGCCCAGTATAAGAGCTAGACTAGAACTAACAACTGACTTTTTTTCTCTCCACAAACGGGGCTCCTCTATCGTTTTCGTAAAAATCAACTATACTCTTTTGAACAGTTTTCCTTAACTGCCTTTGCACATTTTTTTAACCACTCTGTAATAAAGTGATACCTTTGGCGGAATAGGATTAAAAGTACCCAAGAATATGCCCTTTCCCCGGGTATCACGCTCATTATGCCAGTCGTCTTTTTAAGGTGGTCTAGGAGGCCAAGAAGTTGACCATTACAAATAAATTAAAAAAAAAACCGTCCCAACTTTGCAAATTTTTCTAGATTTTCCTATTTAACTTATCGAAATTAGACTTCAAAATTTATGATCTACATATATGAGGAATTCTACCCATGGGGCGCCTTATACCCATGGGTAGAATGTAGCCCCGGAGTTACGCTAAAGACGCGATAAATTAGAGTATCGAAAAAACCGCATTTTTGACTTTGTTACACCACTGATCGACCACCACACATTCTAACATCAATCAAAAATATTCGCAAAAAACGAAATTGAATTATTGAAATTGATTGAAATTGAAAAAAAAACATGCTTTTTTGCTCTCTTTTCGTGATATTTTTAAATTTAAAATCCGACGTTTCGTTTTCATGATGCAACCATGAACAACTTTTTTTTTTAAGTACGGTTTTTGTTTTTTGTATCGTATTCTGAACCTCCTTACAGCCTGTAGTCTGCGGTGGCCAAAAAAATCGCCACCCGACTTTATCAACAAATTTTAACATTCACATCACAAAATCAGCAAAATCCAACCCAAAAGTTAATAGAATTATTAATTGTCATATTTCGCAAAACTGCAAGGTACTTTAGAATCCGAAAAATTCAGGCAGTCTTTAAAAAATTACAACGAAACGTCGGATTTTTAATTTAAAAAGACCGCGTTGAAAAGAGCGAAAGGACGTTATGTAAAGTGTCTAAAAAAATAAAAAACGTTTTTCAAATTTTCGATAGCAAATATTTCTGAAACTAGTCAGAATTTTTGAAATTTCAAAACTTCTTTATATCTCTTCAAAGAGCCGAGATTTTCATGGCTAAACTTGAAAAACGGTCACCTTGTATAAACCTACTAACTGGTTCTACAAAATCTACATAAATTTATTTATTTTTTTTTGCGTCGGGACTCCCTATTCTACCACTCCATTTTTATAATTGTACGCCACTAAGTGATTAGTTTCTAAAATTTATGCTTCCTGATCAACTTGTGTTGGCTCCATGCAAGAATTTTGTATCTATAATCGTTTTCAAGATATTTGCAAAAATGTGAATAAAAACACATAATTTTGTTATTTCATTAAGTAAAATTTTTGGCGAATATTTCCAAAACTAGTTGGAATTTTCGAAATTTGAAAACGTCATTTTTATGGACTTTGAGTTGCGCACAACTGTGAGAAAAACAATTTAAGAAAAAATAACTCCGACACTATAAAATATGACGGAAAAATAAATTAAAGCAACAAACATGAAAAGTAAACTCAAAAATATAAACAAATATTATTTTAAAGAAAAAAATAAAAAATAAAAAAATTTTAAAAAAAGAAATAAACGAAAAAAAATATGTGAATGGAAAAAAACACTGTATTAACCAACCTGTCGAGTTTACAACGCGATTTTTCCATGACTCAAAGCGAGTTTAAAAGTGTAAGAAACGAATTGGCGCCAATTCGAAAAGCGCAGCTGGTTTGGTCTGACGACAAAATCCGAACTTTTCTTTTCCTCTCCTGTCAAGTAGTAACTCTATCGAGTTGAAAGTGGGCACCTAAAAAATGGCAGCGATATCCTCCAGAAATGACGTCACCTGACTTCTTACGTCAAATAATTAGAAATTGTGGTTCATCAATTGAGGTACTGTGAGAATGAAATTATAGATTTCAAGATATCAGTGATATCTTTAATCATTTACGTCACGGCCAGTATGTTAATGAAGGGTATTTTCTGTCTACATTTTTACATTCTAGTTGAAACTCTACTTCTGAAAAAGGGGGTCTTTGATTAGAGAATTTTTTGACATAAATTCGGACACGAAATTTTGTCTTTGTGAAAATTTGTCTTTGTGAAAACGTTCTCGAGGACCGGGCATTTTGCCAATAATCCTCCTAGAAATGTTCGTATTTGCACCCGCCATACTGTTTTCCACATATTTATTGAAAACAAAAATAAGACATTTATGCACCACAAAGCACCATAAAGTCAGGAACATTGTAATTTGACGCGGTAATCAAATGATGCACTTTCCTCATATAACGACATACTTTTTTTTTTATTAGTTTCAAATATTTATAATAGTTAATTATGTATTAAATACAACATTTTTGCTGGGAGAGAGAAGCTTGTCACTTTTGGCATCGGCTGACTAATTACAGAATTTTAATTTAGCTTTGTCAACAACAGTTCTTCTTCTGTAGCTTATTCTGTCCACTGCTGAACAAAAGCCTCTCTCAAATGCTTCCATTTCCCCCGTTCCTGTGCAGCCAGTATCCAGTTTCCGGCTGTTCTTCTTATATCATCGCTCCAGCGGGTAGGCGGTCGTCCTCTGTTACGATATGCGTCTTGTCTTGGACGCCATTCTGCTATCTTCCTTGTCCATCGATTGTCCGTCATTCTGGCAACATGCCCCGCCCAGTTCCACTTTAAATGTAAGATAGTCTCGACAGCATCTCGTGTCTTCGTTCTAAGTCTTATAGTTGTATTTGGGACTCTGTCTCGAAGGGTGATTCCCCGCATCGATCTTTCCATCCTGCGTTGCATCACTTGTATTTTCGTAATGTTTTTTCTTGTAAGTGTTAGTGTTTCTGCACCATATGTCAGCACGGGAAGGACGCACTGGTTGAACACTTTTCTCTTCAAGCATATTGGGAGATTGGACCGAAACACTGATTTTAGTTTTCCAAATGCTGCCCAAGTCAGACCTATTCTACGCTGGATTTCGCGTGTTTGATTGTCCCGTTCGATACTGATTTCATGTCCTAGGTATTTGTATGAATATGTCTGTTCTATATTTATGTTGTTAATTTTTAGAGAATTGTTTAGAACAAGGTTTGTCATATATTGTGTCTTTGATAGATTTATTTCAAGGCCTACCTTTTCTGCGGCTGTTTGTAAGTCTTGTAACATTGTTTGTGCCTTAGCCGTGTCGTCTGTTATTAGGACGATGTCGTCGGCGAAGCAAAGGTGGCTTAGATTTTCTCCATCGATGTTAATTCCCATGTTGTTCCATCTTATTTTGTTTAGCACACTTTGCAGCAGAGTAACGAATAATTTAGGAGAAAGCGCGTCACCCTGTCTCAGGCCCCTTTCAATTTTGAACTTGTTGGTATGTTGATTGTTGTTTATCTTCACGTATGCTGTGGATGTAGTATATATGTATTTAATAGCTGAGGAGTAACGGTAGTCAATTCGGCATTCTGCAAGTGCTTCTAGCAGTTTCTGGTGGTCCACTGTATCAAAGGCCTTTTTGAAGTCTATAAAAATCAGCATAAGCGGTTTGTTGTACTCTATACACTTCTCAATTATTAGTTTCATTGTGAGCAAGTGATCGTTGGTACCGTATTTTGTTCTAAAACCCGCTTGCTCTCTTGAAAGAAAGAACTCTAGTTTGTTTGTTAGACGTGTTGTTATAATCTTTGTGTAGAGCTTATAACAACAGTTACTTGTTTGTTAATGGTAGGAAATTATTATCAGTTTCTCTGCCTTATATGCTACTCACTCTATGTAGATTACCACCATTGAAAACACAAAACGACTTGTAAAGGCCCTTGATAAGGAGCCTTCCACTTCTAAGGAACATGCCCCACTTACTCTCAAACAACCCTTCCACTAGTGACTATCCAAACGACGTAATCCGCCTCTTTAGTGCACGTTCAAATTAACACGCGTATGCATAGGGTTTGTGTGTGGGGCTTTTTCCACACAACGATCAATCAGATTTCACGGTGATTGACGAGAAAATTGAGCAAAGACCCGTTTCGAGGCTCTTTGATGTGAACCGAAAGCTCCCGCTGTCTTTGACCGTTCGTTCGGCTCTAATGCACATTACCATGTACGGTCAAAAAAGCAAACTTAATGCTCCCCTGCCCCTGGCGGCCATATTCTATCTATAATCCTTTAGTTTCCAGTTCGTCGGGTATAAATATTTCACACCTCAACTGTTGCGCCTTCAGACCTAAATTTAGACGTTGGACACTCACATGCGTCGGAATGAGTGTACAAAGGTGAAAATTTAATATGACGCCGCGTATTAGGCACATCAAAGCCGCCCTTTCGAGTTCATCGGGGGAATAAGGGCGGTTTTGGGAGGATTTTAGCTGCGGTCTTGTGCAAGCGACGCTCCCTTTGATTAACCAGCTTGGCCTACCACATATAATGTATATTTAGAAGCGAACGCATTAGAGCCATTGTGTTTAGTCTCGCGTGCAAACACCTATACACCATATATGATTATAAAAATTAATATTTATTAGAATTAAAATTAAATTTATTAAAAACTTTTTTATTCATTTTTGGAGATTTCTCCCTTAGGAGCTAAAATACTGAAAATTAAATTTCACCCTTAAATTCCTGTGTTAAAAGCAGCTGAAAACGAGGTGTCACTTGCTATATCTAGGATAAAAAATCAAAAAAGATTTTTTGATTTACTTTAGGTCTAAAAAGCTCGATTTCATCTTTTTCGCTAAATTTGACTTCTAAACTGTTTTTTTCTGTTTTTCTGCGTTCTGAAGCCTTAGAAATATTTTTTAACCATACAATAAAAACTGTATTTTTTTTATAAATTTTTGGAGATTTTTCCCTTAGGAGCTAAAATACTGAAAATTAAATTTCACCATTAAATTCATGAGTAAAAAGCAGCTGAAAACGAGGTGTCACTTGCTATATCTAGGATAAAAAAATAAAAAAAGATTTTTTGATTTATTTTAGGTGTAAAAAGCTCGATTTTATCTTTTTCGCTAAATTTAACTTCTAAACGGTTTTTTCTGCGTTCTGAAGCCTTAGTAATATTTTTTAAGTATGTAATAATAAAAACTGTGTTTTTTTATAAATTTTTGGAGATTTTTCCCTTAGGAGTTAAAATACTGAAAATTAAATTTCACCACTAAATTCATGAGTTAAAAGCAGCTGAAAACGAGGTGTCACTTGCTATATCTAGGATAAAAAATCAAAAAACATTTTTTTGATTTATTTTAGGTGTAAAAAGCTCGATTTTATCTTTTTCGCTAAATTTGACTTCTAAACTGTTTTTTTCTGTTTTTTTGCGTTCTGAAGCCTTAGAAATATTTTTTAACCATGTTATAATAAAAACTGTATTTTTTTTATAAATTTTTAGAGATTTTTCCCTTAGGAGCTAAAATACTGAAAATTAAATTTCACCATTAAATTCATGAGTAAAAAGCAGCTGAAAACGAGGTGTCACTTGCTATATCTAGGATAAAAAAATAAAAAAAAATTTTTTGATTTATTTTAGGTGTAAAAAGCTCGATTTTAATCAGTTAAAGACGATTTGGATTGTGTAAAAATGCAATTCTGGATTTTTTTGAGAAATGAGATTTAGAATCAAGGCCAAAACCTTACAAAAAAAACAAACATCTAAAATTACAAATTTGGAGTCTCTGAAAGGGCAAATTTGGAATTTTTAGAAATATGAGGGTTAGAACAAGGGCCAACGTCTGTTAAAAATTACACAAAATTTTAAAAAATGCAGATTTGGAGTCTTTAGAGGATCTCAGATTAGAGATAGAAGGAAATATGAAATGTTTAGAGAAATTCTAACACAAAGAGTTTAAAAACACAAATTTGGAATCCTTTGGAAGATTCAGTTTAGAAATAGGGGCAAAATCGGTTAAAAACGAAACTTGGATTGTCTAAAAATGCAAATCTGGGATTTTTTGAGAAATAACACTTAAACTCAAGGCGAAAACCTTAAAAAAAACACACAAACATCTAAAATTACAGATTTGGAAGCCCTGAAAGGGCAAATTTGGAATTTTTAGAAATATGAGGGTTAGAACAAGGGCCAACGTCTGTTAAAAATTACACAAAATGTTTAAAAATGCAGGTTTGGAGTATTTAGAGAATCTCAGATTAGAGATAGAAGGAAATATGAAATTTGTAGAGAAATTCTGACACAAAGCGCATAAAAACACAAATTTGGAATTCTTTGGAAGATTCAGTTTAGAACTAGGGGCAAAATCGGTTAAAGACGACTTGGATTATCTAAAAATGCAAATCTGGAATTTTTTGAGAAATGAGATTTAGAATCGAGGCCAAAACCTTACAAAAAAAACAAACATCTAAAATTACAAATTTGGAATCTTTGAAAAGGCAATTCTGGAATTTTTAGAAATATGAGAGTTAGAACAAGGGCCAACGTCTGTTAAAAATTACACAAAGTGTCTAAAAATGCAGATTTGGAGTCTTTAGACAATCTCAGATTAGAGAGAAGGAAATATGAAATTTTTAGAGAAATTCTAACACAAAGAGTTTAAAAACACAAATTTGGAATCCTTTGGAAGATTCAGTTTAGAATTAGGGGCAAAATCGGTTAAAAACGAAACTTGGATTGTCTAGAAATGCAAATCTGGGATTTTTTGAGAAATAACACTTAAAATCAAGGCGAAAACCTTAAGAAAAAAACACAAACATCTAAAATTACAAATTTGGAGTCCCTGAAAGGGCAAATTTGGAATTTTTAGAAATATGAGGGTTAGAACAAAGGCCAACGTCTGTTAAAAATTACACAAAATGTCTAACAAAGCAGATTTAGAGTCTTTAGAGAATCTCAGATTAGAGATAGAAGGGCATATGAAATTTTTTGAGAAATCCTGACACAAAGGGCTTAAAAACACAAATTTGGAATACTTTGGAAAATTCTGTTTAGAATTAGGGGCAAAATCGGTTAGAGACAAGACTTGAATTGTCTAAAAATGCAAATCTGGAATTTTTTGATAAATGAGATTTAGAATTAAGGCCAAAAACTTAAAAAACCAAACATCTAAAATTACAAATTTGGAGTCCCTGAAAGTCTTTTTGAGAAATGAGATTTAGAATCGAGGCCGAAACCTTACAAAAAAAACAAACATCTAAATTGGAATCTTTGAAAGTGCAATTTTGGAATTTTTAGAAATATGAGGGTTAGAACAAGGGCCAACGTCTGTTAAAAATTACACAAAGTGTCTAAAAATGCAGATTAGGAGTCTTTAGAGAATCTCAGATTAGAGATAGAAGAAAATATGAAATTTTCAGAGAAATTCTGACACAAAGAGCTTAAAAACGCAAATTTGGAATCCTTTGGAAGATTCAGTTTAGAATTAGGGACAAAATCGGTTAGAGACGAGACTTGGATTGTCTAAAAATGCAAATCTGGAATTTTTTGAGAAATGAGATGTAGAATCGAGGCCGAAACCTTACAAAAAAAAACAAACATCTAAATTGGAATCTTTGAAAGTGCAATTTTGGAATTTTTAGAAATATGAGGGTTAGAACAAAGGCCAACGTCTGTTAAAAATTACACAAAATGTCTAACAATGCAGATTTGGAGTCTTTAGAGAATCTCAGATTAGAGATAGAAGGAAATATGAAATTTTTAGAGAAATCCTGACACAAAGCGCTTAAAAACACAAATTTGGAATTCTTTGGAAGATTCAGTTTAGAATTAGGGGCAAAATCGGTTAAAAATGAGACTTAGATTGTCTAAAAATGCAAATCTGGAATTTTTTGAGAAATGAGATTTAGAATTAAGGCCAAAACCTTACAAAAAAACAAACATCTAAAATTACAAATTTGGAGTCTCTGAAAGGGCAAATTTGGAATTTTTAGAAATATGAGGGTTAGAACAAGGGCCAACGTCTGTTAAAAATTACACAAAATGTTTAAAAATGCAGGTTTGGAGTCTTTAGAGAATCTCAGATTAGAGATAGAAGGAAATATTAAATGTTTAGAGAAATTCTAACACAAAGAGCTTAAAAACACAAATTTGGAATCCTTTGGAAGATTCAGTTTAGAATTAGGGACAAAATCGGTTAGAGACGAGACTTCGATTGTCTAAAAATGCCAATCTGGAATTTTTTGAGAAATGATAATGATTTGATTGAAAAATTTTTAAGAGTGAAGTTGTAGAGCTTATGGTCAGCTATCATCCTGTAATTTTTTTAATACCTCAGTTTCACAATACCTGTTTTTCAATACCCCAGTTCACTGCATAATCACGTTAATTACTACATAATAGTCCCTAAAAATAAATAAGAAAGGAAAATCGGCTCTGACTCTGACATAAGAAATTATTATGTTGGCGACACTGCACATGCATGGCGGGGGTGACGCGCCAAATTCAAATTTTTGCACTTTTCAAAGCGTTTTTCCAAAAAACGACCAAAACTGGGGTATTGAAAAAATTACAGGATGATAGCTGACCACGCTCTACAACTTTACTCCTACAAGTTTTTCAATCAAATCAACCGTACAGGCGCAAAAAAATAAAAACCGATTTTCCATGTTAATCTCCTATGTCCAGGGTTATGCTGGACACCCGGTATATCTCTTAATTTATATAAGGAACGTAAATGTAATAAAACTTCATGGTCTTGTAGGATCCATATTTCCTCTCGGGATAGAAAGCCTTGGAAAGTATGTCAGTGTTAAGCTGAAAACTTGATTTAACTTATTAGGTACGCTGCTCGAGGAGGAGGAGAAGTAAAATGAACTGAAATGTTGCATTTAACTCCGGTAATAAAAGTGTTCATTATCCATTTCTCGCGAGCCAACTTGAAACAGAAAATTGAAAAAGCTACTAATCACAGTTGTTTTTTGGTGCACTGCAGAGAATAATTGAGCCTTTCGACGACTATCCCGGTGAAACTCTGGAGAAATATTACATATTCGGGAAATTGGCAATTAGAGACCAGACTTCCTCGCCTGAGTTCGTAATTAAAATTCAGCATCAAGTGCAAACGGTGGCCGGAAGATGTGTAGCTTCATTTGGTATTTGGGCCAAGGCCGATTTTACAATGTCTGGAGGGAAGTGACTACTCATCGATTATTTGAGTATATGCATGTCGTAAGTACAACAATTCTATTTTTCTATCCCGACAAGAAAGAACGCGCAGCAAAAGAACTATACTTTTACATCTGTTTCATGTGGTGAAATGCAACATGAAGACTTAACAAGAATAAAAAATTGTATGCTATACATTCTGACGTTTTAATGGAAATAGTCCATTAGTTTCAAGCAAAATTGATTGATAAATTCGAATCAATTTCGCATCTCAAAAAAACGGAAAAAGCTATATTCTCTACTACTGCTTCAGAGCCAATATAAAAAACTTTTCATTTTCTCTCCAAACTCCCGGCTTTGAAATTTATATCGTCGAGGTGAATAATGAATCCACGGGAATATAGGACGAGCAAATCGCCCCCGATATCCGCCCTTGCACGTCCTATTATCTCACGCCCATCAGAATGCACGTCCGTACATCGACACTGTCAATTGTGAAGGAGTGCGCCCCAAATAGCAAATAGGATCACGGCGGTGTTGCATTTAGTTTGAGCTGGATGACAAACTGCTCCTACGTAACATCAAAAACCCTTAAATTACGTCTTTTCGACGAAAAGCCGGGTACGTAAGCATTTCGCCACGTTTACAATATGGTTTAATCCGCTGACCCATATCCCACTCGCGCGAAAGATCATTTTTCATTTTTATTGTTGGCGTCCGTATTGCTGGAATAATGCGCCTTTTACGTATGTAAATAGGGCTTAGCGAAACACTTGTCGTTTGAAAACTGAGGAAAAGTATGGCTATAACGCTCTAATGGCGGCGTTCACAGCAATATAACTGACCCCATACAAGAATTTTACTGTCGTGGTCTCGGCTACTAAGTTTTAACTAACAACACCTTTAAAGTTTAAAATATTTTCCAAAAAAAAATACTAAAAAACGTCAAAGAACATTTTATTGCCAACTCGATAACTTTAACAGAAACCCCCTTCAACAAACCTTTCAATGGTAATGGTAGAGAGTGTGTAGTAAAATATTGAAAATTAAATTTCATCAATAAATTCCTGAGTTAAAAGCAGCTGAAAACGATTATTTATTTTAGGTGTAAAAAGCTCGATTTTATCTCTTTCGCTAAATTTAACGTCTAAACGGTTTTTGCTGCGTTCTGAAGCCTTGGAAATATTTTTTAACCATATTTTAATAAAAACCGTTTTTTTTATATACATTTTTGGAGATTTTTCCCTTAAGAGCTAAAATACTGAAAATTAAATTTCACCATTAAATTCCCGAGTTAAAAGCAGCTGAAAACGAGGTGTCGCTTGCTATATCTAGGATAAAAAATAAAAAAAGATTTAAAAGATTTTTTGATTTATTTTAGGTGTGAATAGCTCGATTTTATCTTTTTCCCTAAATTTGACTTCTAAGCAGTTTTTTCAGCGTTCTGAAGCCTTATAAATATTTTTTTACCATATTTTAATAAAAACTGTATTTTTTTATATACATTTTTGGAGATTTCTCCCTTAAGAACTAAAATACTGAATATTACATTTCAGCATTACATTCCCGACTTAAAAGCAGCTGAAAACGAGGTGTCACTTGCTATATCTAGGATAAGAAATAAAAAAAATTTAAAAGATTTTTTGATTTATTTTAGGTATAAAAAGCTCGATTTTATCTTTTTCGCTAAATTTGACTTCTAAGCGGTTTTTTCTGCGTTCTGAAGCCTTATTAATATTTTTTTACCATATTTTAATAAAAACTGTATTTTTTTATATACATTTTTGGAGATTTCTTCCTTAAGAGCTAAAATACTGAATATTACATTTCAGCATTAAATTCCCGAGTTAAAAGCAGCTGAAAACGAGGTGTCACTTGCTACATCTAGGATAAAAAAATCAAAAGAGATCTTTTGATTTATTTTAGGTGTGAATAGCTCGATTTTATTTTTTTCGCTATATTTGACTTCTAAGCGGCTTTTTCTGCGTTCTGAAGCCTTATAAATATTTTTTTACCATATTTTAATAAAAACTGTATTTTTTTATATACATTTTTGGAGATTTCTCCCTTAAGAGCTAAAATACTGAAAATTACATTTCACCATTAAATTCCCGAGTTAAAAGCAGCTAAAAACGAGGTGTCGCTTGCTATATCTAGGATAAAAAATTAAAAAAGATTTAAAAGATTTTTTGCTTTATTTTAGGTGTGAATAGCTCGATTTTATCTTTTTCGCTAAATTTGACTTCTAAGCGGTTTTTTCTGCGTTCTGAACCCTTATAAATATTTTTTTACCATATTTTAATAAAAACTGTATTTTTTTATATACATTTTTGGAGATTTCTCCCTTAAGAGCTAAAATACTGAAAATTACATTTCAGCATTAAATTCCCGAGTTAAAAGCAGCTGAAGTATGCAAGCACTTGCTATATCTAGTATAAGAAATAAAAAGAATTTAAAAGATTTTTTGATTTATTTTATGTGTAAAAAGCTCGATTTTATCTTTTTCGTTAAATTTGAGTTCTAAACGATTTTTTTCTGCGTTCTAAAGCCTTAGAAATATTTTTTAACCATATTTTAATAAAAACTGTATTTTTCTTATACATTTTTGGAGTTTTCTCTCTTAGGAGCTAAAATACTGAAAATTAAATTTCACCATTAAATTCCTGAGTTAAAAGCAGCTGAAAACGAGGTATCACTTGCTATATCTAGGATAAAAAATCAAAAAAGATTTTTTGATTTATTTTAGGTGTAAAAGCTCGATTTTTCTTTTTTGCTAAATTTGACTTCTAAGCGGTTTTTTCTGCGTTCTGAAGCCTTATAAATATTTTTTAACCATATTTTAATAAAAACTGTATTTTTTTATATAAATTTTTAGAGATTTCTCCCTTAAGAGCTAAAATACTGAAAATTACATTTCAGCATTAAATTCCCGAGTTAAAAGCAGCTGAAAACGAGGTGTCACTTGCTATATCTAGGATAAGAAATAAAAAAAATTTAAAAGATTTTTTTATTTATCTTAGGTATAAAAAGCTCGATTTTATCTTTTTCGCTAAATTTGACTTCTAAACGGTTTTTTTCTGCGTTCTGAAGCCTTAGAAATATTTTTAAACCATATTTTAATAAAAACTGCATTTTTTTTTATACATTTTTTGAGATTTCTCCCTTAGGGGCTAAAATACTGAAAATTAAATTTCACTATTAAATTCCTGAGTTAAAAGCAGCTGAAAACGAGGTGTCACTTGCTATATCTAGGATAAAAAATCAAAAAAAATTTTTTGATTTATTTTAGGTGTAAAAGCTCGATTTTTTCTTTTTTGCTAAATTTGACTTCTAAACTATTTTTTTCTGCGTTCTAAAGCCTTGGAAATATTTTTTAACCATATTTTAATAAAAACTGTTTTTTTTTATAAATTTTTGGAGTTTTCTTTCTTAGGAGCTAAAATACTGAAAATAAAATTTTACCATTAAATTCCTGAGTTAAAAGCAGCTGAAAACGAGGTATCACTTGCTATATCTAGGATAAAAAATCAAAAAAGATTTTTTGATTTATTTTAGGTTTAAAAGCTCGATTTTTTCTTTTTTGCTAAATTTTACTTCTAAACGGTTTTTTCTGCGTTCTGAAGCCTTAGAAATATTTTTTATCCATATTTTAATAAAAACTGTATTTTTGTATACATTTTTGGAGAGTTTTTCCTTAGGAGCTAAAATACTGAAAATTACATTTCACCATTAAATTCCTGAGTTAAAAGCAGCTGAAAACGAGATATCACTTGCTATATCTAGGATAAATAAATCAAAAAAGGTTTTTTTGATTTATTTTAGGTGTAAAAAGCTCGATTTTATCTTTTTCGCTAAATTTTTCTTCTAAACGGTTTTTTCTGCGTTCTGAAACCTTACAAATATTTATTAACCATATTTTAATAAAAACTGTATTTTTTTTATACATTTTTGGAGATTTCTCCCTTAGGAGCTAAAATACTGAAAATTGAATTTAACTATTAAATTTCTAAGTTAAAAGCAGCTGAAAACGAGGTGTCACTTGCTATATCTCGGATTAGCTTAAAAAGCTCGATTTTATCTTGGTATGGTAGAGAGAGTTTAGAAGTAATCTGAGTGACGTCATAACTGTAATAGCGACAGTGACAGGGTGCTACGTCAAATCACTGACATGACGCCCTGTCGAGTCTGTCATTAATCATTCCCGAATTACGTCATTTGACATGTTTGCCTCCCAAGGCGATATGGCGGAACAACCTATTTAAATATCAGACGGAACTTAAAACGTGATCGTTATGTTTTGTGTTTGTTTCGAGATATATTTATAGCATTTCGCTAAATTGTCACTTTTCCCTAAATTGTCACTTTTAGGCGAAAGCTCTATCATTTGGTAGGTTCGGGCGACGGCAGCAGCTGAGAAGTTTAGTCAGCGAACGCTGAAAATCGGCACCTGATTGGGCAATTTCAGGGTTCGCTGACTAAACTTCTCAGCGGCTGCCGTCGGCGGAACTTGCGCATTGTTTCATAATTGTTCCAAAATTGCCTGTTTTTACCAGGGATTACTCTCCTCGATTGTTGTGAATCAGATATATTTAAATTTGTCGATCACGTATCATCGTCGAGCTACCCTTGGCACTAACCAAAAAACCTCTAATCAAGTCAACTGCTGAACCAGGAGAATGTTGCGTTACACGTGTCATTATTTAACAAGCGATTATTATGAAGGATTACTTCGGTCCCTTTTAACGCTCATTTAAGCCAAAGTGTGTACGAGAGCGTGTGCTTTTTCAGGGAAAAAAGGCTTTTACGGAAAACGCCGGGCTAAATCTAATAATTCCCAGCATTTGATAATCCGAAACAGCTTTTTGGAAAAACCGCCACGATAATAAGATAAAAGTTTTCATATATTGTGAGAGCGTGAGAGCAAAGAGGGTGGGAATTGGTAAAGCCTTGTTTTTATTGTGTCATACATTATTATCAAAAGATTTTTGGCCAGCTTAAGCATCCGTTACCAGAGACTTTTTATTGCCAATAAACTACAGAAACAAAAACTCGAAAAATTCAAAATTATAAAGAAAATGCACAAAAGAAAATATTGAAACTGTTGTGCATTCACCATTAGGTTTTATTTTCTTCAAAATGCACTTTAGATATCCTTATGGGAATTTACATGGAAAAATGACTTGTGCCAGAAGCGTGGCTGTATATCTACTAATCTTCATCTAAAATTACGTCACATTATGCCAGAGTCCAACGACAAAGATAATATAAGGTGTAACCACTTCTTTCAACCTGTTTTATCTTTGTCTTGAGCCACAAGAGAAAGAAAGAAAACCTTATTAGATATCGTAATAGCTAGAAAAAAGAAAGTTGCACATTTTGCAAACAAAGTCTCTGTTGTGACATTATCAAGATCAGCTGATGCGATTTAGTGTTGAAGCATTTTCACATTTTGCTTGTTAAAAACCAACCCATCGGTGCCGTTATGTCAATAGCGGAATTCAATTTTAAATAAAAGTCCCGGCCATCGATTCCCGTCACTTCACCAGATGTTCCGGATGATATCTGCGTGCACACGTAGACCCTTATGCTCCCTAGAATCGAGTCCAACGGGCTGAAAATTATTTCACCTGAATTCAAACTGTGCCGGCCATGAGGTCCTTATCGTTCGGATTATCGAGATAATTGAATTCTGTTTTTGAGGTTTATGTACTGACTGGACCGTTCGAGAATCGCCTGCTGAAGATAGGTTTGAAATTGGAGTTCGGCCACAAAGGGGGGGCGATCTAAATCAACGATTTGTCGGAGTTAAACTTAAAGTAAAATGCACAAAGACTCAAAAGACTTTCGACTGACCATCGAAAATTGTTTATTTTCATTACAAACTCAATACAAAATGTCGATACAAACACGAAATATTACAGAAACAAAATTTCAAAAAATTTAAGATTAACAAGGGAATACACGAAAGCAAAATGCATTTTAAATTTCCTTATGGGAATTTACATGGGAAAATGACTGAAATTGTGCCAGAAGCCGTTTTGCATATCTACAACTCTTCATCTAAATCCATATTATATAAGCCCAGTTCACTGTTACTGTGCTGGTTTGCCAGCAACAAGTCAGCTTTTCTAATATTTGATCATGATATATTTAACCTCAAATTTACCTAATTTTCCAGAAATTGTCCCCCATTAAAGGGAATTCAACCTGAAAAATAATTAACCGCCCCCGTCTAACTAATCTTAAGCCGCTTTCAGCAGTACGCTTTCACCTGAAGGATGAATGGATTTCCGAGGATGGGGTGGTAACTTTCGGGATTACTTAGTAATTTTTCTTCGGAAGTTGTTCCAAACATAATTAGCTCCCAAAGCCCAGATTTTACATGATTAATTAAAGCCACGTTACAGAGGTGACAATCGGGGGGTTGTTTAGGCAAACAAGCTTGAACATGTTGCTAATTTTGAACATTGCGGAGGAGTGGGTGGCTTTAGATTTTTTTTTAAGTCAAATTGCTCGGCTAACGAGCAAATTTACTCAGTGCTGGATTGAATCCAGGGTCCAGAATCCTCCCTGAGGGTGTGATAAACACCGCATGCCTAGCCTAATCAAGTTTCCGTTGCCGGTTTCAGCATTGTTGGATCGTAAATATGTTCTTGATTTGCCAAATTTGCGTTTGTTTAGGGGATTAAAGTACCTACTACTTTTAAATTTAGGGCTAAACTTAAAGTTTTACCGTAAGGAAGATAAATTGTTTTTTGAGTTTAAAATGTAGAAAAAAGTAGTCGTGTATCAATAACAGATACAGAAACGAAGTCTCGAGAAAATCAAGAATACCAAGGGAATAGACGAAAGTATCACTTTGTATGATGTTTTTCTGCAAAATTAACTTTAGATTTCCTTTTACATGGGAAAATAAAGTGGTGCCAGAAGCCTTGCTGCATATCAACTCTTCATGTAACATTGGACGAAAACTATAAAACTTTTCATTAGGTTTTTCCAAACAGTTGGCCCCCTGTATGGCGTTTGAACCCTATCAATGTTACTGGTTGTTATGAAAACTGTAATGCAATAACTACGCCAAGAACGCGATATATGACGTAAGGTTTCCTTTTATATGGGAAAATAAAGTGGTTCCAGAATCCTTGCTGCATATCTACTCTTCATCTAAAATTCGGCGAAATCTATAAAACTTTTTATTAGGTTTTTCCAAACACTTGGCCCTCTGTATAATGTTTGAACCCTGTCAATGTTACCGGTTGTTATGAAAACTGTAATGCAATAATTCCGCCAAGAACGCGATATACGACGTAAGATTTCCTTTTACATGGGAAAATAAAGTGGTGCCAGAAGCCTTGCTGCATATCTACTCTTCATCTAAAATTGGACGAAAACTATAAAACTTTTCATTAGGTTTTCCCAAACAGTTGGCCCTCCTGTATAATGTTTGAACCCTGTCAGTGTTACTGGTACTAGTCCATCTAATGTAGATAGACTTAGTCTTGCATGTAAACAATTATACCTCTAGCAGTTGCTATCGATGTTAAAGGGGAGAAGTTTTATGGCCACGTAAGATGACAACAATAAGTGAACAGCATATAGGTACTGAAACTTTCAAAAAGGAACTATATAATTTAATACAGCAACACAGAGAAATAGTTGCAACTTTGCCTCGGTACATTGCTAGATATTTCACCCTCGTCTCGTTTCGAATATTTTCGGCACTGGAGCTAGAGGTAGAAGAAAAGTCGCTCTACTCGTCAGAGAATAATTCATTTCAGACTGAATTACAGCGCATCGTGCCACTTTGATACGGCAGCAATAAATTTCGTTTCCGTTTCTCAACTTTTCGCCGTAATTAATTTCATTTTCTTAAATACATTTCGTAAAGGAATTAAAATAGCCCCGTACATTATGCAAAAGGAACGAATTTTTGTTGATTCAAGCAGGAATGTTCTTCTTCATTTTTTTTTACCGCCCCATTTATTATTGTACAGTTCAGCGTGGTAATTGGTCTTGTCTAATACAACCTGAGGGCGTTGTTTTTGTTATAAAACGATTTCGAATTAAATTTGACTGAAAGAAAAAGATCCTGATTCGCGTTTCAATCTAGAGATCCTAAACGTATTGCTTTGCCTTTTTTAATAGTTGCAGTTTGCAATTTTAGACCGCATTAAATCTCAGATGCACTGCAATCGCTTCAGTGAGATGATGCAAAGATATTTAAATACCGTTTTCGAGCTTAAATTTGTTTATTTCATTCAGCAAGGGGAATTTAATGGTGAAATTTAATTTTCAGTATTTTAGTTCCTAAGGGAAAAATCTCCAAAAATGTATATAAAAAATACAGTTTTTATTAAAATATGGTTAAAAAATATTTCCAAGACTTCAGGACGCAGAAAAAACCGTTTAAAAGTCAAATTTAGCGAAAAAGATAAAATCAAGCTTTTTGCACTTAAAATAAATCAAAAAAATTTTTTTGATTTTTTATCCCAGATATAGCAAGTGACAACTCGTTTTCAGCTGCTTTTAACTCAGGAATTTAATTATCAGTATTTTAGCTCCTAAGGGAGAAATCTCCAAAAATGTATAAAAATACAGTTTTTATTAAAATATGGTTAATAAATATTTCTAAGGTTTCAGAACGCAGAAAAAACCGTTTAGAATAAAAATTTAGCGAAAAAGATAAAATCGTGCTTTTTACACCTAAAATAAATCAAAAAAACCTTTTTTGATTTTTTTATCCTAGATATAGCAACATTTTTATCCTAGATATACCTCGTTTTCAGTTGCTTTTAACTCAGGAATTTAATGGTGAAATTTTATTTTCAGTATTTTAGCTCCTAAGGAAAAACTCTCTAAAAATGTATAAAAAAATACAGTTTTTATTAAAATATGGTTAAAAACTATTTCTAAGGTTTCAGAACGCAGAAAAAAACCGTTTAGAAGTAAAATTTAGCGAAAAAGATAAAATCGAGCTTTTTGCACCTGAAATAAATCAAAAATCTTTTTTTATTTTTTATCCTAAATATAGCAAGTGACACCTCGTTTTCAGCTGCTTTTAACCCAGGAATTTAATGGTAAAATTTAATTTTCAATATTTTAGCTGGTAAGGGAGAAATCTCCAAAAATTATTAAAAAAAAATAAGCTTTTTATTAAAATATGGTTAAAGAATATTTCTAAGGCTTCAGAACGCAGAAAAAAAACAGTTTAGAAGTCAAATTTAGCGAAAAAGATAAAATCGAGCTTTTTACACTCAAAAATAAATCAAAAAATCCTTTTTGATTTTTTTATCCTAGATGTAGCAAGTGACACCTCGTTTTCAGCTGCTTTTAACTCAGGAATTTAATGGTGAAGTTTAATTTTCAGTATTTTAGCTCCTAAAGCAGAAATCTCAAAAGATTTATAAAAAAAGAAAGTTTTTATTAAAATATGGTTAAAGGCTTCAGAATGCAGAAAAAACCGTGTAGAAGTCAAATTTTGCGAAAAATATAAAATGGAGATTTTTACACCTAAAATAAAACTATTTTTTATCCTAGATATAGCAAGTGACACTTCGTTTTCAGCTGCTTTTAACTCAAAAATTCCTCTTCCATGCCTTAGGGATCCACCTATAGCTGTCTCGATTGTACAGCATTTCATCAAATCACAATTATCACATATTAACATCTTCTCTGGAATTGCAACGACAATAAAACGAATATCCCGAAAAGCATCCTCGTTTCATTCAAGTTGCTACATTAAATCGGGTTTGCCAGATGCGTATGACGCTCCCTTAATAATATAACTTTGAGAATTACGCTTGTTGGCGATGTTCTTTAAATTGAATTTAGCGACATGCCGAGGAAGAAACATATTTTCCTTATCCCGAAAAAGAAATCGTTTTCCAGCTATTACACAAATGTGATTCTCTTATGAGAAGAAAAAATGTCTGAGAAGAATCTAACTCTATCGCTCTCGTAAAGCTCTATAATAAAATGG
This sequence comes from Taphrorychus bicolor, assembly GCA_951812265.1. Classification (NCBI taxonomy): domain Eukaryota; kingdom Metazoa; phylum Arthropoda; class Insecta; order Coleoptera; family Curculionidae; genus Taphrorychus; species Taphrorychus bicolor. The sequence goes on along the minus strand of OX638302.1, from coordinate 895,321 downwards.
GTGGGACGTTCAAATATTGAAAATGTCTCTGTATATACCAACGACATAAAACAAGGCATAAAATGACACGTAAAGGGTAATTTTACTTTTTCGGGCGGCAATCCCGAGGGACACTATCATTGCTTTAGGAAGACGGTTTCATGAAGGTTTTATTATGTCTTGTATATGTTATATTAGCAGCTATCTTTGGCGGTTGGTTTTTGGGGCAGATCCTGGGCCAAAACAAATAAAGTTTTGTTTTCCTTGCTTAAACCCTTAAGATCCTTGGGAAATTTAATTAAATTTTACTGATCGTCCTATTTTCTCTAGTAATAATTTGGATTAATAATTGATGTAAATTTTCTGGCATCAATTTCTTAAAATTAGTTTTGTATTTAAAACTTTATAGATATTTTATTTATTAGAACTGAAATGTCTTTATTGCATAAATAATGTCGCAATAGCCACTAAAACCCTTTTTTTTCACTTTACGCACAAACAAACCTAAACTACCCTCCACTTACCTCAACTAAGCTATAATGATCGTCTATGCAGCTTAATGAGCAAGAGCGGTCCTAGGATCGAGAGCTCTCAAATGCAGCCATAAAGATTATAAAAAAAGAAAAACGAGAAATAATCAAAACTAAAATTGGAACTAACCGAGAAAGTAGGTACTAAATAGACAAAATTGGGCCACGTAGTCGGGATTTCATCATTTCACGATTTCCTGCCTTATATTGCCGTAAAACTCAATAAATTACACCCTTTTCCCTTATCGCGAGACGGGTATTATTGCCCTGGAACACTGTAAAAATTACAAATTGAATCTACACAAGTCCAGAGTTGGGCCCTTTTGCCGCGATAAATATCGAAATAGGTTTCTGGGGCACGAAAAAGACGTAATATCGATAATTTCGAATAGATCGACAAACGGTAGGATTGGTCGCTCGCTCGTGTAATGGAAATACATACTTAGTGGGGAAAAATGGTTACAAAGTGTCCCTCTAAAATATCCCTTTATACCCCCCATAAAATTCAATTTATTCGATCCTTTTCTCCTTTCTCGAGGAAATGTTATTTCCGACGACGTGGGACAGTAGTTAATCTTTGCGAATTACGGATTGAATCTCGGGAGATCGAGTTAGGCTTATGTCATTAGAGCCGGTTGTACAGAGCGCCTCAAATAAACCTTTTAATTCTTTCGGCTTGTGTTACAGCACCCTCGAATCAACAGCTCCAATAGGATTCTTTTTCCACATGGAAGTCCTGATTTCTGGTCATGACTTGAAGAACAGGTTTGTATTGCTGCTGGAAGACACGCTCAAAGACCTGAAGAAAAGCTGGGAAAATCGCAAGATCATGATAAAAGGTAGGTACAGATTACTGAATTGGGCGGCTACTGATATGGAATTTTTGCAGATGTGCCGAAGAAGACATACAGTCGATTATGGATAAACGGCAGAAGGGCTTGAAGAAGAGCGTCAGGGTTAAGAGAGAGAGAGAGGGTGGACAAACAATTTAATGGAGGTCTCGATGTGAAGAGACCTAAAATGGTCAGACCGTCGCTAGATACAAAAAAGTGACAGGTTTTGCACTCATCTCCCAGCATTGCCAGCTTGGCTGGTTTGGCACATCTTTCGGGAGATGGAGATCCTACATCTCTTCTTAACTATCTCACAGGCTGCCCCTTCTCATATTAACTTGAACAACCCATTTACTTATCTCACTTGCTCCCAGGGTAACAGACATCAATTTCTCCCTTGCCATCTCCCCTTGTTTTCTCTGGTAATTTTTTTCGTTTTGCAATTTACACAATCCAACCTATCTTGTTTTTTACATCGTCTTCATTTTTGGTCTGCCATTCCTTTCAAAGCTTTTCCATCAACCTGGTGAATTGGTCTAGTCTGGATTCAACAAGTTGGTCAGCAAAACTCTTGAGTTGGTTTGTTTATGGTGTGCTTTTGTAACACACGCGCGTCTTTTTTTTTTTTTTTTGGAACTACGCGCGCGGAGCGCCCATAGTTTAGGAAACCCGAACGCTGTGGGCAGAGAGATATTAACAAAGAACCTGAAGATACCTAAAAGTAACTGAAATGTCGAAACGTTTATATATAATAATACTTTACTTCATATTCGCAAACATAACAGCTTTTGAAAAATGGTAAAAAACGTGCTAAAATTCATAAAAAGATATAAAATGGTACCACGAGTACCCATATCAAGGTTCTCATTTATGACATATTGTTTGTGAGTATGAAACGAATCTACAATTGAAATTTCAGTTTTATAGCTTTGATTGTTCCTAACTGTTTATAATAAGGGAATAAAACCTACAAAAAAATATTGATAAACAAAAAAACTAAAGTTAAATGTTGCAGCATTATTTGGGACACCGTATACTATTTAAAACATAAATCAACGCTCTATTTATTATAAAACTAATGAAATTTTCGCAATAAATTAACTGTTATCAATTTACATGAAATAATCCAAAAATTCTAGGTTACAACACTTTTTTGGGACACTCTATACTATCCAAAACGTAAATATATGCCCTATTTATCATACGACTACTAGAACCTACGAATAAAATCGATTACTATTGATTTATATGGGAAAAGTCGATATTTCTATATTAAGCCTATGAGCCAACTGGCCCAAAAACCTAAATTTTTAGATAAAAATCGTGAATTTCAGCCTTCAACAGCTTATATCGCGTTTTAATGAGGATTTATCCCAAAAGCTATAAGAGGAGCCAAAAAAGTAGAATAATTTTAGTGTTTTTTTAACAATTTGTGGATAAAATGGCGAATGAATTATTTTGCATTAAATACGCATATATATCAACACCAGACTCCTTGCATAATTATAAAATTGCTTTCAATGGTAAGTTTTAATAAAGTTTTCATCGCCTATATCTAACATCTTATTCTGCTTAGTCTACGTACTTAATAATCCATCCTTTCTATGTAAAATACACACTGCTTATGGACCTTTTCTGCATTATTAGCATATATTAGCTTCCTGCATCATTTTTTGAGCCACCCTATACTATCTAAAATAGAAATCAACGTCCTATTCATTAAAAAACGACTCGAAGTAACAAATAAAATCGACTACTATAGATTTAAATGACACATATAGAAAATTCTATGTTAAACATATGGGGCTCTCAAACCGGCCCAAAACTAAATTTTGAGATAAAAATCGTGCATTGCTGCCTTTAACAGCTAATATCTCGTTTCGATGAAGATTTATCAAAAAATGTATAAGAACAGCTAAGGAAGTAGAAGAATAGAGCTACACGTAGAGCCCATTTTCGAAGCTCGGTCTAGAACAGTAACTGAGCACGGGTGGCCCAAAAATAAGGTACAAATTTTGCACTTTTTTTTAATTTTCTCAAAAACCGTGAAAGCTAGCTTCTTTCTGATACATGCATCTGATAGCCCTTGATGACCTCTTCATACATCATATTAACCGGCATATCGAAAAACCTTACCGTTTCCAAGATAAACAGAAAAATGTAAAAAATTCAAAATTTTCAAAGGTGGTGTACTGGTGTAGGTAGGTCGTGAAAATTTTCGACCGAAATCGATTGTCATAGATTTTATCAAAAATAGTCTCAAATGAAAGAGGGGACAAAAATATGTAAAAAATTTACAATTTTGGAATTTTCAGTAATTTACTTCCCTTTCAAAATGGCGCCAAAAACGTAATTTTTCCACTTTTTATCGACATTTTAATGCTTATATCTATATAATTCAAAAACTAAACATGGTTTAACGATGCTATTGACACCCATGAATAGAGCATTCTCGGCCACAAAATACCTGCTTAATTTGTCGTTCAAGGTTTTTAATTTAGTTGACATAATGTTCGATCAAATAAAAACATTGGGTAATTTTTGCAAAATTTTAACAGTTTTTCACTTCCTGTAAGACTGTTATGAAACTAAGCAAAATTTTAATTAACGTTTTGAGCAGTATTTGAGACGGCTCACACTTACTTGAGACACTGTTGTGCTATTGTCATAAATGGCTTTGCTATAAAATGGCAAAAGTCACTCTACCCCTATCAATGAAAAATTTAATCAGTTAAATCTCGGAACCCAGAAACGATAAAATCGAACAGTTAGTGCCAGTCGAATGGGCGTCGTTAAAGCTATTTTGTCAGTCATATACGAAAAACTGATTGTTTCGGCGTGGCACATTTATGAAGCAATATTTGTAATAAAAGTGAATACCCTGATGATGGCCTATAGTAGGCGTAAAGTCGAAACGTCGGATATATTTGGTTTCGGCGCCCTTTAGCAACAGTCAGTAAGTTGTAGCAAAAAAGTGTCATTTTAATAAAAAAGTTTCCAAAATAGAACCTTGGGTACCAGCGGCAAGGTTCTGGACCTCAGAGACCTCTAGCCCATCCCATAAAATGGCCACATACCAAATTTCGGCTTTCTAGCTCGAACCGTTCCCGAGATATCGGCTTTAAACCAAACGTTTTCAGGCGGCCATCTTGGATTTTTAAAAATGTCATTTTTAGCGAATTTTACATAAGGGAAACGTACCATTCGATTTTCAAGTCGATATCACCATCGGTTCATAAAACAACTATAACCTAGCTACAGTCAGCTGCGTAGCTATGTGAGCTATATTACCATTCATGGTACTCCCATGGGCACCCAGCATCCAAAGTTGAACCATGTATCATTACCAGTTTTTTAAATATTAACGTTACTCAGCTATTGTAGCTATGATAGCTGAGTCAGCTATATCACAATTTATGGTACCCCCTTAGGTACCCACCATCCAAATTTGAACCATGTACCATCAATGGTACCCCAAATATGACGTAATCTACATTCCACCCATATAATACGCATTGCCCAACGTTTTTGTTATGGGAAATACACGTGCAAAAGCCTAAAAAATTGTATGCAAAATTTCGTTAATGGTACCCATGGGTTTGGTACCACGACGAAGGTTTCCACCCATGGCAACTTGCAGTCCATTCCCTAATGAACCATGGTACCAAATTTCAGCTCTCTAACTTTATTCATTTCAGAGATATACCCATTTTTAAATTACCCTATCTACGGCGGCCATTTTTTTTCGCCTCCATCTTTTATTTATGACGAAATCAATATTGTTCCATTTAAAAAGCATTGCACAATGTATTTCTTATGGGAAAACGGACGAAGTGGCAAAAAAAATATAACTACGCCCATGTCTGCCGAAAAATCGAAAAAATACATTTTTGCCCGAATTTGTAACCGCCACTGTCTGGGCGAGAACCGCGTGGTCTGGCTTCGACGTCATCAGCCAAAAATGAATCCCGACATGAAATTTTCAAATCAACCAGTCTTTGTGAAAACGACCTCGAGGACTGGGCATTTTGCCAATAATCTTCCTAGAAATGTTCAAATTTTCCCCGGCCAGACAGTTTTCCACGCTTTTCGGCCGATTTTCCTTAGTCTGAGGCTTTAAAGTTAATGTTTACATTTCGGAAATCTCGGCTGTCAGTTGTAGATGGGCGCGGCCGCCGAATGCTTCCGATTACTAGTTAGTGGCTGGCGAATCGGAACCATTCGGGATTTTCGGCCAAAATTTGAAAAATTTTGCATCGTTCGTTTCGAAATTCAATTAAGAGCATTTCAGCAATAAAAGTGGTTCCTAAGTCCCAAAAAGAAAACATTCCAACGTATCCCCTGGGATAGAAAACTATTCGATTAGATGCACGGTCTCCGGACAAATATACCTCAAAGTGGCAATTTGAAATTTAAAGTTTAAAAATTCGTCAAAATTTCAAATTCAAAGCTAGGACCTTTTGGCACGATCAATGGCCCACGTGTGGACTACCTCCCTGAATTATTTGAGATTTTTTTTTGCGAAAATGTCGAATCTACATGGTGAAATGTGAGAAAAGTACACCAAAATTGGCAACAAATGCGGCACAGAAAAACTTTTGAAGCTCACCCGGGGTAAAAGAGCTAGACCAAAACTAATAACTGATTTTTTTTTCTCTTCACGTGTTTTAGTCGACCATATACAACCGAAGCTGGACCGCTCCATAATTTTCGTAAAAATCGCAAAAAACTTCAAATTTTGGACACTTTTCCTTAATTGTTTTTGGACATTTTTTTGACCACTCTGTATTAAAGTGACACCTGTGGCGGGATAGGATTAAAAGTAGCCAAGGATGTGCCCTTTCCCCTGGTACCATCGTTATTAGGCCAGTGGTCTAACTAAAGGGGTCCAGAAGGCCCAGAAGTTGACCATTGCAAAAAATTTTTAGAAAAACCGTCCCAACTTTGCGAATTTTTGTACATTCTTCTATTTAACTTATCGGAATTAGACGTCAAAATTTATCGTCTACACATATGAGGAAATCAACCCAGGGGGAGGCCTATACCCCACATGGTCCCGGAGTTACGGTAAAGACGCTAGACTTTTGTGTTGTGAAAAAAACGCATTTTTGACTTTGGTACGCCACTGGTCAGCCCCCCCCCCCCGCACTTGCAACCAAATCGATCACATTTTTGGAAATTGAGAAAAAATTTTTTCTTCCATCGTCTCTACAACTCCTGAGGATCAAGACTTTGCCCCCCCTTTTCATTCAATATCCTTTCCCGCCAGCGAATCCGGGTTTTCCCCCTTCACTCTTATTAAAAGTTGCTCCTACTATTTCGAATTCCACACTATCTAATCTTCCCCCATTCTATACTCTAATCTAAGCTCTTCTTCTCAATCTCTGCAAATTTGTCTTAGACCCTTTTTCTGGTTGTTTTCTTGCATCATGAATTTGCCTCCATCGTGAATTACTTTCTTAACACTCTTTTCTAGAATAATTTTTTTTTACCAAGTGCATATATAATTTCTAGCTCCAAAACTACCTCCCTAATAACTCTATTCGTAACCCTAGCTGCATTTTCTGCACTTTCTTCATCTCGTCCACTTTATTACTTTTCCTGGAGAAGTCCATGGATACTGCAAATCGTCATTCCGAATATATGGGCACAAGCTTCGCTACTTTTATCTTAGATGAGAAAGTTCAGTGGTGGATCTTCCCATCAAACGCAGCCAAGTCCATGAGAAACGGTTTAAAAGTCCATGAGTCCTTATAATGAAGCCACATCATGAAGTTGTGCTTCATTATGTGGAAGTGGTGAGAGTTCAGATTGCGGACTGAGTACGTTCAGAATTCAATCAGGATCACTGAAACATTTCTCACCGATTCGTTCGAGTTACTGTCCCTTTTCCTGTCTATTAGTTTCGAAGTTAAACTATGTCAAAGTTTTTGTTTTATTTTTTTAAATATTTTGCTATTTTCCCGACACCATATGCTTTAAAAACGTTTTAAAATTTTAAAAACTGGCAAATAAAAACTAGTTTTTCAAGAGCCACCAAAGCTAGAATCCCAAAAGTTCAGTTGTCAATAATATTTAGAGATTTTTAAGAATTTTCCTTTCAGTGCTGCAACACTATTAAACCACCCCTCGAATAGGGGCTATTTTGGATAAATTGGGGTTACAATTAGTGATAAAATTGGTTAAAAATTACTGACAGTGTCTAAAAAATGCAAATTATGTTGTTTTTGCAGAAACTCAACTTTAGGATAAAACCAGGCAAAATGATTCATATCTTCTAATTTGATTTCTTTTGGTAAAATTACACTTTTCTGCTAAAATAAATAAAATTTGGCTCAAAAGCCTCAAAATGCAAAATTAGCATTTTTTTTTAAAGTTAGGACTAAGAAAATGTCTCAATGCTTATAAAAACACAAATTTAGAGGGTTTTAGACTAAAATAAATGAAATTTGGCTCAAAACGCTTCAAAATGCAAATTTGAAATATTTTTGAGAGTCAGGTTAGGATTAAGACTAAGATCGGTGAAAAATTTCTCAAGGCTTTAAAAAATTTAGAGAAATTCGGGATAAGAAAATTCAATTTCGTTAAAAAAATATTCTGAGCGTCTAAAATTCGTCTCTAATCGAAGCTGTCAGTAAAACTGAACTTTGAACTTAGAATTAGGTAAAAAATCGCTTAAAAGCGTTTCACGTGGTCAAAAAAATGGAAATTTTTATGTTTTTGTAGCACCCCAATTTTAGGAACAAATCAGGCAAAACTAAATTCAAATCTTTAAATTGCATTTTTTTTGTCAAATTCCATTATTTTATTAAAATATAAACTTAACTATTGAGAACAAAATATTAGCGTATTCCACTTTATCATACCCATTAATGTCGATTTTTCTGAATATAATGGTGAATGCGCCTAAAACCTCATTCACCATTATATGCAAAAAAATCAAAGGAGAGGTTAGACCTGAAAGCGTAATCAAAATTAGCTGATTCCATTTGAAGGAGTAAGAGTTGCCCTTACCGAATTTAGTTCAATACTAAATTTTCACCTTTTTTTTTTGGCATGAGTAGTTTTTCCCTAATCGATTGATGCGGTCTCTGGCAAACCACCCTGTATAAAAAATTACACTGACTCTAAAACATCTACCATAACAAATTGGTCAGCAAAAATCTTGAGTTGGTTTGTTTATGGTGTGCTTTTTACTTGAGACGGGACAATTTTATTTTTTTTTCTTTTTGCGTTTGACCACGCGCGCGGAGCGCCCATAGTTTAGGAAATCCAAACGCTGTGGGCAAAGTACTTTTCAAGTTTTGTAGGGTAAGGGTAAACTGCCATAAAATTATTAACAAAGAACCTGAAGATACCTAAAAGTAACTGAAATTTCGAAACGTCCCAAATACCTTATTTCATATTAAGTAATAGGTACACAGGTAAAAAACGTGCTAAAATTCATAAAAAGATATAAAATAGTACGACGAGTACCCATATCAAAGTTGCCATTTATGACATATTGTTTGTGATTGTGAACAGAATCTACAATTGAAATTTCAGTTTTCTAGCTTTAGATGTCCCTAAAAATGTAATATTTGTCAATTTTTGGGTCATCCTATAGTATCTAAATCAGAAATCAAAGGCACTATTTATAATAAGGGAATAAAACTTACAAAAAAATATTGTTAATAAAAAAAAGTAAAGTTGCAGCATTATTTGGGACACCGTATACTATTTAAAACAGAAATTAACAGATACCAATTTACATGAAAAAATCCTAAAATTCTAGGTTACAACACTTTTTTGGGACACTCTATACTACCCAAAACGTAAATATATGCCCTATTTATCATACGACTACTAGAACTGACAAATAAAATCGATTACTATTGATTTATATGGGAAAAGTCGATAATTAATATTAAGCATATGAGGCTCTCTCCAACTCGCCCAAAAACCTAAATTTTGAGATCAAAATCGTGAATTTCAGCTTTCAACAGCTTATATCGCGTTTTAATAAAGATTTACCCGAAAAGCTATACGGGGAGGCAAAAAAGTAGAATGATTTTAGTGTTTTTTAACAATTTGTGGATAAAATGGCGAAGGAATCATTTCGCAGTAAATACTCATAGGTATATATCAACACCAGACTCCGTTAAACAGACACCTGCATAATTAAAATTGTTTTAATTGATAAATTTTAACAACGCTTTCATCGCCTATATCTAACATTTTATTCTGCCTTGTCTACGTACTAAATATTCCACCCTTTTTATGTAAAATACACCTTGCTTATGGACCTTTTCTGCATTATTAGCATATATTAGCTTCCTGCATCATTTTTTGAGCCACCCTATACTATCTAAAACAGAATTCAACGTCCTATTCATTATAAAACGACTCGAAGTAACAAATAAAATCAATTACTATAGATTTAAATGACAGATATAGAAAATTCTACGTTAAACATATGGGGCTCTCAAACCGGCCCAAAACACTAAATTTTGAGATAAAAATCGTGCATTGCTGCCTTTAACAGCTAATATCTTGTTTCGATGAAGATTTTTCGAAAAATGTATAAGAACAGATAAGGAAGTAGAAGAATAGAGCTACACGTAGAGCCCATTTTCGAAGCTCTGACTAGAACAGTAACTGAGCACGGGTGGCCCAAAAATAAGGTACAAATTTTGCACTTTTTTTTAATTTTCTCAAAAAACGTGAAAGCTAGCTTCTTTCTGATACATGCATCTGATAGCCCTTGATGACCTCTTCACACATCATATTAGCCGGCATATCGAAAAACCTTACCGTTTCCAAGATAAACAGAAAAATGTAAAAATTTCAAAATTTTCAAAGGGGGTAGGTCGTAAAAATTTTTAACCAAAATCGATTGTCATAGATTTTATCAAAAATAGTCTCATATGAAAGAGGGGACAAAGATATGTAAAAAAATTGCAATTCTGAAATTTTCAGTAATTTCCTTCCCCTTCAAAATGGCGCCAAAAACGTAATTTTTCCACATTTTATCGACATTTTAATACTTATATCTCTATAATTCAAAAACTAAACATGGTATAACGATGCTATTGACACCCATTGCATTCTCGACCACAAAATACCTGCTTAATTTGTCGTTCAAGGTTTTTAATTCAAATCAAAATGTCGATAAAAAGTGAAAAAATTACGTTTTAGGCGCCATTTTGAAGGAGAAGGAAAATACTGAAAATTCCAAAATTGCATATTTGTTACATATTTTTGTCTCCTTTTTCATTTGAGACTATTTTTGATAAAATCTATGACAATCGATTTTGGCTGAAAATTTTTACGGCCCCCTTTGAAATTTTTTAAATTTTTACATTTTTCTGGTCATCTTGGAAACGGTAAAGTTTTTCGATATGCAAGTTTATATGATGTATGAAGAGGTCATTAAGGGCTATCAGATGCATGTATCAGAAAAAAGCTAGCTTTCACGATTTTCGAGAAAATTTAGAAAAAGTGCAAAATATGCATCTTATTTTTGGCCCACCCGTGCTCAGTTACTGTTCTAGGCAGACCTTCAAATATGGCCTCTGCGTGTAGTTCTGTTCTTCTATTTTCTTAGCTTTTCTTATACCGGGTGTCCAGCAGAACCCTGAACATAAGAGATTAACATGGGAAATCGGTTTTTATTTTTTTGCGCCTGTACGGTTAACTTGATTGAAAATAGTAGATTATGTCACTAGGAGTAAAAGTGGGTCTTTTTGTGCTGAGCCCAGAGATTGACGGCCGAAGCAAAGCTGAGGCCTGCAACTGGGCAAAGCACAAAAAGACCCACTTTTACTCCGAGTAACATATACTATTTTTTTTTCAAGCATGCAGGAAAGTCTATTTCAGAGTGATTCAGTGTTGCAATTTTCTTTCATCCTCTTTAAGCAGGTCTAGGTACTTACCCAATTACTGGTGTATATAAATAGAATGTGTTAGAACGGTGGTGTTCAATGTTCAATGGTTTTGATGGTATTAAATCATAACCAATGGTTTAGATGGTTGAGATAAATTATGGTAAACTAAAAATTTATAGCATTATTATTAATACTAAATTCATAAAAATGACATTGACAGATAAATATGATGACAAGTAACGACATTTAACAGAATTCGAGAACCTATGCGATTTCGACTAAAAACGGTTTCAGGTGGTGCTCTCGAGCGCTCTGAGAGTATTCCTATCCTTTGTTTTTTCAACAAGAATGTAAAGATGGCAATAAGGTGGTTTATATATGCGCCACCATGACAATAGCGGTGACATTTGACTTTACTTTTACTGCCTAGGACTTTTTTGCTACTTTTTTTGGTCTCAGGATTAGAAAGCCCACTTTAGGTGTGCGTATGGAGAGAACAAATGACGTACTTTTAGTCCGTTTGATAAACAACTTTTTTTTTTCAAGCGGACTAAAAGTACGTCATTTGTTTTCTCCATACGCACACCTAAAGTGGGCTTTCAAATCCTGAGACCAAAAAAGTAGCAAAAAAGTCCTAGGCAGTAAAAGTAAAGTCAAAAGTCACCGCTAGTGTCATGGTGGCGCATATATAAACGATTTTCATTCACCAAAATTATTTTAATAATAGATGACACTAGATAAACCGATCTGAGTGTATTGCCATCTTTACATTCTTGTTGAAAAAACAAAGGACAGAAATACTCTCAGAGCACTCCAAGAGCACCATCCGAAACCGTTATTAGTCGAAATCGCATAGGTTCTCGAATTCTGAATTCGTCTGTTAAATGTCATGCGCGTCATCATATTTATCTGTCAATGTGACATTTATTAATTTAGTATTGAAAATAATGCTACAAATTCTTAGTTTACCATAATCATTGGTTATTCTTTAATACATTAAAACCATTGAACATTGAAAACCACCATTCTAACATATTCTATGTATTTTACAAATAATATACACAATTGGGTAAGTACCTAGACCCGCATAAAGAGGATGAGAGAAAATTGCAAAACTGAACCACTTTTAAATAGATTTCTTATTTATTGCATGCTTGAAAAAAAAATTGTATATGTTACTCGGAGTAAAAGGTCTTTTTTGTGCTTCGCCCAGTTGCAGGCCTCAGCTTCGCTTCGGCCGTCAATCTCTGGGCTCAGCACAAAAAGACCCACTTTTACTCCTAGTGACATAATCTACTATTAGAGTAAAGTTGTAGAGCTTATGGTCAGCTATCATCCTGTAATTTTTTCAATACCTCAGTTTTGCCTGTTTTTTGAACAAATGCCTCGAAAAGTGCAAAAACTTTAATTTGGCGCGTGACCCCCGCCATGCATGTGCAGTGTCGCCAACATAATAGTTTCTTATGTCAGAGTCAGAGCCGATTTTCCTTTCTTATTTATTTTGATGGACTACTATGTAGTAATTAGCGTGATTATGCAGTCAAAATTATCCGAAAAAATGTCACATGCATGGTGGGCGACGCGCCAAATTCAAATTTTTGCAATTTTTGAGGCGTTTTTCCAAAAAACGACCAAAACTGCGGTATTGAAAAAATTACAGGATGATAGCTGACCATACGCTCTACAACTTTTCTCTTAAAAGTTTTTCGATCAATTCAACCGTACAGGCGCAAAAAAATAAAAACCGATTTCCCATGTTAATCTGCTATGTCCAGGGTTGTGCTGGACAGCCGGTATATTTTCTGATAAACCTTCATCGAATCGAGATATCAGCTGTTAAAGGCCGCAAGGCACGATTTTGGTATCAAAATTTAGGTTTTGTAGTACTTACTGTACTTACTGTACTTACTGTAGAAATATCGCCTTTTTCCATATAAATCAATAGTAATTGATTTTATTCGTTGGTTTTAGTAGTCCCATGATAAATAGGGCATATATTTATGTTTTAGATAGTATAGGGTGTCCCAAAAAATTGCTTACAAAAAAAACCACAAAACAAAAAAATTTCCATAACTTCAAAACTTAATTGCTTCGAAAATCTGCTTACAGAGTTGCCATGTTGCCACACATGAACTCATATGTAAATAGGGTCTTCATTTCGTACAACACCGCCTACATCTGAACTTAGCCTCAACCCGTCTGCTTCAAGCTTTTTACTTAAATTGACCGTTAATTTCCTGGCCGTCAATTAAGACATAAATTAGTCGAATTTACATTCAAAGGATGCGAAATTAAAAGCTCTCTCTAATGAGAGAATAAGATTTTAATTTCAATTAACGATATTCACGAAATCGCTTTAATTACTAAACTATTGTTCGGGTTACGTACAGGTCTGAATTTTGCGATTTTAATCTCAAAATTTAGGTTTTTGGGCTGGTTTGAAAGCCTCACCTGATAAATCAATAGTAATCGATTTTATTCGTTGTCTTTTTTCGCTGTCTTTTAGGCGCTAGTTTTATGATAAATGGGGCATAGATTTATGTTTTAGATAGTATAAAGTGTCCCAAAAAAAAATGTTATAATATGGAATTTTAATATTTTAGCGTATAAATTGAAAACAATTAATTTATTGCGTTAATTCGATCAGTTTTATGATAAATAAAGCGTTGATTTCTGTTGTAGAGAGTATAGGGCGTCCCAAATAATACTGTAACATTTCACTTTAAATTATTGCTTGTTTACCAATATATTTTTTTTGTAACTTTTATTCATTTTATTATAAACAGTGCCTTGATTTCTGATTTAGATGCTATACGGTGTCCCAAAAATTTGCAAATAGTACATTTTTAGGAACTATTAAAGTTAGAAACCTGAAGTGTTGCTTGTAGTATCATCATCAAGTCTTTAAAGTAGTTAAAAAAAAATGTAAAAATGACGCGTTCGAAATTAAGCACGCCATAAACAAACCAACTCAAGATATCTGCTGACCAACTTGTTAACTAAAGAAGGAAAATAACCGCTTATTGCCACTACCAGCGAATTTAAAATCGATACTTGATGTTTTACTTAGAGCGTTGTCTTGTGGAACTGACAATAAAACGAACCCTGGCAAGTTATTGAAAAACCCTCTGTGCTTGCCCTGTTTGCATGAGAGGGCAAAAATCGACCAACGTGACAATATCTCCAGGGCTATTGTCTCAGGACTGTGACCTCTTTGGAACTTCCTAAAACAGGTGGGTTATATTTGTTAATTATTCAAAATGTCGAGGGGTCAAGTTTGCCTTTGACGACTTCGGCTTATTACTCATCCGACACTTAGGATAATAATAATTAAAAGTGAAAAGTAAAGTACTCGTATACTGCTTATGGCATATTTTCAACACGCAACGTGATCTCCCATTAAAACGAAGTAGGTATGCTATAGCTATGTTGGGCTTAGTTTTCCATGGAGAGAAAGTCGATAATTTGATAAGTAAACGTGGACATGGCGGAACACGGAATGTTTGTTTAAGGTATCAGGTGATTTGAAACTTCTAATATTGTTCGGAAGGGGAAAAGTGATTTTATGTTACGGTTGCTACATAAACCGGACAATTGGTTTATGGCCTAAGAAAAGTCTAAGAATATTTAATATTTTTTAACTAAATCGAATAGAGCGAAGCTCTTAGGCTCTCTGCGAAGGTCCTGATCTCTTTGTCTCCTTGAATAAACCAAATTATACGATATATGAACGAACATTTCCGAGCCGATAATAAAATAACTCGCCGAGGAAATTCTTTTATATGGCAAGAAAATTCGATATATCTCTCCATTTTCTATCGACATAAAAGCCTTGACGAATACTTCGTTTCACCTCTAAGACTATGGGTAAATTAGCCATAAACTAGGTCACACATCACAACTTATTAGTAATGGAATATTTTTCCTGTAATATAGAGAATTACCCTTCAGGGTCGCTGCGTGGACACGGAAACGTCCAAATTTGTTTTATCTCAGTAATTTAAGTAATGGCGACGTGTCACGATAACTTGTTGGACTGTTTTCGTTTTAATCACAACTGTTGAAAAAAAAAGTGAATGACAAAAAAAATTTGCATTTCACGCCCCCTAATAAAACGGAAAAACTCAGACTAAAGTGACTGATAGCATTCTGGTTTGCCTCATTTTACATTCACTACGGAGTTCAACGCTACATTCGCCTTTTCGCACAGTCCTTGAGGCCCAGATATAGGGCTTTTCTTCAAAACCCGGAACTGAATACAAACTTTCTTGTTTTTGTGTGTCAATTGTATTTTTGTGTTTGTACTATTGCGACCACGTATCAATGCTTTCGATAGTGCAAAAACAAGGTGGTAATTTAATTTAACAAGTTGGTCAGCAAAACGCTTGAGTTGGTTTGTTTATGGTCTGCTCTTATTGTCACGCGTTGTTTCTTAAATTTTTTGCTTTTTTTTTTTTTACCATGCGCGCGGGGCGCCCATAGTTTAGGAAATATCCGAACGCTGTGGGCAAAGTTCTGTAGAAGTTTTGTGGGTTAAGACCACTCGCGCGGAGCGTCCATAGTTTAGGAAATATCCGAACGGTCCTCTGATATTGCTTAAACTGCCGTAAAATTATCAACAAAGAACCTGATGATACCTAAAAGTAACTGAAATGTCGAAACGTCTGAAAAACTTGATTTCATATTCGCAAACTTCAAATCTTTTGAAAAAGGGTAAAAAACGTGCTATAATTCATAAAAAGATATAAAATGGTACCACGAGTACCCATATCAAGGTTCCCATTTATGATATATTGTTTGTGAGTAAGAAACGAATCTACAATTGAAATTTCACTTTTCTAGCTTTGATTGTTCGTAAAAATGTAATATTTGCCAATTTTTGGCTCACCCTATAGTATCTAAATCAGAAATCAACGCAGTGTTTATAATAAGGTAATAAAACTTAGCATTAGCACTTAGCATTATTTGGGACACCGTATACTATTTAAAACAGAAATAAACGCTCTATTTATCATAAAACTACTCGAATTAACGCAATAAATTAATTGATATCGATCTACATGCAAAAATCCTAAAATTCCAGGTTACAACATTTTTTTGGGACACTTTATACTATCTAAAAAGTAAACATATGCCCTATTTGTCACAAAACTACTAGAACCAACGAATAAAATCGATAACTATTGATTTATGTGGGAAAAGTAGTTATTTCTTTGTTAAGCATATGGAGCTCTCAAACCGATCCGAAAACCTAATTTTGGGGATCAAAATCGTGCATTTCAGCCTTCAACAGCTTATATCGCGTTTTAATTAAGATTTATCCGAAAAGTTATATGAGGAGCCAAAAAAGTACAATAATTTTAGTGTTTTTTAACAATTTGTGGATAAAATGGCGAAGGAAATGTTCTGCAGTAAATATTCCTAATATCTGACAACACCAGACTCCTTGAATAATTAAAATTGCTTTCATTACTCAGTTTTAATAACTCTTTCATCGCCTATGTCTAACATTTTATTCTGGCTTGTCTACGTACTAAATAATCCACCCTTTCTATGTAAAATACACACTGCTTATGGACCTTTTCTGCATTATTAGCATATATTAGCTTTCTGCATCATTTTTTGAGCCACCCTATACTATCTAAAACAGAAATCAACGTCCTATTCATTATAAAACGACTCGAAGTACCAAATAAAATCGATTACTATAGATTTAAATGACACATATAGAAAATTCTATGTTAAACATACGGGGCTCTCAAACCGGGCCAAAAAACTAAATTTTGAGATAAAAATCGTGCATTGTCTCCTTTAACAGCTAATATCTCGTTTCGATGAAGATTTATCAAAAAATGTATAAGAACAGCTAAGGAAGTAGAAGAATAGAGCTACACGCAGAATCTATTTTCGAAGCTGTGCCAAGAACAGTAACTGAGCACGGGTGGCCCAAAAATAAGGTTCAAATTTTGCATTTTTTTTTTAATTTTCTCAAAAACCGTGAAAGCTAGCTTCTTTCCGATACATGTATCTGGTAGCCCTTGATGACCTCTTCATACATCATATTAACCGGCATATCGAAAAACCTTACCGTTTCCAAGATAAACAGAAAAATGTAAAAATTTCAAAATTTACTAAGCGGTGAAAAAAGGTGGTGAAATTTTCAGCCAAAATCGATTGTCATAGATTTTGTCAAAAATAGTCTCATATGAAAGAGGGGACAAAAATATGTAAAAAAATTGCAATTCTGGAATTTTCAGTAATTTCCTTCCCCTTCAAAATGGCGCCAAAAACGTAATTTTTCCACTTTTTATCGACATTTTAATACTTATATCTATATAATTCGAAAACTAAACATGGTGTAACGATGCTATTGACACCCATGAATAGAGCATTCTCGACCACAAAATACCTGCTTAATTTGTCGTTCGAGGTTTTTAATTTAGTTGACGTAATGTTCGATCAAATAAAAATATTAGGTAGCTTTTACAAAATTTTAATAGTTTTTCACTTCCCATGAGACTGTTATTAAATGGTTGGTGAAGTTAGCGGGATTAGGACAAATAATGCACCTCTTCTTTATTCGAAAATGGCCGACGTTTCGACTGTTTATTTAGTCTTTATCAGGGCTAAAACCCAATAAGTTAAATAGTAACAAATCCCTGGGCCCAACATAAAATTGCAAATAATGTTTGTTACATAATGGAACGTAAAATCATATACATCTATTACATCTACAAAAAAAAAAAAAAAATTTAACTTTAAAAATTTTTTAAAAAAATTAATAAAGTTAAATATACAGACAAATTATAACAACTACAAGAATTAACATTTGACAATTACTGACAGTACCAAGTAACCAGTAAACATTGAGGCGCACATTACGGAAGACCGAACTTACCTATTCTCACTTAGAGAGGGTAGTCATTTAAAATCCTATTCAAGATGGTTAAAATAGCAAACTCCATTCGAGTGTTCGGTGACCCTGGTATCTTAGGCTCGACAAACTACACGTCCGCCGCACAAGGTATAAAACTTGCGAATAATAATATTTGCTTGGCACTATCGCCCATTATACAGATGTAGTACATTCAACACGAAGGGGCCGCTATCAAGTGTCGATCACTCTAAGTTTCCCAGCCAACAATCCAGATGGAAGGTTGAAAAACAATTATGGTTAATTTTTTTTTTTTTTTTTTTTTTTTTTTTTTTACCATTATGTAACAAACATTATTTGCAATTTTATGTTGGGCCCAGGGATTTGTTACTATTTAACTTATTGGGTTTTAGCCCTGATGAAGACTAAATCAACAGTCGAAACGTCGGCCATTTTCGAATAAAGAAGAGGTGCATTATTTGTCCTAATCCCGCTAACTTCACCAACTATTTACAACTTAAGGACGCTAATTACAACACTGTTATTAAACTTAGCAAAATAGTAATTAACGTTTTGAGCAGTATTTGAGCCGACTCACACTTAATTGAGTCACTGTTGTTCTATTGCCGTAAATGACTTTGCTATAAAATGGCAAATGTCACTCTACCCCTGTCAATGAGAAATTTAATCAGTTAAATCTCGGAACCCAGAAACGATAATATCGAACAGTTAGTGCCAGTCGAATGGGCTTCGTTAAAGCTATTTTGTCAGTCATATACGAAAGCTGATTGTTTGGGCGTGGCACATTTATAAAGCAATATTTGTAATAAAAGGGAATACCCTGATGATGGCGTGTAGTAGGCGTAAAGTCGAAACGTCGGATATATTTGGTTTCAGCGCCCTTTAGCAACAGTGAGTAAGTTGGAGCAAAAAAGTGTCATTTTAATAAAAAAGTTTTCAAAATAGAACCTTGGGTACCCGCGGCAAGTTTCTGGACATTAGAGACCTCTAGCCCGTCCCATAAGGTAGCCACATACCAAATTTCAGCTTCTTACCTCAAACCGTTTCAGAGATATCGGCTTTAAACCAAACGTTTTCAGGCGGCCATCTTGGATTTTTAGAAATGTCATTTTTAGCGAATTTTACATAAGGGAAACCTACCGTTCGATTTTCAAGTCGATATCACCATCGGTTCATAAAACAGCTATAACCTAGCTACAGTCAGCTACATATAGCTATGTGAGCTATATTATCATTCATGGTACCTCCATGGGCACCCAGCATTCAAAGTTGAACCATGTATCATTAACAGTTCTCTAAATATCAACGGTACTCAGCTACTGTAGCTATGATAGCTACGGCAACTATATTACAATTTATAATACCCCCGTAGGTACCTACCATCCAAATTTGAACCATGTACCATCAATGGTACCCTAAATATAACCTTTTCTATATTCCTCCCATTTAAAAAGCATTGCACAATGTATTTCTTATGGGAAATACACGTGCAAAAGCCTGAAAACTTATATGCAAAATTTCGTTAATGGTACCCATGGGTTTGGTACCATGACGAAGGTTTCCACCCATGGCAACTTGCAATCCATTCCCTAATGAACCATGGTACCAAATTTCAGCTCCCTAACTTTATTCGTTTCAGAGATATCCCCATTTTTTAATTACCCTGTCTACGGCGGCCATTTTTTTTCGCCTCCATCTTTTATTTATGACGAAATCAATATTGTCCCATTTAAAAAGCATTGCACAATGTATTTCTTATGGGAAAACGGAAGAAATGGCAAAAAAAATATAACTACGCCCATGTCTGCCGAAAAATCGAAAAAATACATTTTTGCCCGAATTTGTAACCGCCACTGTCTGGGCGAAAACCGCGTGGTCTGGCTTCGACGTCATCAGCCAAAAATGAATCACGACATGAAATTTTCAAATCGACCAGTCTTTGTGAAAACGTCCTCGAGGACCGGGCATTTTGCCAATAATCTTCCTAGAAATGTTCAAATTTTCCCCGGCCAGACACTTTTCCCCGCTTTTCGGCCGATTTTCCTTAGTCTGAGGCTTTAAAGTTAATGTTTACATTTCGGAAATCTCAGCTGTCAGTTGCAGATGGGCGCGGCCGCCGAATGCTTCCGACACCCCCGTGGTGGACGTCGCTTCGGAACCATTCGGGATTTTCGGCCAAAATTTCAAAAAATCTGCATCTTTCGCTTCGAAATTCAATTAAGCCCATTTCGCGACGTCCCAGCTAAAAGTGATTCCTAAGTCCCAAAAAGAAAACATTCCAAGGTATCCCCTGGGATAGAAATCCAGTTGATAGGATGCACGGTCTCGGCACAAATAGGCCTCAAAATGGCAATTTGAAATTTAAAGTTTAAAAATTCGTCAAAATTCCAAATTCAAAGCTAGACCCTTGATTTTTGGCACGGTTAAGGGCCCATGTGTGCACTACCTCCCTGAACTATTTCAGATTTTTTGCTGAAAAAATGTCGAATGTACAGATTGAAATGTGAGAAAAGTACACCAAAATTGGCAAAAAATGCGGCACAAAAAAACGTTTGTAGCTCATCCGGTATAAGAGCTAGACCAAAACTAATAACTGATTTTTTTTTCTCTCCACGTCTTCTAGTTGCCCATATACCACCGAAGCTGGACCGCTCCATAATTTTCGTAAAAATCACAAAAAAACTACCTTCAAATTTTGGACACTTTTCCTTAATTGTCTTTGGACGTTTTTTTGACCACTCTGTATTAAAGTGACGCCTTTGGCGAGATAGGATTAAAAGCAGCTAAGGATATGCCCTTTCCCCTGGTACCATCGTTATTGGGCCAGTCGTCTAACTAAAGGGGTCCAGAAGGCCCAGAAGTGGACCATTACAAAATTATTTTTAAAAAACCGTCCCAACTTTGCGATTTTTTGTAAATTTTCCTATTTAACTTATCGGAATTAGACTTCAAAATTTATCATCTACATATATGAGAAAATCTACCCATGGAGAGCCCTATATCCCATATAGCCCCGAAGTTACGGTAAAGGCGTCGTAAATTTGGGTACCTAAAAAACCGCATTTTTGAATTTGGTACGCCACTGGTCAGTCCCCCCCCCCCCCCCCGCACGTACCGAAAAAGCGACCACATTTTTGGAAAGCCCATTTATTTCTGTACCTACGCCCCTCGAACGAAAATCCCGTCAAGTGAGCAGTTTCAGAGTTATAAGCGTCGAAATGGAAAAAATACCAAAAATCTACAACCAAATTGGCTTATGGGAGACCGCTTTATAGTATAAAAAAGCTTAATAATAATCAAAGTTAAACTGTTGTTCAAATGTGTGTAGGTACATACAAATCGAGATCTATTAAACTTTATTGGAGTTCTACAAAACCTATTCAAACATATATTAAAACCGCGTCGAATAAAAACAGTTTCCACATGCAGCGTTAATTGACATTCCTGGAGAGTTTAAAAAGCGAAAAGCGCACGCTTGATTGGCTAACCTCCATGGAAAGATTTAATTACTTAGCTAATATCCAGTACGCCCAGTCACCCGGTCGCTATGGCAACTAATGAATAGAGCGGCTTGTCAATTTCTTCCCGCATACCCGCTTGGATAGAGTCGCTTTTAATAGACTTATATTGCTCATGTTACTCACAGGGTGACGTGGCTCAAACTAAAAAAACCTTAATCTATAAGTAGTTATTTTGTTATTATTAGGTTCTCTAAGCTCTATTTTGCCGCAATGACAACTGCATGGAAATATAAAGTCCATATAGCATAGTTGTAGTAACTTATGAAGTTTAAATTAAAAATTAAAAAAATGACGTCTAGAAATGCAAAATATTTCTTCCACTTGCGTGCGGAATTTCGTTGTTCGTCAAAAGTTACGTTTTTCCGCACTCGTTTTACAAATTTGGCTTAGAAACCCTTACCCGATAACGCACCCTTTTCTCCAAACCTCAACAAATTTAACGCAATAGACGAACGGAAAACAAAAAACTTCTTTACTGTCATCCCAACGGCAGACAAAGTGTTTTTCTGCGGCTTGTCTCAGGCAGATAAAGTATTTTGCTACCACCCATTTCTGATAGTATAAATCTTTGTCAGCCGTTCAGTGCGGACATCAATAAAGTTGAGTCACGAGCGCATATAATGGAGAGTGAAAACAGACACTGCCGTCTCGAGTTAATTTTTTTTTTATTTATTTCTTTTTTTGTTACTAGTGGAAGAAACTGCGTCTTGCTTCAATGGAGCTAGAATCAATAAATCAATAAAAACAATTTAATACGAGACGGCAGTGGCTGTTTGGTCTTATTTATTTCACTCTCGATGGTGTGTGCTCGCGCACTAAACTTAAACTTTATTGACATAAACATGTTCTTAACCTAAAAAAACAACTTGAGGAAGATTGCAATATACAATCGAAACGTGGGCAAATTTTTAAACGAAAGCCGGTTTTATGCCATCCTATATCCGAAAACCTACCACTATCTATTTAAAACAAGAATGACTGACTGAATCCTGACTTTTTTTAATTTAAAATTTTATTTTTTTTTGTTTTTAAAAAAAAGCCCTGAGGAATTTTTTGCACCAAACAAATGAAAAGTCGGTTTAAACAAGAAGTAGAAATCTTCAGCTGTTTATTTTATGGTGTGCTTAGATTTAAGTGCGTATTTTTTTTTTTTTTTTTGTTGCGTGACATATTTATAAAGCATGATGGCGTATAGTAAGCAAAAAAGCAAAAAGTCGAAACGTCGGATATATTTAGTTTAAGCGCACTTTAGCAAAAATAACTAAAATGTAGCAAAAAAGTGTCAATAAATTGAAAAAAAATCTAAAATTGATCCTTCGGTACCCACGGCAAGGTTCCTTAGAGACCTCTAGCCGTTCTCATAAAGCAGCCCCATACCAAATTTCAGATTTCTATCGCAAACCGGTCCAGAGATATCGGCTTAAAACCAAAACTTTTCAGGCGGCCATCTTGGATTTTTAAAAATGCCATTTTTAGCATTTAAGGAAAACCTACCATTCGATTTTCAACTTGATATCACGATCGGTGTAATAAAACAGCTATAACCTAGCTATGTAGCTATGTCATCTATATTACCATTCACAGTATCCCCATGGGCACCCCGCATCCAAAGCTGAACCATGTACCTTAAACAGTTCACTAAATATTAACACGACTGATGATGGCGTATATTGAACGAACGAAACGGGTTATCGCACCATGTAGCCGTATTAAGACACGTACCAAATTTCAGCTTTCTAACTTCAATCGTTTCAAAAATATCAGTGATATCTTTAATCGCTTACGTCACGGCCGGTTTGGTAATGAAAGCTATATTTAGTCTACATTTTTACGTTCGAGTTGAAACTCCACATCTGAAAAAGAGGGTCTTTGATTTAGACAAATTTTTTGACATAAATCCGGACACGAAATTTTCAAATCGCCCATTCTTTGTGAAAACGTTCTCGAGGACCAGGCATTTTACCAATAATATTCCTAGAAATGTTCAAATTTTCACCTGCCATACTGTTTTCCACGCTTTTCCGCCTATATCCTTGGTCTAAGTGTTTAAAGATTGATCTATCAAATAAGAAATTTTCGGAATCGAAAAATGCAATTGCAGCGCAGAGTTTACTCCTTTACTGTTGCGTCAATTTCCGGAACTAATGGGGGTGGTCGGGCATCGACGTCATCGGGCTTGACGTCATCAGCCATTATGAATCCCGACACGAAATTTTCAAATCAACCAATCTTTGTGAAAACGTTTTCGAGAACCGGACATTTTGCCAATAATCTTTCTAGAAATGTTCAAATTTTCACCTGCCATACTGTTTTCCACTCTTTTCCGCCTATTTTCCTTGGTCTGAGGCTTTAAAGTTAATGTTTACATTTCGGAAATCTTAGCTGTCACTGCTGTCAGTGGAAGAAGCCGCCGCCGCCGAATGG
Source organism: Taphrorychus bicolor (assembly GCA_951812265.1). NCBI lineage: Eukaryota > Metazoa > Arthropoda > Insecta > Coleoptera > Curculionidae > Taphrorychus > Taphrorychus bicolor. Next base: position 871,273 of record OX638302.1, on the reverse strand, counting down.
TTCCGATTACCAGTTAGTGGCGATCTTCGGAACCAATCGGGCTTTTGGAGCCAAGATTTGCAAAAACCTGCATCTTTCGCTTCAAAACTTAATTAAGACCATTTCGCGGCGTTCCAACGAAAAGTGTGTCCTAAGTCCCGAAAAGGAAACACTCCAAGGTATCCCCTGGGATAGAAAGCCTTAGATACACGGTTTCGGCACAAATATACCTCAAATTGGCAATTTAAAATTTAAAGTTTAAAATTTCGTTATGATTTCAAATTCAAAGCTAGGCCCTTAATTTTTTGCCTAATCAAGGGCCCAGGTGTATGCTACTTTCCTGAATTAATTCAAATTTTTTACTGCAAAAATGTGGAATCTACAGGGTGAAATGTGAGTAAAGTACACCAAAATTGGCAAAAAATGCGGCACAGAAAAACTTTCGTGCCGCATTTTCCACACGTGTATGATGACACTTTCCACGTCTTCTAGTTGCCCATATATACCATATTCACTTATTTTTGGCATCTCGTTACCTTTGAAACCTTCATTTTTTTATACGTATCTGTTTTCCGCACATGATGAGAAGATACGATAAAAATGTCAAAGTCAGATTTCCAGCGCCTACTTGACGGCAATAAAAAGTGAATGGTTTATACAACCGAAGCTGAACAACCTTACTATTTTGGACACTATTCTTAACTGTCTTTGGACATTTTTTTGGCCACTCTGTATTAAAGTGACACTTTTGGCGGGAGTCAAAAGTGCCAAGGATGTGCCCTTTCCCTTGTTATTATACTTATTGGCCAGTCGTCTCACTAAGGGGGTCAAGAAAGCCAAGAAATTGACCATTACAAAAAATTTTTATACATCTACCTATTGAGACACCTATACTCCACGTAGCCCTGGAATTATAGTAAAGACGCTAGACTTTTGGGTTTTGAAAAAAAACGTATTTTTTAATTTGGTACGCCACTGGTTACTGGGTTAGCCCCCCCCCCCCCCCCTTCTCCCCTCCACCGCACATACCACGAAGCCAAACACATTTTTGAAAACCCCGTTCATTTCTGTATATACGCCCCTCGCAGCGAAATCCCGACAAATGAATAGTTTAAGAGTCATAAGCGTATTTTAAAAACTCAAGTAGGCCATGGACTACTTGAGGATTTTCTTGTGATTTTCCTTTTTTTATGAACTTATCTCAGACCTGAGTTGTACTCCCATGGCTTACTACGAGGTTTTTTTTATGAACACCCTTTACAATTTTTCCATTATTTTGCAGCATTTCCTGGTGGCCGCACTGAGAGTGCATCCCCATCCTTTGTTTCCTCCAACAAGTGCTTAAATATGGGAATATTCTGACTCAGATAGGTGTAGATGAGTGCGGCCTCCCGAAAACGCTACTAAAAAGTGACAGTGACAGCTGACGTATTTCGAAATTCGTAATTTGACACGTCAATGGATAGTTGAGTTCGGTAATTACATCCCGAGCGTTCGAGATAGTGAATTTTCATAATGTTGATGATAATTTTTTCATTCAAAAATTGTTTATTCTAGAAGAAATTGTCTAGTTTGTCTATTATATCAATTCCTAAACAAAAATCGCCAAAAGATGAGTAATTACGGAATTTTCTCAAGTGTACCAGAACCCCAGAATAGGCCCAGTCGCGCTTGCGCATAATTTGGAATGCGGCAATTATTAACCTAAAAATTGCCAAATAAGTGACCACCTAAACCTAAATCCTCATATTTTCACACTTCGAGTGAAATTTCCGTTTCACTTGAAACTCTTCACTTTCTATTTCACACGAGAATTTTTTAATCGATAATACAAAACTTACACAGTTGTTCTGGTGTCTTTTGCTGCGGTAGCTAGTCAAAATTAGGAAATTTAAGCCCAAAAAACGCCACTCCGCCACCGAAAACCACCACCAAACACTTCACTACTAGTTTTTAATCAGTTTTTACCTTCCGAAGGTGACTTTCGCGCACAAAAATCTATAAAATCGATTTTTGTTAAACCAACGATATGATGCCCGCCTCCATTTTCTAAAAACTGACCATAAAACAGAGCTAAAATAGAACGGCAACTCGCGTGTTAAAAGTTTGGTTCGCATTGCAGCACCATCTCTCGGGAAGGAATAAAAGCTCAAGATTGAAGCTAGGGTCAGGTCTTATCTAATCGCGCCATCTCTCGCGAGTCCTAAGTAGATTCCTAATAATTTTGTTAGTTCATTCATACGTCGCTAGATGGCAGAGGATTGTTAAATTTAAATATTTGCCGCCACTGTTCAATACTCTCAAGTGCCAGTTTACGAAAATCTCAAATCAGTTGATATCTTAGTTTGCCTGGTTCCTACTTACGGCACGCGGTTAGCAAAGAGCATTCAATAATTTTATGTATTATCATCTAAAAGAATTATATGCTCGTTGGTGTTTAGTAAGCAGTTGCTTGACAAACCAAAATGTCGAATGACTTGAGATTTGTTCATAAATTCGCGCCAGTTAGTATTCAGTTAGTGGTGGCTTTAAACGGATTATATTTATTAAATTGAAGTACACGGTAGGAAGTATATGGTAGGAAAATGCATTAAAACATCACCTATTACAAACCAATCTTCAATAAAATCAATAAATATTTTTCAAAGGTACCTAAGTTTATGTGTGCAACATTTTGCCCTATGAGGGCTTTAAAGGCTATGGTGAATAAAATATTATTATAAACATAATATTTCAAAAAATCACTAACTTATTTCCAGCAAATGGTGTTTAGTGAACATACTGGAACGTTATTATATACTTTTTCACCTTCTTCCACTTGTCGAAACCAAGTCCGTGTTTTTGTGGATTTCCGTGAATTCCCATGACGTCACAATAGCTCTTTCTTTATTTTTCAGCGAAATGAGGTAACCTATAAAGTTGACAGATCTTGGACGCAACCCAACAAACGCCGGCCGAGCGCCATCTTACGTGTAGGAATAAAAGCTAATTGCAAACCAAGTTGGGTAATAAGAATAGGGCCTGAAACTGACTGCTGGAGCGCGCAGTGCGCACTGCGCTGCGATATTCCAAAGGTGACGTCACGCCATTTTGAGTTCGATAATTACATCCCGAGCGCTCGGAATATCAGTCTATCTCACTCTACCTTGTTGAGATTTTGGGAGATGGTCTGTGTCCGGAGCGATTGGATGGAATTACCGAACTCTGCTATAGATATAAGGGTCAGCCAGTGACTAGACCCAGGCATGACGACACAACTTGTTGTAAATATAGCATCGACGTATTTATATAAGCCTGTCTCTTTCGTCGTAACAAAACTCCCAACATTTTGTCATTGTCGTAGAACCGGCACAATTAGTGACACCAACGATGACATACGGAGTTAAAAATTGACTATTCCCATCCCTTGGTTTCTTAATAAGAATGTAAGGATAGCAATACTCTCAGAGCGGTCTCCAGAAAACGCTATTTTGAAGTCAGAAAATCAGGAAACGTCACGCATACGTTGGTGCTTGGATCGTTGTTTTGACAATAAAGGGTGGCAGGAGAGAGATAAACTTAACGCAGATAACGTAATGTAGAAAGAGATGATCGGAAAAAAGAGGGTTTTGGAAACAGCGTGTATTTCGCCGACGTACAGCCATACTTGGGTCTAGTAGTGCCGAGTCGAAAATATATTTTTTAAATGAGGAAATTAGGTACAAATTGAAACATCAACAATGTGTAAGTACATACTGTTACCTACTACTATTACCATTAGAGATTGGAAATGATTACATGTATTGAACGTCACAAGGAAGTTATCCAAGAAGGCCACACCAATACGGTGCTCGTAAAGTTTAAGTCATTTCCATTTAATTTTTTTTCTCTACAGATACGTAGCTCGTGGTCTATATAACAGATTGAAAGAAAAAAAATCCTTGAATTGACTACTTTTCAATGAGAAATAAGAAAAACTGTGAAGTTGATGCGAAAACTCTCCAAAATGACAATTGAGATGGAAGTATAATTACGGTGATGCCAAATGTCTGTGTTTCTCATTAGGTGCAGGTATGTAAGTTGCTCATATATCCCATTCAGGATTTTTGGTTATCTGACTAGCCATGCAATGTTCATTTTTTCTCTTCCTATCTCCCTTTTGCTCATGTCATTGCAAAGTTAAATTTCCGAAGCCAAAGCGATATCAAGCAGTTCTGAATAGATCATATAAATGAAATAAAACAAAGTTATGTAAGAAAACACGATTCCGATTACGGAGCCCGGTGCGACCCTTCCAGTTAACCTAAACTGCGGATAACTGACCTGAACGGATAACTGAACTAACCTGACCTGACCTAATCTGAACTCGTGAGCCCCCTATGAAACCCACACTTATGTGAAAATAGATCCCTAATTGATGACTGAGATAAATTTCGTCTTTTTTCTGTTATTGTTACATTCTTTTCAGATTTAGTTATTCGTTTCACATAGGTCACACAAACATGGCGGACTTCCTGCCAAAAAAATGGGACCAATTTTGTCCAGTCCTACTTTAATACCCGAAGCGAGAGTATACATGTCTATGCGTTAGCACAGTTGCCAGATCAAACATTAATTTTTAAAACCAAGGAATTTTATTTTTAACGCATTTTTGCCTATTTGGAAGAAACATGGCGCGGACCCGAAAATGACATACTGTTCATAGTGTTAATATTGGTTTAACAAACTAAAAACGTTGCATAATTTACGTTTATTAAACAAAAAACAGTACCTTTTATCTCCACCCCCATACGTCGATGTCTATATTCCCTTCAAATTGGTATCAGATTTCCTGAATCCTCGCGACTTTGGAACCGACCCGCGGAATAATAATTATCCAAATTATAATGGATTGTAGGTGGGTTTCGCTTCACGTGTATTTTGGTAAATATTTAATAGCGCTTTGGTATCGATCCACCAACAAAACTTTACCACCGCCGCCTATCAAAATTGAAATTGTTCAATAATATTACTATCAAGCCCGAAACACTGTCCCGAAATACATACACAAATATTCAGCTCGTCCATTAAGGCGACCAAACAAATTCAATTTATTAACGTATAAGGACCCTGCTCCATTAGTAAATAATAAGTTCCAAAAGGCATTTGGGGGAAATGCCAGGGATATTCATAAAACGGGAAACGGTGCCCGGAATCCCCGCTGGTTATTGCTTTAATGATTTTGGGAACTGGGCCGAGACGCTGAAATTTTGACAAAGGTACGGGTTTAATTACCCTCGTAATCAGCCTTTTGTGTAGCAGGGTTAATCCTATTAGTTTTGTCGCAGCCGCAAGATAACTTGTTGTTACAACAAATCTAAATCATTTTGCTCCCTTTTCGACGGGATAAATCAAGAAACGTGAAAAATCGAAAGTACAAATTGCATCTTTGTAGAGGATTAAGTTGACTCTAAGGTTTGGAGCCAATAAAACAAACCATTATTCAAATGCTGTACAGTCTCTAGAGCATAATAAACTGAAAATTACACCTAAAGTTCCGACCAGGCAGGGGTAATTTGTTTAGAGGTGTCGTGTTTCAAGTGCTTGCCTACTGTCGACAAACTTTTCACAGAGAGGCCACTTTTAGCAAGTGCAAGGCGGGGTGACCCAATTTTCTTCGGTCTTTCATTTTCCCTTTTCGGGGGGGTTGAATTCAGCAAAAAAAAATACGTTTTATTAAACTTACCTCGGCTATTTTTCACTCGTCAAATCACTGGTAATATCAACCAACACAATTGAATCTTCAAGATTGCACCGTCAACTGAACAAGACATTTATGGTCTCGCAGATCAAAAATGGTAATAATGATCGAAGCTGCTATAGTTCGCCACTTTGAATTTGTTTAAACTACTTTGCCACTTTTGGTGTAACAGACTTCATCAGAAGGTCAATATTTTCATTGCTAGCGGTACCCGTTGTTTCACTTTTGTTTTATAGTCTAGAAAAAACCAACCAAATAAATCTAATCATATATTTATATATAAATATACAATAATATTAGTACAGATATATTCTTCTTAAGTGCACAAATATGAATTTATAAAACCAAAACGACTGCCTTACCTTAAAATCTATACATAATAAAAAAATTATTACTATTCGTGAGGGTACTTTAAGCCCCATTTTTTTGTTAGAGTTAACAATAAATTACTTTATTCACTTTTGAGTAGTAAAACTGTCTAACGGTTTATTGGTTTTTAGACTAGCACGATCAGTATAAAATACCCCCATAAATGTCTGAGCCACAATGAAGATAGTAATGAACAAGTACATCTCTCTAAACATTTCCTAAATATAACGTTAACAATCTAGTTATGTACACTTTGCGTTCGTTTCTGAGACTGTTAAAAAACTATTTTTTTTTTTTTTTGATAATGCAGCCTTAATTTAAGGTGGCAACTATCTAGCCTTTTAGAACGAGTTTTTTGAAAACAAGTATATTTTAATTTTAGGTACTTAATATTGCGCCATCATGTGGGATAATGATCCGAGCTTATCCCTAAATCCACAAGATAAACTCGTGTCGTACACCACTGATGGCCTTTAATAACCCCCCTTAATAATCTAATGTACAAGCGATAGGTCAAATATGCCCTTCAGAAGGGGGTAGAAACATGTTTCCTCTCTGTCCCCCTCTACAGCCAGTTGATTGCTCAACTCGAAATACTTAAGTAACTATTATTGTCCACATCTGTGTTAGAATTTGGTGTCGCTATGGGCGTGTCCCCTTAAAATTGCCCATATTGGCAAAAATCAGCGTTAAGCAACAGCACAGGATAAGTTCGTTTAAGGTCACTTATTCATCCATATTTTACATATTCCTTTTTTTTAGATAATTCTCCAGATGTGAATTAGACAATAGAATGAGCGCAGAGATGTAAGAGGTGTTCAATAAAAAAAAAAGTTAAGCAGACCAGCAACCATCTGAATTTTATGGTGAATGCGCCGTCTCATGTTTTTTCAAGAGTAAAGCGCTGAGACAGCGTTCTGTGTGTACTGCGGCACAATTTTGGAAACAAAGTTATCTCTCGTAAAGTGGCAAATTCATAAAACCCATTAAATAGTCTACAGGAATTTTTGTACACTGAGCTGAAAACCAGAATTGGAACCATCTGGATGTTATCGTAAAAGCACCCTATCGTGCTCTTGTAGGATTAAAACGCTAAGAGTTTTACTCTAAACTTTCAGTAAAACTTCAGTTTGAAGTTTAAATTTCAAATCGACAAACATTTGCGTTTTACAACCAAACTGAATTTTAACCGACACCGACACGTCAGAATTTTTTTCTCGTTGACATCTTCACAACGTTCAAATGACACTTGAGTTCATCGTGACACTAAACATAACAGTTTTCATATCTTTAGTTTACTCCAAGTTTTATCTGAAATTTAATCGATTACCGATAGTTGTAAAAGTATAGAAAAAATGTAATAAAATGCAGAAAAACAAGATACTGATGCTAACAATCAAAGAGCGCAAACTAAGGTATATTCGACATATAAAGAGTGGAGATAGATATGAGGTAATTCAGTTGATCATCGAGGGAAAGATTCAGGGGAAGAGGTCAATAGCGAGAAGACAGAATTCCTGGCTCAAGGACCTACGCCGCTGGCTCAGTAAAACATCATTCGAAATCTTCAGAGCAGCTGTGTCACGTATTATTGCCATTATTGCCAGTTGGATCGCCAACCTTGGAACAACACTTGAAAAAGTCATCAAGTAGTCTACGAATTTTTCTCCATTGAGCAGAATTGGCACCATCTGAATGTTATGGTGAATGCGCCATGTCGTGCTCTTGGCAAAATAAAGCGCTAAATTAGTGTTTGTGTACAAAATGTGGGGATGGTAAATAAAAAAAGTCGTCAAGAAGTCGACCACTGAACCATAAAGCCAAAAGTGGCACATTCTGAATGTTATGGTGAATGCGCAGCATTGTGCTCTTGCAGGAGTAAAGCGCCAAGTCATTGTCCTGTGGAGCCCAATTCTTGAATATGGAAAACAAAGTTCTCGCCAAAAGTAACGTCAGCCTAATGCTAAATGACAGATAACTTAAAATTAAGAGAGTCAAGTTGAAAAAATTATCAAGTACTCTACGAATTTTTCTCCATTGAGCAGAAAAGCAGAATTGGCACCATCAGAATGTTATGGTGAATGCGCCATATCGTGCTCTTGGAGGAATAAAGCGCTAAATTAGTGTTTGTGGACTTCAACTCTTGATTCTGACGAACCAAGTTCTCCCATAAAGTGACGTCAGCCTAATGCTAAATGTAGTCAAAATGTGGGGATGGAAATAGAAAAAGTCGTCAAGAAGTCGACCACTGAAGCATAAAGGCAAAAGTGGCACCTTCTGAATGTGGCCGCATTGTGCTATTACAGGAGTACGCTCAGTGTTCTCTGGAGCCCAATTTTTGATTATAAAGAACGAAGTTCTGTAAGGAAAATGATGTCGCCTTAATACTAAATGACAGTGCCCTTCGAAATCACAAGAAGAGAAACCGCATTAACTGACTTACTGAATTTTTTACCGGTGGAAATGTGAGAGGTGGATTGCACTCGGGAACGTTTATATGGTTCTATATTGATCTCGACATTGATATACGACCCAAGGAATTGAGTTGTATATCAATACCTGTAGGTCCATATACAGGGTGTCCTTGTGCAGCGGCTCGTTATTCCAAAATATTTTAGGCCAAGGAAACATTTCAGTTCGTGGCTCCCTGGGCTTCGGGTCACTAATGTTTAAAACCATCGAGGATTGTTGGATTAAAGTCTTCGGCCTGGAAAACCATTGTATGGCCTCCCAAGCGAAAGCACTCGCCCTCTTTATGGTTAGCCAATGGAAGATCTGAGACTTTAGACCACATTTTCTGCCCACTGCCCTGCATTGTGATGTTTCCTTGTTCCATGGTGCGAATTCCAAGGAGGAATTACTAAAGATTCAGAAGGAAATGGTTGTTATTTTAGGTGGTGCGGAATTCGAACTAAGAAAGTTTTTATGCAACGATCAATCTATGTTAAAGAGTTTTGAAGTGAATAAGAATTTAGAGACCCACATTTTATCAATTGGTCAAACAGAGAAACGAACTTCAATAGTTTCCTAAAAATAGGCACCTTAGTGCTTATCCGAAATGATAATGCTTTAAGTACATGATGACAGCTTGGGGGTGTGGTACAGTTGCATCCAGGGAAAGAGGGTGTAGTTCGAGTGATTACACTCAGAGTGTTACACAGAGAGTCGTGCGGTCAATAAGATTTGTGCATTGCCTATTGAGGATTGACTAGGCACAAAGAGTCAGTTTATTTTGACAACTTGTTTAAAACTCAAAAGAAACGATTGCGGTGTTACTGATAGGAATTTGTATAAAGTAGGTTTAAGTTAGGTTGCAAGTACTTGAGTACTTCCAAGGGGGCCAGTATGTTATGCTGAGAAACTTGACAACTTAGGTAATAAGAGACAGCGACGAGTCAAGGCGTCACTGAGTTTTGTCTACAAATTTTCTATTTTTTCTGTGATTAAAAGTACAGTCCATTGAAGGATAATAGTTTCTCTTCCTACCCGAAACAAACATGATAGTTTTGGATTAATTTAAAAATAAAGTAGTTAAACTAACGGTACGGATTGATCAGACCACCGTTAAAAAATGTTACAACTCAAAACGAAATTATAGCTTTTGTTACAAATTATTTCAGGTTTTCTTGCTTTCCTGAAAATTTAGTTTAAGCGGATTTAGTTTGTTTTGATTCCAGTAGAGTCAAACACCATCGATAAAAACAAAATAATTCAATCATTGTCCTAGAACGCAGACAAAGAGAAAACATGTTTTAACACTAACCAATAAATATAAAGCAAACGCTCTCTATTATAAACCTCTGTAAACACTTTACAAATATTTACATAATGAGATAAACAATTTCTTATAGTACAAAACGTATTGTAAAAAACGACGCCTCTAAAACATAGAAACATAAAAAAAATTCGATTTCAACATGCTTAAAGCAATTTCTGGTCAGTGACGGAAATAAAAAATCGTCCTCACTCGCGAATTAATTTAACTGGTAATTGGCTTTTACGCACCAATTTTGAATGTTTAGTGTTAAGAGCGGTTTACACTGAGTAAGCAGAATGGTTTACTGGTTTCTAGTGCGAACTTCTCTCACTGAATAATGACAGCTGCACATTCTCACCAAGAATGGCGTCTCGCCTCGATACTAAAAACCGATAAAGAACGAGCCTTTATACTATACTCTCGCGTTCTGTCTTGATGTCAAGAATGTGGAACCATTAGATAAATATTACACTTATTAAAAACATATTGCTTTCTTTTTTATGTTGCGGCATATCCGAACAGCAAAACTTGGCCATATAATCGCCGATTGTGGTAGACGTTTCGCTTGGCAGCAACCGTAAACACGCCCCTCTTAATATAGACTCAACGTACCTCAAGAAGTTTTTAATCGCCCTTTGGTGATGTCGTGGCGGTTTTCGCGTCCACGGCATCGCTATCCTCAGTCTTCCTTTCGCTCAAACTCTTCCGCAACTCGTCGACAGCGGCCCCGGTATAGAGCCGCTTAATGCCCCTCGGCAACGCCCTACACGATTGCAGGTTGATCGAGTGCAGGCAGGGGCACTTGGCGAGGACCGCCTTGATGGGGTCCAAGGATACGGATGAACCGCACAAGTTTAGTATTCTGTAACAAAAAAATGTTGTTAATAAAAATGTTTTAAAAAATAAACAAAAAAACTAGTAAAACTCACCTTAGTTTCGACTCTGCTCCTTTTTCGGCCAGCGCCATGACTGCCGCGTCCAACGACGACGTCGCAGTGGACCAGGCCAAGTCCACCTCCAAGAGACTATGGCTCCACTTCTGAACGATGAGCTCCAGGCCTGAATTTTGTAACCGCGTGATGTAGCAGGCTGCAAGAAACATTGTAAGCCCTCGACTGTCTTGCGGAGACGCATCATACGCACCACTTAAAAACAAATGTTCCAAGTCCCAGGCTGGCACTCTTACCAGACCCGAGTCCGTCAACTTGCTGCAGCCGCGTACATCCAACAGACGTAACTTTGTACTCGACTTCAGGAGCCTTTCGATTCCTTCGTTGTCCATGGACCTAAGTTGAGAAAATCGTTGAAAATTTGAAAAAAAAAATCAATAAATTGGTTAGCTGACTAATTGATTATGTTCGAGAATTCAAATTTTTTTGCATACCTTGAAGTGGTGGTCTGATCCTCTTCCAAACCGGCCAGTGATAATTCCTCGAGATTTGGAAATCCTGGCGATGCCACCTAATACAAAGCACCTTATTGCATAAATACTTTATAGGTAAAAAGGATTTCATAAACTGCATTTCAATAATTTTCAAGATGACTAGACAATAAAATTAGCTCAAAAAATCTAAGAGGTCTTCAACAGAAAGTTATTAAAAGTTTTCAGAGCAGAAAAGCAGAGGTCTGAAAATCTGGATTTTATGGTGAATGCGCCGTATCGTGTTGTCGAAGGAATAAAGAGTTAATCCTATTCTCTTCGCAAATAAGGCATTGTAACACTAAATGACAGATGTCTCAAAATTTAGAAGATGCGCAATTAAAAGTCACCAAATAGACTGCAAATTTTCCTCCGCTAAGTAGTAAAGCAGAGACCTAGTCCAATCTGGATTTTATGGTGAATGCGCAGTCTCGTTTTCGAAGAAATAAAACGTTAATCCTGGGTTCTATGAAGCCCGGGAACAAAGTTTTGTTCGAAAATAAGGCAGTGTAATACTAAATGACAGATTTCTCAAAGTTTAGAAAATGTACCATTAAAAGTCACCCTGCAAATTTTCCTCCACTGAGTGGGTAAAGCGGAGATCTAGTACAATATGGATTTTATGGTAAATGCGCCGTATCGTGTTTTCGAAGGGGATTAAAGCGTTAATCCTGGGTTCTATGAAGCCCGGCAACAAAGTTTTGTTCGAAAATAAGGCAGTGTAATACTAAATGATAGATGTCTCAAAGTTTAGAAAATGTACCATTGAAAGTCACCCTGCAAATTTTCCTCCACTGAGTGGGTAAAGCGGAGATCTAGTACAATCTGGATTTTATGGTGAATGCGCCGTCTCGTTTTCGAAGGATTAAAGCGTTAATCCTGGGTTCTATGAAGCCCTTCGAAAATAAGGCAGTGTGATGCTAATGACAGATGTCTCAAAATTTAAAAGATGCGCAATTAAAAGTCACCAAGTAGACTGCAAATTTTGCGCCGTATCGTCTTTTCGAAGCATTAAAACGTTAATCCTGTGTTCTATGAAGCCCGAGAACAAAGTTGTCTTCGAAAATAAGGCAGTATAATATTAAATGACAGATGTTTCAAAATTTAGAAAATGCGTAATTAACAGTCACCAAGTATAGCTGCAGATTTTCCTCCATTGAGTAGTAAAGCAGACCTAGTACAATCTGGATTTTATGGTGAATGAGCTGTATCGTGTTCTTGAAGGATTAAAGCGCCAAGTCAGTGTTCTGAGGAATCCGGAAACAACGTTTTCTCGGAAAATGAATGTTTAATTTAATTTTACACTGTAGAATGCGCCATATCGCGTTCTTGAAGGATTAAACTGTCAAATCAGTGTTCTGTGGAATCCGGAAACAACGTTCTCTCGGAGAATGAGGGTTTAGTTTAATTTTACACTGTAGAATGCGCCGAATCAGTGTTCTGTGGAATCCGGGAACCACGTTCTCTCGGAGAATGAGTGTTTCGTTTAATTTTACAATGTAGAATGCGCCATGTCGTGTTCTTGCAGGATTAAAGCGTCAAGTCAGTGTTTTGTGGAATCTGGGAACAACCTTCTCTCGGAGAATGAGTGTTTATTGTTGTCTGTATTGTTTTAGAGAGACTTGACATTTTTGACTATTTTTCAGTAAAATATTGTAATTTTGTTCAAATATCTGCCAGTTAGGCAGTTTTCAGTACTGTATTACACGTTATAAATAACGCAGTAGTTTTATTCTGCTGGAAACAAAGCCAAAGCAAGGAAGAAAATAATACAGTCCACAAGTCCCAAACAATGAGGCAATGTAATGCTCAATGACAAATGTCTCAAATTTTAAGGGATACGTAACTAAAAGTCAAAAAAAAAAGGCTGGTAATTTTCCTCGACTGAGCAGTAAAGTAAAAATCCGACATAATCTGAATTTCATGGTGAATGCGCAGTTTCATATTCTTAAAGAAGCAAAGCTCTAAGCCTAGTTCTTGGTTACAAGAGATAAAAATCTTCCAGAGAATGAGTCAGCGTAACGCAAAACGACAGATATCTCTAAGTTTAGGGGATGCGCAACTGAAAGTCATTAAAAGGCTGCAAATTTTCCCTTATTAAATAGTAAAGCAAGATCGGGTAAAATCTGGATTTTATGGTGGATGCGCCGTATCGAGTTCTTGGAGGATTATGGCGCTCTGTGTAGCTCAATTCTTAGTTCGTTAGGAGAATGAGGCAGCGTAATGTTAAATAACAGATGTTTCAAAATTTGGGAAATGCGCAATTGAAAGTCACTAAAAAGGCTGTGAAGTTTCTTCCAGTGAGTAGTAAAGCAGAAATCTGAGCATTGTGGTGAATGCGCCGTATCCTGATCTTAGAAAAGTAAATTAGATACAAGCAAGTGAATAATAAATTCCTAAATAGTTTCCCAAAGCTTAGAAAAAAATACTTCAAATGATCACCTCTTATTAACGTACATATCCTTAAAGTTGAGATAATTAGATTAATCTGAAAAATGAGGAAAATGATACCAATTCACAACCACAATCAATCACCGACTTCCTCTGAGTCTTGAGTATGAACAATAATAGTAATAAAACGACCTTAATCTGAACTAACCTGTTCTGTGAGAGTAACTGGTGCCAGCCAAATCTGGCTGTTAGTGATCCGCAAAACCTTTATTTTCGGACACCCAATCTGTAGCTTCTCAACGTGAAGCAGTGCAGTGTTGTGAGCAAAGGTTTTCACATTCGAGATGTCCAATAATTGAAGATTGGGGCAATGAGACTGAAAAATCAAAAGTCATTTCACTTGGTTCTTTTGTTACACATTGGCAAGACACTTACCGCTAAAGAGGAGATTATTTGCATAAATCCGGCGATTTTATTATGGGCCAAAACCAAGTGGGTCAAACGACTGCCCATGCTCTGGCTCAAAGCCACCAGTGGTTGGGCGTTTATGGCTGACGTCGACTAAAAATTATGTTGGAAAGAACCATAGTCAATAGAAATAGTACTACGTGAATAACTGGGTCGATAAACTTACATTTATTGACGATAAATCAAGCCTCTCCAACGTTTTGCATTCATTGGTCAGAAATTTCAAATTATCGGCGTTGAGTCCTTTCCATCCGCTCAAATTGAGGCCTCGCAATCGAGGACAGTGCTCGCATATGGCCTCGATGGCGGCCTGGATGTCTCTGATTTTCCATTCTCCTAAAATATTATGATTAAACCAAGCCGGTTTTCTTCCGAAGTTGTCGCTTCCCACAGACAGATGACCGTGATTCCTACCTATATACTATCTGAGAACGACGTTCAGCAGAGTACCAAGTCATCAGCAGAGTATCAAACTCATTTTTCTATCAGGCAGAGGAACCATAGATCAGTTTTGCTCTTATTAGAGCTCATCAGTATGGTATACCCCAAAACTGATAAAAACACGAGTTCGAAAAATACTTGGTTTCCTCTCTTGCTCAAGGCACTGTGTATGTAAGCAAGTGGCGCCATCGGATGACGGCAAGTGCTTCCACTATCTCGCATGCTCTAGTGGAAGCACCTGCTGTCGTCCGATGCCGCCACTTGTATTATGATTAAAAAATATAAACTATTTTGGTCCTAATAGGTAGTTTTAACCATCACATTTCTTTTATTCATCGTACTTATTAAAGAAGTAGTAAGTAACTTACCCATCACTATGTCCTCACAATCACTCAGCCTATTGAGAATCAACCAGTGCAATCGCAGATCAGTCCTATTCTTCTCCTTAACGACATTTAAGTCGGCCTTTTTCCACAGCGACGGCCTCAGCGATATGTCCTTCCAGAATTTACACACTTTACTTAACCTAAATGAAGAAGGTAAAAACGCTGTTCGCAAACTTAACTACCAAACTTACGCGACAAGAGTAGGTAAGGCCCCATCCTGGACACAAGTCTCCTCGAAGATTTTGTGCAAAATTTCCGCTGGCATTTTGGCAGGGTCTCCCCAAACGCTCTGTTCCAAAGGCTCCCCGCTTTGCGTGCTGCTCACGTCGTTGTCGGTAGCGGCGCTCGGCCGACTACGTTTCGGTTTCTTCTCGTAGTCGGAATTATCGTCAGCGTCCGAGTACGCTTTGTGCTTTTTTCTACGTCCCGTTTTCTTTTTGTTCGTTGCCAGCGGCTGTACCGGACTGCAGTTGCTCTTCTTGATCCTGAGCTTAATTGCGTCTTTGTCACCGCTGATCTGGCTGTGATACATGGTGACCGAGTGTTTCGGAGCCTTGCCCCGCCCGGGACCGGACGAGATCCTCTTCTTTCTGGGTTTCTTCAAACTGCCATTGTTTTGCTCTTCCGGCAAGTAATTCTCACTGGTCCGCGGTGCGCTATCAAAATCCTCTTCCGTCTCGATTAGGGTGTCTACACTTTCAGACGTTTGAGGCTCCTGACTTGATTCCGTTGCGCTACTGGCTTCGTTCAAGCTGTTGGTGTCTTCTATAATAAATCACTTGATTTACTGCCTTTTACATAAATAATTAGAGATGTAAAGCAGAGCTGCCTTCGGGCGGGTACCCGATATGGCCGGGTACACTGTTATCCGGTTTTCGAAATTTATATTTATCAATTTGTTTTTTTTTTTTGGATACGAGTTCGTAAAATACTGGTCTTCTCTCTTGCTCAAGGCACTGTGTATGTATGCAAGTGGCGCCATCGGACGATGGCAGGTGCTTCCACTAGGGCATGCGAGATAATAGTGAAGTGAAACCAAGCCAGTTTTCTGCCAAAGTAGTCGCTTCCCACAGACAGATGGCAGAGATTCGTACTTATACTGTCTGGGGACGACGTTTAGCAGAGTATCAAACTGATTTTTCTATCAGGCAGAGGAACCATAGATCAGTTTCACTCATATTGGACAAACCAGTAAAAGCATTTTTGTGGTTTTCAAATTTACCACCAGAAAGCAACGCCATCTAGGGAAATTAGTTTTAACTCATTGACTTAGAGTGGTACTGTCATTTGTCTTACTTGTCATTGTCGTTAATGGAAACAAAAAAAGAAAAAACGTGGTTGAAGGGGATTTTTTGAATTATTCATGGCTTTTACACTTTGTGGAATGTAATAAAATCGTGTTTTTTCACTTATTTGAATTGTTTACTGTCGGCCGGTGTCCCATTTTAAACCTGACAGAAATACGAGTTTGAAAAATACTTGGTGTCCGCCCTTGCTCAAGGCGCTGTGTATGTATGCAAGTGGCGCCATCGGACGACGGCAGGTGCATCCACTAGGGCATGCAAGATAATAGTGGGTGTCCTGTCCTTGGTCCAGTCAGTTTTGCTGGCCACCTTTTTTGATTAGTTTTGCTGGCTTGGTTTCAGCAATAATGTGTTTTACTGTGTATTTTGATGCTTCGATTTTTTTTTTATAAAGTTATTGAAATTCTGCAAACACTCCAAAATTCATAATTATAAATTCGTTTCTTTTTGGTAATTGATCTACAGATAGAGTACCAAGTAGAGATGTAACAAGTACCAGGTGACCCTGGTTTTATTACCCCTCAAAAAAAAAACTAAATAGGGGGAGTTTATTTAAAAATCTCATCTAGTAGATTGTGAAATGTCAAAAGAGAAGGACAAAGAAACAAAAGTCTATTGACATTAATTGTCACTCTTTTCTGTCGAATATTCACAGCCTTCTAGATGAAGTTTTCAATGAACACACCATAGAGTATACAATAATAACAAATAATTAAACTTACCTGATTGACTGACAGAGGTAAAATCACCATACGTAACTGCGTCACTTTCTTCTAGAGTCCTCTCAGCACTCGCACACTCTACACTATCACACGAGTCATCTTTAGAGATGTCAGTGTCCATTGCAGCATTCTCATCGCACACGTTGTTGTTCGGTAAGTAATTACTAATGTCCCCGTTTAACAAACAGTCCTTAATATCGAGTTCTTGGGACCTCAGATCAGTTTTTACAATATTATTCGAACAAGGTGAACTTAAGGTGGAACTAGCACTGCTCGTTCCTCCAGTATCTGGTATTGGTGGATTGTACAAATCCATGGTCTCTGACATGATCTCTGACAGGATTTATGTAGCAGCTAGCTTTACCATTCACATGGTGAAACGGTTTGGAGAAGTCGAAGTTTCCTGGCAATTACCACAATTGACCTAGGAAAATATGATGTTTTAAAACAATGAAGATATCTAAAGTTATGTTGCTTAGTTTAGGGCATACACAATTTAGGATTGGAACTTTGTTAGGTCATTTGGAATGTGGTAGAGATTTAACAGAGGTAAGTAGATCTCTATCCAGCTGAGTTAATAAGTGTAAGTGTTAATTTTGTATGTTTTGGCTTCCAAGAAAATATGAGTTGCTTGGGATGGAGCACACAACTGTTCCCAAGTGTGAAGTTCATTTTTATACATTTCCAACAGCATCATACTTGAAGTACTCCAAGATTTCCACCCCCTTTCCCTTCAAGTATGAGTTCCTACCAATATTTTGGTGTTTGAAGTACTTTAGGCTAACTTTGAAGAGACTAAATAAGTTGAGAACTATGAGAAATTATTCCAGCTATAATAATGCATGGGTGAAGGTGACACTCAAATCAATTATTATAGTTGGAAAGTGAATCAGGTGGACTTATCAAACTTGTATATTTTGGAATGGTCAA
Source organism: Taphrorychus bicolor (assembly GCA_951812265.1). Lineage (NCBI taxonomy): Eukaryota > Metazoa > Arthropoda > Insecta > Coleoptera > Curculionidae > Taphrorychus > Taphrorychus bicolor. The sequence continues at coordinate 853,387 of OX638302.1, read as the reverse complement.
TAGCTCCTAGGTTAGATTTAAAAAGTAAGAATAGTGGTGAATGGCATCATTACATTTCATACCAAGACTGAGATGTTTCATACCAGGAACCTTCTATGTTAAGGACATTTTATACCAACCACACCAGGCCACCAAAGCCATTTCAAAGACAAAAGTCAATAATGAAATTGTCAAAATGAAAGTGGGGGCAGAAATTGGAAAATTTTTGGTCTTTATCCAAAATATTCGGCATTTTTATCAATTAACGTTGGGAAAATGTTTTTAGCATGGACTCTCTGATTATAGAAAATCATTTCCACAGCACCTCTAATGAGTTTATATTTGCCCTGAAAATATGCAAATTATCACAATAAAATTAAATAAAGGACCAACTAGATGACATTGAAAATCTCATCTAGTTGGCTTTGAAAGGTGAAAAGAAAAGGATCCATTTGCTTTGTTTTCTGCAACAAAACATTCCATACTGAATGCTGATTATGTTTTTGTTTAAAAACAAGATGAATTGTTGACTTGATGAAAACTGTGCAGATGTAAGTAAAAACTTGACAGCTTCATTTGCCTTACAGAGCGAGAATAAGAAGAAACTTTATTAAACCTAGTCATCAGAACACAATTAGCTCAGGTGTTGTATGATTTCTTTTAAGAGGTCTATAGTTTCTTGGCGAGACTTCACAACTGCACTGACTAGCCATGGTAAATAAAAAAAAGTATATAAGGGCTTTGGTCTCACAAAAAGCTTCACTACTTAGGTGCCAATAGAGTCTATGAGGTGTAATGTACTTAGTCTTTAGGTAAGTAGAGAATTGTGCTTTAGAAATACCAGCAAAAACTACAGAAGCCCTAGACATAAAACTTCAAGTAAAGGAAAACCCCATAGGCATGATACTTTGGCATTTGAATTCGGCGCTATTTTGGAGCTAGGCTACAAGTCGTAAACAATCAAATTTGACAGGTGAAATAAAGCAATTTTTGCCCCATTTTTTACGCTTTTCCGCGACGTGCCCTATAGGAATATCACTGGAGTTTAGAAACACCGATACGACTAAACATTTTCTATAGAAAGACACGGTTTTAGCCATTCTTTTAGGAAGAAAATCGTTATCAAACAAAAAGGTTCCTATGACACTTTCGGTGCTCGCGAGCACAGTTTTCGACGTACCTGCTATTTTCTCATCGGCCGGACCATCGTGGGGCCACAGTAACGACACTCCGGGCTTTAAATAACGTTATATTTTCGAAAATTTGGCTTTTTGGAAAATCAAAGTTGTTGACCTTGTTATACGGCAGGCAAAACGCTTATTTTTTATTTTCATGAAATGAAATGTCGAGAGCGCCCTCTGCACAGACAATCTCTACGCCATCTCGGAAATAATTGCGTAATCACCAGTTACAGCTGAGGGAACCTGTAGAAAGGGGTGGAGTTATCAGCATATTGCAACTAACATTAGGACATTATAGGGGGCGCTTTAAATGGCGCAAAATATTGACATATTTAAAGTATTATCGTTGAAATTGGATCTTGCTCTTAACTCTTTCTCAAAGTTAATTCACTTTTTTTAATATTTCCAGCATAGTCCTATGGAAGATAAAAACATAGATATCTATTCAAAGACATTTTTATTTATTCAATTTCAAAGTGAACCTTTCAATAAAATCAAAAGTTCTTAGCTAAGGTTGCACGGTTACATATTATTGTTGTAAAATAAAATAAGGCAAAACACTTAAAGGAGCGTCCATTGTAAATTTAATTGGCCCTCTAAATTTAACAGTCGGGTTGTTTCCGTCTATCCAGGTGCCGTTTGGAAGGTAAATGCTCCTGGAGGTAGCCCCTTCTTCCATCACTGGAGCGACCAAAATCTCTTCTCCAAGCAGATATTCTGTAACAAAGTACCTTATACAATTAAACGAAAACCTTTAATTACAAATAAGGCACCGTCAAAGGTTTGTAAAGCGTCTTCGTCAGTAGGATCCAGCCACCAGATGGGGGGATTCGTAGGGACTTGATCGGATAAGGTGCGCTCCATGGCTGCTAGAATGTTAGGAGCGTATTTATAATGAAGCTCCACCATCGCTTTTACAATTTGAGTGCCGTTCAACTAAAAAAATAAGCAACTTTGTTAAAGCTTTAGTTGTTCGATAAAACTATACTTTTTCGTCCTCCTCGAAATCCCACGGCAAGTAGCTAAATTGCATGGAAGGCATAAAAACTGTCGCCTGAGTCCATCTAATGACGAGTTCTAGAGAAGGTTGAGCTCGATAACCGTTACCGCCAATCATGTCGGGAAGAACGCTGCACAAGTTTTATATAAACATCGTTTTATATAAATAAACAATGCACTCACTAACTGTAGCCCACCATGTTCAACTGCAAGAGGGTAGTAACCAGGGATTGAAGACCGTCATCAAGCCCCCAAACTGAGTCTTTGTCAATCATTCTAAGGTACAGAGTGTAATTTTGAGTCCTAAAAAATTCATTTTAGTTTTTTTTTACACCAAAGCAGTTTGAACCTACTTAAAGGCAGATCTAGCTTCAATTAAGTCACCAAACTGAGAGATAGTTTCGATATATTTCTGAGTGAAAATGTTAGGGATCAGCTCTTGGTCTACATCTGCGTAGACTGCAGGCTGAAAAAAAATGTACCTCTTTTAATGAAGTAGTTTCTTTGCTTGCTTTATCAATAAATTTACCTGTGCCACATAGTCAGTTTCACCAGCGTCGAACTTGAATCCGTCAACTCCAGGGTTTTCGTAAAAGCCGCTCAGTTTATCAGAGTACCACTTGCTGGCCTCAGGGTTAGTGAAATCAATTTGACGGGCTGAGTCACTCTCCCACCATACCGTCGTCATATTTCCCTCCGTGTTCTTTACATAGTACCCTTTCCGATCAAACAATTCCAGAGTAAAGTACCGCAATAATAAAGAGTGTTTTTAAAAGAAACCTCGCAGCAAAACTCCGAGGAAGCCAAGTTCATAAAAAAAAAATGAAAAACGGAACATTTTATATGACATTTTCGACATTTCCATGGCAAGCTTGAGTTTTTTTTTATTGATCAGTGTAATGGCATCCTTATGTAAATTAGCTGGATGGTATAGCAGGTAGAGGACAAAAAAACTCTTTATCTTCTATTGAAGAATGCCGACGTTTCGACCAAAACTTAGTTATCTTCTATGAAGATAGCCTTTAAATAGATTGTTCCGCCATATTTCCGTGGGAGGCAAACCTGTCACATGACGTAATTTTGGAATGATTATTGACAGATTTGACAGGGCGACATGTCAATGATTTGACGTAGCACCCTGTCACTGGCGCTGTTACAGTTATGACGTCTCACGACTCAGACTACTTCTAAATTCTCTCTACCATACCGAGCTAAAATCGAGCAATTTACACCTAAAATAAATCAAAAAATCTTTTTTGATTTTTTATCCTAAATATAGCAAGTGACGCTTCGTTTTCAGCTGCTTTTAACTCAGGAATTTAATGGTGAAATTTAATTTTCAGTATTTTAGCTCCTAAGGGAGAAATCTGTAAAGAATTATAAAAAAATACAGTTTTTATTAAAATTTGGTTAAAAAATATTTCTTATTCATATTTCATATTCTTCAGAACGCAGAAAAAACCGTTTAGAAGTCAAATTTAGCGAAAAATATAAAATCGAGCTTTTTACACCTAAAATAAATCAAAAAATCTATTTTGATTTTTTATCCTAGATATAGCAAGTGACACCTCGTTTTCAGCTGCTTTTAACTCAGGAATTTAATGGTGAAATTTAATTTTCAGTATTTTAGCTCCTAAGGAAAAAATCTCCAAAAATTTATAAAAAAAAATAAGTTTTTATTAAAATATGGTTAAAAAATATTTGTAAAGCTTCAGGACGCAGAAAAAACCGTTTAGAAGTCAAATTTAGCGAAAAATATAAAATCGAGCTTTTTACACCTAAAATAATCAAAAAATCTATTTTGATTTTTTATCCTAGATATAGCAAGTGACACCTCGTTTTCAGCTGCTTTTAACTCAGGAATTTAATGGAGAAATTTAATTTTCAGTATTTTAGCTCCTAAGGGAGAAATCTCCAAAAATTTATAAAAAAATACAGTTTTTATTAAAATATGGTCAAAAAATATTTGTAAAGCTTCAGGACGCAGAAAAAACCGTTTAGAAGTCAAATTTAGCGAAAAATATAAAATCGAGCTTTTTACACCTAAAATAAATCAAAAAATCTATTTTGATTTTTTATCCTAGATATAGCAAGTGACACCTCGTTTTCAGCTGCTTTTAACTCAGGAATTTAATGGTGAAATTTAATTTTCAGTATTTTAGCTCCTAAGGGAGAAATCTCCAAAAATTTATAAAAAAAATACAGTTTTTATTAAAATATGGTTAAAAAATATTTGTAAAGCTTCAGAACGCAGAAAAAACCGTTTAGAAGTCAAATTTAGCGAAAAATATAAAATCGAGCTCTTTACACCTAAAATAAATCAAAAAATCTATTTTGATTTTTTATCCTAGATATAGCAAGTGACACCTCGTTTTCAGCTGCTTTTAACTCAGGAATTTAATGGTGAAATTTAATTTTCAGTATTTTAGCTCCTAAGGGAGAAATCTCCAAAAATTTATAAAAAAAATACAGTTTTTATTAAAATATGGTTAAAAAATATTTGTAAAGCTTCAGAACGCAGAAAAAACCGTTTAGAAGTCAAATTTAGCGAAAAATATAAAATCGAGCTCTTTACACCTAAAATAAATCAAAAAATCTATTTTGATTTTTTATCCTAGATATAGCAAGTGACACCTCGTTTTCAGCTGCTTTTAACTCAGGAATTTAATGGTGAAATTTAATATTCAGTGTTTTAGCTCCTAAGGGAGAAATCTCCAAAAATTTATAAAAAAAATACAGTTTTCATTAAAATATGGTTAAAAAATATTTGCAAAGCTTCAGAACGCAGAAAAAACCGTTTAGAAGTCAAATTTAGCGAAAAATATAAAATCGAGCTTTTTACACCTAAAATAAATCAAAAAATCTATTTTGATTTTTTATCCTAGATATAGCAAGTGACACCTCGTTTTCAGCTGCTTTTAACTCAGGAATTTAATGGTGAAATTTAATTTTCAGTATTTTAGCTCCTAAGGGAGAAATCTCCAAAAATTTATAAAAAAAATACAGTTTTTATTAAAATATGGTTAAAAAATATTTGTAAAGCTTCAGAACGCAGAAAAAACCGTTTAGAAGTCAAATTTAGCGAAAAATATAAAATCGAGCTCTTTACACCTAAAATAAATCAAAAAATCTATTTTGATTTTTTATTCTAGATATAGCAAGTGACACCTCGTTTTCAGCTGCTTTTAACTCAGGAATTTAATGGTGAAATTTAATATTCAGTGTTTTAGCTCCTAAGGGAGAAATCTCCAAAAATTTATAAAAAAAATACAGTTTTTATTAAAATATGGTTAAAAAATATTTGTAAAGCTTCAGAACGCAGAAAAAACCGTTTAGAAGTCAAATTTAGCGAAAAATATAAAATCGAGCTTTTTACACCTAAAATAAATCAAAAAATCTATTTTGATTTTTTATCCTAGATATAGCAAGTGACACCTCGTTTTCAGCTGCTTTTAACTCAGGAATTTAATGGTGAAATTTAATTTTCAGTATTTTAGCTCCTAAGGGAGAAATCTCCAAAAATTTATAAAAAAAATACAGTTTTTATTAAAATATGGTTAAAAAATATTTGTAAAGCTTCAGAACGCAGAAAAAACCGTTTAGAAGTCAAATTTAGCGAAAAATATAAAATCGAGCTTTTTACACCTAAAATAAATCAAAAAATCTATTTTGATTTTTTATCCTAGATATAGCAAGTGACACCTCGTTTTCAGCTGCTTTTAACTCAGGAATTTAATGGTGAAATTTAATTTTCAGTATTTTAGCTCCTAAGGGAGAAATCTCCCAAAATTTATAAAAAAAATAAAGTTTTTATTAAAATATGGTTAAAAAATATTTGTAAAGCTTCAGGACGCAGAAAAAAACCGTTTAGAAGTCAAATTTAGCGAAAAATATAAAATCGAGCTTTTTACACCTAAAATAAATCACAAAATCTATTTTGATTTTTTATCCTAGATATAGCAAGTGACACCTCGTTTTCAGCTGCTTTTAACTCAGGAATTTAATGGTGAAATTTAATTTTCAGTATTTTAGCTCCTAAGGGAGAAATCTCCAAAAATTTATAAAAAAAATACAGTTTTTATTAAAATATGGTTAAAAAATATTTGTAAAGCTTTAGAACGCAGAAAAAACCGTTTAGAAGTCAAATTTAGCGAAAAATATAAAATCGAGCTTTTTACACCTAAAATAAATCAAAAAATCTATTTTGATTTTTTATCCTAGATATAGCAAGTGACACCTCGTTTTCAGCTGCTTTTAACTCAGGAATTTAATGGTGAAATTTAATTTTCAGTATTTTAGCTCCTAAGGGAGAAATCTCCAAAAATTTATAAAAAAAATACAGTTTTTATTAAAATATGGTTAAAAAATATTTGTAAAGCTTCAGAACGCAGAAAAAACCGTTTAGAAGTCAAATTTAGCGAAAAATATAAAATCGAGCTCTTTACACCTAAAATAAATCAAAAAATCTATTTTGATTTTTTATCCTAGATATAGCAAGTGACACCTCGTTTTCAGCTGCTTTTAACTCAGGAATGTAATGGTGAAATTTAATATTCAGTGTTTTAGCTCCTAAGGGAGGAATCTCCAAAAATTTATAAAAAAAATACAGTTTTTATTAAAATATGGTTAAAAAATATTTGCAAAGCTTTAGAACGCAGAAAAAACCGTTTAGAAGTCAAATTTAGCGAAAAATATAAAATCGAGCTTTTTACACCTAAAATAAATCAAAAAATCTATTTTGATTTTTTATCCTAGATATAGCAAGTGACACCTCGTTTTCAGCTGCTTTTAACTCAGGAATTTAATGGTGAAATTTAATTTTCAGTATTTTAGCTCCTAAGGGAGAAATCTCCCAAAATTTATAAAAAAAATAAAGTTTTTATTAAAATATGGTTAAAAAATATTTGTAAAGCTTCAGGACGCAGAAAAAAACCGTTTAGAAGTCAAATTTAGCGAAAAATATAAAATCGAGCTTTTTACACCTAAAATAAATCACAAAATCTATTTTGATTTTTTATCCTAGATATAGCAAGTGACACCTCGTTTTCAGCTGCTTTTAACTCAGGAATTTAATGGTGAAATTTAATTTTCAGTATTTTAGCTCCTAAGGGAGAAATCTCCAAAAATTTATAAAAAAAATACAGTTTTTATTAAAATATGGTTAAAAAATATTTGTAAAGCTTTAGAACGCAGAAAAAACCGTTTAGAAGTCAAATTTAGCGAAAAATATAAAATCGAGCTTTTTACACCTAAAATAAATCAAAACATCTATTTTGATTTTTTATCCTAGATATAGCAAGTGACACCTCGTTTTCAGCTGCTTTTAACTCAGGAATGTAATGGTGAAATTTAATATTTAGTGTTTTAGCTCCTAAGGGAGAAATCTCCAAACATTTATAAAAAAAATACAGTTTTTATTAAAATATGGTTAAAAAATATTTGCAAAGCTTTAGAACGCAGAAAAAACCGTTTAGAAGTCAAATTTAGCGAAAAATATAAAATCGAGCTTTTTACACCTAAAATAAATCAAAAAATCTATTTTGATTTTTTATCCTAGATATAGCAAGTGACACCTCGTTTTCAGCTGCTTTTAACTCAGGAATTTAATGGTGAAATTTAATTTTCAGTATTTTAGCTCCTAAGGGAGAAATCTCCCAAAATTTATAAAAAAAAATAAAGTTTTTATTAAAATATGGTTAAAAAATATTTGTAAAGCTTCAGGACGCAGAAAAAAACCGTTTAGAAGTCAAATTTAGCGAAAAATATAAAATCGAGCTTTTTACACCTAAAATAAATCACAAAATCTATTTTGATTTTTTATCCTAGATATAGCAAGTGACACCTCGTTTTCAGCTGCTTTTAACTCAGGAATTTAATGGTGAAATTTAATTTTCAGTATTTTAGCTCCTAAGGGAGAAATCTCCAAAAATTTATAAAAAAAAATACAGTTTTTATTAAAATAAGGTTAAAAAATATTTGTAAAGCTTCAGAACGCAGAAAAAACCGTTTAGAAGTCAAATTTAGCGAAAAATATAAAATCGAGCTTTTTACACCTAAAATAAATCAAAAAATCTATTTTGATTTTTTATCCTAGATATAGCAAGTGACACCTCGTTTTCAGCTGCTTTTAACTCAGGAATTTAATGGTGAAATTTAATGTTCAGTATTTTAGCTCCTAATGGAGAAATCTGTAAAAAATTATAAAAAAATACAGTTTTTATTAAAATTTGGTTAAAAAATATTTCCAAAGCTTCAGAACGCAGAAAAAACGTTTTTATTAAAATATGGTTTAATGAATCTCCCTTCATAGAAGATAGCCTTTGAAGAAGACTAAATTTTGGTCGAAACGTCGGCACTCTTCAATAAAAGATAGTTTTTTGTGTCCTCTACCTGCTATACCATCCAGTTAGTTTTTTTTTAAATAAACCTATGATATTAGTTATGCACCTTTAGCCTCTCCTTCCTCAATAAGATCCGTACAATCGGGGTTGACGAATGGAGCTGCCCACAAGGTGACTCTGAAACCGCGCTCCTTGATATCCTTGATGACGTCCGTAATGTTGCCAAATCTATCCGGGATGAACTGACGAGAACCGAAGCATGTCTGCGAAATACAATAATTAGCAATTTCTCAAACTGAGTGTTGATTCCTCCTAACCTCCCATTTTTCATCGATTTCAATTTGCCCTTTAAAGCCGCGGTCTTCGATTTCATCGGTGAAGTCTCGCACTATGCTATCGTTGATATCTCTTTTGTATTTGGCCCAGGTGGTCCAAATGGGTTCGTTCAACATGTCTAAGTTGGGCAAGGCTGCAACAGCAACATCACTGTATTTACTATACAGTGCTATTAATTGAAATAAAACACACCTGTGGGTTGACCCAAGAAAGCTGTCAGCGCATACTTATGCGCTCTCACCGGATCATCCAAAGCTATCAAATAGTATTTGTGGTACAACTGTCAACAGAAGATCTTTTTCAGATCAACAGGAAATCAGCTTAACGCTATATGTTACCCTAGTTCTATTAAAATAAGGCCCAGTGTTTCTGGCAATGAAACAAGTTTTGCCGTCTTCGAGGACGTTCTGATCGATGTACAGGGGCGACCTCTCGTCAACATAAATAAAGCCTCCTTGGGAGTTAAGCCAATAACGTTCCGGTACTAAAATTCAAGGATTAAACATATCTCAAGAATACTGGCGCCTGAAGAGCGTACCAGCAAAATTAAGAGATTTTCTAACAACATAAGGATCGACTTCACTTAGGTTCAGCTTCTCGATGGGCCATTCTTGTTGGTAAATTTGGGGACCCCCGTACCAGTGAAGTTTGCCTGTTTAAAAACAATAACATAGAATATTAGAAATTGCCTTGAAATTAAAAATTTTAAATTTAGAAATATTTGCCATCTTGGAACCGCACACTGAAGTCTCATTGGTTAAGTAGTTTTGAAGATAGGCTCTTTTAATGGTGGATTCTTAAACCCTTTCAGAAATCAGGTTTGAACACACATCTTTCAAGAACTCTTTTATGGGACTAATAACACTCCAAAACGGTTTGCTACGTTCAGGTTGGTTCGTTAGGAAATCGCAATAGCTTGATGGCCATATGGCATATATACCTCATTCACTTATTTTTGGCATCGCCTTTCTTAGAAATCTTTTTTATGTCTATCTCTCCCTAACTAGGTGACAAAAATAAGTGAACGGGTAATACATATCTGTTTTGACTAGTCAAAATTCATCTGAATTTTATGGTGAATGCGCCCGTATCGTGATTTTGAAGGATTAAAGTGCTAACCCAGTTCGTGGAGCCCGCGAGCAAAGTTTTCTAGGAGAATAAATCAGCGTAATGATTAATGACAGATTCCTCAAAATATAGGAGACGCGCAATTGAAAATCACCGTTGGCTGCAAATTTTCCTCCAGAGACGACTAGTAATGCAGATTTCAAACGATCTTGATTTTATGGTGAATGCAACGTATCGTGTTCTTGAAGGGTTAAACAACTAAGCCAGTGAAGCCGGAGAATAAAATTCGCTTGGAGAATGGGTCAGTGTATTGTTAAATGACATGTGCCCCAAAATTTAGGAGACGCGCAATTGAAAATCACCGTTGGTTGCAAATTTTCCTCCAGAGACGACTAGTAATGCAGATTTCAAACGATCTGGATATTTTGGTGAATGCGCAGTGTCGTGTTCTTGAAGAGTTAAAGAGCTAAAGTTCTTGTGGAGAATGGGTCAGTGTATGGCTATTTGACATGTGTGTCAAAATTTAGGAGACGCGCAATTGAAAATCACCGTTGGTTGCAAATTTTCCTGCAGAGACTAGTAATTTAGATTTCAAACGATCTGGATCTTATGGTAAATGCGCCGTATCGCGTTCTTGAGAATTTAAAGAGCTAAGCCAGTGAAGCCGGAGAATAAAATTCTCTTGGATGCGCAATTTTACGCGCAGCATTACGCTGATCAACAAAACACAAATGACCCTTTATCTCCCTCTCTTTGCGCCTTTCTGCATCACTACTGTTTGTAGTACACTCTTAATAATATTCTTTAAAATAATGCAAAATATTTTTAAAATTAATGATCAAAACCTAAATTTTGTGTTGGTTATAGTTTAAGGGTATAGGAACGTCAAGATGATGATCACTAACCTTTCTGAAGATCGATACAATCGTAAGCTTCGAAGTCCCGATCGTTTGAGAGCCATTGCACGTAAAAGCCGTTGTCCGTGTCGACTATAGTCAAATTAAAATCGGCGTCCGTCAAATTGGTAAAATCGTTTCCTATTCCGATGGTTCCGGTGAGTTTGGAAACCATATCTATAGAACAAAAATAAAAAGTGAAACTCGTAAGGTATTAAAAATGTTCAAACTTACCCCGCTGAACATCAAAAATTACACCGTTTTCCGTAAAGTTAAGGTACATATCTACCTGTCCCGCCCTGAGCACCTGATAGTTTGCCGACGTTAAGGCGGCAAACGACAGCACAAACCCTGTTTAAAAGTTATTGCAGAAGAAACCATTAACGTATTCTAATACATACCAACTCTCCACATCTTAGCTGAGAACAACTGAAGCAGCAAATACGCAACAGCATGGGTATTCCTAAGCTGTAACAAGGTATTATGTTCGGCCACTTAAGATTAGGGTTTACCTCAGTAACAGGACTGAAGTATTGTTTACCAAATTCCTATTATTAAAAGCCAGGAAACGAGTTCCAATTTAAAGTAAAAAAAAAACACTTAATATCGAAGTAGCTTTTATTTAATTACTTAAGCACTTATTGCTTAATAAAGTACGGCAACACATCAATAGGAGCTGAATAATTCGTTAAAGTTATTGGCCCGTTATATACCGTCCCATTGTTTCCATCTAGCCAATCGCCTTTGGGAAGATAAACGTCCCTGCTGGTCGCCCCTTCGGCTAGAATTGGCGCTACAAGAACTTCCTCACCGAGAAGGTATTCTGAAATTGACACTTTGAATTTACTCCAAAATCAGAGGGTTATAACATACCATCATCGTTGGCCAATGCTGTAGCGTCAGTGGGGTCAATCCACCATATGGGCGCGTTGACTGGACTTCCTGTCGCGATACTCTTATTCATGGCTTCAATAATGGAAGGAGCGTATTGCTCATGAAGATCCACGTATTTTTTCACAATTCCTGTGATATCGTACTAAAAACGGCACATGGAAATGAATAACCTCTGACAAGCTTATGGACTGGTGATAGCTTACCGACACTTCATTTTCGTAATCCCAAGGCAAGTAGCTAAACTGCATGGAAGGCATAAAAGTATTCGCCTGCGTCCACCTCACTATTAGTTCGCCATTGGGCTGCTGAGCGTATCCGTTGCCTCCAATCATGTCAGGCAGTATCCTAAATAGCACAATTTGCCATATATGTTGCACCGAAATTGAAAGAGGGTGACTAGCGGGTGTAAGACTTCACGTTTGTGAAACTTCCAATGTCTCGACCTTTATTGAGTTTTTCCTCAGAGCTCTTTCAATCAGCGAAGTGTGTGACGTCCAGGTGTGGTCTTCGTTCTTGAACGTGTGACAAACTTCGTTGATTAAAAAAGAATTCTAAGAAAGACCTCAATAAAGGTCGAAACGTTGGCTATTTGACACACGTGACACTTCTACACCCGCCATTCATCACAATTTTATTTGACTTTCACTACGCTTTTATTACATCACGTATCCGTTCATGTTGAGCTGCAGCAGGGTGGTAACCAGACTCGCTAAACCGTTTTCCAATCCCCAGACTGAGTCTTTATCTAACATTCTGAGAAACTGTCCATATCGCTGTGCTCTGAAAAATATTTCTCAGCAAATCTTTGAAAATAATCACCAAAGAATTTACCGAAAACTGGATCGGACTTCGATGAGGTCTCCGAATGACACGCAAGTCTCAACGTACTTCTTAGTGAGTATATTAGGGCTTTCTTCAACATCCGCATAAACTGGAGGCTAATCTTACCATCAATAAGTTAAATCGCTGAATTCACTTGATATCAATATACCTGATTCACGTAGTCAGTTTCACCGGCATCGAATTTAAAACTATCGATACCATGATCCTCCCTCAACTTGGTCACTCTGTTTGACCACCATTCTACAGCGTCCGGGTTGGTGAAGTCTATTTGGTGGGCCTCGGTGCCGTCCCACCATACGGCGTTCGTCTCGTTAGCGGGGTTGCGCACAAAATACCCTTTAACGATCAATTATTTATGTGGAAAATTATAGAAGAGTTAAAAGAGGTGAGTTTTGGAAGGCATGTGAAAGTTCAGGTTATAGTTTTAAACAAGTTGGTCAGCAGAAATCTTGAGTTGGTTTGTTTTGCAGAGCGCCCATAGTTTAGAAAATATCCGAACGTTGTGGGCAAAGTGCTTTTGAAGTTTTGTGAGGTAAAACCACGCGCGCGGAGCGCCCACACTTTAGGAAATATCCGAACGTTAATCTGATGTAGTTCAAACTGCCATAAAATTATGAACAAAGAACCTAATGATACCTAAAAGTAACTGAAATGTCTAAACGTCTGAAATACTTTATTTTGCAAACTTAATAGCTTTTGAAGAATGGTAAAAAAGGTGCTAAAATTCATAAAAAGATATAAAGTGATACCAAACAATTTGCGGACTGACTTTCTCGAAAAATATTATAATAATTTGTTCCAAAAATTAATTTTACCAAAAACAATAAATTAGAAGTGTTTAATCAATTTTGTCTGATTTTTCCTGAAATTTAACTTTTCAAAAACATTAAAATTTGCAATTTTAAACAATGTGGGTCAGTTTTAACCGATTTTGACCGTTATCTTACCCTAAACTTCTCCAAACACAACAAAATTTGTATTTTTATAAACATTGAGTCATTTTGCACAGATTTTGGCCTTAATTCTAACCTGACTGTCTCGAAAAATACTGTTACGATCGCAGCAACGCCGCATGGGAGGCGGGGCAACGCATGGGAGCGTGTTGGTTGGTGGAGCTTCGCGACCTATCCGCGCTGCGTCATGGCTGACACGAGTGATTTATTGCTCGTCTGGCTTAATCTAGAAGGCAGTTGTTTACAACCGTTTTTTTTATATATGAGATTATTCAAGAATTCTTATAAAGAACTTTCTAGGTTTTTCTGTAATTTTAGGATTGTATATAAAAGGCGCATAGAGCGCCCGAGTGAGTAGTCGTATTTTAATCGAGCTATAAGTAAGCTAAAGTTACGAAGCGATAATAGAAGGCTATAAAGTGTTAAGTAGTGAGTTATTTAGTAGTCGTGTGTATTTGTGAAGTTAATAAATAGTGTTTTCGTATTAAATCGTTACACTGGAATTATTGAACCCCGAGTTCGCAACAATACCAAATTTGCATTTTAAAGAGTTCTAAGCAAAATTTTTTTTTCCAAAAATGTAATTTTGCAAGGAACCACAAATTAGAAAACTTGAATCAGTTTGTCATGATTTTGCTTAAAGTCGAATTTCCAAGAAAAGCATCAAAATTTACATTTTTATAGTATGTGAGTCATTTTTAGGAAATTTTAAACCTAATTCGAACCTGCGCTTTTTCAAAAACATAAAAATTGCACTTTTGACGATTTAAGTCACTTTTTAACTGATTTGGTTAAATAGAAAACCAAATTTCTTCAAAAACTTCAATTTTTTGTATTTGTACACGCTTCGAAATATTTTCAACAATTTGTGGACTGACTTTCTCGAAAAATATTATAATAATTTGTTCCAAAAATTAATTTTACAAAAAACAAGAAATTAGAAATTTGTAATCATTTTTGTCTGATGTTTCCTGAGAAATTTACCTTTTTAAAAACATTAAAATTTGCAATTTTAAACAATGTGGATCAGTTTTAACCGATTTTGGCCGTAATCTTATCCTGAACTTCTCCAAACACCACAAAATTTGTAATTTTATAAACATTGAGTCATTCTGCACTGATTCTGTCCTTAATCCCAACCTGATTTTTTTCACAAACTTTCAGTTTGCATTTTTTTGCCATTTTGCGTATTTCTTATCAATTTTGACCATCATCGAAATTTGAATGAATCCTAACTCGGCAAAATTGCATTTTTATAAGCATTGAGTCATTATGCACAGATTTTGGCCTTATTCCTAACCTGACTTTCTTCGAACCTGACTTCGAAAAATACCATATTTGCATTTTAAAGAGTTCTAAGCAAAATTTTATTTATTTTTGTCGTAAAAATGTAATTTTGGGAGAAACAACAAATTAGAAAACTTGAGTCAATTTGTCATGATTTTGCTTAAAGTTGAATTTCCAAAAAAAAACATCAAGATTTGCTTCTCTAAAGTATTTTTAGTCATTGCTAAATAATTTTTAACCTAATTCTAACCTGCGTTTTTTCAAAAACATCAAAATTACATTTTTTGTTGATTTGGTTCAATAATAATACCCATACCTATCAAGGTTCCCATTTATGACATATTGTTTGTGATTATGAAAAGAATCTACAATTGAAATATCAGTTTTCTAGCTTTGATTGTTCCTAAAAATATAATATTTGCCAATTTTTGTGTCACCCTATAGTATCTAAATCAGAAATCAAGGCAGTGTTTATAATGAGGTAATAAAATTTAGCATTTGCACTTAGCATTATTTGGGACACCGTATACTATTTAAAATAGAAATCAACGCTCTATTTATCAGAAAAATACTCGAATTAACGCAATAAATTAATTGATATCGATCTACATGCAAAAATCCTAAGATTCCACATTTTTTTGAGACACTTTGTACTATATAAAACGTAAAAATATGCCCTATTTGTAACGAAACTACTACTAGAACCAATGTTAAGCATAAATTTTGAGAGCAAAATCGTGCATTGCTGCCTTTAACAGCTAATATCTCGTTTCGATGAAGAGTTAGCAGAAAATCTATAAGAAGAGCTAAGGAAGTAGAAGAATAGAACTACACGTAGAGCCCATTTTTGAATGTCTGCCTAGAACAGTAACTGAGCACGGGTGGTCCAAAAATTAGGTGCAATTTTTGCACTTTTTTTAAATTTTCTCAAAAACCGTGAAAGCTAGCTTCTTTCTGACACATGCATCAAAAAAGTGTCAATAAATTTAAAAAGTTTCCAAAATAGAACCTTCGGTACCCGCGGCAAGGTTCTGGACCTTAGAGACCTCTAGCCCGCCCCATAAAGTAGCCACATACCAACCTTCAGCTTTCTAGCTCAAACCGTTCCAGAGATATCGGCTTAAACCAAAACTTTTCAGGCGGCCATCTTGGATTTTTAAAAATGTCATTTTTAGCAAAATTCACATAAGGGAAACCTACCATTCGATTCTACCGTCAGCTACATAGCTATGTCAGCTATATTACCCTTCATGGTACCCCCATGGGCACCCAGCCTCCAAAGTTGAACCATGTATCATTAACAGTTCTCTAAATATTAACGTTACTCAGCTACTGTAGCTATGATAACTGAGTCAGTTATATCACAATTTATGATAACCCCAAAGGTACCTACCATCCAAATTTGCACAATGTACCATCAATGGTACCCCAAATATAACGTAATTTACATTTGACCCATATAATACGCATTGACCAACGTTTTTCTTATGACAAATACACGTGTGAAAGCTTGAAAACTTATATGCAAAATTTCGTTAATGGTACCCATGGGTTTGGTACCATAAATAAGGTTTCGACCCATGGCAACTTGCAGTCCATTCCCTAATGAACCATGGTACCAAATTACAGCTCTCTAACTTTATTCGTTTCAAAGATATCACCATTTTTTCATCACCCCGTCTACGGCGGCCATTTTTTTTCGCCTCCATCTTTTATTTATTACGAAATCAATATTGGCCCATTTAAAAAGCATTGCGCAATGTATTTCTTATGGGAAGGCCGAAGAAATGGCCGAAGAAAAAAAAATAACTCCGCCCATGTCTGCCGAAAAATCGAAAAAATACATTTTTGCCCGAATTTGTAACCGCCACTGTCTGGGCGAAAACCGCGTGACGTCATCAGCCAAAAATGAATCCCGATATGAAATTTTCAAATCGACCAGTCTTTGTGAAAACGACCTCGAGGACTGGGCATTTGGCCAATAATCTTCCTGGAAATGTTCAAATTTTCCACGGCCAGACAGTTTTCCACGCTTTTCGGCCGATTTTCCTTGGTCTGAGGCTTTAAAGTGAATGTTTACATTTCGGAAAATCTCAGCTGTCAGTTGCAGAAGGGCGCGGCCGCCGAATGCTTCCGATTACTAGTTAGTGGCTGGCGAATCGGAACCATTCGGAATTTTCGGCCAAAATTTTAAAAATTTTGCATCGTTCGTTTCGAAATTCAATTAAGACCATTCCGCGACGTCCCAGCGAAAAGTGGTTCCTAAGTCCCAAAAATAAAACATTCCAAGGTATCCCCTAGGATAAAAAGTTATTCCATTAGATGCACGGTCTCCGGACAAATATACCTCAAAATGGCAGTTTGAAATTTAAAGTTTAAAAATTCGTCAAAATTTCAAGTTCCAAGCTAGGCCCTTGATTTTTGGCATGATCAAGGGCCCAAGTGTGTACTATCTCCCTGAATTATTTCATCTACTCACTCATTTCGAATCTACAGGGTGAAATGTGAGAAAAGTACACCAAAATTGGCAACAAATGCTGCACAGAAAACTTTTGTAGCTCACTCGGTATAAGAGCTAGACCAAAACTAATAACTGATTTTTTTTTCTCTCCACTTCTTCTAGTTGCCCATATGCAACCGAAGTTGAACCGCTTTATAGTTTTCGTAAAAATCGCAAAAACTACCTTACAATTTTGGACACTTTTTCTTAACCTTAAGTTTTCGCAAAGACTGACCGACTTAAAAATTTCATGCCGGAATTGAAAGCCACTCCAGTTCGCTCTGAGAGTATTTTCGTCCTTTCATTCTTATTGAGAAAACAAAGGATGGGAATAATACACTCTAGAGCTGTCACCCAAAAAGGCTGATAGATCAAAGACTTATTCCGATGTAGAATTGCAACTCGAATATAAAAATGTAGACTAAATATACAAACCATCAAAATGGCCGCCACAACCAAAGTGATTTAACTCCACAGGCCGCCACAACCAAAGTGATAGAAAGCTCAGATTTGGTATGTAGCTTAATTAGCAAGTAGGGACGTTTCGGCAGTTCGTCCGATGTGCGTCATCATCAGGCATTTACATGTATGTCCGTTTACCAGTCTGGTATAGTAGATAAAGTCATATTTAGGGTACATGGTTCATATTTAGGTAGCTAAGGGAATACCATTAATTATAAAATGGCTGACATAGCTATCACAGCTACGGTAGCTAAATTATAGCTGTTTTATGAACCAATGGTCATACGAAGTTCAAAATCGAATGGTAGGTTTTCTTTATATAAAAGTTCGTAAAAAAACAACATTTTCAAAAGTCCAATATGGCCGCCTTGTAAAAAGTGGTTAAATGATGATATCTCTGGAACAATTTGAGCTGGGTGACTGAAATTTGGTATGTAGATTCTCTACGGGGTTAGATAAAGGCCGCAATAGAATGGAAGCTTCTAGAGGGCACCCAAAATTCTATTTTCTATGAACTATGAAATAAAGTGTTTTCGACGTTTCGTCTTTTCGATATCATTAGTCTTTTTTCCATAGCTTTACGGTAGCTTAGGGTACAAAAAAAAGCGTTTGGGTATTTCCTAAACGATAAGCGCTCTGAGCGCGTGGTCTTGAGCGCCCTAAACCGAATGAACATGTATCAGAGCATACCATAAAACAAAACAAATTTCTGCTAATCAACTTCTGAAGCTGGAGTCCCATGCATCCCCCAGTCCGCTCCAAATTTGACTAAATGTAAATGTTGTGATTGGTTAAGAATTTATCAAAGTCATTTTCCGGAAGGATGCAGGGGACCCCACTCCATCTATCCCCAGAAATTAGTCAGAGAGTCGACAAACAACAAGCATTTCTATAAACTTACCCAAATCCTTTCCGATATCGGAATTATCCTGACAATCATCGTTGACAAACGGATGAATCCAAAGAGACACCCTCCAGTTGTCCTCGTGCAACGTCGCGACAGTGTTGCTGATGTTACCGAACTTCGTGGTATCAAATTCTTGCGCTCCGTAGCAACGCTAAAAGTTTTATTTTTGGATGAGTGGCCTGGGCCGATTTGAGAGTATTTGTTATTGCATAAACTTGGGTTTTGGTCACGGTAAATAACCTTAAATATGCGTATTTGAGTGAAAGATGAATTCTTTTGGCCGCACCGCGGCGCCACATGCATTGCGTTTTGGTTCAGGATTATTTCCGCTCGGAAAGTCTAGCCTTGAAGCAAAACATCCCGAATTTGAAACAAACGCGCGCCGCCATTTTGTGTGATTAATCGAGCGTATTTGGCGTCTTCGAGAAAATGTATAAAAAGCTATATAAATTGTTATTGTTGCTGTTTGTTAGTTTATAGTATAATAAGTTAAGTATTGTTGTTTGTGAAAGTTAATCTCTTAGGATGGGAAAAGCAGCTGATGTGCGGTGTGGGGCTGCAAACCTTCCAGCCGCACAACCCGATTTAGGTTTCCAAATCCAGAAAAAAGTGCGGAAATCTTTAAACTTTGGGCATTGTGTGTTGTAGTCTTGATAGCAGCTTGTAAATTTCCTTTTTTTTTGTAAAGTGAGCTTCTTGTCTGCTCACAAAGTCACTGCAGGAGAATTACCTTCTTCATGCCCCATATTTGTTGTAATAGTGGGTGACCTTTTTAGTGTAAACGGGGGTGGACCCTATTTAGGAGTTGCTGTTGAGCCTCCTGCAGTGTCCTTACTTTGTGAGTTTCCCTGCATTTTCTTGCTTTTTTTTTTGACTGGGTCTTTCTGTGTTCTTCCTTGATCCACTTGAGTTTCTTTGTGTGTGAGAGTGTGCTTAGCCAGTGACATACAGTGTTATCGGCATCACTCATTTCATTAAAGGTGCAAGTATTTTTGCCTTTTGCTAGGCTTTTAGGTGTGTCTCTCTTAGCCAGTCTTGCTATTGCAAACTTCTGCTTATTTCGATATTGTGATGAAAAGGAAATCTATCATAAGGGGACAAGATTGAAAAGTGATGAACTTCTCGCTGAATATTTCGAAGAGTTTCGAAATAAGAAGAAGACAGAGAGCGAAGGCAGCAAAAAAGATGCCATGACTTGAAAAAAAAATGCCAAGCTCAAGGAAAAAAACATCAAAATGCAAAGAAAAATCCAGGAGATTAAAATGTATATGGCCCCACAAACTAAAATGTTAGAATATGTACAAAGGAACATGAACAAGACCGATGAAAAAAGGAAAAAGCCAAAGGACGGCAGAGAGACTTGCCATGAGGAAAAAATGATCGAGGAAACACCCGATCAGTGATGGAAATTGCTGGAAACAGCAATGATCAGTCAACTGAAAAGACATCGGAAAACCAACAAAAACTGGCAAAAGACAAAAGCGCAACACCAAAGGTCCCACCTGTCCCACCAACGCAAATGACTCGCCTTCAATCAGCAAACGTCTTGGAAAGACAAAGATCAAATATTTCAAAACCAAAATGATTATACCAGAAACGTCGACAGATTACAGGCAGCTCACTAAGATACTGTCTGATACAAAAAAGGGGAACCACACGTACACATTAGAAGAAGACAAAACCGAACGACTGGTTTTAAAAGGCGTACCAACAGTGTACAGCAGAAAGGACGCCGAACAGGACCTGGCAGCCCAGGCACAGTTACACTCTTTGTTTAACAGATGCATAGCTTTAAGGACAAGAAACCCTTGTCTTTAATGCTGGTGCAAGTGAAAAAGCGTGAGAGATGCCATGCAGAAGCTGACTCTAACACGTGCAGAGGCATTGCACAGCAGCAGCCAGATGGGTAAAAAGCGCAGGAGATCACCACTCAGGAGAGTGCAGAAAAACCAAGGAGACTACAGCCAAGTGTCCTAACTGTAGCTATCGAGGCTGTAATGAAAACCCCGCTAAAAAAAGCCAGAAAAGGCTCCTCAAAGGCAGCAGAACAGCCAAAGAGTTCCAAATAACAACTACGCAGTCCCTGCTAGTAGCAGCCAGCCAAAAGACCCCACAGGCAACATCTCACTGCCACAGGATTTCACTCAAGCAGCATAATTAAATGTCTTTTGTTTCAGATCCAGAGAAGCCAGGACCTCCCAAAAGAAGAGACAGACAAATCATCCACCTACGAGACATTCCCTCTAGACAAGAAGAATTTATTCTCCAAGTCTGTGATAAACTGGAGCTAACTGGCTCTTTCCACATCCCATTCACTCACCAGGGTGAGCTTCCTACCCACCCAACCAACCCAACCCCCCCCCCCCCCCCCTTGAAGTGTTGCAGAGATATAGCAATTGCAAATTGGTATATTATTTGGTTCACTTCAAAACCGATAACCCGCAAGGGCGACAGCCGATGAAGAAAGAAGTGTCCAGGAGGGCAAGGAGAGTGCCTGAAGAGCCCCAGTCGGCGGGGTACTTCTACCACTCAGGCCTGGGCAATCTTTAAGATTGTTCAGAAAGGAGATAGGTGACTGAAATTTCTGTTACAGACTGGTCCGGTCTACAAGGATGATAAAAGTAAAAGGTAATAGTCCTGCCTGACTCTTTTATCTGAGGCCACCTTTTGATTGATAGTGGCAAGATGGGATTGAATAGATATTGCAGTGTACTAAATATGCAAAATAAGCAAACAGTGCGAACTGTTAGTAGAGAGTAATTGTGTTTTGTGTTGTAACAGTTAAAAGTAAATAAAAATGTCTAGTGAAAGCTTAAGTTATCAATGTCCAAATTTGCCAAATTTAAGATCGAACTAATAGAATCCAATAATTTTCCATCATCCTATGTTGCTTTCCAAATGTACATACTTTTTTCATTAGGTGGTATTATGGTGCTAAAAGGAAACTGGTGACAGGCCATCAACAAATAAAGTAGAGTTTGCTGAACAAACGACATGTGTTCTTCTAAACTCAGCCATTATTACGATACAGTTTAAAAAATAACATCTTTTATCATGTATTTTATATTACATGAAAACGTAATTTAAAATATGTGATAAATTACGTGACTGGACATTGTGGAACACAAATGGATATGTTTAGTTTATGTTTCCCTTTTAGACCTTTCCAACAAGCTTAATTAAATTTCACTGCCATACTTGTAAAGATCCCTATGGTAAATCAAATACCATTTCATGTTTGTTTCATAATGTTTGGCGATTAAGTTTTTTGATACAGTCCCTAAGAAACAGATGATTCAGAGCCTTAATTAGAATTTTATGTGACAAACTTTATATAATTGTTCATCATTTTAAACCACTCTGTAACAGATGAACCAATTTTAGTGCAAGAGTTGGGTCAAAAGCATCTTCCTAAAAATAAATTATTTTTAATAGGTACCCTTTACCTAATAATAATGTAAAATCTGGAAATATTAAAATTCAAAAGGATTTCTCTGAGTAATAAATTTACACAGAGACAGTTACGAGGACACTTTCTATGTCTAAAACAGTCACATTCTCTCTTTGTATCAGTTCTCTGGAAACTGGTCATGGTCATTTTTTGCCGTTAGTGTCACTTCTTAGTTTTAATAATCAACGTACCTTAACTGTTTGCTTATGTCTCTTTATCGAATTTATGCCTCACACCTTTGAATTACTCACTTTTACTTTCACTGTAGTATCTATGGGAATTTGCTGCATTTCCTCTTGCTGTTGAAAGAAACTGAAGGAAATCTATCGCTTTTGTGCTGCTGCTGAGTTCTGGCTTCCCTTGCCCTGCCCGATTTTTATAAAACTATTAGTTTTATGCACTACAGAGTGCCTTTTTCTAACTTACTTTGCCAGCTTTGTTTACATGCAACACATGTTGTGACACCGCCATTCAGAGTATGTTCCTGAGGGCTTGAATGGCGGCGATTTTATTATTTTATCATTCTTTCAGGGTTTCTGAGTAGTTTTTGTATAACAGGAAGAGATTTAACGGTCTTTTTCCTTGTTAATTTCATTATTTTTAATTAAATAACAAACAGATATAACATATCATGCAACTTTTGTTTTGGCCGACATTGACAGTAATGACAGATGTCACTCATTCATATCTTGGCTCTGCCTTGGTCCTGGTGTTGGACAAGGATGCATATCTCTTAAAGTGATCTCATTTTGGCTTGTAAATGCGCAGCATGTTTAATTGGTTTGTTTGTTTAAATCATTAATTACTTAATATCTTTTGCCTTGTCTTGACCTGTTTTATATCTTATTTATCGACTAGGGTCAGTCCTGATTTATTTGCTATTTTTGCTAATTTTAACTTCAGTAATTACCTATTTATCTTTAATTCCTTGAGCAGCTTATTTGCTACATGCGTGACGTCATTATTAATACACCATTCTGATTGGATATGTGACATGTGACAACTTCCTCCTGTCCTTGCCCTTGACCTTGACCTGTACTGGTACTAAAATCGATAATTTCGTCTGGGTTGCCTTTTTCACCTGAACTTCCAGCAACGAGACAGCCGCGGATCCGAGTTCTACCTTCATCGCTCTTTGATTTTGGCGGATTCAGTACTCGGTCCATTAGTTAACTGTTTCCTTATTAGTTTTCTTGTGTACTTGTATCTTACCTTCAAGGAAACAGTTTATCTGCTTCGACAGGATTTCAACGGCTGGTAGGTAATCATCTCCCACCGCTCAAGGTTTGAAGCCCTTTGGCCATTTCAGTACCGGTATCCGGCTTTACTACTTTCTTTGTTCCTGAGCTGCGGCTGCCAGGATTTGTTCTATAGAAAAAACCCTCTTCGAGTCTTTCATTACCAAGGTCCACTGCAAGCCACACACAGTTACTGCTTCTAGCTGTGACCTTTAGGCCCACTCAATTAAAAACAGACAGACTGTATGTAAGCTGTGCACTAACACCTGTGTGCACTGTGTATGTAAGTTAAGCACTAACACCACTACCATAATAGAACAACTAGTAAACTACCACTTGAGCAGAACAGCCAAAGAGTTCCAAATAACAGCTATGCAGTCCCTGCTAGTAGCAGCCAGCCAAAAGACCCCGCAGGCAACATCTCACTGCCACAGGATTTCACTCAAGCAGCATAATTAAATGTCTTTTGTTTTAGATCCAGAGAAGCCAGGACCTCCCAAAAGAAGAGACAGACAAATCATCTACCTACGAGACATTCCCTCTAGACAACAAGAATTTATTCTCTAAGTCTGTGATAAACTACCACTTGACTTTTTCTTTGTGTCCTACCGTGTGTACCTATCTGTTAGTTTACATTTTGGTTTGGTGTTGAGTTCCAGATTACACCTTTGGAGGTTTCTGGCTTTACTGTCAAAGCCAGTGGCACTAACCTACCCCACTCTACAAATTATCTGAGCTGGGGCACACTTAATTTGCCAGGCCACTAGACAACTCACACCCCTTTACTAGACCTTTCTTATTTATTCAGGACTTCATCCTGAAGAAAGGGCATGGCAAACTTTCGGTGTCTCTTTCTTCTTGGTAATAGTTTATTGAATTTTGAAACCCATAAGGATCTGTCCGAGTTTTGTTTCACTAATTAAACCCTATACTAATAGTCTAACAAACCCATTCTGATACGCGATTGAAAAGAAAGTTATTCTACAGGTTGGTTAAAGCATTGTCTATGTTAAAGTTAAATTACCTCCCACATATCGTCGATTTCTAACTGGCCGCCCTCATACCCATGACTACGGATCATTTCTGCGAACTCCAAAACGCTGCCATCATCTATCGGTCTCTTATATTTCGCCCAGGTAGTCCATATTGGTTGTGCAATCATTGTGTCGCCTGGATGTTTTTCCGCTTTGCCTGGGAAAGTCAGAATTGAGCTCTGGTACTTACGTCTCCAATACTTAATTACCTAGATATGTATTAACAGCATCTAAATGGGCAATTTTCGGGTCGTCGTGGCTAACAACAACGTAAGTCAGAACACTCTAAAAAAGTGTCATCATAAAGATCTATAAGTAAGTGCAACTATTCTTTGCTTCTTACCCTCCATCTGTTGATGTAGGGACTTTTACTTGCGTCCGATATGAAGCACACCGACTCTCCCTTCTCTTGAGCGACCCACAAGGGATTGTGGTCGCTCAGCCAAATGTACGCTCCTTTGGAATTCAACCAGTATCTATAATTTAATTTTCATGATTTAAAATGTAACTAAAAACGGACTTGAGCAATCTAACCTCTCTGCTACTCCAAAATTATCAGATTTCTTAATCACGTAAGGCTCACTACCATTAATGTTCATCTTTTCAAGGGGCCATACCTGCAGGTAGCGCTGAGGGCCGCCATACCAGTTGGTATTCTCTGAATGACGTGGTATATCATTAAATTTAGTTTATCATGTGCAAAAATGTTACCTACCGCTCTCTAAAGAAAAACAGTTAGAAAAATTCTGGTTAATATCATCACTGACCCAGGTGACGTTGTATCCACTCTCAATGGGAGTTATAGAAACATTCTCTGTGGCACTAAGTTTGCAAGACCTTACCTCATCGCAAGATATTGATTGAAAATCTCTGCCTGTGCCGATCGTTCCCTTAAGTTTCGATTTTCCATCTGATAAGAACGATGATTAGGGAAAATTATTCGTAGATACCATTAAATGCCTACCTCTAAACAGCTCTATAGCGAGTCCATCACTGGTCGCTTCGTAGTTTAGGGACACTTTACCGGAAGTGTCTTTAAGAACCTTTGCGGTGGCAAGATTAAGCTGAAGCGCCACTAATAGCACAAGGCTACCATATAAGGCTAAAATATTGCTTTTACACTTAATGAATTCACACCATATATATAAAAACCATCTTACCTGGATTAACCATCATCGCTCTCTTATTCAACAATATTGCAGCTGAATCAGTTGAACATTTTATACAGTTAAGTACCAACACTAGAAGATTGTTTATCTAAACATAAGTGTACTTAACTGTCACCATGGAAAAAATCGAGAATAATGTCAAGAGTTTTGTTTACAAGTTTTCGTCCACTTGAATCAGACAAAAAAGGCATTCGCCATTAAATGAGGAAAGAAGAATCCCATCAAGCTGTTATCAATAATAATATTAATCATTGGTTTGGGTAGGGGGATATTATCATTGTAATTATTTGTAGTATAAACACTATTGAGTACTAAAGGTCATGCACTTTAATAAAGTGTTCCACAGTGGTGTTTACTAAAGCAGTGTTGTTCCGAAAATTCGTGCACAAACAATACCTACGCAATTATTGTGCACTTTGTATAAATCAACGAGAAGACCATTTAATTTGCAAGTGTACCAATATTATAGTAATCAAATGTTATAAATTCGTTACAGGTAAATAAGCATGATAGTCAAGTCAAGGGCATTAGGTAGATATTTATGCGACGAGCTTAGAAAACCCGGGGGCTTCTAGTCCCAGAAAAGTCGCCCGAAGGCACAAACATACGCTAATGCCCGTGGTGCATACGGACTTTTATGTCCCACTAGTCCATGTTAGTGGATTTCAACACTAAATTGTTAAAATGCCACCACGATCATAAAGTTCATGTTTATGTATTGGTTAACTATTCAACAAAAAAAACACACAACAATGAACTAGTAGTCCAAAACATTTAATTACGTATCAAGGGCATTAAGTAGGTGTTTATGTTCCGAGGACGACGAGCTTAAGAAAGCCGAGGGCCTCTGGCTTAAAAATTCCTAAAAACATAAACATATGCTAATGCCCGTAGTGCACAGACCCACTAGTTCATAAAAGTGGGTTTCAACAATAAATTATTATTAAAAAATCCTTAAATGCATTGAATTTATGCCAGCGCGAGCATAAAATTTTTCTTTATGTATTTGATAATTAAGAAGTAAAAACACAATATTAAACTTATAGAACGTAATAGTTATTTAAGTATCAATGGCATTAGGTAGATGTTAATGCCCTGAAGGCAGGAAGGAAGTTAAGGAAGCCTCTGGCCTCTGGCCCGAGAGTTTCTAGTCGTCCGAAGGCATAAACATATCGATGCTAGAAAGGAAAAAGGGCATAAGGGACAAATTTAGGTTGTAAGCGCCATTAAACACCGCTTTTCTTTCTGCATGGAATAATGATCTGACTCTCAGCTTTATCTAGTAAATTATTTGTCGCTTAAGCCAACTAAACAATGGGGTATATAGTAGATTTTTAAAAGAGTAATTGAAATTTTAACTACTGTAAAGTTATTAAGTTGTCGCTTATGCCCCTTTTCCTTTCTACCATCGATATGTTAATGCCCGTCGTGTATAGTAACTTTTATGTCCCACTGGTTCATGTTAGAGTGTTTCAACAATAAATTATTATTAAAAAAATCCTTAAATGTATTGACTTTATGCCTTCGCGGGCATAAAATTTACCTTTATGTATTCGGTAATTAAGCATTAAAAACACAGTATTAAACTAATAGGACGTAATAGTTATTAATATCTAAATTTATTTTAAAAAATTAATATTTAAAACTATATTAAGTATCAATGGCATTAGGTAGATGTTTATGCCTTGAAGGCGATGAACTTAAAGAACCCTCTGGCCTCTCGCCCGAAGGCATAAACACATGCTAATGCCTGTGGTGTACACGAACTTTTATGTCCCACTAATTCATGTTAGTGTGTTTTAACAATAAATTATTATTAAAAAAATCCTTAAATGTATTGACTCTATGCCGTCTCGGGCATAAAATTTACCTTTATGTATTTGGTAATTAAGCAGTAAAAACACCATATTAAACTAATAGGACGTTATAGTTATTTAAGTACCAATGGCATTAGGTAGATGTTTATGCCTTGAAGGCAGGAAGGAACTTAAGGAAGCCTTTGGCCTCTGGCCCGAGAATTCCTAGTCGTCTGAAGGCATAAACATATGCTAATGCCCGTGGTTATTATTAACAGTGGTTATATAACAATTATTAAAAATGTTTCTACTTTGCGCCAGCGCGGGCACAAGATGTATTTGGTACACGGGCATTAGCATGCCTCTATGCCCTCAGTCGCAGCCGTCAGGCCTCAGGGCATAAACATCTACTTAATACCCTTGAGACATAAATATTATTAATCGACATATATGGTATTTTTTTCAGGTTAAGAATGCTTCCACCAAAGCATATTACTGCAATGCTTTTAATCATATCAATTGCTTGCCATTGCGCACCTACTGCTTCAGACAACAAGATTCCATATGAGCAATTTCTTTTTGATCACACCTCAGTCATTCATTATGGAGTTCCAGGAGGGGCTTGGCTGAATTTATTAGTACACAGCATGAATTGCCCACAAGGCACGTTGTATATTAAAGGCGCATGTAGAAAATTATTTAGAAATACAAATTATACAGACAATAACTCTTCTATAGAAAATTAAATAATGTTTTAACAATAAGACTTTAACACTTCCGCCTGGTCCTGAGCTTTCTGCAAGAAATACCCCTGCGAAATGCTTTGCTCAATTGTGTAGTCTTCAATGCAAGCGATCCCGTTAATGTTGAGATGTTCAAACCTTGAAACGTTGTTTTCTATGTCTATTTGCTTGGCCTTGAAAAACTGTAGCACGTTTTTCAATAGGGTACACGAGAATAAATTGTCTTCAAAAGAAATAACCCTCAAAGAGGGTACATTTAGCAAAATCTCGTTAGCATCAAAGGTGTAAATGGCGTTTGCGCTAATATCCAGCTTGGTGAGGTGCATCATAGGAAGCAGAGTAGCTGAGTCGAAAACGTTTAGTTGATTCTGGGCTAAAGTCAAAAAGTACAAGTTCTTTAAGCCGGAAAACACTCCATAACCGAGCCTGCTGAACTGATTTTGGGCAAGATTCAAACGCCTCAGGCTAGCCATCGACTTGAACACGCCTAAAGGCAGATGGCACAATAGATTGGAACTAAGATCTAAATCCTCTAAATCCTTAGCTCCTTCGAATGTGTCTTTATCTATCTTTTTTAGCTTATTTCGTGACAGATCTACGTTTAGGACTGAGATAACATCTGCAAAAGCTTCTGCTGGCAGACTCTCCAAAGCATTCTCAGATATGTTTACCACATTACTAGCTAATCCGGCCATAAACCCAGGTTCTATTGTACGCAGCAAGTTATTTTCCAAATGCAGTTCGTACAGCTGGGTCAACCCCTTGAACGCTTCAGGTTCAATGGTTTTCAAGCTATTACTCTGAAAATACAAAAAGCGAAGGTTCTTAAATGTGTCGAAGCTATTAGTACCAATTTGCTGCACGCCGCTTTTACTAATGTCGAAGGAACTTAAGTTGTTCTCGTAGCTAAACGTCCCGTTATGGAATTTTTGGATTTGGCAATCCAGGCATCTCAGCTTATAATCCCCATAATAGACGTTGGGAAATTGATTAATTATTTTGTCGCACGTGTAAGTGCGGTCCTTACTCGAGTACTCGCAGTCTTGTGCCCCACAAAAGGGAGTGCCCAGCACGATAAAGAAGAAAATTATGCAAAAGACCTCGTCGCTCATATTGGGGGACACCTAAAAGTGACAAATTGGTTAAATTGGGCTTAAAAAAAAATACTCTACAAACTTTTTTTTAGGTCCAAGGTAAAAACTTCTGCAATAAACAACACAATCACCGTCAGTCGCGACTGTTTGCAGGCACTTTATTGTATAGTTTCGACTCAATTATAAACCGTGGGAATAATTGGAGCATCATTTTTACATGACTAGGTCAAAATGTTAAAGCTCGATCGTTACCAGTGTTGGCGTTTTGAATACGACATGCATATAATCAGTTGGATCGTTGCCCGAGTTAAACTAATAAGGATTTTTCAAGAGTTTCTTCCTTTTTTTGGATTCAAATAAAAAGTGGCCGAGTTACGCAGTTCAGCTATGAAATAGTACAAACGGCAATAATTTTTCAGTAAAAGCAGCAAGGTAACTTGGCTTACAATTGCCGTGAGTGCCATGAGTAACGATTCCTCGGTCAAAAAAGATTCTGATTCCTTCAGAGTTCGCCACCATGATTTAAATCCACCTCTTAGTGAGGCTCCAGAACAATAAAACGTACCTGACAGTCAACCCATCATGGAACTATATCAAAGGCTAAATTGGCTCTGGTGAACTTTTTCACCTCTCGATTTTCAAGTTTTCTTTAGGACATACAGAACAGTTTTTTTTTTGGATGAACATCTTTTGAACGAAAAATAATCATTTACTTCGAATGCAATGCGAAAACTCCTAAACTGTGACAGCAGGGACAAATGATATTTGCCATGTTGCCAAACATGTATCTTAGCGTTGAAGTAAACAAACTTGTGTCGATGGTATCAAATAGGGAATAAATAAAATGTATTTTAAAAAAACAGAAAATACAGAAACGAATGACCTTAAGTAACATAAACAATGCAAAAACATAACAGAACTTATCTGATCTAACCTAACCAAAGAGCCCTCATGAAAAATCAAATCCCTCGTGGAATACCCCAGGAATTCCCAGGAATAACCCAAGGAAAAGGTACAACTGAACTATAACCTAAACAACAGGGCTCAAACGAAGGGAATTCCCCAGGAATAACCCAAGGAAAAGGTAAAACTGAACTATAACCTAACCAACAGGGCTCAAACGTTGTTTTATTTGTGTATGAATGTTTTTTTTTGTTTTTTTGATGTTTTTGGCACTAATATACATCAGCAAATTTTTTTTGCTTCAAGCAACCTCCTTATTTTAATGACCTCGTCGTTAAAAAAAAAAAATCCATAATAATTGATATCGAGCAGCATCGTCTTGGTGTCTGAGTTCTGTTATTTTTTACCTTTGAGTACGTCAGTTCAGGTTCGTTCAGAAAAAGCGGCTCGTTTTCCATGTGGAACTCTTTGTTTAGGTTAGTTTAGTTATGGTTTTCGTTTGTTTAGGTTACTCCTGGTTACTTCAGTTATGTTTTTCCTTTAGTTAGGTCAGTTTAAGTTCGTTCACTTTGTGAGGTCAAGCAGCTTTGTTTTGTTGTGGGCTGATGGCCGAGGGGCATTCATGGAGGATTTCATATTTCATTAGAGGCTCTTTGGTTAGATGAGTTCAATTACATTTTTTTTTATCAGGTTATTTAATTTGAGTAATTTCCGTATTTACGATTCTTTTAAAAGCGCATATTATTAGTACCAAAGCCTTGATGTAGGCGCCACCGGTACCCAACGTACCAACCACACCCGCCAACACACCGCGTCGACCCTTCAGTTTTGCTGCTCCGGAACCGTTCTACGGATATAAAAGATAAAAGGGCTCGCCAGTTCTCTCGGTGCCGGCAACAGATCGGGGAGTTATAGGCATTCGGCTCGGAATTTATTTATAATTAGCAGCAAAAACACGGGTTTTTTCAGTGGGTAAAAATCCTACACTATCGGACAACATGTCGGGGTTGTCCGGTGTCTTTGAGAAGATTGTTCGCCCCGAGGTCCCAGCAAAAAAAAATAAAATTGTTGCCGGCAGCAGATCGGGGATACGGGGTGTTTTTCAGTGGGTAAAAATCCTACACTATCGGACATTTCGGGGTTGTCCGGTGTCTTTGAGAAGATTGTTAGCCCCGAGGTCCCAGCAAAAAAAAATTGTTGCCGGCAGCAGATCGGGGATACGGGGCGTTTTTCGGTGGGTAAAAATCCTACACTATCGGACAACATGTCGGGGTTGTCCGGTGTCTTTGAGAAGACTGTTCGCCCCGAGGTCCCAGAAAAAAAAAAAAAAAAAAAAAATTGTTACCGGCAGCAGATCGGGGATACGGGGTGTTTTTCAGTGGGTAAAAATCCTACACTATCGGACAACATGTCGGGGTTGTCCGGTGTCTTTGGGAAGATTGTTCGCCCCGACGTCCCAGAAAAAAAAAAAAAAAAAAAAAAAAAAAAATTGTTACCGGCAGCAGGTTGGTGATACGGGGTGTTTTTCAGTGGGTAAAAATCCTACACTATCGGACAACATGTCGGGGTTGTCCGGTGTCTTTGGGAAGATTGTTCGCCCCGAGGTCCCAGCAAAAAAAAAAATTGCTGCCTGCAGCAGATCGGGGATACGGGGTGTTTTTCAGTGGGTAAAAATCCTACACTATCGGACATGTCGGGGTTGTCCGGTGTCTTTGAGAAGATTGTTAGCCCTGAGGTCCCAGAAAAAAAAATTGTTGCCGGCAGCAGATCGGGGATACGGGGTGTTTTTCGGTGGGTAAAAATCCTACACTATCGGACAACATGTCGGGGTTGTCCGGTGTCTTTGAGAAGATTGTTCGCCCCGAGGTCCCAGCAAAAAAAAAATTGTTGCCGGCAGCAGATCGGGATTACGGGGTGTTTTTCGGTGGGTAAAAATCCTACACTATCGGACAACATGTCGGGGTTGTCCGGTGTCTTTGAGAAGATTGTTCGCCACGAGGTCCCAGAAAAAAAAAAAAAAAAAAAAAAAAAAAATGTTACCGGCCGCAGATCGGGGATACGGGGTGTTTTTCAGTGGGTAAAATTCCTACACTATCGGACAACATGTCGGGGTTGTCCGGTGTCTTTGGGAAGATTGTTCGCCCCGACGTCCAAGAAAAAAAAAAAAAAAAATTGTTACCGGCAGCAGATCGGGGATACGGGGTGTTTTTCAGTGGGTAAAAATCCTACACTATCGGACAACATGTCGGGGTTGTCCGGTGTCTTTGGGAAGATTGTTCGCCCCGAGGTCCCAGCAAAAAAAAAACTGCTGCCTGCAGCAGATCGGGGATACGGGGTGTTTTTCAGTGGGTAAAAATCCTACACTATCGGACATGTTGGGGTTGTCCGGTGTCATTGAGAAGATTGTTAGCCCCGAAGTCCCAGCAAAAAAAAAAATGTTGCCGGCAGCAGATCGGGGCTACGGGGTGTTTTTCGGTGGGTAAAAATCCTACACTATCGGACAACATGTCGGGGTTGTCCGGTGTCTTGAGAAGATTGTTAGCCCCGAAATCCCAGCAAAAAAAAAAAAAAATTGTTACCGGCAGCAGATCGGGGATACGGGGTGTTTTTCAGTGGGTAAAAATCCTACACTATCGGACAACATGTCGGGGTTGTCCGGTGTCTTTGAGAAGATTGTTAGCCCCGAGGTCCCAGCAAAAAAAAATTGTTGCCGGCAGCAGATCGGGGATGCGGGGTGTTTTTCAGTGGGTGGTAAAAATCCCACACTACCGGACAACATCGCGTCGGCGTCGGGCCCCGCCCCAAAAAAAAAATTGCCGGCAGCAGTTCGGGGGCCCGGAATCCCCATGCAAAAACACGGGGTTTTTCAGTGGGTACAACATCCCACACTACCTGACAACATAACGGACATGGGGTTGTCGGGTGTCTTTGAGAAGATTTTTGCCCCGGGGTCGCTCCCTAAAAAAAAAAAATCGAAACCAGGTGCCCGATTGACCCATGGACCTCCGAGGAAGTCAGGGACATACTGAGGACTTTCCGGGACGGGTAGGCATTTCCAACAAGGTGGAAACAGGGAGTGGTGAAAATGCTCAACAAGCGGGAAAAGCTGGGAAGGTCGTGGAACGTATTATCCTGAGGAGACTCCAAGACGAGCGTATACGCCTAAATGTCGTGCCCGTCGAACAATATGATTTTCGGGGGCTGCATTTGCATTTGCAAGTCCTGAAGACCATTGCAGAAAGCAGGAACTCCAGACTGACCTCTGAATTAGTCCTGCTAGACGCAGAGCGTGCGTTCATTAGGGTCTGACACAAGGGCCTGATCTACAAGCTGAGTGACTTGCTGAATTCGTGCTAATTTGCGATGGCAAACAGTGCGCGACTTCAAGAGAGTCAAAACCGAGGAGACCTTCCGGCGAGCGGAAGCACATCCAGACGACCTGCTGCGGGCTTTGGTTCAATACGAGCCGGATCCCGCATCAGGGCACACCTGTAAGCGGCTACGGCACCAGCTACGATATCACGCTGCAGAGTAGAGCGACACCAGAAACGCAAAAAACCGCCCTGATAAGCAAGGACAGCAAGCAAGGACAGGAAGCAGAGACGGATCTATGGAACGTACCATTGAAGGTAGAGACGGAAATAATCAATGTAAAAACACATGCACCTAATCGCCAATCATCAATATTTACTCTAAAATGTCATAACAACAACCTTCATAAACACTAAACTTAAGTACGGATTTTATTGCCTAATTTAAACTACGGCTCAACATCTACCTATTTACGGGGTCAGTCAATAGATTACGATTTCGTTGAGATATGAATGTTCCCTTATAGTTTACTTATGTAGGTCCTTACATATATCTGGCAACACTGGTTTAACTAATAAAAAACACTGTATAAAAGTCAAAAAATATGTGACCGAGGGTGATTTATTATACAACGATTGCAGAGGGGTGACACATAAATGCGGGGGAGGGGGGGGGGGGGGGATTAATGTATCTTGTAAAATGGAAGGCACACAGATCTGGTTAACATCTATAACCAAAAGCAGGAGCCTTTGCAGTTCAGTACTGATTTAAATCATAAAATACCTAACTTACTGATATAACCAAAACTAGAGATTTAGTGGGAATGATTTCTGTCTTTATTGGAGTTCTAATATAAACTCATCAAGCTTTAGTACTCCTCATTCATTCCTGATTATCTGGTGTCATTGACATGAACATGGCCTATGACTAAGTTCGGATATTCACATTTTGATCTAAAAGTGGGGGCGATGGAGCAAAAAGAGACGTATGTCCTAATTTCAAGGATATGAACATCCGATCTTATTTTAAAGAGGTGTTCATTAGAAAAAGTCATCAAGTTTTCAACAGGTCAACAGAAAAGAATCATCTATATTATTTATTCTGTTATAACCAATAGATCACTTTTCCTAATGGACCCACGGTATTACCATACCCTACCTTACAAATACTTGGAGGCATATCACCTTCTTTAGAAATAAAATAACAAAAATAAATTATTATTGTTCAAAAAAATTGAACCGCGGTACCATATTATAATAACGTCATACTTAGAAACGATCGTAACGTTACCATTTTGGAGTTAACGGTTGAAACAACCACTGCTGATATGCATTGTTCGCGTCGCATGGCATGAGCGACAAGTGTGACGTTTGGGGATGCAGTGCCATGCACTTTTTATGGACTTTATGCAGCAAGGTGTGCGAGTCCTCGTCGTAGATCCAAGGACCGTCTACAGTTCCCAACCTTTAACCAAATAATTAACAATTAAACATATAAAGTGCAGCTCGAAAAACCAGGTCGAAAACCGCTCTTTAAATTTGAGAAACTCTAGAGTAATTGCCATCTTTATGTTCTTGCTGAGAAAACAAAGGACGGGAATAGTTTCAGTGTACTCTAGAGCCACAATCTGAAAACGCTGGGTGCGTCCTTTAGCAACAATTCGACCTGACCTGATTTTTAGTTTCTAGGGGTCACTCGACGCTCCACTTTCAATCCATGTCAAAACACTTTTTGCACCTATTAGCAAATAACGTACCTGCAAAACGCGAGTTTGATCCCTTGGGCGTCCGCCTCGACGCAACGCTCCCCTACGCCCAGTTGCCCCTTGGCGTTGAGCCTCAGCAACTGATTGTTGCCGAAGCCGTGGCAATGTTGCACTGCCATCAACGAAGGGGGCCCGTGGCCCAGGGTGTCCATACATTTGTTAACGGCTACGGACCTAAAAAGCATAGAAATAATTGCTGGACATCTTCTAAGTTTGATAGGAATAAGGAAACTCAGTTTGTAGGCTGAGACCTTCTAAATTCACTTATGTGGCTAGGGGGATTGGAGGTGCTTAGGGGATTGCAATCGTCACACTCTGAGCCAAAACAGAAAATCAATCTTACAATTTTATTGAAATTGACCAAAGGGGTATTCCCTCTTTTTCCCCAATCTTTCTTCTTCATGATGTTCTTTTTCTCCCCCATGAAAGGCCGATCATCTTCCATGAGCATAAAATACAGAAAAATCGCATATAGGTGAGTTGACATTCTATTGATTTTCTATGAGCGACTTGTCGTGACTTGAACTGTCAACAAACTATTGAAATTTCCTCAATATTATGTCTCAAAATCAAAACGATACAATTGAGTGCGTGAACGCCGAACCAACTCCCGATACCTCGAAACCGCCTACGACTACCCCAGTTAAGAACAACTCAAATTTTCAACTCTCTACAAGAACAATCCCCGTGTCTCAGCTGGGGGAGCCCTCGGGCTCGGCAAGTGTGCCAGCCGCCAGTAAAGTGAGGATAGACATTTATATAGCGCCCAAGGTGAGCCAACAATCCAGTAGCAGCGAAAACTCCATAACGCTGAGCTTGTTCAATGAGCATGGGGTGCAGGAAAAAAAAGGTAGTTTTAGCGTAGATGTATCTAACCCTAAGGGTCTGGTGAACTTTTTCACCCCTCGATTTTTCAATTTTCCATT
Source organism: Taphrorychus bicolor (assembly GCA_951812265.1). NCBI lineage: Eukaryota > Metazoa > Arthropoda > Insecta > Coleoptera > Curculionidae > Taphrorychus > Taphrorychus bicolor. The sequence goes on along the minus strand of OX638302.1, from coordinate 817,310 downwards.
ATTTTTAAACCGTTTCTTAGCATAGAACTGTTTAAAATAAAAAAAATCTTGGATGAACAACTTTTGATCGAAAAAATCAAAATAATTAAAATTCACTTTGAATGCAATGCGAAAATTCTTAAACTATGACAGCAGAGATAAATGATATTTGCAATGTTGCCAAACGTGTAGGTTTATCTTAATGATGAAGTAAGTGATCAAATAGTGTACAAATAAAATGCGTTTTTAAGAGATCAGAAAATATCCGACCTTAAAGTAACCTGACCAAAAGGATCCTCATGAAAAATCAAATCCCTCAAGGAAATACATGGACCGCTTTTTTCCCACAAGAAAACAAAACCGCTTGGCCTCACAATGTAATGTAAAAACTCTTAAACTATGACAGCAGGGATAAATGATATTTGCAATGTTGCCAAACGTCAGGCCAATGTATCAGAAAATACCTGACCTTAAGTAACGGGACCAAACGGGTCCTCATGAAAAATCAAATCCCTCGTGGAAATGCAAAACAGCCCTTATAGACCGCTTTTTTTCCCACAGGAATACAAAACCGCTTGGCCTCACAATGCGATACGAAAACTCTTAAGCTATGACAGCAGGGATAAAAAATGATAATTGCAATGTTGCCAAACGTCAGGCCAATGTATCAGAAAATACCTGACCTTAAGTAACCTGACCAAACGGGTCCTCATGAAAAATCAAATCCCTCATGGAAACGCAAAACAGCCCTTATAGACCGCTATTTTCCCACAAGAAAACAAAACCGCTTGGCCTCACAATGCAATGCAAAAACTCTTAAACTATGACAGCAGGGATAAATGATATTTGCAATGTTGCCAAACGTCAGGCCAATGTATCAGAAAATACCTGACCTTAAGTAACGGGACCAAACGGGTCCTCATGAAAAATCAAATCCCTCGTGGAAATGCAAAACAGCCCTTATAGACCGCTTTTTTTCCCACAGGAATACAAAACCGCTTGGCCTCACAATGCGATACGAAGACTCTTAAACTATGACAGCAGGGATAAATGATAATTGCAATGTTGCCAAACGTCAGGCCAACGTATTAGAAAATACCTGACCTTAAGTAACCTGACCAAACGGGTCCTCATGAAAAATCAAATCCCTCATGGAAACGCAAAACAGCCCTTATAGACCGCTTTTTTTTCCTACAAGAATACAAAACCGCTTGGCCTCACAATGCGATACGAAGACTCTTAAACTATGACAGCAGGAATAAATGATAATTGCAATGTTGCCAAACGTCAGGCCACTGTAGTATCAGAAAATACCTGACCTTAAGTAACCTGACCAAACGGGTCCTCATGAAAAATCAAATCCCTCATGGAAACGCAAAACAGCCCTTATAGACCGCTTTTTTTCCTACAAGAATACAAAACCGCTTGGCCTCACAATGCGATACGAAGACTCTTAAACTATGACAGCAGGGATAAATGATAATTGCAATGTTGCCAAACGTCAGGCCAACGTATCAGAAAATACCTGACCTTAAGTAACCTGACCAAACGGGTCCTCATGAAAAATCAAATCCCTCGTGAAAATGCAAAACAGCCCTTATAGACCGCTGTTCTTCCCACAGGAATACAAAACCGCTTGGCCTCACAATGCGATACGAAAACTCTTAAACTATGACAGCAGGGATAAATGATAATTGCAATGTTGCCAAACGTCAGGCCAATGTATCAGAAAATACCTGACCTTAAGTAACCTGACCAAAGGGGTCCTCATGAAAAATCAAATCCCTCAAGGAAATACATGGACCGCTTTTTTTCCCACAAGAAAACAAAACCGCTTGGCCTCACAATGCAATGCGAAAACTCTTATGTTGGCAATGTTGCCAAACGTCAGGCCAATGTATCAGAAAATACCTGACCTTAAGTAACCTGACCAAAGGGGTTCTCACGAAAAATCAAATCCCTCGTGGAAATGCAAAACAGCCCTTATAGGCCGCTTTCTTTGCTACAAGAAGATAAAACCGCTTGGCCTCACAATGCGATACAAAAACTCTTAAACTATGACAGCAGGGATAAATGATAATTGCAATGTTGCCAAACGTCAGGCCAATGTATCAGAAAATACCTGACTTTAAGTAACCTGACCAAACGGGTCCTCATGAAAAAATCAAATCCCTCGTGGAAATGCAAAACAGCCCTTACAGACCGCTTTCTTTCCTTCAAGAATACAAAACCGCTTGGCCTCACAACGCAATACGAAAACTATGACAGCAGGGATAAATGATATTTGCAATGTTGCCAAACGTGTAGGTTTATCTTAATGTTGAAGTAAGTAAGTAAGCGGCGAAAATTGCCGACGTTTTTAAGGTACCCACTGCTAAAAGGGGGGGGGGGGGGGGCTAAAACTGTATAACAAGAAAGTCTCTCCAGATGTAATATACTAGATCATTGGTTCCTGCTGTCATAATCGAAAAGTTCTCGCATTGCCTTCGAAGTGAATTTCCATGATTTTAATGATCAATTATTCGTCCAAAAGTAGTTTTTTTTTATTTTATACTGTTCTATAAGTCCTAAGGAACTGTTCAGAAATAAAAAAAAAAGAGGTGAAAGTTCACCAGAGCCTGTAAAATGATGAGGAACATTTTAAGGTGAATTCGAAGGGGAGGAGAGTTTTGCCACAATGGATACGTGCCTCAAAGAGAAAATGACCAACACGCACGAATTAACAACGTTTAGTAGAGACTACCGAACGCAGAGGGTAATTATTGTTAAACTTAAAAACGAGCATTTTTGCTAGTTTTATTCTAAACAGGCCATAGTAGCAAACAGCGAGGCCCCCCCGCCATATGAAAGCGTGCCACCTCCAGCATACCAGTCCCGAACCCCCGACCCCAGGAATCAGGCCGTGTATTACCAAACGGTTACCAGTGGGAATGGCGGCACTCCAAGGGACAGCCCGTACAACTACCGCTCTCCAAGCTTTCAGGAGATCGAAATCAGGCACAAATTCGTCCGAAAGGTGTTCAGTATTCTGGCCGTCCAACTCTTATTCACAGTCGGCTTAATACTTTTGACTTTATTTCACCAACCCACCAGGCAATTTATCCGAAAGAATCTCGTGCTGCTCGTCGTAGCGGCCGTCATGATGCTGGTGCTTTACATAGTTTTAATTTGCTACAAGGCGACAAGACGCATCTTTCCCCTCAATTTTATTTTACTCTTTTTGTACACATTATGCATGTCCTATTTTTGTGCCGCGGCTAGCACTCTGACTGAACCCAAAGCCGTACTAATTACCATAGGAGGAACCAGTGCAATTTGCTTCGTGGTTGCTCTTCTGTCATTCCAGACTTGGTTCGACATCACCAAATGGTGGTTCATTATTCTGATGGCATCTATGTTGGTTTTAATATTTGGGATAATAACGCTTATAATGTCAATATTCGCAAACACAACAGTGCTCTATCTAATTTACAGTGGGTTATTAGTTGTCCTTTTCTCCGTGTATCTGCTATTCGACATGCAGAGAATTTTAGGCGGTAGATATATTGAAATGCATCCCGAAGAATACATTTACGGCGCTCTAATGATGTACGTAGACATAATCATGATATTCTTAGAGCTACTAAACCTGGTAAGAGCGTGTTCTTGACTCACCGAAGTTCACCCTGGTGAAGATTTGGTGGCAGCTCGGGAAACTTATCCAAAACATCATACGCCACATTATCCATGTACCACTGAAAACTTTTGCACCCCAACCTAGCAATAACACACGTATTAACGAAAATATAAGTAAATATGTCTAAAATTTACCTGTCTTTTAATGTCAGCTGTTCGCTTATATCGCCCATGTCGAGAAACCGAGCCATCGGTTCCCTGGTATAGAAAAACTGTTTATATTTCTCATCGAACCACGTTTCGATAACTCGCTTGTAGTTTATTGTGATAAGGGATCCTTTTTTCTTTTGGGCCAATTTACCAAAGTTATAGGGCATGAAACTGCGGTAAACGTGACCTGAAATTAATTGTTTAATGGTTTTGATAAATTATGCTAGGTATAGCAGACTAAAAAGGTGTAAAAAGTGCTTGTTTTTAAAGGAATTGTAAGTTTATATCAAAAAGTAACTATCAGGGCAGTCGAAATAGGGGAGGCATTACGTATTTTTTCCCAGATTTTAAATTTAGTACCGCCTACAAGTTTAGAACGAATAACATGCCCATAAGTTTATAACCAATGAACCGATCAAAATGAATCCAACTGTTTTTTTTTCTTCTTGATGTTCTCTTACCCCCCCCCCCCCCTTCCCCCACCAATGAAAGTCCCATTTTAAGCCATTTCTAAAAACTCACCTATGGGGCAATCACATTTCGATCAAAAACGGCATATAACAAAATCATAAAGAATTAGTAGGTGGATTAGCGGGATGGGGACAAATAACGACAATTCAGCTTTTATCAATTGCCAACGTTTCGACCATATATTGTGGTCTTTATCAAGGCTGTAAAGACAAGAAACATCGATCAGTTTATGGCCAGCGGCATGACTAACTTAAAATTACAATTAAAACCATTTATATCGTACTAGGAATTCTAATTTAAATAATCATCATATGTATCAGTGTTTCATAAAAACAAAAGAATTTTTCAGACAGCATGGCGATCTGATCGTCATGCGTTCGGATAAGGGGGGTTCTACCGTGGTTCTGTTAGCCAGTGAGTATAGAGACACTATGACAACCATGCTTCAGGACGACTCAATATATGCACTAGTTTCCAAAGACCGTACTACACGCTATCAAAATCAGGCGAACAATTTGATAGTTAAGCTTGTAAAACTTAACTGCATCGATGAACTCACTGGTAAAAAACTAAAAGCATATAACTGTGTTGCACCTAAACTATATGGCCTTAGAAAAACACATAAACCTGGTCTACACCTCAGACTGGTAGTCAGCTGTATAAATTCGCCATCATATAACTTGGCTGTATTTGTCCACGTCATTTTATCGCAAGTGTCTAGTACGTCGCCTTATAGCATAAAAAACTCATTTGAGTTTGTAGAGTGGGCTCGCGATGTAACATTGCCGAATGGTTATGTGTTGGTGTCATTGGAAGTAACCTCTTTATTTACAAACATTCCCAAAGACCTGGTGTTGTCTATTATCAATAAAAAATGGAAATTTTTCTCAGCATACACAATACCCAAACAGATGTTTTGTGACATCATTCGTTATCTGTTCGACAGTAGTTATTTTGTCTTCAATGACACGGTCTACCAACAGATTGACGGATCCGCGATGGGTAATCCAGCAAGCTCTGTTCTGGCTTTTCTAGTCATGAATGAACTGATATCCAGTACTCTGTCCGGCCTTCCTTTTGATATAGCCTTCTTGAAATTATATGTGGATGATACGATCGTGGCTTGTCCATACGATAAAACACACCAACTATTATCACAATTTAATCAGTTTCATCCTAAATTACAGTTTACTATGGAAGCGGAAGTAGATAATTCACTCCCATTTTTGGACACGCTCGTGATTCGTCAACAGGACGGTACACTTCTCTTTGGCTGATACAGAAAGCCTACGTCCTCTGGTAGAGTTTTAAATTATCTTTCCGGACATGCTTCCTCTCATAAGATGGCCACTATAAAGGGCCTGTTATACAGAGCCTACAGTCTTAGTAGCCATAAATTCCATAACAAAAATACCACTATCATTAAAACTATATTAAGAAACAACAATTATCCAACATGCCTTGTCAACCGTTTTATAAACAAATTTAATCAACGTAAAAATATTACGAACATTAATGAAATTAATAGTAGTGACAAACTCATATATTACAGATTCTCTTATATTAATCTATATAAATTTTTAATTGTAATTTTAAGTTAGTCATGCCGCTGGCCATAAACTGATCGATGTTTCTTGTCTTTACAGCCTTCATAAAGACCACAATATATGGTCGAAACGTTGGCAATTGATAAAAGCTGAATTGTCGTTATTTGTCCCCATCCCGCTAATCCACCTACTACTTAGTTTATTGGGACGCCAAACACTCGTAGCAATCATAAAGAATTTTTTAATTTGACCAAAGAGGAGGGGGGGGGGGGGGGGGGTATTCAACTTTTAACTTTGGGTTCTTAACTTTAGAAGCAATGAACCGGTCAAAATTAATCCAACTGTTTTTTTCTTCTTCTTGATGTTCTTTCCCCCCCCCACCCCCTCAACCCACCACTTATATGAACATTTTAATCTTCAAAATAGATCAAAAATAGCTATCTTCAACTGAATGATATGTAGTAATTTTTAATTTAACTTACCAACTCTAGAACATGGTACCCATTCAATGCTGCCTCCACACTGCCAAATTTTGAAGCTTAATTCGAAATTTTCACCTCCCCAAACCAACAGTCCAGGATCATAAGACCCAATTTCCAAGAAATATTTTCGATTTATAGCAAATAATCCTCCTGCATGCGTGGGGCTCTTATATGGCTCACTATTATGTTTTCTCTTACGCAGTTCTCTTTGCGGCACTTCATTCTCCTTGTACAGCATGCCCCATTCAAATATGCCTAGAAATAGTATGTTTATATTGCTTATCTTATTCACAGCAAAATCCAAACTCACCTCTAAAATGTCTATCTTCACCATATACTGGTCGATACTCAAAGGTTTTATGGTCGATACCATCAATAATAGGTACAGTCATTGTAGTTCTATCTCTGTATATGGGGGCTAATAATGGAGGCAGCCAATTGGTGTTGACTTCACAATGAGCATCCAAGTAGACAATGACTTCTCCTTTTGCTTCAACAGCCCCTCGACTCCGGGTTCTGATCAGACCTTCTCTCTGTGTATTTCTGATCAGTCTTACTTTTCCATCAAATTGTTCAATATACTTTTCCAAATCATATTTTAGGTTATCCTTATCAGAAAAGTCATCTACCAAGAGGATTTCTTTGAGAAGATATTTAGGAGTTCTGTTTAGCACACTGTGAATTGTTCTGAGAAGTACAGACCAGCCTTCGTTATGAAACACAATTATTACACTAGTGCTTGGCAAGTCTTTAGGATAATCCCAATGTTTACATTCCTCGAGTCTTGTATCCAAAATTGTTCGATCTTTAAAAGAAAACTTACATTATTTAAATAATAAATTAAATTAACAAGTCTAGTCCCAAAAATTGGGCAAAACAAACAGTTCTTTCAAAGAAATAAATGCCTTCACTTTATAATATAATAAATTATATTAGAATTGGGGTGCTGGATGGGGAAAAAGAGCTACTAAACTAATGTTTTTTTTTTCTACCACACCCACCCCAATTTGCTCCTCTTGTTTCCTCTCAATTTAGATAATACTGTAGGAGCTTGAGTGCTATACTAATCATACAAAAACTGTTAGTTTGTGCTGCATTAAAGTCACATAATTTATGAAATATCTACTTACCTAATGAAATTTCATCTGAGCAAGCAATATTCATTCCATAATCAGACTCCGACTGAGCAGCGTCATTCTGTTGGGAGGGTTGCAAATGATGTGGAGCACCCTTTTCTCCAGGACCATCTTTATCTTCGACTTCAGTGGGTTCAAAGTTGCCAAGACCTGATACTAACTTTGGGGCTGCGCCAGGTCCAGAAGTAATACCCTATGTCAAACAAACTTTCGGTTAGGAACAAAAACTATCCCAAATTGATCCAATATTTACCTGTTTTAATCTGTTTGCAACTCCAAAAGAATTACTATTGTCTTTGTCATAAGTCGCCAATAGGTATATAATAAAGATTAAAATAGCTGCAAATCCTAGCAGCCTGAGGCTGCGAGTTCTTCTACTTAAATATATCACAAAAGACATCCTGTTTACTTATTAGTGCTTGGCTTCACTACTGTGCTTCATTATTGAAAACTATGGACTGTACTATTGGTTCACTAGAATATATAAAAGCACTGAATGAATGGGATTTAATCAATGATTTTGGACTCAATGAAAGCAGAAAACTATTCTGGTGACGTGTCAACTAAAGTTATGGGAAAATTCATAGCGTTTCACGACAACTTGTTGGAAACGAATTGTGGTTTCATAAAAAATAAGGTTATTACAATGGAGAATATTATAGAAAATTACCCAAAAACTGTCCATGATGAGTACCGGTAGTTCAAGTTCAGTTGCTCTACTCCTGTGCCAACACTCAACACTTCCAATGCCAAACCAAGTACCAAGTACCAACAACAAACAACAACAATAACAACCGGTGCCAAAAGCCAAAACTGCCAAGAGTGCCAAGTGCCAAAAGTGTCAACGATAACAAAGAACAAGAAGTCTTGGTACCAACCAACGAGGTACAAGGGTACAAAATTGGAGAGAGAGACTTGCGAAATCGGTAGGAAGTGACGTCACAGTTTAGGGATAGAAACAGTTCGGGCACCCCTTTCATATCTGCGAAATACCTACCCGACAATCTTAGCATATATTAATGCCCGCCAGTGCCCAGCCAATCAAAACACAGGGTGCTCAGCGGCTATGATGTACCGTGGCGCCAAATTTAAAATGAATGTTTGTTGGCTGTTAAGTGAAATTCACTTAACAGAAACATTGATATTGCTGAATAGTGGCATTTTATGTTATTTATTTTTGAGAATTGGTGTTTTTTGTTCTTTACTTTGCAATACTTATTATAGATCAAAAAATTAGATATTATGAAGTGGGATTTTTGGTAAAATATTGTGGTTAGGTTTTTAGGTTAGAATATTGATCAATAGATTATGAGTTTCAGATAGTTAAATAGATTTACATCTCTTTCTTGGTAAACTAAACATATATATTTTACCCTAAGAAAATGTAGGTCTTTCATTTATAAGAATGTATTAAAGTTTTAAGTTTGATAGATTGAGAAATATATTTGATTTCAAATAAGTAGGTACTTATAAGCTCTACATGTGAAATTGTAGTTTTCTTTGTCTATGCTCTTTTTTTCTGTAAATAAATAATGCCCTAATTTAAAAATGGAAAATAAAAACACATATAAAATAATAAACTTTATTTCAAATCAGGCCTTAGAAAATATATACACCAAAGTATGTTACATATTACATATATAACTACATTTTTTTTCAAGCGGACTAAAAGTACGTCATTTGTTTTCTCCATACGCACACCTAAAGTGGGCTTTCAAATCCTGAGACCAAAAAAGTAGCAAAAAAGTCCTAGGCAGTAAAAGTAAAGTCAAAAGTCACCGCTAGTGTCATGGTGGCGCATATATAAACGATTTTCATTCACCAAAATTATTTTAATAATAGATGACACCAGATAAACCGGTCTGAGTGTATTGCCATCTTTACATTCTTGTTGAAAAAACAAAGGACAGAAATACTCTCAGAGCACTCAAGAGCACCATCCGAAACCGTTATTAGTCGAAATCGCATAGGTTCTCGAATTCTGAATTCGTCTGTTAAATGTCATGCGCGTCATCATATTTATCTGTCAATGTGACATTTATTAATTTAGTATTGAAAATAATGCTACAAATTCTTAGTTTACCATAATCATTGGTTAATATTTAATACATTAAAACCTTTGAACATTGAAAACCACCATTCTAACATATTCTATGTATTTTACAAATAATATACACAATTGGGTAAGTACCTAGACCCGCTTAAAGAGGATGAGAGAAAATTGCAAAACTGAACCACTTTTAAATAGATTTCTTATTTATTGCATGCTTGAAAAAAAAATAGTATATGTTACTGGAGTAAAAGGTCTTTTTGTGCTTCGCCCAGTTGCAGGTCTCAGCTTCGCTTCGGCCGTCAATCTCTGGGCTCAGCACGAAAAGACCCACTTTTACTCCTAGTGACATAATCTACTATTTTTTATAAAATAAGTGTTATCTCGGTGTTTATAAAAAATTCAAATATAACATTAAACACCCTGCAGAGAGTATTCTTGACCGACTAGTGTGAACAGGTGAGAGTGTTCTTGGGCATTCGGTCTGGGCAGTGTGGAATAACTAATACTATTCAGCTTCCCCTGCTACCTGAAGAGTATTAAGAAGAACAACAACACTCAGAGATTATACACACTGACGGAATTAAACAAAAGTAATATATTTAATATATGTATATGAGGCATACCGAACCAGACCATACCATCATACTAGAACTAGACCATACCAGAGCCTGACCATACTAGATGAGATAGCAAACAGAAAATAACATATACCATTCCAACTCCTCCATTGTGAACAGTTTTTAAACGGCAGCTGGATATCCTGCCTATATAGGAATATTCAGGAACTAGGTGAAACACAAATAAAGTATTCGAGACGCTTACCATATAAGTAACAACATAAAGAAATGATGCAGAATGAAACAATGACACAATTAGTTGCATTGAAACATTGTTTGCAAACTACATGTGTCACTGCTCTTACCTTTGCAAATAATGCAGAAAGTTATTTTCACCAACCTCTTTTAAATACCTAAAATAGTTTACCTTTATAGACAAACACTTAATTCTGAGTTCATCAAGATGTCCTACATGTGTTTCAATGAATTTCACATTGACCTCTCTTTGTAACAAAAGAATACCTACACAAATTATTCATACCCTTATTTTTTATACCATAGAGGTAATTAATTACCAATTGCCATAATTGTGACAGACATTCTAGAAGGGCGTGTTCCATGAATATGAATACTACCACTTGCTTTCTACTACTGTGATCTTTACATGTGACTTTTACATAAGCTGGTAAATCCTAAAAATAAATATAACCACGAAAGTATGTTCAACTTATAAGCAGAGAAAAGGTACAAACCTTTGGAATCTGTTCTGTTGCAATTACATAATGTACTTTCATCACCATTTGGAAGTTTTCGTTTCCTGCGATATGCATAATCAGCTTCTCTATTTTCTTGTCCTCTCCATGCAGCAAACTCTAAAAATTTAAAATCAATTCTTTAAAACTTGCACTATGAATAGAACTCAAATGCCTAATTAAATCAATGTGAAATGAGAACTTTCCTTCATTTATACACATTGGGCATGTAATATGCTTTGTCCGCTTCTCATGGGCAGAACTGCAGAGTCTGGGTGGGTGGTGGGTAGAAAGTTATATGCTTATTTTTTATACCAGTACTTGAAAATTCAGTTTTACAAAACTGGCAGGTTAATTTATCCATTCTACAAAACTGATAATGTATCAACTAGCTCTTTGGTATCAACAATGTCCTAAACCTCCTTGCGAGTACTTGCCACAGTCTTGAACTACTGACTACTCCTACACACAAAACCGAAATGTTGTTTATATTAGCAATGAAAATTGCTCTTATGCACACAGACACTTCTATGGAAAGTAATTATTAATATTTAGCAATAAATATCTCTTTCGTGTTACCTATTATTTCCTAATAAAGATGGATTAGTAATCAGCATATAAACAAACAACAAAGACAAACAAATTTTGGCCGGCCCAAACTGACAATAATGACAAGTGACAATGTGTGGGGACGCCACCACGGAGTGTCGGACGTCGAACGAACTAGACGGCTAGTGCCGGCGAATTCTGATTGGCTGGGCACTGGCGGAAATTAATGTATGCTGACAATCTTTTGCTGTGGCGTTTTCAGACGGAATGGGGGGGTCTGAAGTCCAAAAGCTAACGTGAGTGATGCGGATTTTACCTACAAGCTATAAGCCATTCACTTATTATTGTCATCAAGTAGGCGTTGGAAGATTGACATTTGACATTTTTATCGTTAGGAAATGGATATAAAAAAAATAGAGATGGGTTTTCACCCGGTTTTTTCATTTTTGAGGGTTTATTCCCTGCACACATCCAAGAAAATTCCGGGTTTATTCCATTATAACCTCTAAATTTAACTTTTTCAATACGCCTACCTCTTACCAATTAAGCAATAATTTGTTCGTTTGTGCATCTTGAAGCTTTTGATCAATTGACCAATGTCTTGTTTATCAAAAAACAAATCAGAATCTGGATTTATTGACTTCTAATCTAAAATCTAACCTTAAATTTTGAAACTGCCGGGTGCTTTCAAAAAAAGATGGGAAAAAACCCGGGTAAAAACCCTAAATTGGGTTCAAAGGTTTTTTGGGAATTTTCCCTTCGCCCATCTATAAAAAAAAAGGTTTCAAAGGAACTTTAAGTTTCAAAAGATGACAAAAATAAGTGAATGAGTAATACAAGCGCAGACAGGACGTTTATTCTATAGGAAAGAGTGAAAGTGAAAGTGAGAATTGCTGGCCAATGGAATTCGTCAATAGAATTTTTCGACCAATCAAGGTTGTCAAAATTCTCACTTTCACTCTTTCCTATAGAATAAGCGTCCTGATGTCCAACTTGTCGCGTCGACACTGTATACAAGAGTTGAGTTCGGTAATTACATCCCGAGCGTTTGGGACATCAGTCTCTCTCACTCTAGCTTGTTAAGATTTTGGGAGATGGTCTGTGTCCGGAGCGCTCGAATGGGATTACCGAACTCAGCTTATACTGCTAGACAGGACGTTTATTCTATAGGAAATAGTGAAAGTGAAAGTGAGAATTGCTGGCCAATGGAATTCGTCAACAGAATTTTTTGACCAATCAAGGTTGTCAAAATTCTCACTTTCACTTTCACTCTTTCCTATAGAATAAGCGTCCAGGTATTGTAAAACGGCACTTTCAACGCGTCGACTCCAGGGCGATTCCGGTTTTTTCAAATAATCTACTCAATGCAGTTCGATTAACAGCGTTTCCGATTGGAAGGATGTTAAGAGTAAATAGAATGGACACTACCTACAGGTTTTATGTGTTATATGTTACAATTTCGAGCTAATCTGGAGACATCCATCTGTTTTACAGTTTTGGCTCCCCTTTTTAGCAGTGGGAACCTTTGAACTAAAGATGGGTTTTCACCCGGCTTTTTCATTCTTGAGGGTTTATTCTCTGCACACATCCGGGAAAATTCCGGGTTTATTCCATTATAACCTCTAAATTTAACTTTTTCAATACGCCTACCTCTTACCAATTAAGCAATAATTTGTTCGTTTGTGCATCTTGAAGCTTTTGATCAATTGACCAGTGTTTAGTTTATCAAAAAACAAACCAGAATCTGGAATTATTGAATTCTAATCTAAAATCTAACCTTAAATCTTGAAACTGCCGGGTGCTTTCAAAAAAAGATGGGAAAAAACCCGGGTAAAAACCCTAAATTGGGTTTAAAGGTTTTTTGGGAATATTCCCTTCGCCCATCTATACTTTGAACTAATGACGACTTCCGCCGGAAGTGACGTCTCGGTGACTCATTACGTCAAATTATTGCAATAGGGTTGTCACTGTTATAATTTTTATTACTTCTTATTTCCAATCCAATCGAATATCGAACTTAATTATATCCATCTCCTAGTTAGAGCGCTAGCCAGGGCTCCTAGCCCTTAGCTGATCTAGCTCCAAGGTTTTCTAAAACTTAACTTCCAACATAACAAAATCCAGAAACAATCGACAGTGTCAATATCCGGTCCGGCTTTAAGTTGCTATGACCCTTGTATGACGTGTACCGATGACAAAATTACGTCAGGATTTAGGACAGATTACGCCATTTTTAGGGAAATATCTGCATTTGTTGGCTCTGTCCATATCTGCTACGAGTTCTAGGTCATTGTGTTACAAGGAGTGGTAGTTTAATTGTTTGTCAATCTGTCAAAATCTCCCAAAAACTGTATTCCACAAACTTATCAAAACAAAGGATTATTGCAAAATTTTACATGTTTTAACTGGAATTTCTGCAAAAAAAAACATAAAAATGTCTAATTTCTTTCCATAATATAAGAAATTAAGAGATCCTTAAGTCATTTTCGTTTCACAGCGGTTTTGGATCCGGTTGAAATAAAAATGACAGGCCAGCTGATTATCGCATCAAAGCTGATTGGTTGGAAATCAGCTGGCCTGTCTCTGCCACTTTTATGTCAACCAGAACCAGAACCGATGCGAAACGAAAATTGACTTTAATGTATTATAACTTTTGATCAGGGCACTTGTTCTATAGAAAGGTGTGAAAGTGAAAATGAAACTCTATGACCAATGGAATTGGTCAACAGATTTTTTTGACCAATCATGGTTGTCAAGATTTTCATTCTCACTTTCACATCTTTCTATAGAATAAGTGCCCACCCAGAACAGACTATAAGTTCGGTTATTCATCTGTGAGGCATCAGTGTCCTTGGGATTTGCCTGAAGAGAGAGAGAGGAAACATTTGGCAGCTAACAAAAAGCGAAAGGTATACTCCTGCTACAAGTCACGAGCACTCTGAGGCCTCGCAGATGAATAACCGAACTTAGCTATAGACAGCAGACAGCTATTTCCATTGACAATGGAGTAAATAAATAGACGCCGCGAGTTAATCATAAATTGGTATTTGTTTACTTGGCATGATATACAAACCGCATATTTGGAGGCTTGCTTGCGGGTTGTTCGGGCAGAGGGGAAGCAGAAATGCTAAAAACAATATGGCGCAATTTGAATCTCCAAGGACACATCTCCAGATGACATAAGCACACATAGGCGTATTATTTTTCAAGGAAACAAGTATACGGTTTTTACGTAGCATGCGACTGCATTTTTATGCAGACCAAAACATTCAAATATTTTTCTATTTAAATGGTTTTTGATCCTACATATCTACTATACCCATTTATTGAGTTTTTTAGATTAAAGATTAATAATAGAATAAAACTACAAACGACGCTAATGGCTAATGGCTAAGAGCCGAGTATATAACAACATAACCACAAAACACAAAGGAACTTACCGGTGAAAAGATAATTTCCTGGGTTTATTTTTATAATCCCAAGTTTTACACACAAAACATTGTCACACCATGGCTAACAAACAAATTAAAATACAGAAACGATTGCTAAAAGCGAAAAAGTCGCCGGAAAACTCTTAAAACCAGAACAAAAAAATCCATGAAATAATTGTCCTAAACTGACATAAACCACGTGTCACAGGATTCTGCAATGTTGCCGATTGTGACCACTTGGCCATCTTAAACGTATTTTTTTTTTATCGTCATAAGTGATCTGTTAATCACCATTCAAAAATTATTTGGACGGAGTAGATATTATGGAGGACAGGAATAGATATTATAGTAATCTCGCGGTGTAAAGATTCGCAAGATATCATCAAAAAAAAAGGATGTGCCAATTTACTAGCAAAGTAATCCTGGCAACACTGTATGGAGGGTTTTTAATCGGGATGGCTGCATTTGTCCTAATATTTTTTTGTCCTAAAAATAGACAACTGACATTGATGACATTTCAGGAATTTATGAATGAAATCTCAAACATGTGTTCTTACTACGTTTACTATTTCGTAGTATTATTTTACATGTACCATCGACGTACTATTCCACTATCATTGGATAGCTTTTTTATTATTAAACTGTACTTTTATTATTAAAAAGTACCAAAAGTAATAAAACTAGTGAAAAAAAATTAAATGTTGTTTTGCCAGATAGGTACTGAACCTGTGTCTACCTGTCACACTCCAAACAAAGGAATGAATTGTCTCCAATAGAAAAGATTATTTATTAAGGTAGGTTATTGTCCATTTCAAATAGATATTCGTATAGCAGGCTGAGGAATTGACAGATTCATCTTATTCCATCTATGTAAATGTGTTATTTATATGTCAATTTATCAGCTTACTAGATGAATATCTATTTGAAATGTCATGTCACAGTTGTGCCGAAAAAATTCTAGGACAACCGAATATGGGGGGTAAGTAAAGTTAAGAATCCTTAAATCATATCTATTATTATGAATTTGATGAACCCCTGAACGAAAATTTGATGTGTGCTGGGCCTGAGTTGTTGTCTGGGGTTCAGACAGCGCCTTATAATTGTGTTTGTTCTAATGTGTATTATTGTCATTGTCTTCTGTAGTTCTTCTTGGGCAAGAAATGTATCTCCATGCTTATGACATGAAAACTTTGGCGCATTCTGCAGAATAGCCTTGATAAAGACGTAAATAAACGTCGAAACGTCGGCAATTTCTGCGTAAAGCAGAAGTTTTTTATTCACTGTCCTCACCCCGCTATACCATTTGCCATCTACTCTCCTGAAGGACGCTAATCAACTCCACTAAGTAATAGTAATAATAACAATTATAAAAAATGCCTCAACTAACCTGACTTCAAGGTTGCTTGGTGCAAAGGGGACTGATATGACAGGTAAAAGTGCTCGTCGATTTTAAGTATTATGGAATTTTTGAGGTTTTTTTTTTAATTTACAATGAAGAAGGCATCAAATGAAGAAGTATCAAGAAAAAAAATTACTGTTGATTCATATATACATCTTCTTCAAGTGCCATGCAGATTCCTGCGTAGGCGTTCATCCTTTCACTCATCATATGATTCTATTAATTGCAGCATTTTGCAGTGTCTGGAAGTCAAAGGTAACAATATGGCAAAAATAAGTGAATTAGTAATACTAAACTTACATGATCCATACAAGTTGAAAATATAGTCAATATTTGACTGAAATGTGGCTGACGGGGAACAGCTTTAAAAGTTCCATCTATAAAAGTATAGACAGAATGGGAAAAGTTTTGTACAAATTGGGTATTTCCAAAAATAATAGCATGACTTCCATCTGCTGTTATGTTACCAGAATAAAATGCCCCTAGGCTACAACTATTGTATCTTGGCCAATTGCTATTTTGTAAAAGTTGGGACAGTTCCTCTAAGGACTTCGGCACATTGGGTGTGTTGCTTAGTTTCCATCGACGCATCAATGACCTTATTTTATTATACTGTACATGCACTGCACCTTCTGGATTTCTACAACAATAACAAAGTTCAGAAGGGCAACTTTTTCATAATTCTATTCTCTCCAATATGTTGTCACAACCAGGTGACTAAATGCATAATACAAAACCATTCCTCTAAGTCTCCAAATCTGGCTGATTTAAAAAAAAATAATAAAAAAGTACCCCAACAAATTAACTACCTGCTTAATAGTACCAACATGCATATAAAATCATTTTTAATGGGTCTGCAAAGGGAGACTTTCACATGTTTTTCCAAAAGAAGTTAAATCTGATAGAAAGAGACCCTGTTTACCAGCTAACTAAACTTTGTGCATTGCACTTTATCATATTATGCAAATATTTAGGTAATTATCTATTTTTTTACCTGAGTGCAGTACGGTCATAAATGGTCTTTAAGGTGCCACGCTCAGAGGCACAAGCTTGCCTCAAGGCAATTTTAAAATGCTCGGATGCAATGTCTGCCAGTTGCCTCTGATGGTTGTGGTGGACATTCAAAATTGTCAAATCACCACCTGCCGACAATTTTGCAGATGCAGGGCACTTAAATCGCTTATTCCTTGTACAGACAAGATACCTAAATAGATATTTTTAATTACATTTAAATACATAGTTTTGATATTTTGTGATTTACTTGACCCCGGCTACTGTGCGTCTGGTATGAAACATAAACCCATCATGAACAATTAAACCGGTCTCCTGGGCTTGACCTTCCATTTTTGGGAGCAATCGGCTTTAAAGACTCAAAATAAATGAGAACCAGTAACCACGCTTTTTCTGATTTTTTTAGGTTAAATTTCTTCCAAATGAAATGGCAGACGCTTGCGCGGGGCGCCTATAAATTTTGGTATTTTTAAGCGGGAAAACTTGTTAAATTGTTATTTACAAAGATACATAATATTAAAATTTTTCAACCAGTATAGTTATACCATATAACTATGAACCAAAAACAAGTGAAATGACTGCCGTTAATGCTTCTACAAAGTCTTTTGCTGCAGAAAAAGAAATGTATAGCACCTAATAAAACAAAAAAAAAGCAAATTCAAGATATCTGGAGTGCATCCAATATTATTACTATGAAAAGAAAAAGAATATTATGATAATCTGTTGAAAGAAGCTCACATAAGTGACCCATATATATTCTTTAATTTCACAAGAATGTTTCCTGATGTTTCGATAAATTGTTATACTGTATATCTGTATTTATGAATCAATTTTGAATTTGACGTGACATTGAAAATTCGTAAATCCCAATCCAGCTCGCATGCTGAAGTTACACTTCGAATGCAAATTGATCAGAAATGCACCTAAAAACTTTCGCATTCACACACCATAAATGCACATTAGTTTTGCAATATTTTTGTTATCTTCAAAGAGAACATTTCCTTCCCAAAAACTCTCGAGGATTTCTAGCAATAAAACAATAAATCCTGCAATTTCATCCAACACTTTCTTATAGGTTCTTCTTTAAATGGACGAAAAGGCGCCTATTTGAGTGATGTATGATCCCAACCACCTCTGTGTTCTGTAGTATTCTGTACGTGACCTGAACAACAGAGAGATTTTAGTTTATCTCATGATTAAAATTGTAATAACAATTTGCTTGGAATACCATTGTAAAATCAAATAAATCTTGCTATATATGATCTTTCCCATTACAGCTCTTTAATATTTTTTTCTTACATGTATCCTTATTTTAATCAAAGAACAGAGTTTGAACATCTGATCTAAGAAGAATTTTCATCTCCCATTTTGATGTGCATTCAGTCTGTATAGCCAGATGGTTGTATAACTGTAAGTATCCAGTTGTTGAAAATATTCTCATTGCAACATTTATTTGAGTCTACCAATTCAATACAGCTGCTAGCACATCTGAAAACATGTGGAATACCCTGCGGTTCTTGCAGTACAGAATCTGGAATGGAAATACTACGTACTTCTTATTTAATAAAAATTGTTAGTCAATAAGTTAGAACATTACTGAAATATTATTCAGTCAATTATTTTAAAACAACCACAACAAACATCAAATGAATGAAACAGCTGATGAGAATGACATCTTTGACATGTGTCATTCTGTCATTTCTGGCATTAGGACCGATGCACTTTAGGACCGATGTGGTTCTCCCTTTTAATCACGCGGCAGGCCAATATTGAAAAATGTAAATAAAAGTTGAGTTCGTTTATTACATCCCGAGCGCTCGGGCATTATTCTATTTCACTCTAGCTTGTTAAGATTTTGGGAGATGGTCTGTGTCCGGAGCGCTCGGATGGAATTACCTAACCCTGCGAAAGACTTCTACCTTGATAAATCCTCTATGGCTATTTCCGTAATTCCGATGCGTAAAGTGTAAACAAACAAAGCCCCAAAAACTGGTTTTAACATGTTTGGAAGAGTTTTTTGGAAGCAATTCCAACATTTTTTTGCATTCCTCAAATTCCTGGTGATTGTACAGCTAAAATTACCGAAAAGAAGTAAGTTTTCTCGTACCCGTCTTCGGTTATATCTCATTATTGTGACATTTAGTTCTAATAGGGGTAAAGCTTATCTTAAATTGTCTACAGTCTTCCAGTATCTATCCAGAGACAACAACAGTTGTTGTCTCTGATCTATCTAAATAAGCCTTTGTATACAGCAGATATGTTTGTTTAAAGCTGGTAGACAATGATGTACTATTGAGTGAAACATCTTGGACTTCCTTTGTCTTTATTGAGTTTTTAACATTTTGAGTAGTGGAATCTCTGCTCGTTTTCAAGTGAAACTGGTTCCCAGATGCCCAAGATGTTTCGCTTAACAGCAGATATGTGTTCTTGAAGGCAAACAACTATTAAATTCAAAACATTTAATTTTGTGTGGACATTAAGATAGTTTACAAATATTGGCAGGTGAAATAAAGGTTTTAGCATTGTGTGTAATCTGCTCACTGGCAAATTTCAGGAGCGACACTTTCGGACAGTGATGACACATGCTACAGAGAATTTCAAAATTAAGGACTTTAAATGCAGCTGTAAAGCAGTAAAGCTGATGCATCAAGAATGTTCAATTTCCAGTAATAACCTCCTTCATATGGAATATGGAACCTCTCTCGACAATAACTAATGTAGAGAACATGACTATAAAGCCAGAGATATCCAACTTTGCCAATTCAAAGTACTTCCATTCTTTTTCCGAGCTGTGATACAATCTTCAATTATCTTCACAAATTTCAATATGTGACTCAATCTTTCCACCATCAATATGTAACAGTCATATGGAAATGAAGGATGGCAAGTTGGAAGATGATTTTGTGCAATTGCTTTTCTGGAACCCAGATTGCTGGTATGGGAAAGTGTCAACAATCTGACAACTGCCATCTCATACATAAAATGGTGAATGCAAATATAAGCATGTCTTGTGGTAAGTCCTTATATATCATATAATTTTTTTTCTTTTACATTAGTATGAAGGTGGATTAGGAGGTTGGGGGCGAAATAACTTCATTCAATTTTCAAATCACCGACGTTTCGACCGTATATTGCTGTCTTTATCAAGGCTCTTAATGAAGTGACGAAATTATTTCGATATTTATAACGTTAATTGTGAGTGGAGACTCTGGCTCTGACTACCCAGGCGTCTTTCCTTAGGAGCTATCTCGAAAAAACTTTGGCCTAGTAACAGATAATGAACACAATTAACGTTATAAATATTGACATAACTTCGCCACTTCATTAAGAGCCTTGATAAAGACCGCAATATACGGTCGAAACGTCGGCGATTTGAAAATTGAATGAAGTTGTTATTTTGTCCCCAACCTGCTAATCCACCTTCGTACTATTGCTATTGGGACGCTAAACACTTGGAATTTTTTACATTATTATCTCGAGTATTAGTCAACATATAGGTACCCCTTGAAGTCAATTTAATCACTATAAAATTATTTATAAATGTAACCAATTCATGATCATTTCTCAAAATTTTTAAAATTTATCAATAGAAAGACCATCTTGAGGGGTTACTTCTTAAAGGAATTTTAGCTCCCTTAGGGTCTATTTGCTAAACTCTGATTATATATAATTTGTTTTTATTTATGAATGCAAAAACCTATACCTTTGTATCCCCACACTCTGCACTGAGTAGTTCTGGGTGGTGATTAGTCAATTATTAAGCCACTTTACTTGTCCTGCATTACAAAGGTGGCAGGATAATTGGATTTGGGTAAACTTTGAGGAATGAAGTAAAAATGCTTGGAAATTAAAAACTTCAGTAACCCTTTTTAAAAGGTGTGCGTTTACAATATCATGATGGGCTAGGTGAATATCTTCCTGAAATGAACTATACAGTGAAAAACAAAAAATGCAGCGTGAACAATGAATATTATTCACGCTGTGGCAACTGTTTTAATTCAAGGAGTGTGACCTATTATGTACGTGCTTACGACCTGATATATGATGACCACATGGTTGAGTTGTGGGCAAAACTTTTTCAAATTGCCATGGCAAAACTATTAAACTTTATTTATTATTATATAGGCATAACATTATAAGTACTTAATTAAATATTAATTCTTAATAGATGGTTACAAATAGGTATTTGTTAGAATTAACATTGCTATTTCCTTTTTAAGTTCGTATTTTCGACAATTTTGGTCCTCTTCCATTTCATTCGTCGGTTCTGGAACCACACTTTGACCTGCAATAATGAAATCATTGTACCCCAACATTACACAACTAGGGGGATAGCAAAACGAAATGTATTATTTGGTAGTCATAGTTGATGTAAAAATGACAGAACAACTGATTTTCACCAAAGCTGATTGGTTGGAGATCAGCGGTCTGTCATTTTTATGTCAACCAGAACCAGAACCAGTGCGAAACGAAAATGCCTATAGTCCGTCGAGCTATCTATAAACCATTCACTTATTATTGCCCTCAAGAAGGCGTTGGAAATCTGACTTTGACACTTTTATCGTATCTTCTCAAGATGCGCCAAAAAGAGATAGGTATAAAAAAAATGAAGGTTTCAAAGGTAACGAGATGCCAAAAATAAGTGAATGAGGTATAGTGTTGAACGATTTTCGTGAATTGTCAATGTCATATGTAATAATATCTCATTGATATTATAATGGTCAGAGCAGACGACTACCAAACTAACCTGTCTTTCTGTGAGATCCAAGGCAACAGCTATTTCATATCTTCGAAGCCTTGTCAAGTAGTTGGACCTAACGAATTCCTTCTCTAATTCTTTAATTTGTTTTTTTGTGAATGCAGTTCTTTCTTTTCTTGGCTGCTTGCTGTCGTTGGTTGCCTCTTTGTTGCCTGGAAAGAGAAGAGTAGTTAGGTATAATTAAAAAGTTATTTCTCTATATGTACCATTTTGTAGCGATTGAAAAGTTATTGCACTCTAATTAAAAGTCTTCTTCTATCAAAAATAGTTAATGAACCACAAAAGATTGAAATTTTGAATAATTTGCACATTTTTCTAAATAATTCGGAAACTATTGAAAATGTGGCAACCTCGAAGTGGAATCATAAAGGAGGTCAACATGAGAATGAGATAACTTTTCTCAAATTTAAGCTACCTTGTAACACTTACCGTTTCGGAGATAGCAATGATGGAAACACATAAAAGAAACACCCTGTATATTTTGCATTTTTAGATTCGACGTAAAAATATAATTTATTATAATATTCTACCAGATGCAAACATGATTATTGTTGATTTTTTGATCCAATTTGTTCAGATGTGGTTTTGATTTCTGGGTTGTGGGATCAGAGTTAGTAGAGGGATCAGCTATTCAAAATCAGTTATGAACTTGTCGACGTTTCGCCATATATTATAGCATCTTCAGGACACACATTGCAAACCGGATTTTCAAATAAATTACATTGGTCCTAGGTAACTTATTGTTACTTTTAATTTATTTGTTACGTAGTTGTCATGTCGGGATGCTTAGATTACACAACCAACGATTCTCTAAATTTATTTACGGTGTAGCTGGTACTTTCCACCTTTTGTACATGTTTGTGCAATAAAGATTTTATTTATATTTATTTATTTATTTATTTATTTTTCATAATTGATCGACGCAATTCCTGGGGCGAACCGCCCTGTATATACTGAAACTGGATTGTCCCTGTGCTTGTTTGTTTGTAAAGTAAATTATCCAAATAAAACAACAAAAAGAAGCTTATAGGTACACAATTTATGTTTCATCGACAGCGTAAGGGTATCGTATTTCTACCCCACGTATTTTTCTAAGGATACCGAAAGCACATAAATTAGTTGCTTGTAAAAACAATAACGAAAGAACTTGGAATTTTCGGAAACAGATGTTGCTCACACTTACAATGTTTTGTGGAGATATCTGCCTATTGCAGCGTTTTTTTTGTACAAAAGAGATGAGAGTAAGTAAAGGTAACAATTTTTTATGTGAAATATTTTGCTAATAGTAAATAAAAAAAAATATATTAATCTATTAGTGCCGATAAGATTTACAAATGAGCATCCAAGGTAAATAGCTTGAAATTATTTTCAAATTCAAGATAATAACGAGTGAGCTACATATTATTAAACGTACCTACTTAATATACAGGGTGAGTCATAATGGGTGGTAGAAAAGAAAATCTCAAATTCTTTGGTCGATTTCTGTCATACAATTGTGTTACCTATCGAGCTTCGTGAAAAAGTTACAGGGTGTTCAAGTTAGAATTTCTAAATGCATGTGTCTTGATTATTCCGAAAGCGTAAGAGATATTGTAATGAAATTTGGAACGTTTCCACTCGAGTGGAAAAAAATCTGAATAAAAGTAATGAAGAAACTATTATACAGTCAACCAAACTTGTGTCAACACGTTCCCTGTTCGGTTAAGACCGGCTCACAGAGATGAGGCTAAAACTGAAGAAAATACTAACAAATTATATATTTTTTAAATAAAAAAAAGGGATTTTTTAAAAAAGTGGGGAACGAAATTATGAAATTTCAATTACCATATTTGAAACGCCACAATTATTGCATTTGGTTCCTTATATTTGGTTGTTACGTTCTTAGGGGACCGCAAAAGAGCCGTTCCGATGAAAAGAGACCAAAAAAAAATCCGACTTTTCCGACTCTCAATTCTCAAGTTGTTTTTACCTCTTTTTGATGTCCTCTGATGTCACACACTGAAAACACTCATAGAAAAATATGGAAAAATAAGTAAAAAAGGAAAATTAAAAAATGACATTACCGTAAAAAAAGAAAGAAAAAGGTTGGAACAACGGTCCAAAGAAATTTAGTTAAGGAATAATAAACAAGTAGTAAAGTCAACTAATAAAAAAGATAATAAATAGATAACAAACAGACAGACGAAAACCAGAAAATATAAAACATTAAGCAGTGAAGAAAAACAAAAACAAAAAATGCAGAAGAAAAAATGTCAGAGTGTAAGAGAAATAAAGCACAACTACAAACAGTGAAGTGAAAATCAAAAGAAAAGGATTTGAACCCTAACGGATAGGAACTAGAAAAAGAGGGAAATTAAAATTTGCCAAAAGAAAATAGCTAAAGTACTAAAGAAAATAGGCAAAAACTTTAGTAGAAGGTAAAAATTTAATATAGCATAAAAATGATATAAATAAAATAATGAAAATAAACAACATTGGAAATAGAATAACATAAATCATAAAAAAGTTAAAAAAAACATGTTAAAAAAATTAAAAAAAAACACAACAAAAAGACTGAAAATAACAAATAACAGAATAAAAAAATACAAATAACAGAAGATTTTTTACATCTTCTGATAGCAAAGAAAACATAAAATGTCAGTAGTAAGATAAACAATAGAGAAAAACGTAGAAAGAAAAAAAACAAAACTTCACTTAAAAATTTTGTATTATACCCTAATGGTAAAACAAAAGACTTCAAACAAATATAATCTGTTAATGGTCTACGGGTTGAGATAGATAAAAACAAAAAATACCAAAAGAGGCAGAAAAATACCAGAAACATAACTGATAAAAAAGAAAAGGAAAACAAATAATAGATAAAAAATATCGGTAGTAAGATAAACGACACACGGCGCAGAAAACGGCACAAAAATGTTTGCCACATTTTTTTGAAAATGTTCAAAGGGAAGAGTATTACGACTTTTCTCTCACTTCTCTACTTTGATCGCCTGAACTTGAGAACGCCTGGACCGATTGGAGTGAATCCAACTGTTTTTATCTCTTTTTGATGTCCTCTGATGTCACACACTCAAAACACTCATAAAAAAATATGGAAAAATAAGTAAAAAAGGAAAATTAAAAAATGACATTACCGTAAAAAAAAGAAAGAAAAAGGTTGGAACAACGGTCCAAAGAAAATTAGTTAAGGAATAATAAACAAGTACTAAAGTCAACTAATAAAAAAGATAATAAATAGATAACAAACAGACAGACGAAAACCAGAAAATATAAAACATTAAGCAGTGAAGAAAAACAAAAACAAAAAATGCAAAAGAAAACATGTCAGAGTGTAAGAGAAATAAAGCACAACTACAAACAGTGAAGTGAAAATCAAAAGAAAAGGATTTGAACCCTAACGGATAGGAAGGAGAAAAAGAGGGAAATTAAAATTTGCCAAAAGAAAATAGCTAAAGTACTAAAGAAAATAGGCAAAAACATTAGTAGAAGGTAAAAATTTAATATAAGATAAAAATGATATAAATAAAATAATGAAAATAAACAACGGAATAGAATAACATAAACCATTAAACAAGTGAAAAAAAAAACGTTAAAAAAATTTAAAAAAAACACAACAAAAAGACTGAAAATAACAAATAACAGAATAAAAAAATACAAATATAGCAAGGAAAAAATAAAATGTCGGTAGTAAGATAAACAGTAGAGAGAAACGTAGAAAGAAAAAAAACAAAACTTCACTTAAAAATTTTATATAATACCCTAATGGTAAAACAGAAAACTTCAAACAAATATAATCTGTTAATGGTCTAGGGATTGAGATAGATAAAAACAAAAAATACCAAAAGAGACAGAAAAATACCAGAAACATAACTGATAAATAAGAAAAGGAAAACAAATAATAGAAAATGGAAAAAAAATATAAAAAATATCGGTAGTAAGATAAACGACACACGGCGCACAAAACGGCACAAAAATTTTTGCCACATTTTTTTGAAAATGTTCAAAGGGAGGAGTATTGCGACTTTTGTCTCAATTCTCTACTTTGATCGCCTGAACTTGAGAACGCCTGGACCGATTGGAGTGAATCCAACTGTTTTTACCTCTTTTTGATGTCCTCTGATGTCACACACTGAAAACACTCATAGAAAAATATGAGAAAATAAGTAAAAAAGGAAAATTAAAAAATGACATTACCATAAAAAAAGAAAGAAAAAGGTTGGGACAACGGTCCAGAGAAAATTAGTTAAGGATTAATAAATAAGTACTAAAGTCAACTAATAAATAGATAACAAACAGATAGACGAAAACCAGAAATTATAAAACATTAAGCAGTGAAGAAAAACAAAAACAAAAAATGCAAAAGAAAAAATGTCAGAGTGTAAGAGAAATAAAGCACAACTACAAACAGTGAAGTGAAAATCAAAAGAAAAGGATTTGAACCCTAACGGATAGGAAGGAGAAAAAGAGGGAAATTAAAATTTTCCAAATGAAAATAGCTAAAGTACTAAAGAAAATTGGCAGAAACATTAGTAGAAGGTAAAAATTTAATATAGGATAAAAATGATATAAATAAAATAATGAAAATAAACAACGGAATAGAATAACATAAATCATAAAAAAAGTGAAAAAAAAACATGTTAAAAAAATAAAAAAAAAACACAACAAAAAGACTGAAAATAACAAATAACAGAAGATTTTTTCCATCTTCTGATAGCAAGGAAAAAATAAAATGTCGGTAGTAAGATAAACAGTAGAGAGAAACGTAGAAAGAAAAAAAACAAAACTTTACTTAAAAATTTTATATAATACCCTAATGGTAAAACAAAACACTTCAAACAAATATAATCTGTTAATGGTCTAGGGACTGAGATAGATAAAAACAAAAAATACCAAAAGAGACAGAAAAATACCAGAAACATAACTGATAAAAATGAAAAGGAAAACAAATAATAGAAAATGGAAAAAAAAATATAAAAAATATCGGTAGTAAGATAAACGACACACGGCGCACAAAACGGCACAAAAATGTTTGCCACATTTTTTTGAAAATGTTCAAAGGGAGGATTTTAGTATTACGACTTTTCTCTCAATTCTCTACTTTGATCGCCTGAACTTGAGAACGCCTGGACCGATTGGAGTGAATCCAACTGTTTTTACCTCTTTTTGATGTCCTCTGATGTCACAGACTGAAAACACTCATAGAATAATATGGAAAAATAAGTAAATAAGGAAAATTAAAAAATGACATTACCATAAAAAAAGAAAGAAAAAAGTTGGAAAAACGGTCCAAAGAAAATTAGTTAAGGAATAATAAACAAATACTAAAGTCAACTAATAAAAAAGATAATAAATAGATAACAAACAGACAGACGAAAACCAGAAAATATAAAACATTAAGCAGTGAAGAAAAACAAAAACAAAAAATGCAAAAGAAAAAATGTCAGTGTGTAAGAGAAATAAAGCACAACTACAAACAGTGAAGTGAAAATCAAAAGAAAAAGATTTGAACCCTAACGGATAGGAAGGAGAAAAAGAGGGAAATTAAAATTTGCCAAAAGAAAATAGCTAAAGTACTAAAGAAAATAGGCAAAAACTTTAGTAGAAGGTAAAAATTTAATATAGGATAAAAATGATATAAATAAAATAATGAAAATAAACAACGGAATAGAATAACATAACCCATTAAACAGGTGAAAAAAAAAACATGTTAAAAAAATTTAAAAAAAACACAACAAAAAGACTGAAAATAACAAATAACAGAATAAAAAAAATACAAATATAGCAAGGAAAAAATAAAATGTCGGTAGTAAGATAAACAGTAGAGAGAAACGTAGAAAGAAAAAAAACAAAACTTCACTTAAAAATTTTATATAATACCCTAATGGTAAAACAAAAAACTTCAAACAAATATAATCTGTTAATGGTCTAGGGATTGAGATAGATAAAAACAAAAAATACCAAAAGAGACAGAAAAATACCAGAAACATAACTGATAAAAAAGAAAGGAAAACAAATAATAGAAAATGGAAAAAAAATATAAAAAATATCGGTAGTAAGATAAACGACGTGCGCGGCGCACAAAACGGCACAAAAATTTTTGCCACATTTTTTTGAAAATGTTCAAAGGGAGGATTTTAGTATTACGACTTTTCTCTCAATTCTCTACTTTGATCGCTTGAACTTGAGAACGCCTTGACCGATTAGAGTGACCTATTAGTCCAACTGTTTTTTCCTCTTCTTGATTTCCTCTTTCATCTCCCATCACCACAAGTTCCGTAGGTGCAGTAATTTCGGAGATAGATCTCTTTAGAGGTCGATTTTTAAGCACTTTTTTAAAAAACCATTAAACATTAAAAAGATCATTTAAAAAAAAAACCTATTTTGAGCTTAATTTCACTCGAATTGAGTTTGTTACGGTTTTAGGGGATTGCAAGCGTCCCATTCCGCTCAAAAACGGCACAAAAATGTTCCCGAAATTTTTTTGAAAATGTCCAAAGGGAGAGGTATTACGACTTTCTTCTCAATTTTCAACTTTGACGGCCTGTAACTTGAGAACGCCTGGACCAATTGGAGTGAATCCAACTGTTTTCTCTTCTTGATGTCGTCTTTCACCTCCCATCACCAGAAGTTCCAATATTTTCGGAGATAGAACCCTTCAGAGGTCGATTTTTAGGCACTTTTAGAAACGTGTTTTTTTACCATTTTTAAAAAAAAAAAACCTCTTTGCAGCTTATTTTCATTCTAATTGAGTTTGTTACGTTCTTAGGGCATTGCAAGCATGCCATTCCGCTTAAAAACGGCACAAAAATGTTTGCGATTTTTTTTTTTTTAATGTTCAAAGGGAGGGGTATTACGACTTTTTTCTCAATTCTCAAATTTGACGGCCTGTAACTTGAGAACGCCTTGACCGATTGGAGTGAATCCAACTATTTATTTCTCTCCTTGGTGTCCTCTTTCACCTCCCTTCACCCCCAGTTCCGTAGTTGTAATCTTTGCGGAGATAGACCCCTTTAGAGGTCCATTTTCAGGCACGTTTAGAATCGCGTTTTTGGACCATTTTTAAAACAACCACTTTTGAGGTTAATTTCATTCGAATTGAGTTTTTTACGTTCTTAGGGGATTGCAAGCGTGTCATTTCGCTCAAAAACGGCACAAAAATGTTCCCGGAATTTTTTTGAAAATGTTCAAAGGGGGTATAACGACTTTTTTCTCAATTCTCAAGTTTGACGGCCTGTATCTTGAGAACGTCTGGACCGATTGGAGTGAATCCAACTGTTTTTTCCTCTTCTTGATGTTCTCTTTCACCTCCCACCATCACCACGTCAGTTAAAAAATCTAAAATAGATTTTTAACTGACTACCCTCTCTAAGTGAGAATTGTCCTGAAGAAGACTAAATAAATAGTCGAAACGTCGGCCATTTTCGAATAAAGAAGAGGTGTATTATTTGTCCCAATCCTGCTAACTTCATCAACAACTTAAAGACGCTAATTACAACAATCGCAAATTATGTTTATTTATCTTATCACTTAGACATAACAGACATGGTGGTGAAATAAAATTCAGTTCTGAAAAATTTGAAATATTCTGCGATTTGATCTTCAAGCGACATCTATTGTAGTTTTACCTAAATTAAACTATCGGAGAAATTGAGCCATTTGCAATATCAGACTAGATGTGTATAGACAGTGATAATAGGGATTTAATAAGTTCTTGCAAACAATGTTAAATTCGTCCTGTGGCCAATGGCAATTATACCACAATAACTTAAAGTCTTTTTTGATGCTTTTCTGCTCTAACATCGCGTGACAAAATGCCATTTTTAACGTCCGTTGACATTCATTTTATTTGCAGTGGAGAAGATTGCGGAAGGCACTTTGGGTGTGTTTGCACTATTCATAAATTGGAGCGACAATAAAGGATTTAAGGGCCCATCACCGCTACCCATTTACCATAATGTTCTACGTACCTAAGTAGGTCAGTATAATCCTTAAGGTTAGCTGATAGTATTTACCCCTAAATTAAGATAAATTAAAGTTTGTTGCCAACAGCCACAAACCCTTTGGTTCAATTGGCAAATTAAAATTGCACTAGACTTTTGTATTGTTAAACTTTAAACTATTTCCGCCGTTTCAGCAACTTAGGTCCACTTTTACAAGTTCAGTTTAAACTTGAAGTGACTGAAGATAACTGAAAGATTTTGACAAATATGCGTCAAATCTGTAGTTTAAACTTCAGGAAGGGTTTAAACTTGACTTGCAAAAGTGGCACTTAAATGAAAATAAAATGTTGAAAAATGTGTTCGTTTTAGGGAAAACCACAGGAGAGATTACTGAGTTTAAGGTACGTACTCAATTCTATTTCTTGAGGTTTCACCTGTATCCAGCGTTCAGTATAAGTTTCGGAATTTTCATTTCTCATACACAAGTCTAGTGCGAATCTAAAGGGCACTAGACTTTTGGATTGTTAAACTTTAAACTATACCAGCTTTCGAATTTGGAAGAGGCAAGTTTAGGGCCGTTTCAACCACTTAGGACCATTTTTACAACTTCAGTTTAAACTTTAGTTTTAATATGTGTCAAATGTGGAGTTTAAACTTCGGGTAAGGTTTAAATCTGACTTGGAAAAGCGGCACTTAACTGAGAATATAATGTTGGAAAGTGTGGTCGTTTTAGGGAAAACCACAGAAGAAGTTAACAGAACTAACCTGATTTAACATAATCATTCAATTTTATTTTTTGAGGTTTTACGCGGCCGGAATAAATTTAGGATTTTTCACTTCTCATACACAAGTCTAGTGCGAATTCGAATTGCACTAGACTTTTGTATGGTAAAGGTTAGTTTAGTTTAGAGTAGTAGTAGTTAAGTTTAGAGCTGTTTCAACTACTTAGGTCCACTTTTACAAGTTCAGTTTAAACTTTGGTCTAAATGTAACTGAAAGATTTTGACAAATGTGCGTCAAATCTGGAGTTTAAATTTAAGGAAGGGTGTTAAACTTAACTTGCAAAAGTGGCACTTAAATTAAAATAATATGTTGGAAAATGTGTTCGTTTTAGGGAAAACCGCAGAACTGAACTAACCTGAGTTTAACATAATCACTGAGTTCTATTTTTTGAGGTTTCACGCAGCCGGAATAAATTTAGGAATTTTCAATTCTCATACACAAGTCTAGTGCGAATGCGAATTGCACCAGACTTTTGTATGGTAAAGGTTTATCTGAAGAAAATTTCGAAATTTCCATAGTTAAGTTTAGAGCTGTTTCAACCACTTAGGTCCACTTTTACAAGTTCAGTTTAAACTGTAGTTTGAAGATAACTGAAAGATTTTCACAAATGTGCGTCAAATCTGGAGTTTAAACTTCAGGTAGGGTTTAAACTTGACTTGCAAAAGTGACACTTAAATGAAAATAAAATGTTGGAAAATGTGTTCGTTTTAGGGGAAACTACAGAACTGAACTAACCTGAGTTTAACATAATTGCTCAATTCTATTTTTTGAGATTTCACGCGGGCAAAATAAATCTAGGAATTTTCACTTCTCATACACAAGTTTAGTGCGAATTCGAATTGCACTAGACTTTTGTATGGTAAAGGTTGTATCTGGAGAAAATTTCGAAATTGCAATAGTTAAGTTTAGAGCTGTTTCAACCACTTAGGTCCACTTTTACAAGTTCAGTTTAAACTGTAGTTTGAAGATAACTGAAAGATTTTGACAAATCTGCGTCAAATCTGGAGTTTAAACTTCAGGTAAGGTTTTTGCAAAAGTGACACTTAAATGAAAATAAAATGTTGGGAAATGTGTTCGTTTTAGGGAAAACCGCAGAACTGAACTAACCTGAGTTTAACATAATCATTCAGTTCTATTTTTTGAGGTTTCACGCAGCCGGAATAAATTTAGGAATTTTCAATTCTCATACACAAGTCTCGTGCGAATCCGAATTGCACTAGACTTTTGTATGGTAAAGGTTTTATCTGAAGAAAGTTTCGAAAAGGCAATAGATAAGTTTAGAGGTGTTTCAACCACTTAGGTCCACTTTTACAAGTTCAGTTTAAACTTTAGTTTGAAGATAACTCTAAGATTTGAACAAATATGCGTTAAATCTGGAGTTTAAACTTTAGGTAGATTTTAAACTTGAGTTGCAAAAGTGGCATCTAAATGAAAATAAAATGTTGAAAAATGTGTGTGTTTTAGGGAAAACCACAGAACTGAACTAACCTGAGTTTAACATAATCGCTCAATTCTATTTTTTGAGGTTTCATGCGGCCGAAATAAATTTAGGAATTTTCACTTCTCATACACAAGTCTAGTGCGAATTCGAGTTGCACTAGACTTTAGTGTAGTAAAGGTTTTATCTGGAGAAAATTTCGAAACTGCTAGAGTTAAGTTTAGAGCTGTTTCAACCACTTAGGTCCACTTTTACAAGTTCAGTTTAAACTATAGTTTGAAGATAACTGAAAGATTTTCACAAATGTGCATCAAATCTGGAGTTTAAACTTCAGGTAGGGTTTAAACTTGACTTGCAAAAGTGACACTTAAATGAAAATAAAATGTTGGGAAATGTGTTCGTTTTAGGGAAAACCGCAGAACTGAACTAACCTGAGTTTAACATAATCGCTCAATTCTATTTTTTGAGGTTTCATGCGGCCGAAATAAATTTAGGAATTTTCACTTCTCATACACAAGTCTAGTGCGAATTCGAGTTGCACTAGACTTTTGTATGGTAAAGGTTTATCTGTAGAAAATTTCGAAATTTCCATAGTTAAGTTTAGAGCTGTTTCAACCACTTAGGTCCACTCTTACAAGTTCAGTTTAAACTGTAGTTTGAAGATAACTGAAAGATTTTGACAAATGTGCGTCAAATCTGGAGTTTAAACTTTAGGTAGATTTTAAACTTGAGTTGCAAAAGTGGCATCTAAATGAAAATAAAATGTTGAAAAATGTGTGTGTTTTAGGGAAAACCACAGAACTGAACTAACCTGAGTTTAACATAATCGCTCAATTCTATTTTTTGAGGTTTCATGCGGCCGAAATAAATTTAGGAATTTTCACTTCTCATACACAAGTCTAGTGCGAATTCGAGTTGCACTAGACTTTAGTGTGGTAAAGGTTTTATCTGGAGAAAATTTCGAAATTGCTAGAGTTAAGTTTAGAGCTGTTTCAACCACTTAGGTCCACTTTTACAACTTCAGTTTAAACTGTATTTTGAAGATAACTGAAAGATTTTCACAAATGTGCGTGAAATCTGGAGTTTAAACTTCAGGTAGGGTTTAAACTTGACTTGCAAAAGTGACACTTAAATGAAAATAAAATGTTGGGAAATGTGTTCGTTTTAGGGAAAACCGCAGAACTGAACTAACCTGAGTTTAACATAATCACTGAGTTCTATTTTTTGAGGTTTCACGCAGCCGGAATAAATTTAGGAATTTTCAATTCTCATACACAAGTCTAGTGCGAATGCGAATTGCACTAGACTTTTGTATGGTAAAGGTTTATCTGTAGAAAATTTCGAAATTTCCATAGTTAAGTTTAGAGCTGTTTCAACCACTTAGGTCCACTTTTACAAGTTCAGTTTAAACTGTAGTTTGAAGATAACTGAAAGATTTTGACAAATGTGCGTCAAATCTGGAGTTTAAACTTTAGGTAGATTTTAAACTTGAGTTGCAAAAGTGGCATCTAAATGAAAATAAAATGTTGAAAAATGTGTGTGTTTTAGGGAAAACCACAGAATTGAACTAACCTGAGTTTAACATAATCGCTCAATTCTATTTTTTGAGGTTTCACGCGGCCGAAATAAATTTAGGAATTTTCACTTCTCATACACAAGTCTAGTGCGATTTCGAATTGCACTAGACTTTAGTGTGGTGAAGGTTTTATCTGGAGAAAATTTCGAAATTGCTAGAGTTAAGTTTAGAGCTGTTTCAACCACTTAGGTCCACTTTTACAAGTTCAGTTTAAACTTTAGTTTGCAGATAACTGGAAGATTTGAACAAATATGCGTTAAATCTGGAGTTTAAACTTTAGGTAGATTTTAAACTTGAGTTGCAAAAGTGGCATCTAAATGAAAATAAAATGTTGAAAAATGTGTGTGTTTTAGGGAAAACCACAGAACTGAACTAACCTGAGTTTAACATAATCGCTCAATTCTATTTTTTGAGGTTTCACGCGGCCGAAATAAATTTAGGAATTTTCACTTCTCATACACAAGTCTAGTGCGATTTCGAATTGCACTAGACTTTAGTGTGGTAAAGGTTTTATCTGGAGAAAATTTCGAAATTGCTAGAGTTAAGTTTAGAGCTGTTTCAACCACTTAGGTCCACTTTTACAACTTCAGTTTAAACTGTATTTTGAAGATAACTGAAAGATTTTGACAAATGTGCGTCAAATCTGGAGTTTAAACTTCAGGTAGGGTTTAAACTTGACTTGCAAAAGTGACACTTAAATGAAAATAAAATGTTGGGAAATGTGTTCGTTTTAGGGAAAACCGCAGAACTGAACTAACCTGAGTTTAACATAATCACTGAGTTCTATTTTTTGAGGTTTCACGCAGCCGGAATAAATTTAGGAATTTTCAATTCTCATACACAAGTCTAGTGCGAATGCGAATTGCACTAGACTTTTGTATGGTAAAGGTTTATCTGTAGAAAATTTCGAAATTTCCATAGTTAAGTTTAGAGCTGTTTCAACCACTTAGGTCCACTTTTACAAGTTCAGTTTAAACTGTAGTTTGAAGATAACTGAAAGATTTTGACAAATGTGCGTCAAATCTGGAGTTTAAACTTTAGGTAGATTTTAAACTTGAGTTGCAAAAGTCGCATCTAAATGAAAATAAAATGTTGAAAAATGTGTGTGTTTTAGGGAAAACCACAGAACTGAACTAACCTGAGTTTAACATAATCGCTCAATTCTATTTTTTGAGATTTCACGCGGCCGAAATAAATTTAGGAATTTTCACTTCTCATACACAAGTCTAGTGCGATTTCGAATTACACTAGACTTTAGTGTGGTGAAGGTTTTATCTGGAGAAAATTTCGAAATTGCTAGAGTTAAGTTTAGAGCTGTTTCAACCACTTAGATCCACTTTTACAACTTCAGTTTAAACTGTATTTTGAAGATAACTGAAAGATTTTGACAAATGTGCGTCAAATCTGGAGTTTAAACTTCAGGTAGGGTTTAAACTTGACTTGCAAAAGCGGCACTTAAATGAAAATAAAATTTTGGAAAATGTGTTTGTTTTAGGGAAAACCACAGAAGAGATTAACTGAACTAACCTGAGTTTAAGGTAAGTACTCAATTCTATTTCTTGAGGTTTTACCCGTACCCGGTGGTCAGTATAAATTTCGGAATTTTCACTTCTTATACTCAAGTCTAGTGCGAATCTAAATTGCCCTAGACTTTTGGATTGTTTCTTGGAAACCACAAAACTGAACTAACCTGAGTTTAACATAATCATTCAATTGTATTGAGGTTTCACGCATACCCAGCGGAATTTCCACTTCTTTTACTGAAGTCTAGTGCGAATCCAAATTGCACTAGACTTTTGTATTGCTAAACTTTAAACTATACAAATTTTTGAAATTAGAAGAGTCAAGTTTAGGGTTGTTTTAACCACTTAGTTTAAACTTTAGGTTGAAGGTAACTGGAAGATTTCTACAAATATGCGTCTAATCTGGAGTTTAAACTTCAGGTAGGGTTTAAACTTGACTTGTAAAAGTGGCACGAAATCAATTTACTCAATTGGTTATTAAAGAATATTGAAACTATATTGCTCTTACCGCATATTGAACTATTCTCTTCAACGTCGATCGTAGCGGTTGCGTACATGTCGGGGCATGTTTCACTTCTTTCATTGAATCCGAAAAAATTCGATTGTTCTCCTTCGATGATGCTATAGCAATAGGGCGTCTCTATATTCCAGTAATTTTGCCGAACATACCGCGTTTCGGTATAAAACTTGTTAATATGAGGCTCAAAGTATCTACACTCATTAGTCAAGTAGAGAGAAACTTCTTCGCCTCCGACTGTTGGAGAGCTGTCACATAAGGAAGGTCTAACTTCCATTCTAATTGATCAGTTGATCTAACGAACTCCACGCGTTTACTAACCGAAACAAACTAAAGAAAAATTTGTTAAAACGATTAAGGGGGCCGAGATTCCGGAGATACGTCGAGACAGGATGTCACCTAATTAGCCTTTAGAGATGATGGGCTATCTGTTCAATGGACCAATGGCTGTTTCGAAACTGAAAGTGGGTGGATGCTATCGTGAAATCGTAACTATCCCATTGGATAAGTAAAATTCCCAAATAATTTATTATTTTTTTTGAATAATTTGGGTTTATTAAATCAAGATTTTTCTTTTTATCTTCCCCCCCATTCAAGAGTCACTAATTAGTTAAACAGATATTTTTTCGGATTTCGTGGGATTACGAGTCAAAACATAAACATCTCATTCTTGCGGCAACTTTTTACGTGGCGCCTGACTTTAACAGACCAATAAATTTTGTCCATAAGGGTTGTAGTTTTTTACCCTATCAGCATTTTTTTTCACTACTTGGTTATGGGTATTACGACCCAATACAATTTTTTTGGGTGTTTCTTTTGATATTGGAAGCCGATGTTCGCACTATTTCCAGTAAATTTTAAATCCGACGATACGTACTCCTTAAACTTATCCAGAACTTTTGAGTTTAATAAAGTAACAAACTCCAACATGACAGTAATTGTCTATGAATGTTACATAATATTGTTTTCCGTCATATGAAGTGGGAGTCACTGGTCCACATACCTCAGATGAAACAACTTCCAAAATCTTTGTAGATTTTCTTTCAAGGGGTATTGGTTTATAAGGTAAGGTTTCCTTGTAGTTTTCCTTCAGCTTATTCCTTTTTTCATCTTGACAGACTCATTTTCAAATAAACTTTTAGGCCTTTTTCATCAATTTTTCTCATAGAGAACTCAAATTCTCACATTCAATTACATCCTTTATTTCAATGTTCCTTCGATTCAAAGTTAGGTGTAGATTTCCTTGCCTCTTTTCAAAGATTGCTTCCCCTATCTTTGCAATGTTTGTCAAATATTGACCTACTATGGGTTTCAGCAAATGGTTGGTTGCCTCAGTGTCCACAATAAACAAAATATCATTATCACTGCCTACCTGTGAGGTTTCATTTAAAGTTCCACCAGATGTCATAAAGCACACGACACCATCATCGTCATCTTTGGTAAAATGGCAATTTCCCTGACAAGGTTGTGGGTGTCCTCCACGATATCCACCACGAGAAAGATCATGTCTTCTCTTGGGACATTCTAATGGTTTATGTCCTTTTATTCCGCAGTGATGACAGTTATACTCCATTATTTTGCCTTTGATCCTGTCTATAATAATTTCCTGCTGCATTTCCTTGCCTATAACCTCCACGGTAACCTCCACTTGAGCTTCTATTAATCCGTAGGCAATCTCCTCCTAAAAACGCTTCTGTGATCACTGGTTCACCCGAGGTTGTTCCTTTAGATTGTCTGGTTTCTTCCGTCAGTAATTTGTTTCTGACAAACTCCAAAGTTACTTGACTTCCTTGACAAAACAACACATCTAAGGTTGTTGTAACACCTTTTTAAGAGTCAGACATTGGCGCCAACAACTGTGAAATTACTTCATTTTCTTGAACAGAGCCCCCGCAATTTCTGAGTTCCGACACAGGCTTCTCAAATTCCAGAAAGAATTCATTCAATGATGTTTTACCTGAGAATTATAGATTCTTCAATTTTCTTTGCATTTCAACTTGACTTGCTACTCCAGTTTTCTCATAAGTGCCGACCTCCGAAGAGGTTTATATTTACTTTTGGGACTTTTTTCATTTGATTTAAATTTGTTACGTTATTAGGGAATTGCAAACATCAAACTCCGAACAAAAACAAGAAAAAATATTTTCTAAAATTATTTTCTTTTTGACCAAAGGGGGAGGCGACCATAAGTACGCCTTATTTTCTCAGTTTTCAACTTTGACCCCCTATACTCTAGAACAGATAGCCCATATGAAGTGATTCCAACTTTTTTTCCTCTTTTTGATGTCCTCTTTCACCTCCCACCACCAGAAGTTCCGTAGGTGCAATATTTTCGGAGATAGACCCCTTCAGAAGTCGATTTTTAGGCACTTTTAGAATCACGTTTTTTGACCTTTTTTGTAGCTTACGGTTCTTTTAACTCTTGTGAACCGATGCCATGAGAAAAATAAAATATCGGTGTTTCTTCATAACCAAAGAAATAGGTTAAAAGATAAGTAACAAAGAAAAGCATTTGCTCTACCAAGTAATGATTATAGAAAATCCTTACCAGGTTTCTTACCATCTAAAAATGACTAAGAATTAAGGGTGCCGTCACATTTTCTGACACTCGTTTCAATAGAGAGCAGCTATAACATGCTATTGTTGCGGATAATTAATGATTAACATTAAAATTCAGTTTGTAATTGTTAAATTTAGTCATTAAACCCATAAATATAAACAAAACAATTGAGTTATTGGAGAACGATAAAATAAGTAGGAAGGAGCCTTAATGATGAGGCGGCATCTGTCAAAGGAGCCGTGCCAGAGAACTGTCAAAAACGTCGTTTTCGGGTGGCTGCTTCGAGAGTATTCCCATCCTTGAATTTTTAATGAGAAAACAAAGGATGGTGATAATATCAGAGCGGCCTTTGACAGGGCGTCTTTTGGCAGTTGTTTTGATGCCCGGCGCCATTGTTTGACCACTTGGCTGTGGTGTCTCTGTTTGTTTACTGTTATTTAGATTTTTATATTATATTTTAAAGCAATCTAATGTTAAGTTGGAACTGTTTCATGTTGTGGGTGCTAAAGTGTATACAGGGTGGCCCGTAAGAGCGGCAGAGCCAGAAAATAATATAATTAGAGTAAGTACAAAACCTTAACTAACCTGAATCAACCAGTACTGAAGACACTTAAAATACTTTTGCTCCAATATGTTCTTTGCGTTATTTCTTCATTAGTTAGTAAGATTTGCATTATAGAAAACTGAAAAAGTTCGTATTTCTACCTCATTCGCTTATTTTTTGACATCTCATTACCTTTGAAATCTTATTTTTTTCTACCTATCTCTTTTCCGCACATGTTAAGAAGGTGTGATAAAAATGTCAAAGTCAGATTTCCGCATACAACGCATACAATAATAGGTGAACGGTTTATATGCGAAAACCTGTTGATGATGATTTTTAGTTTCTTCTGAAACTTTGGCATTGGATAACTAGATTTGGACCTCTCTAAGGCTATGAAAAGTAATTTTAAGAGAAAACCACTGCTTTCAGCCCAATAAATTATAACTCACTTTTAATAGTATATTATACAACAAGCATTTAATGATAAGCTTGTGTTTCAACAAGATAATGCCCCGTAACGTACATCGAGAAAAGTAAGTGAATATTTGCAAGCCAATTTTCAGAGGTTTGGTTTTATTTACTGGCTGGCTAGAAGTCCCGACTTGACACCTTTAGATTTTTTTTTGCACAATTTTCGCCACTACAAATAATTAACGAAAACTCAAAAACGGTTGATTTGGATTGAACGGAAGACATTAATATGAAAAAATATAGAGAAAATAGAGGTTATTCAGAATTTGATGTAATATGTAAGGCGTTTCAGTTAAAATATTTGAGTTTTTGCACCTCAAAAATCGAAATATTTGATCAAAGTTTTTGAGCACCCCGTATATTGTTCAAGCAAAGTGAGCGAAAATTATTTTTTTATAGAATACCTTTTACAAACAAGTTAAAAATCAAAATTTTTTGTTGCCTCTGAAAGCAAATATTAGCCCTTCTTTCAATTGTAAATTTTGAAGAAAAAAAATAATTTAAAATATCTCAAAAACTGTAAGAGATAGATAAACACAGAAAAGTCTTAAAACCAAACGTAGAATCGATTAGTGAAAGAAAAACCATCATGTCTAATTTAAAATAAGAAAGTTGGTAGTGAATGTGCAGAATTGGGACAACCTGTATATAAGAAAAATCAATAATTAAAAATTATTTACTAAATTATGAAACTACTGTATTTGAATTTTTCTCATAGCTCTTATAGTTTTCGAGATAAGGTAGAATCATCTCTCGATGGCCACCCTGTACAAGTCCACTCACATTGAATACAATTTGTTAAACTCGAAAAACGGTCACCATGCTCTCTTTCAACTTAATTTGCATTCGCATTAACTTTTCAGAAATTATCGCTAATTTTGAATAAAAATCCCGATCATGGAGCTTTTAAATGTAAACCATCAGCCACCGTTAAACCACTGACACAGTTTTGTTTATACAGCCATAAACTTTTTAAATTCTCGTAGAATCACCCATGGCCTAGTAAAGTTATAGGCTGTAGTCCAAACAATGATGAAAATAATTTATATAAAATCAGTCATTAGTTTCGGTGTTAAATTGCTAATGCCCGATTAGGGTAGTTGAGAGATGTTAACCCACCGATCTATCGAATGTTTTACTATTCGAGGGGATGAAAAAAAAAGACTGTCTATAAGGCCCTATGTCTATCTTAATTAAGAGTGCCAAAATTATACATATACAGAGATCGAGTAGGAAAAGTTCAAGGGATGTTCTCATATATATATAACTCATAGAATGCTTCACCGTCAGAGGGGTTGAAAAAAATTAAAAACTATAAATAAGATTCTAGTGTTATAGCAATTCAGGGCGTCCTGGACACTTTTAGTGTCCGCGTTCCAAAACTAGACATCTATGGTTTCATTTAGGGAGGATTCAGGGATATTTTAGTATACACCCCATAGAATGCTTCGCCGTCTGAGGGATTGAAAAAAATCAAAAACTATAAATACGTTTCTAGTATTATCACAATTCAGGGCGTCCTGGACACTTTTAGTGTCCGCGTTCCAAAAGTAAACATCCACAATAAGATTCTAGTATTATCGCAATTCAGGGCGTCCTGGACATTTTCAGGGTCGGCGTTCCAAAACTAGACATCTATGGTTTCATTTAGGGAGGATTCAGGGATATTTTAGTATACACCCCATAGAATGCTTCGCCGTCTGAGGGATTGAAAAAAATCAAAAACTATAAATACGTTTCTAGTATTATCACAATTCAGGGCGTCCTGGACACTTTTAGTGTCCGCGTTCCAAAAGTAAACATCCACAATAAGATTCTAGTATTATCGCAATTCAGGGCGTCCTGGACACTTTCAGGGCGTTCCAAAACTAAACATCCACAGTTCCGTTTGGGGAGGATTAAGGGATGTTTCACTATACACCCCATAGAATGCTTCACCGTCTGAAGGGTTGAAAAAAATTAAAAACTATAAATAAGATTCTAGTGTTATCGCAGTGCAGGGCGTCCTGGACACTTTTAGTGTCCGCGTTCCAAAATTAAACATCCACAGTTCCATTTGGGGAGGATTGAGGAATGTTTTAGTATACACCCCATAGAATGCTTCACCGTCTGAGGGGTTGAAAAAAAATTAAAAACCATAAATAAGTTTCTAGTATTATCACAATTCAGGGCGTCCTGGACACTTTTAGTTTCCGCGTTCCAAAAGTAAACATCAACAATAAGATTCTAGTGTTATCGCAGTTCAGGGCGTCCTGGACACTTTTAGTTTCCGCGTTCCAAAAGTAAACATCCACAATTAGATTCTAGTGTTATCGCAGTTTAGGGCGTCCTGGACACTTTTTGTGTCCGCGTTCCAAAACTAAACATCCACAGTTCCATTTGGGGAGGATTGAGGAATGTTTTAGTATACACCCCATAGAATGCTTCACCGTCTGAGAGGTTGAAAAAAAAATTAAAAACTATAAATAAGTTTTTAGTATTATCACAATTCAGGGCGTCTTGGACACTTTTAGTGTCCACGTTCCAAAAGTAAACATCCACAATAAGATTTTAGTGTTATCGCAGTTCAGGGCGTCTTGGACACTTTTGGTGTCCGCGTTCCAAAACTAAACATCCACAGTTCCATTTGGGGAGGATTGAGGAATGTTTTAGTATACACCCCATAGAATGCTTCACCGTCTGAGGGGTTGAAAAAAATTAAAAACTATAAATAAGATTCTAGTGTTATCGCAGTTCAGGGCGTCCTGGACACTTTCAGTGTCCGCGTTCCAAAACTAAATATCCACAGTTCCATTTGGGGATGATTAAGGGATGTTTTACTATACACCCCATAGAATGCTTCACCGTCTGAGGGGTTGAAAAGAATTAAAAACTATAAATAAGATTCTAGTGTTATCGCATTTCAGATCGTCGTGAACACTTTTAGTGTCCGCGTTCCAAAACTAAATATGCACAGTTCCATTTGGGGAGGATTAAGGGATGTTTTAGTATACACCCCATAGAATGCTTCACCGTCTGAGGGGTTGAAAAAAATTAAAAACTATAAATAAGATTCTAGTATTATCGCAATTCAGGGCGAACTGGACACTTTTAGTGTCCGCGTTCCAAAACTAAACATCCACAGTTCCATTTGGGGAGGATTGATGAACGTTTTAGTATACACCCCATAGAATGCTTCACCGTCTGAGGGGTTGAAAAAAATTAAAAACTATAAATAAGTTTCTAGTATTATCGCAATTCAGGGCGTCCTGGACACTTTTAGGGTCGGCGTTCCAAAACTAAACATCCACAGTTCCGTTTGAGGAGGATTAAGGGATGTTTTAGTATACACCCCATAGAATGCTTCACCGTCTGAGGGATTGAAAAAAATTAAAAACTATAAATAAGATACTAAAACATCCCTTAATCCTCCCAACTGGAACTGTAGATATTTAGTTTTTGAACGCGGACACTAACAGTGTCCAGGACGCCCTGAACTGCGATAACACTAGAATCTTATTGTGGATGTTTACTTTTGGAACGCAGACACTAAAACTGTCCAGGACGCCCTGAATTGTGATAATACTATAAACTTATTTATAGTTTTTAATTTTTTTTCAACCCCTCAGACGGTGAAGCATTCTATGGGGTGTATACTAAAACATTCCTCAATCCTCCCCAAATGGAACTGTGGATGTTTAATTTTGGAACGCGGACACCAAAAGTGTCCAGGACGCCCTGAATTGCGATAACACTAGAATCTTATTAATAGTTTTTAATTTTTTTCAACCCCACAGACGGTGTAGCATTCTATGAGTTATATATGAGAATATCCCTTGAACTTTTCCTACTCGACTGTATATGTATAATTTCTGAACTCCAAAAATAAAAGTGTCTTCGCACTCTTAATTAAGATAGACATAGGGCCTTATAGACAGTCTTTTTTTTTTTTTTCATCCCCTCGAATAGTAAAACATTCTATAGATCGCTGGGTTAACATCCCTCAACTACCCTAATCGGGCATTACCAATTTGACACCGAAACTAATGATGATATTTATATAAATTACTTTCATCATAGTCTGAACTACAGTCTATAACTTTACTAGGCCATGGGCTAATTTCACGCGAAACACAGTTTTATATTAGTTCGGTTGGGATATACGTTATCTTCGAATTAATGTTATTACACATTCGGAATTGGGCGATGTAACCTTAGGGCTAACTTAGTTATGGTACGTGTAACATTTCCTGTCACTAGAACAGGAAATATTATACCATGATTCGATTAATTAAATAAAGCAAATTCCACACAAAACAAGTAGATCAGTAGTTGAATTGTGTTTCTTTCAAATGAATGTTAGTGCTTTATATTGTTTATACACTGTACATTATTTTACCATATTCAGGTCATGCCAGGTATGTAAGTCTAAATTTATTATTGCCAGAGGTAATGTAGGTACATGATGTACATCAAACAATTCGAGATTCATCTATTTCGACTATTTTTCCCTTTGGCCATATTTCGACCTTTAAAGGTGCAGTTAATCCAATAAATGTGGCACAGCTAAGCCGAGCCCTTAACTTCCCCATGATGGACGTCGGCAAATATCGGATTGCTGAAATAAGAGTGCCCTATAAAGGACAAGTTCAGGAAGTGACCTAAAAAGTTTGTTTCGATTTGATTTGCCCTCATGACATCTGTTTTCCTTTATTATATTAGTTACTAGTACGAGCAAGAAGTTTTGAACCTTTCTTTAAATTTTTTCATTAGTATTCATAAGACTCATCTAATTAGCACAGCGATATGCATCAGAATGTGGTTTTACAATGACTTCATTGTTATAAATAATTTTGATTTAGAAGAAACCCAAATTTATTCGAATTAGGCAACTGTCCCTGATATGCCTTTGCAATGATTTCACTTGAGTTAGTGCAGCGAATCAAAAAAGGGATAATGATAGTCTAGTATGAAAAGCGCGTACTTGATTTACTGTAACTGTTAAAAATAAATCATGCTGTAATGATGATTAGTGGGCGCTGTTTGTGAATTAATTAATAAGGCGATGGAGTGTTTCCATTTATCAAAAGAACCGCCAATTTCTCTTTAACGCACCAGGAATGTTTTTGAATTCACATTTTTTTTTAATTCATGCTTGATTCAGTTTATAGTTTATAAATAACTTGTATCTCGTAGTCCTGGAAAAGTCATTAGGATTGTAAATGTGTTGTGGGTACCCGAATACCCGACGATACAAAAAATTTAATGATGGTGGAGCATTGTTCTGGCTATAAAGTAAAATCAACAAAAGTATTTCTTTCCGCAGAGCTCTTATGTTGGTTGTATAAAAATCCACATTTATTATTGATGATATGGAAGGTTCGGGCGCGATTTTCTCGAAAAGTATAAGAGGTAAGCATACATTATGTAGCATACAAATCTACAGGGTGTTCCATTTAAAAA
Organism: Taphrorychus bicolor; assembly: GCA_951812265.1. Taxonomy (NCBI): domain Eukaryota; kingdom Metazoa; phylum Arthropoda; class Insecta; order Coleoptera; family Curculionidae; genus Taphrorychus; species Taphrorychus bicolor. The sequence goes on along the minus strand of OX638302.1, from coordinate 772,565 downwards.
ATTAAATATGGCGGTACTTCCGGTTAAACGAGAAGTCATGTCTAAATGCGTAAAACGAGATCTGAAGTACATTTACGACCTACTTATCACCTCCAAATTTCAAATTTTTAAAATAAAAATTGTGGAAACGCTGAGCTGTTACATACATCTTGTGTCATCCGGTATACTGAGTTGGAAAAAAAAGCTAGACGGATCCTTTTTTGATGGGCCACCTTGTATAACTTTTTATGTCTATAATTAAAATTTCTGAAATCCCTAAAGACTGAGAATCAGTACTGATCGATGTTCATTTGTTTCCATAAAAATCCACATTCACCATTGATGATATGGAAAGTTCGGGCGCGATTTTCTCGAAAACGGTAAGAGATAAGCATATATTATGTTACATGTTAGTAACTTAGAATTCGACGAGGAATCCGAAAATGAACAGGGTGTTTCATTTAAAAAAATGAAATATGGCGGTACTTGCGGTTAAACGGAAAGTCGTGCCTAAGTGTTTGAAACGGGATCTGAAGCACATTTACGACCTATTTATCACCTCTAAATTTCAAATTTTTAAAATAAAAATTGTGGAAACGCTTAGCTATTCCTTACATTTTATGTCACCCGGTATATATCCGAACGAAGAGAGGATATAAAGCCGAGTGTATGAATTGGTTGTATATAAACTGCGAATAAAAAAGATCGATACGGCAAAATTTTTCGTCATGTTTAGGGATCTGTATCTCGGAAATGCCTTAGCCGAAATTCATAACTTAAAGAGACTTTGGAAGATCGTTTCTTCTAGAATCAGGGAGGGAGGCTTGTTTTAAACCAAAGTGATTTTCTAAATGATATACAGGGTAAAGAAAAAAGCACTGCAAAATGGTTGCATTTCAACCCACTGCAATTGGTAGCTAGAGTATCTTCAGAACATTCGTTCCCATGAGATTTGAGGACCTTGACTAATATCTCGGGACATGTTCGGCGGTTTTTAGTTTTATGGCCCACAAGAGAAATTACGGGGGTTTTTCAAAAAGTGTGCGTTTTCTTAGAAGTTGCCCTGTATCGCGAGAATGCCGCTGCCGATTTTAATGACGTAAATTATCTCCAAAAGACAAATTATTGTAAAATCAGCGGCGTACACTCAAGTTTAACAAAACATTTCTATTCCACGTTGTACAAAAATTGTAAAAAATTTACTGAGAAACTGATCAATATTTTGTTAATAAGGCCGTCATGGCGGGTGTTATAACTTTAAGGCTCTTATTGTAATTACATTTAAGAGCCATGGTCGATATCTCGGGATGTTTTCGGCAGTTTTTTGGCCTACAAAAAAAATTAAGGGGGTTTTTCAAAATGTTTGCGTTTTCTTATAAGTTGCCCTGTATCGCGAGAATGCCGCTGCCGATTTTAATGAAATAAATTATCTCTAAAAGATAAATGATTGTAAAATCAGTGACGTCCACTCAAGTTTAATAAACCTTTTCTTCCATGTTTTACAGAATGGCAGAAAATTTACTGAGAAACTAATGAATATTTTGTCAATAAAACCGTCATGGAGGGTGTCCTAACTTTAAGGCTCTTCTTGTAATTACATTTAATAGCCGTGGTCGATATCTCGAGAAATTCGACAGTTTTTGGTTTTTTTGGCCTACAAAAATTATTACGGGGGGTTTTCAAAAAGTTTGCGTTTTCTTATCAGTTGCCCTGTATCGCGATAATGCCGCTGCCGATTTTAATGAGATACATTATTTTTAGAATATAAATGAATTACAAATCTGTGGCATAGACTCATTGTACAAGAATTCCAAAAAATTTATTGAGAAACTGATCAATATTTTGTTAATAACGACGCCATGGCGTGCCCTACTTTAGGGCTGTTATTGTCATTACATTGAAGATCGAAGCTTTTGCTGCTTTTTTGTTTTTTGGCCTACGAGAAGAGTTACGGGGCGTTTACAAAAAGTTTGCACATTCTTATAAGTTACAGTGTTTTGCGGGAATAAAATTGCCCTCAAATCTCAGAGGAACGAATGTTCTGAAATTACCCTAGCTACCAAATGCAGTGGATTGAAATGCAACCATTTTACGGTGTTTTTTTCTTTACCCTGTATATCCTTTAGAAAATCACTTTTTTTTACCTCGTTTAACTTTTAACGTTGTAACGAAGTTTTTCCCTAACTCACAGGTAATGACGTCACAATTAACATTTTCTTTATATTTCATCACCCAACTCATTACAACATCTTTTATTTAAATAAAAAACGGGAATTCCCCATATAAAAGCAAAGGCAATGGCCAAAACGGCAGTAGGTCCGCGGGTGCGCCCATAGATGGCGCCACCTGTTTGTCGCGCTTAACAAGCCGACAGAATTTATTAAGACTAGTAAAATAATTCGAATATTTTGGGTCGTGGACGGTCGATCAAATGGGAGGACTCAATGAGTTAGTATCGGATATCTGACCTAGGGGGGCGACGTTGTTGCTTCACGTTTCGGCTCCTGACGTCATGTTAGCGTCTTACGACACAAGATGGGTAAATTTGTGATTTTCCGGTGTAGTTGGAGTTGTCGTGCTCCACCGGAGGGGAGCACCACACATGGCAGTATGGGCATCGGGCATACTTCATTCATAAATCGACGCGGTGTTCATTCATAACTACTGGCCAATCAGGACAGGGGACAGGATGTAAACAATGTCAGCTGATCGCTCATCCAATTTAAAATTATTTTAAAATAATTCTGCTTTTAAATAATTATTTATTAAAAAGCATTTTTTTAAAGTGGAAATTATTGAATATGTATTTCAAGAAGTTAAATAGTTAATAGTTCTATGATGTGCATGGTAACAGAGAAATAAAAATCATCAGACATATTATGAAATGAAAAGAAATGTTGGGCTAATGTGGACTATCGGAATCAAAAGATTTATAATTTTATAACAGGGCATGGAAGAGCTGAAAGACGAGGAACTAAGATAGTGAGAGGAACTTTTTTTTACTATCTACCTCTTCGTGTTTAGTTTCTGCATAAAAGGATAGAAGGGACAAACATATTTTGCAAGCTTTTGTTAGTTAAAATCAATATCACCAATAGTCGCAAAGGTTTTTTTGTCTATAAGAAGACAAGAGGAGAACTAAGATAGGATCCCACACAGTTCTTCAATATGCAAAAGTAAAAGGGTCAATTAAAAACAGGTAGGTATAAATAACCTCAAAATTGATATTTATTAAATACATTTTTAAATAAAGTTAACTAAGTATTATATTACATTAAAGATAGGTATTGTATACATACAGGATGGACTTTTTAACTTGAGACAGTTAGATATCTTGAGAACTAGTAGTGGGGTAAAGCCTATTTTAAGTACATACATATTTTTGCCTACGCATAGGTTTTTGAATTTGAATCATCTTATCATTGCAAGAAATACATACCCTTTGCTGCAGTGTCACATTTTTAGATAATAATAATTTGTGCTTTGTTTTAACGTAGATGTTATTCAACTAGTTAAGTATAATATGCTTATTGGTAATAAGTGACTGCCTATTTACTCATACCAGTAACCATTTGTTTCCTCATGAAAAAAGTTGTTACGTCTTTCAACAAATCTTAATTTAAATTGTTACTAAGTAATTGATATGTGTCTACCTACCTTAAAAGATAAATAATATATTTACAATTATGTTATGAATATATTTATTTATTCCCTTATCTTAGCTTAGCAATCAACATAAGTACATGGTAAAGTAGCGGGAGAAACGTCAAATGAAAAAAATGAAAGAATAAAAGTCTATTTACTTGAATACGTGAAAGTGTGAATTTTGTTATTGATATAACAGTTTACAGTTTGACTTTTAGGTGTTTGCACATTGCACATGATTATGGCGACTTATCCCTTCATTTTCACTTTTTCCTTGTAGGTAGGGACCAAGCGAAATTGATTCTCATCTATTTTTAAGCAACCCTAAAGGCTCAAAACTTTTCAGTTTTGCTTCCACCCATTTCTATAGAATAATTGTCTTGATTAAGTACCACTCAAGTTCAGTTGAACCACAATTCTACAACTGACTCTAAAATGGTCCATGCAGTTTCTCCTTGGGCCCAGTTTTATAGTTAAGTCACCCTCCCCCGAGTATTAAACATATCAAGAAAACACAGCTGACTCTAAGTTCACTCTTAGGGCAGAGTCAAGTCAATTCAAAGAAAATCTGCTGTGTTCATCAGCAAACACTGCTGAAGCTGATAGTAAATCAGCTTCATTCAGTGATTTAAATTGTGTTTGTGTTCATGTTGTGTCCAAAAAGGGCTTTTACTCATACCAGTAAGTTCTTTTCAACAAAGCTAAAGCTAACTTTATGTATAAGAATAATGATGAATTGTAAGGCTTCTTGCATAAATTGTTGGCTTTCAATGAAATAAAGTGTTACCAGTTGCTGAGTGTATACTTATCAGTAGGGGGTCATTCCCCAATTTTATTCTCCAGGTTGGTTGCATTTTTGAGTAATTAAAAAATCTTATTGTCCAAGATCAGTAAATATATGTAGGTATCTATTCTAGTGCCTCTTAACTTATTCAAATGAAAACTAACCTCCATTTGCACCAAACAATTTTCAAGTACATCTAGTTAAGGTTTCCTTATTACTTCCTCATGCTAATAGCCATGACTAAGGGGTCCTTACCTTTAGGTTTATAAGGTTTAAAATAAATTTATAATTTAGGCTAAATTTGTTTTGTGCAAATAGGTGTAAGGTAAGTAAAGTGTGCATCAACAAAATCATGAGGACTGATGAAGAATGGCAAGACTGATCGAGAATTAAACTAAATAGACATGGCACTATACTTGCTGGGAACCTGTGTCTATTTTCTTAATTGGTTGATAAGAATTCTACTTTTTTGCACCAATATTCATAAAAATATAGACACAATATGGGCACAAGGTACAAAATCTGGCCAAACATAATAACAAAAACAAACTAACCTCAAAATTTCGTCAACATCGTATCTTTACTATCATAGTAAATTTAAGGACCGTCTCCAGTGCAAGGTTGCCGATGTGATATTTCTATCTTTAATCAACCACGCGCAAAGGGCATAACAGAAACCAAAGTAGATAAAAAATAATTATAACAATTTATCCTCTATTCATTTTATTATATTAATAATTCAATGGCCAAAGAAACGCATTTAGAACTTCTAACTGATGATTTTTACTACATGAAAATACATTATAGGCTACCTATAGGTATCCTTAAATATCTATAATGATGAAGCATAGATTCATGCGTAGAGTATCACCACAGTTTAAGGAATACAACATATTCCTTAAAGTGTGCTATCATTTAAATAAATACTTCATTTACAGCAAATAATTCCCTTACATGAACGTTAGGAATGGGTTACTCCTTAAGACAATGAGTTGACGTTAGGTCAACCTCCCATATATACATAATATAACCACCAATCCATAATTACATAACTTGTTCTGCTTGTTTGAGGATCAAAGTTACCCATGGTTCAGTAGATATCTACATTAATTCTCGAAAATTGCCAAAATCACATAAAAGTATATAAATTAATGTAATCGCTATTTTTTTTCTTACATCATTTATCAATTAAAACAATTGATAAATTAGGGAAACTTTATTATTTATATATGATTGTTACAAATATTCCCTATGAGCCCCAGAAATATTTTATTGAAAGAACTTTGCAATTTATATGTGGCAACGTTGCAAACACTGCCCCGTGCGCATACTGCTGGATGCAGCCATCTCCACCGGAGTACCTGTGACGTTCAAGTGACGCAGGTGCCATGCTGATTCTGGCCGCGTGCATTTTGTTCATCACAGGGTGCGTTCATATGTAACCCGGAAAAATCGCTAACACACCGCTCACCGTACCGCTTCTTCGAATCCGATTTGGGACCATTACCGATTCCGTCACCGTCCTGTTTTACATCCTGGACTTCCCGTAGCACCGATCTTCAAAGCCAGGCTGGATGTGAATAAACCGAAACCGACTATATCCGATTCCGAATTATAAAGTACGCTTCCTCCGAAACCCCAGTTCCCAGTGGTCCAAAGCTCCGTTACCGTTTCATATTGTTGTTACTGCTTGTACGCAATATTGAAGTTTCCGACCCCGACCGATTCAGTACAGAATGTACTGGTTTATTACCGAAACCTGCCGTTTTCCCTGGTTTATCAGAATTTCCGTTACTACGTAACTAACTGTTGCTCCCCCCCTCTCGCTGTTATTAATTTCATAGTTTTAGGTTAGGATGTGTTCGTATGTAGTTATAGAGATTCACTAATAGTTCGTAGTATTAGTAGGTGTTTGAAGGTTGTTTTACCGTAGTTTAATAGACACCCTATTATTGTTCCTTACTCTTGGTGTTTTAATCTAAAAATCCCTGGAATATTTCTCCTCTGTTTAAAAGCTACCTTGTAGGCAATAGCGGTCCCTTTGTCGCTTTATAAATATCAAAGGGTGGCGCCCGAGACTCAACGAATTAATTAAGTATCAGCGGACCTGAGAAAGGGCGTCGCAACGTTTAAAATTAACCTCCCTCCCTGATTCTACAAGAAACGATCTTCCAAAGTCTCTTTGAGTTACGAATTTCGGCTGTGGCATTTCCGAGATACAGGTCACATTTTATTTCTCAGCTCAGTTGCTGCGACTTCAGAATTTTAAGTGAAGTGACATTTCATAAGTTTGATAAATATCTGGTAACGGTTTTGGGGATTTTTGTTTTTTTGATTCCAAATAAAATATACGAGTACCATTACCATTACCATACCTACCATTCAAAAATTTTATAAGGTAAACTAAAATCTACAAAATTATGTACTTAATTGTTTTTATTGTGTCAGTAGATTTGCATTTTAAAGATTTTACATTGAGAGCTTTTATTGCCGCCCGTTTAAGAAAGTTTCGCCGTCAGAGTGCATTTTTTTATTTAAATGGATAAATAAGAATTAGGGATATTAGTTCAACATGGAGACCGAAGACGCTAATAATGGGTAAGCCCACAAAAATGTATCTATAATAATCACCATGGAAACGAAGTAAACAAAGGATGACATGTCAGAGACATAAATTTAAATTATCTGTCACATTAATTTTTTTGGTTTCTTAATTTAAAAAATGTCGTTACTAACTGAGAGAAAACTAGAAAATATTGTGAGGTAAGTTTTAGAGGTCTATTAGCAATGTAGAATAACAAAAGTAATAATTTTAAACAGGTTGCGCCGGAGAGGTCTGAGTTTAAGCAACATTGCTGACTTAGTAGGCACATCTAAGTCGACGATTCAACGGGCACTTCAAAGAAGACAAAATTATGGTGTTCCTGCTTATAAAATGCGTGGGAGTTGCGGTCGCACAAAAGTTACGACCCCTAGAGAAGATCGGCTAATTAATTTGTCTGTCAGGAGGACAAGGACTCTAAATGCCAGCAAAATAAAAGCAAAAGTGCAAGCAACAACGGGGACCAACGTATGCACCTCCACTGTCAGAAATCGTTTGCATGATCAAGGACCACATGCTAGAAGACGTGCCGCATGTCCAATGCTTCAACGTATCCATCGAGTTTCTCGAAGACGTTGGGCAGAAGAACATTTACACTGGGGAATAGCAGAGTGGAACAATTGCATGTTTTCAGATGAATGTAGATTTTCGTTGTATGCATCAGATGGACGTATTTTAGTGTGGAGAGGGCGGAATGAACGAAACCTGGAGGAAAATATGGAAGCCAGAGTGCCATTTGGGGGTGGAAGTGTGAGTGTGTGGGGAGGAGTAATGGGGAATGGAAAGACTGACTTAGTGGTTTTAATTGGGCAAACTATGAACGCAGTTATATATCGAGACTTGTGTATGAATGAAATTGTTATTCCCTTCGCTCAGAACTTTGGAGATGATTTTATCTTAGTTGACGATAATGCACGTCCACACCGAACTCGAATTATTAACGAAGTTCTGAGAGAGAATGGCATCGAGCGCATAAATTGGCCTGCTAGGTCGCCCGATATGAATGTTATAGAGCACGTGTGGAGCAGAATGAAACTAAAGCTGAAAGAGAGAGAGAGCAAGAATTTCAAAATGTCGATGAATTGGCAGTGGCAGTGAGGGAAGAATGGGAAGCTATTCCCCAGGAGTTTATAAGACATTTGGTGGAGAGTATGCCGAGAAGGGTGGCTGAAGTAATGCGAGTTTTAGGTGGGCCTACACATTATTAGCGTCTCCAGTCTCCATGTTTAACTACGGAAATGACATGCCTATCAACCTTCATTGAGATATCTCTGGCGGTTTTACAGAAATCAATAACTTCCTATTTTTAAAATAAAACTAACACCCTATAACTTTTAAACGAAAAATTGTAGACAACTCATTTTTATGACAGACTCTCCCCTTAAAATTGACCAGATTGTTTAAGGTGTTCATTTTTTTCCATTTAATTTTTTGTTGTTGTATAAAATTAAACTGACGCGGTTCCAACTACACCGGAAAATCACAAATTTACCCATCTTGTGTCGTAAGACCCTAACATGACGTCAGGAGCCGAAACGTGAAGCAACAACGTCGGCCCCCTAGGTCAGATATCCGATACTAACTCATTGAGTCCTCCCATTTGATCGACCGTCCACGACCCAAAATATTCGAATTATTTTACTAGTCTTAATAAATTCTGTCGGCTTGTTAAGCGCGACAAACAGGTGGCGCCATCTATGGGCGTACCCGCGGACCTACTGCCGTTTTGGCCATTGCCTTTGCTTTTATATGGGAAATTCCCGTTTTTTATTTAAATAAAAGATGTTGTAATGAGTTGGGTGATGAAATATAAAGAAAATGTTAATTGTGACGTCATTACCTGTGAGTTAGGGAAAAACTTCGTTACAACGTTAAAAGTTAAACGAGGTAAAAAAAAAAGTGATTTTCTAAAGGATATACAGGGTAAAGAAAAAAACACCGTAAAATGGTTGCATTTCAACCCACTGCATTTGGTAGCTAGGGTAATTTCAGAACATTCGTTCCTCTGAGATTTGAGGGCAATTTTATTCCCGCAAAACACTGTAACTTATAAGAATGTGCAAACTTTTTGTAAACGCCCCGTAACTCTTCTCGTAGGCCAAAAAACAAAAAAGCACCAAAAGCTTCGATCTTCAATGTAATGACAATAACAGCCTTAAAGTAGGGCACGCCATGGCGTCGTTATTAACAAAATATTGATCAGTTTCTCAATAAATTTTTTGGAATTCTTGTACAATGAGTCTATGCCACAGATTTGTAATTCATTTATATTCTAAAAATAATGTATCTCATTAAAATCGGCAGCGGCATTATCGCGATACAGGGCATCTGATAAGAAAACGCAAACTTTTTGAAAACCCCCCGTAATAATTTTTGTAGGCCAAAAAAACCAAAAACTGCCGAATTTCTCGAGATATCGACCACGGCTATTAAATGTAATTAAAAGAAGAGCCTTAAAGTTAGGACACCCTCCATGACGGTTTTATTGACAAAATATTCATTAGTTTCTCAGTAAATTTTCTGCCATTCTGTAAAACATGGAAGAAAAGGTTTATTAAACTTGAGTGGACGTCACTGATTTTACAATCATTTATCTTTTAGAGATAATTTATTTCATTAAAATCGGCAGCGACATTCTCGCGATACAGGGCAATTTATAAGAAAACGCAAACATTTTGAAAAACCCCCTTAATTTTTTTTGTAGGCCAAAAAACTGCCAAAAACATCCCGAGATATCGACCATGGCTCTTAAATGTAATTACAATAAGAGCCTTAAAGTTAGAACACCCGCCATGACGTCCTTATTAACAAAATATTGATCAGTTTCTCAGTAAATTTTTTGCCATTTTTGTACAACGTGGAATAGAAAAGTTTTGTTAAACTTGAGTGTACGCCGCTGATTTTACAATCATTTGTCTTTTGGAGATAATTTACGTCATTAAAATCGGCAGCGGCATTCTCGCGATACAGGGCAAATTATAAGAAAACGCACACATTTTGATAAACCCCCGTAATGTCTCTTGTGGGCCATAAAACTTAAAAACGCCGAACAGGTCCCGAGATATTACTCCAGGTCCTCAAATCTCATAGGAACGAATATTCTGAAGATACTCTAGCTACCAAATGCAGTGGGTTGAAATGCAACCATTTTGCAGTGCTTTTTTCTTTACCCTGTATATCATTTAGAAAATCACTTTGGTTTAAAACTAGCCTCCCTCCCTGATTCTAGAAGAAACGATCTTCCAAAGTCCCTTTAAGTTATGAATTTCGGCTAAGGCATTTCCGAGATACAGATCCCTAAACATGACGAAAAATTTTGCCGTATCGATCTTTTTTGTTAGCACTTTATTTGGTATTTTTTTGCTTTTAACGATTATGACTCTTAAATTATTAACGCGACCAGTGGCGTACCAAAGTCAAAAATGCGGTTTTTTCTGTACACAAATTTGTCGCGTCTTTACCGTAACTCCGGGGCTATATGGGGTATAGAGCTCCCCATGATTAGGATTCTTCATATGTGTAGATGGTAAATTTTGAGGTCTAATTCCGGTAAGTTTAATAGGAAAACGTAAAAAAAATCGCAAAGTCGGGACGATTTTTTTAAAAAAAAAAAATGTAACGGTCAATTTTTTGCTCTCCTAGACCCCCTCAGACGACGAGTCCAATGAGCGTTGCACCAGAGGAAAGGGCATATCCTTGGGCACTTTTAATCGTACCCCCCCAAGGATGTCACTTTAATACAGGGCGAGTAAAAAATTTCCAAAGACGGTTAAGAAAAACTGTCTAAAATAGGATATGTAGTAGTGTTTTTTTGCGATTTTTACAAAAACTATAGTGTGACTCAGTTTCGCTTGTGTATACTTAACTAGAAAACGTGGAGAGAAAAAAAATTCAGTTATGAGTTTTGGTCTAGCTCTTATACAGGGCGAGCTATAAAAGTTTTTCTGTGCCACATTGTTTGCCAATTTGGGTGCACTTTTCTTACATTTTACCCTGTAGATTCAACATTTTTGCAACAAAAAATCTGAAATAATTCAGTGGAATACACACGGGTCTTTGATCAGGCCAAAAATTACGGTCCTAGCTTTGCATTTGAATATTTGACGAATTTTTAAACTTTTGCCACATTGAGGTCTATTTGTGCCGACACCGTGCATCCAATCGACTGGATTTCTATCCCAGGGGATACCTTGGAATATTTTCTTTTCGGCACCAAGAAACCACTTTTTCGCTGGGACGTCGCCAAATGGTCTTAATTGAATTTCGAAACGAAATCTGCAGATTTTTGATATTTTAGCAAACTTTCCGTTAATTCCGGCAATTGACGCTAGTGTCTTCGGGCAAACTGTGCGCTGCGATCGCATTTTTCCAATCCGGAAATGTCTCATTTGACAGATCAATCTTTAAACACTTAGACCAAGGAAAATAGGCGGAAAAGCGTGGAAAAAAGTATGGCAGGTGAAAATTTGAACATTTCTAGCAAGATTACTGGCAAAATGCCCAGTCCTCGAAAACATTTTCACAAAGACTGATCGGTTTCAAAATTTCGTGTCGGGATTCATGATGGCTGCCGAGCCCGATGACGTCGATGCCCGACCACGCGGTTTATAGTTTATTCAATACATTTTAACAATCCGCACCTGCTTCCCATAAGAAATACATTGTCCAATGCTTCTTAAATCGGAGGAATATAGAAAAGGTTGTATATATTTAGGGTACTATTGATGGTCGATAGGCGCGATTGTTTTAACCAATCACATTACACAAGTATAGTGTATGTTGGGTTGCCTATAGTAGACACACGGCGCCAGTGCTATTTGTTTCCGTTTGTGTTTTCAACATTTTGGTTTGTTTTTAAACAAGGTAATAGATAAATGTCAATTTTTTTCTTTACCTACATAATAGTACAAAAACTACCTATAAACTACTAAATCTAGGGGAAAAGTCTGCCAAAACGATTCGAAGCACAGGTAGACGAAGGCCGAAACTAATCAAAATCTGTTACTTAGACAATTCTCGCTTTAAAACGTTTTTTTTTCTTTAAATTGATATGTTTTAATTTTTTTCGAAACATTACATGAATTATGACAGATATATCTGCTTTCAAGATGGATTCTCAATACGATGTAAAACCCACTATTCTAAATGTACCTAATCCCTTGTAATTCATACCGTTTCGGATATACTCATATATTAGGCATTGTAAGTGTGACCACCCTGTATGTTAGCAGAAGAAAATAATCCTATTTCCACCGCGGTTTAGACAGCTTTTATTGACGTTACATCTTGACGTGCGGTCAATAAAAGCCTTTGTCTAAACCTTGGTTAATAACACGCTATGGTTCACGGCTGTACAGTAATTTGGTCATCATTTGTCAGGTGGTAAGCACATAATATGATGTGTTATAACATTTAGACTGAAACAGGATGAATAATATTCATGATTCACACTGCGTCTTGTGTTTTTTCATTTTAGACTCCATAAAAATTGCATGCAGACACCGCCATGTTGGAAATTACAAACAAAACAAATGAAGGTTCAAACTATTATGGCCGCTCTGACGGTCCGCCATAATTGTCTTAACGTCACTTTGACTTTGACAATCAAAACAAAGCGGATGTTGACGACCGATTTATCTAATTGATTATTATGTAAAAATTGTAAATTAAGCCGGGGACCAAGACTTGCATACAGGGTGATTCAGTGTCGATGGTAGGTTAGACTTATATGGAGAACGGGATATATAATTTTGTGGCTGTAAATAATGGGCCATGCTCTATCGACCCAAATTATTTTCAGCAATGCGACGTTGCCGGTTGTAAAAAAAGTAGTAACAACCCTAATAAATTAAAAATAAACTATTTCATTTTTAGATTCGCTATTTCTTTTTGATCATTTCTATACCCATCTCATATTAATTATTATTCTTACTTTTTGTTCAAAATAAGACCCTAATAGAACCACTGTTACAACGCGATTTGAATTCATAAAAAGATGAAATTAACCAATAACTAAATTAACCAAATATAGGACCACTCATAATACCCCTGACAAAGCACACATAGATATAAATTATGAATAATTAATATCAAGTTAGGCAGTCAAGAGTATCAAGTACCTAGAGGGTGTTCATTTGAAAACATCTTTCAGGTCAGCAAACTCTACCTTCGAGAATGATAACTTGCATTATAAGTTTGTTGAACTTAAATACTACGGGGTGTTCAATATAAAACTTCATCTAGTTGGCTGTGAAATATCAAAAGAAAAGGATAGAGAAACAAAAGTCGATTTATTTTGATTATGTCATCCTTTTCTGTCAAAATTTCATAGCCTGCTAGATTAAGTTTTATTATGAATACCCCGTATTTTTCTGTTATAGTTTGTAGTCACTCATTCTGATTCCGGCAAGTACTTTAAGCAGGCAGATTATAATACAATCGCAAACCTCGTCTCGACGACACTATCTTATCAACTATTTTATTACCTTCTCTCATACTTGCGATTGACATGGGATCATAGGCGACGAAAACATTAGTACATTTCAATCGCGCTTAATCGGTGCGACGAAGACAGAACTATACCAATAATTATCGAAAGCAGTCGGAAAGTCGGATGGCTTTTTGGGATGAGCAATGGAAGGATTTAGTTTAAACGATGCATGTGTCATTATTTACTTAGTGGTTTCGCGGTTTTTGTGAAACGAACAATGAGCGCTTAGTTAGTGATAAAATTCCGCTGGAGACCCACGTACATGTGAGAGTGATGGTGAAATACCGGGTGATTCACGCTGATGGTACCTTAGACGAATCTCATAGAGAACGGCTTCGCATATTTATTTCAAGTTTTGTGTGTAGCCACAAATGTCGTTTAAACTCTATTTCTAAAATATTTTCACCTTTGAGGTGTTGCCGGTTGAGCTGAAAACGAGTACCAACTTTCGTTTTTTTAAATGGATTAAAATCGGAAAATTCCAAGTCCGTTTAAAAAAAAAACTTTATAGTGGTGGTCACTCTTACTGGTAACTTTCACTACTTTTAGAGTGTAGTAAAAATTTGTAAACTTTTTTTTGTGTCATCAATAGTTTTTGAAATAGAAGATATTTAAAATTTTTGCAATTTTTACATTTTTCCTAAAAAAGGCTTTCCTTCTAAAAGGTCTCCACAAAAGACAACTTTTTGCTAATTTTCCCGACCTTGTAACCACAGCCGTTTCGGAGATAGAAATATTGTACGCACTTAAAAAAGTCACCCTGTATATTCCATACTTATTTTTATTATCATATCGAAATGCTCATTTATCATATGAAAGGCTGATAATGATTGAAATATCGAAATTTCGATAACTATCAAAATGAAGATTCTTAGTTATCCTCTTCCGCTTAAATTTGAATTAGGATTGACTGGTTGCAGCGTCAAAATGGTTTTACCATCTATTCAGAAACCCTCTGTATGATACAATAAGATGAAACAAATATTGAAACTTGAGCCCAATTTGTATTCCGTTTAACTGTTTAATGTCATAGGTGAATGTAATATTCATTATAGAAAAATTGTCCACACGTAGTGTATACCGGTTTCACGTACCCACGCATAGAATGGTCAAATGACCCGGTGGGTTGTAACATTGTTACTTTTTTAGACATTCAGTCATATATAACGCAAACTCTGTTCCAATCAAGAATAGCAAAGGTGTAGTGAATTTTGCTACTTTCTTTTTGCAACTCGAAACAATAACTAATACATTATTTAAATAATTGAAAAATTTTACTTTTAATGAAGACGCTTCTTCTCATTTAGTATCTAAGTGCCATCATCGACACCTTCAAATGGTCTTGTAAAAGCTCGAAATGTTTGTTTTCAGTGAATCAGTAGTGACTTAACGTTTGCTTTATTTATTTAAATAAAGTGTGTTAATTCGAATAGATAATCGTAGAGTTAGTACTCTCTGGTATCGTCAGCAGTGTTCATCTACTAATATTGGGCATTGACTTTATGTCGTAAATTTTTGAAAACGACCGACGTTCGCGTGTTAACATCTGTTTTGTAGATAAAGTTTCAAAGAAGAAATGTTGTAAAAACTGTAATAAGTGTGTGCGTATTTAATGCCAGGCTCCAGAATGGTGGGCAAAATCGACTATTCGAGTAAGTATTTTCATTTAATCAAAGTCCATTATGTGGATTTTTTTTATGTGTTTGATTTTTGAGATTTTAACTGCTCGCGTTCATTAAAAGAAGTTTCTATGGTGGTCATAAATTTCTTATGTAAGTTATGATTTCTGCGTGTTGTGGCGACTGGCGCACCTGGCGCATTTTTACAATTTCTTGGTCATAACACACTCATCGGAAACGGAAGTGGGCCACCCCAAAACTTTAACTATGCATATTTTTCTTAGTTCTAGGGAGATTTTGATGCAATTTTCAATACTTAATAAACAACTACGGCAAAAATGGCGAGATAAATATTGTGGATTAACGATTAGGATTAACTAGTCGATCCTGAAATAAAACAAGATTGAAATGCTAGATCGGATTAAAATTGCAAATAAGAAACTCGAGATAAACGGGATCGAGATTTGAAATTGACTGAGTGACATTTGAAAATGGGCATTTACAGATGTTTTGGTTGTTAAACAAAACAAAAATAAAATTTTCCCAAATATTTTTTGAAAATGTCCCGAAAGGGAGGTATTACCACTTATTTCTCAATTCTCAACTTAGACCACCTGTATATTAAGTACGGCTCCGGCAATTCGAGTAAATCTCTTCTCAACGTCCTCTTTCACTTTCCACCATTGGAATTTTCGTAGGTGCAATATTCCCGGAGATAGACCCCTTCGGAGGTCGATTTTTAAGCACTTTTAGAATCTCGCTTTTGGACCATTTAAAAAAAAAACCTTTTTAGAGGTTAATTGCGTTCGAATTGAGTTTGTTCCGTTCTTAGGGGATTGCAAGCGTGCCATTCCGCCCAAAAAAAGCAAAAAAAATTTCCGAATTTTTTTTGAAAATGTCCAAAGGGGGGGGGGCATTACCACTTTTTTCTCAATTCTCAACTTAACCACCTGTATCGTGAGAACGCCTTGGCCGATTCGAGTAAGTGTTTTTTTTCCTCTTCTTGATGTCCTATTTCAACTCCCATCATCGAAAGTTCCGTAGGTGCAATATTTACGTAGCTAGATCCTTTCGGAAGTCGATTTTTAAGTACTTTTAGTATCGCGTTTTTGGACCATTTTTAAAAAAAACCTCTTTAGAGAACTTCTTTTTAATTCCAGTCGCATTGAGTTTGTTACGTTCTTAGGGGTTTGCAAGCGTGCCATTCCGACCAAAATCAGCAAAAAAAGTTTCCGAAATTTTTTTGAAAATGTCCAAAGGGTGTATTACCACTTTTTTCTCAATTCTCAACTTTGACTTCCTGTAACTTGAGAACGCCTAGACCGATTAGAGTGAATCCCACTGTTTTTTTCCTCTTCTTGATGTCCTCTTTCACCTCCCACAAATGACAATGACTAGAAACAATAAAACAATACAAATTAAGAGTTTTTAGAAAAATCCAGGTTAAGAATTCGACTAAAACCGGTTAAAAAATGATTCAAATCCTTTAAAAATGCAAAATCAGCCAAAATTGATCCAAACCTTCTGTTTTGTTGTTTTTGATAAAATTATTTTTTGGACCAAAATAAGTGAAGTTTGATGAAAAACGTCTCAAAACGAAAATTTTGTGTTTTTTAAGAAGGTGAGAGGGTTAGGATTAGGACCAAACATTATTGAAAAATGACTAAAAACAATAAAACAATACAAATTTTGCGTTTCTAGAAAAATCCAGGTTATGATCTGGGCTAAAACCGGTTAAAAATTATTCAAAGCATTTAAAAATGCAAATTTAAAGTTTTTGGAAAAGTTCAAATGAAAATTGAAACCAAAATCGCTTAAAAATTACTCAAGACGTCCAAAAAACGAAACCTGAAGCCTCTAGTGAACGTCAGGATAGAATTTGGACAAAAATCAGTTTAAGATGACCCATATGGTTTCAAAATGCAAATTTAGGTGTTTTTGAAGAAATTCAGTTTTAGCACAAAATCGACCAGAATTGATCCAAACCTTCTGTTTTGTTTGTTTTTAATAAAATAATTTTTTTGAACCAAAATAAGTGAAGTTTGACGAAAAACGTTTCAAAACGAAAATTTTGTGTTATTTAAGATAGTGAGGAGGTTAGGATTAGAGCCAAACATTATTGAAAAATGACTAAAAACAATAAAACAATACAAATTTATTTTTATTATTTTTTTTTACTCTCAGACAGAAAAAAACTTTTCCAAAATTGTTTTTCTTGAATTCTCCTTCTGCATGAAAAGTTTAATGGTGTAGGCCTCTCAGCAGGTTGGAATTTGACCTCTTTTGGCCTCTCAAAGTCTCGTTCAAAGAATGTTTTTAAAATTCGCCTTCGTGCCTCAGATTGTCCTCACTATTCTTTTATTTGGCCTCTGAGTAGGAGCAGACTTTTCCAAAGTGCTTTTCTTTAAACTCAACTTCTGCATGGACGGTTTAACTGGTGTAGGCCTTTTAGCAGGTTGAAATTTGATCTTTTCTGGCCTTTCAAAGTCATCCTCAGGCTTCTGATTAGCTCCATGTTCAATACGAGACCGCATTTCACCTAAACCAATTTTGTTAGAGGAGGTTTTTAAAATTCTCCTTCGTTTCTCAGATTGTCCTCATGCTTCTTTTATTTAGACCTCTCAGCAGGAACAAACTTCCAAAGTTGTTTTCTTTGAACTCAACTTCTGCATGGAGGGTTTAACTGTTGTACGCCTTTCAGCAGGTTGAAATTTGACCTTTTCTGGCCTTTCAAAGTCATCCTCAGACCTCAGATTGGCTCCATGTTCAATACTAGACCGCATTTCACCTAAAGCAATTTTTGTTAGAGGAGGTTTTTAAAATTCTCCTTTGGGCCTCAGATTGTCCTCACGTTTCTTTTATTTGGGCCTCTCAGTAGGAACAATTGGGTTTCTTTGAAGTCACCTTCTGCATGGAAAGTTTAATGCTGTAGGCCTCTCAGCAGGTTGGAATTTGACCTCTTTTGGCCTCTCAATGTCATCCTCAGCCCTCAAATTAGTTTGATGTTCAATATAAGACCACATTTCACCTAAATTAATTTTCGTGAGAATGTTTTTAAAATTCTCCTTCGTGCCTCAGATTGTCCTCACTATTCTTTTATTTGGCCTCTCAGTAGGAACAGACTGTTCCAAAGTGCTTTTCTTTAAACTCAACTTCTGCATGGAGGGTTTAACTGGTGTAGGCCTTTCAGCAGGTTGAAATTTGACCTTTTCTGGCCTTTCAAAGTCATCCTCAGACCTCAGATTGGCTCCATGTTCAATACGAGACCGCATTTCACTTAAACCAATTTTTGTTAGAGGAGGTTTTTAAAATTCTCCTTCGGGTCTCAGATTGTCTTCACGTTTCTTTTATTTGGGCCTCTCAGTAAGAACAATTGGGTTTCTTTGAAGTCACCTTCTGCATGGAAAGTTTAATGGTGTAGGCCTTTCAGCAGGTTGGGAATTTGACCTTTTCTGGCCTCTCAAATTCATCCTCAGACCTCAGATTGGCTCCATGTTCAATACGAGACCGCATTTCACCTAAACCAATTTTTGTTAGAGGTTTTGAAAATTCTCCTTCGGGCCTCAGATTGTCCTCACGTTTCTTTTATTTGGGCCTCTCAGTAGGAACAATTGGGTTTCTTTGAAGTCACCTTCTGCATGGAAAGTTTAATGGTGTAGGCCTTTCAGCAGGTTGAAATTTGACCTTTTCTGGCCTTTCAAAGTCATCCTCAGACCTCAGATTGGCTCCATGTTCAATACGAGACGGCATTTCACGTAAACCAATTTTTGTTAGAGGAGGTTTTTAAAATTCTCCTTCGGGCCTCAGATTGTCCTCACGTTTCTTTTATTTGGGCCTCTCAGTAGGAACAATTGGGTTTCTTTGAAGTCATCTCCTGCATGGAAAGTTTAATGGTGTAGGCCTTTCAGCAGGTTGGAATTTGACCTTTTCTGGCCTCTCAAATTCATCCTCAGACCTCAGATTGGCTCCATGTTCAATACGAGACCGCATTTCACGTAAACCAATTTTTGTTAGAGGAGGTTTTTAAAATTCTCCTTCGGGCCTCAGATTGTCCTCACGTTTCTTTTATTTGGGCCTCTCAGTAGGAACAATTGGGTTTCTTTGAAGTCACCTTCTGCATGGAAAGTTTAATGGTGTAGGCCTCTCAGCAGGTTGGAATTTGACCTCTTTTGGCCTCTCAATGTCATCCTCAGCCCTCAAATTAGTTTGATGTTCAATATAAGACCACATTTCACCTAAATTAATTTTCGTGAGAATGTTTTTAAAATTCTCCTTCGTGCCTCAGATTGTCCTCACTATTCTTTTATTTGGCCTCTCAGTAGGAACAGACTGTTCCAAAGTGCTTTTCTTTAAACTCAACTTCTGCATGGAGGGTTTAACTGGTGTAGGCCTTTTAGCAGGTTGAAATTTGATCTTTTCTGGCCTTTCAAAGTCATCCTCAGACCTCAGATTGGCTCCATGTTCAATACGAGACCGCATTTCACCTAAACCAATTTTTGTTAGAGGAGGTTTTTAAAATTCTCCTTCGGGCCTCAGATTGTCCTCACGTTTCTTTTATTTGGGCCTCTCAGTACGAACAATTGGGTTTCTTTGAAGTCACCTCCTGCATGGAAAGTTTAATGGTGTAGGCCTTTCAGCAGGAATTTGACCTTTTCTGGCCTCTCAAATTCATCCTCAGACCTCAGATTGGCTCCATGTTCAATACGAGACCGCATTTCACCTAAACCAATTTTTGTTAGAGGAGGTTTTTAAAATTCTCCTTCGGGCCTCAGATTGTCCTCACGTTTCTTTTATTTGGGCCTCTCAGTACGAACAATTGGGTTTCTTTGAAGTCACCTCCTGCATGGAAAGTTTAATGGTGTAGGCCTTTCAGCAGGTTGGAATTTGACCTTTTCTGGCCTCTCAAATTCATCCTCAGACCTCAGATTGGCTCCATGTTCAATACGAGACCGCATTTCACCTAAACCAATTTTTGTTAGAGGAGGTTTTTAAAATTCTCCTTCGGGCCTCAGATTGTCCTCACGTTTCTTTTATTTGGGCCTCTCAGTAGGAACAATTGGGTTTCTTTGAAGTCATCTCCTGCATGGAAAGTTTAATGGTGTAGGCCTTTCAGCAGGAATTTGACCTTTTCTGGCCTTTCCAATTCATCCTCAGACCTCAGATTGGCTCCATGTTCAATACGAGACCGCATTTCACCTAAACCAATTTTTGTTAGAGGAGGTTTTTAAAATTCTCCTTCGGGCCTCAGATTGTCCTCACGTTTCTTTTATTTGGGCCTCTCAGTAGGAACAATTGGGTTTCTTTGAAGTCACCTCCTGCATGGAAAGTTTAATGGTGTAGGCCTTTCAGCAGGTTGGAATTTGACCTTTTCTGGCCTCTCAAATTCATCCTCAGACCTCAGATTGGCTCCATGTTCAATACGAGACTGCATTTCACCTAAACCAATTTTTGTTAGAGGAGGTTTTTAAAATTCTCCTTCCGGCCTCAGATTGTCCTCACGTTTCTTTTATTTGGGCCTCTCAGTAGGAACAATTGGGTTTCTTTGAAGTCACCTTCTGCATGGAAAGTTTAATGGTGTAGGCCTTTCAGCAGGAATTTGACCTTTTCTGGCCTCTCAAATTCATCCTCAGACCTCAGATTGGCTCCATGTTCAATACGAGACCGCATTTCACCTAAACCAATTTTTGTTAGAGGAGGTTTTTAAAATTCTCCTTCGGGCCTCAGATTGTCCTCACGTTTCTTTTATTTGGGCCTCTCAGTACGAACAATTGGGTTTCTTTGAAGTCACCTTCTGCATGGAAAGTTTAATGGTGTAGGCCTTTCAGCAGGTTGAAATTTGACCTTTTCTGGCCTTTCAAAGTCATCCTCAGACCTCAGATTGGTTCCATGTTCAATACGAGACCGCATGTCACCTAAACCAATTTTTGTTAGAGGAGGTTTTGAAAATTCTCCTTCGGGCCTCAGATTGTCCTCACGTTTCTTTTATTGGGGCCTCTCAGTAGGAACAATTGGGTTTCTTTGAAGTCACCTTCTGCATGGAAAGTTTAATGGTGTAGGCCTTTCAGCAGGTTGGAATTTGACCTTTTCTGGTCTCTCAAATTCATCCTCAGGCTTCAAATTGGTTCAACGTAAGAGGTTTCAGCTTAACCAATGTTTGTTAGAAAAGGTCTTTCAAATTCTAGTTCTGGCCTCAGACTGTCCTCAGGGCGTCTTTTATTTAGGCCTCTCAGCAGGAAAAACTTTTTCAGAGTTGTTTTCTTTGAACTCATCTTCTGTATGGAGAGTTCAACTGGTGTATGCCTTTCAGCAGGTTGGAATTTGACTTTTTCTCTCCTCTCAAAGTTATCCTTCGGCCTCGAATTGGTTCCTTGTTCAGTTCTAGCCAATCTAAACAAATTTTTGTCAGAGAGGGTCTTTCAAATTCTACTTCGGGCCTCAGATTGTCCTCACGGCGTCTTTTATTTAAGCCTCTCAGCAGGAACAAACTTTTCCAAGATTGTTTTCTATGAATTCTTCTTTTGCATGGAGAGTTTAATGGTGTAGGCCTCTCTGCAGGTTGGAATTTGACCTCTTTTGGCCTCTCAAAGTCATCTTCAGGTTGGTTGCATGTTTAATATATGATTGCATTTGATCTAAACCAATTTTTGTTAAAGAAGGTCTTTCAAATTCTCCTCCGGGTCTCAGATTGTCCTCACGCTTTATTTAGGCATTTCAGTAGGAACAAACTTTTCCCTCGGGCCTTAGATTACCTCCATATTTGATAGAAGACCTCCTTGAAGCTGGACCAATTTTAGTTGGAGACGGTTTTTGGATAAAAGTTGAATCGTTGTAATTTAGACATTCCTGGCTTCTCAAAATCACTCTCAAGCCTCAGATTTGTTTTTGTGTTTATCCTTTATTCAGGTAGACCATTTTAAGTTTTCGAAGACGTTTCCAATTCTTCTTTTAGGCCACAGATTCACTTTCTGGGTGAAGACCCAGAAGAGTAGACAGAGAGAAGAGTGCCAGAGAGAAGTAGACTACTCGACTGGTGGAAATTAAAGCTTTTCTCAGGTTTTAAAGTCATCCTCAGGCCTCAGTTTGTCTCCATGAGAAATCATTTTACCTGGACCGATTTTAGATAGATATTGGCATTTCAGAATCTACCTTAGGCCTCAAGTTAGTTCAGGTTACTTCGTGTGCTTAAATCTCTCAACAGGTACAAATTTCTCCGGAATCATCTTTTCGAACTCACTTTTTAGAATATATATATTTCAAAGAAAACAGTAGTAATCAAGAAGCGAGTAATGCAAAAAAGGAAGGTGGCAAAGGAGAGCAAAGAGATAAAATCGTCACATTTAAAGAAAGCAATTTGCGAAAAAAACAAAGTGCCTATTGGAGAAATCAAGAGGTTGTTGAAGTTTTTCCAGAAGCAGTTAAAGAAACTACAGTCGTAGAGGAAGGCCCTAAAGGAAGGTCCTTACGAAGAAGGTGCTCAAAAAGTGTGTTATTAAAAAGAAAGGAGACAAGGAGAAAAAATAGAAATTTTAAATGTCCGAAAAGTTAAAACATCAGTAACATCGCATAATTTCCGTAGGTCAATATTTTCGGAGATAGACCGCTTTCGAGGTCGATTTCAAAAGTCGTCAAAATGAAACTTTTTAGTGTTGCATCAGTCAGTCAAACAAAAATCTAAAAAGGGTCGAACAAAAATTCTACAAGACGGTATTATTTAATTTGTGGTCCGACGTTTCGGCTTTTCTGGAGCATCATCAACTTTAGGTTTTCAAGTAAAGATTCGTAAATTTGAATGTCGAAAATTGAAATCCCTCTTTATTATAAAAAATTTAATAAAAGAATAAAAGTCCATTACTTTGATTATATCATCTTTTTCTGTCAAAAATTCATCTATAACCTTCTAGATGACTTTTTTTTAATGAACACGAGGTATATAAACATAATTTGGTAATAGCAATAATCATAATAACGATTTTGTATTTTCATTTCTTTTTTTATTTCACGTTAAGTATTAACCCTGTAGAAATTGTTTATAATTTACAGTTATATTATACTTAATATTATTAAACATTGACATTACTTTCGCACCTTGTTTCATTATCGAAATTACCTTTTTTACTAACAAATATTGGCCACGAAATTTCGAAAATGCGCCAGTGTGTGGCGTAAAAATGTAAAAACCTCATTAATGCATTGTTATATTTTTATAACCTCACAAGATTTTAATTCGTTTTCTTTGATTATTTTAGTTAATGTTGTTGCAAAGTCTAACTACCTACCTATAAAAATATACATACATCGCGCAAAATTAATGATGACTTGACCAGCAACAGACACTTTCCACCTACCTAAGAATGACCAGGACCATCATTGTGATTCAATTTTCAATTATTTAAATGCATCTCTGCAAACACACATATTTCATAATAATTAATTGCATCGCAGGAAGGTCGAGTTTGCGTGCCTTAACACTTAATGAAAAGTAGATAATGATAAATTCATTAGATAATTAATAGGCGGCTGCGATAGGTGAATATATATATTTTTTTAAATATCTGTTCTTGCGATTTATCTATTAATTTCAGAAGCATGTTAGCACTGGCTTTTGAATAATAAAGTTTTTGAATATTTCTATCATTATACAGGCACTTAAAGTGTGTTTTCTAATTCACAGACAAAATAAGTAACAAAAAGGTCTTAACAGTAAAAGTAATTTCCAAAGTCACCGCTGCTGTCATGGTGGCGCATTTATAAACGATTTTCATTCACCAAAACTACGTACCAATTTGAGCACTAGATGGCCCCACATAGACCGTTCGGAGTGTACCTATTGCCATCTTTACATTCTTATTGGGGAAACAAGGGATGAGAATACGCGCAGAGCACTCTAGAGCGGCTACCCGAAACCACTGTTATATAGTCGAAATCGCATAAATCCAACTGTTTTTTCATATTCTTGATGGAATATTACCATTTTTTTCTCAATTCTCAACTTTGACCATGTGTATCTTGAGAACGCCTCAGCCGATTCGAGTAAATCCAACTGTTTTTTCCTCCTCTTAATGTTCTCTTTCCACTCCCACCATCGGAAATTCTGTAGGTGCAATATTCCCCCCCGCCCCCCACAGATAGACCCCTTCGGAAATAGTTTAAGCACTTTTAGAAACGCGTTTTTGGACCATTTTTAAAAAACTTCTTTAGAGGTTTATGCCATTCGAATTCAGTTTGTTACGTTTTTAGGGGATTGAAAGCGTGCTATTCCGACCAAAAACAGCAAAAAAAAATTGTTTTTGAAAATGTCCAAAAGGGGGGGGGGGTATTACCCCTTTTTCTCAATTTTCAATTTTGACCGCTTGTATCGTGAGAACGCCTGGACCGATTGGAGTGAATCCAACTGTTTTTTTCTCGTCTTGATGTCCTCTTTCAACTCTCATCATCGGAAGTTTCGTAGATACAATATTTCCGGAAATAGACCCCTTCAGAGGTCGATTTTTAGGCACTTTTAGAATCGCGTTTCTGGACCATTTTTAAATCAACCTTTTTTGAGCTTAATTTCATTCAAATTGAGTTTGTTGCTTTTTTAGGGGATTGCAAGCGCGTCATTTCGACCAAAAACAGCGACCAGAAAATGTCCAAAGGGGGAGGGGGGGGGGGGTATTACCACTTTTTTCTCAATTCTCAACTTTGACGGCCTGTAACTTGAAAACGCATTGGCCGATTGGAGCTAATCCAACTGTTTTTTTTCTTTTGGATGTCTTCTTTCAACTCCCACAATCGGAAGTTCCGTAGGTGCAATATTCCCGGAGATAAATCCCTTCGAAAGTCGATTTTTAAGCACTTTTAGAATCGTGTTTTTGGACCATTCCTAAAAAAACCTCTTTAGAGGTTAATTTCATTTGAATTGTGTTTGTTACCTTCTTAGGGGATTGCAAGCGTGTCATTCCGACCAAAAACAGCAAAAATTTGAATGTCCAGGGGGGAATATTACTATTTTTTTCTCAATTCTCAACTTTGACCATGTGTATCTTGAGAACGCCTCGGCCGATTCGAGTAAATCCAACTGTTTTTTCCTCCTCTTAATGTTCTCTTTCCACTCCCACCATCGGAAATTTTGTAGGTGCAATATTCCCCCCCACAGATAGACCCCTTCGGAAGTCGATTTTTAAGCACTTTTAGAATCGCGTTTTTGGACCATTTTTAAAAAACCTCTTTAGAGGTTTATGCCATTCGAATTCAGTTTGTTACGTTTTTAGGGGATTGAAAGCGTGCCATTCCGACCAAAAACAGGCAAAAAAAATGTTTTTGAAAATGTCCAAAGGGGGGGGGGGGTATTACCCCTTTTTCTCAATTTTCAATTTTGACCGCCTGTATCTTGAGAACGCCTGGACCGATTGGAGTGAATCCAACTGTTTTTTTCTCTTCTTGATGTCCTATTTCAACATCCCATCATCGGAAGTTTCGTAGGTACAATATTTCCGGAGATAGACCCCTTCAGAGGTCGATTTTTAGGCACTTTTAGAATCGCGTTTCTGGACCATTTTTAAATCAACCTTTTTTGAGCTTAATTTCATTCAAATTGAGTTTGTTGCTTTTTTAGGGGATTGCAAGCGCGTCATTTCGACCAAAAACAGCGACCAGAAAATGTCCAAAGGGGGGGGGGGGGGGGGTGTTACCACTTTTTTCTCAATTCTCAACTTTGATCGGCTGTATTTTTTTTTTGTTATTTTTTCACTTCTCGAAATCGAATCCTCGAAAGTTCCGTAGTTGCTGTATTTCCGGAAAACGTCTCTCTTTTAAATGCGGTCTTTCGAAAACTTGTTTTCTTACTTTTGTAAATTTTGACTTCATTAAAAGAGCTGAAAGCAACTAATTTAAACTAACCAGATATAAATTGGTTAATAATTTGATTTAAGATGCAATTAAACTAAAAATTAAAAAACAGGAGAAGGTAAGAAAAAAGAAATTACTAGAATTATCACAATATAGCAAATAATAAAAAAAGAAATCTCGAATAGTTTAACTCAATATCGAATTTGTGAAAAATCAGTTAGTTGTTGTTATGTTATTTGTTTTTGCTAGTTTTTTTAATTTGTTAGTTGCTATTTTTTTACTTTAATTTCATCTCAAATCATATTGTTGTCAATTCTGGTCATTTTGGGGCCACAGAAAGTGAGAGAATTTTGTTCAATCTTTTGCTTTTTGAAAGGAAATTGGATTTTTTGTTTGATTTTTATATTGTTGAGGAAACTTTATACCTAAAATTGATCTGTTTTCAATGAGGGACAATTTGTAATGTAAATGTATGTTATAGCTTTATGTAAGTTGATTTGCATTGAGAAAATTTTGACACAAAAAGGGTAATTTTTTAATTAATGATACCTAATTATTCAATTTTTCATACAGTTTTGGCTCTAAACAGAACTTCCACAATAGGCCAAAAATTGACTTTTGTTGAGAAAATTTTGGTAAGAAAAGGAAAAAATATTTAGTCAAATTTTAAGATGAATTTAGCCCAAAATTAGAACTATTTTACCTTCGTGGTATTCCTCAAAAACTACTTAAAAAATTTTGCCAAATTTTTACCTTATTGACTAGAGGGAAGATTTTTCTTAATTTCCAACTTTGACGGCCCGTAACTTTAGAACGAATTGTCCGATTGGTGTGAATTCAAGTGTTTTTTGCCCCTTTTGATATCCTCTTTCACCCACCAAAAACAAAGTTATCATCGGTTTTATAGTTTCGGAGATAGACCCTTCCGTGTGCAAGTTTAGACTTTTTCTCCATTGTATCAAAAATTCACTTTTGAAACTACCAAAAATTGAAGAAATGGAAAAAAAAACGAAGTTTATTTAAAACTTTTGCTAAATGTATGTATAAGCCATTCACTTATTATTGTCGTCAAGAAGGCGTTGGAAATTTGACTTTGACATTTTTATCGTATCTTCTCAACATGTGTTAGAAGGAGATGGATATATATATAAAAAAAATGAAGGTTTCAAAGGTAACTAGATGATAAAAATTTATATTTTAACCCTGAGGAAGACGTCAGTAAAGTTCGCAAAGTTAGCAATTTTACAAATGTGGAGTTTTGCACACTGGTTTTTATCAAGTTGAAAGAGGTGAATATTTCAACTTCAACATCAATCAATCACAGCTTTTCCATAACTACATATTTGAATACAAAAATAATATCAAAACGACTTAGTTATGACCAGTCAATAGCAGTTAACTGTTTCTTTCTTGATTAATGTCCCTTTGCGACATGATGATGCAACAGGCTCCATATGTTTATTATGACTCACTTTTCTAAATTAATCTTAATTTACATTGTAATGGTTTTGGAAAACTGTATGTAGGTGAAAGCAATAATAATCGAGTGCGTGACTGGAAAATAAAATAAAAAAAACCTCCTAAAAATGATGTCATTGCCGAAAATTGTTTATTGGTTCTGCAAAACATAGAATGGGCGGAGAAAAACTTCAGTGAAGCAATACCTATTGGATGTTGCCTATTTGTTTCTAATTATATCAAAAAAATTTTAGATCTAAACAAATCAGACTAACTGATATAAATAGCAAGAATCTGTGCCAATGCCAAAGAAAATGTGATAAAACGCCATATGGCTGGATTCATTCAGGATCATTTGAGAAATCTCACGGAAAATTGGAAACACGTGTGCTCGGAAACATCCAAAGGACAATAGTCAACAAATTTTTCGAGACGCTGATTTTAATTGTCGGTTGTTAATTGAAAGTAAACATCCTTTCGGTGAAGGCACACAGAAAGACAAAGACCCAATGTTACCCGTCCTGACACAGAAATACTTCCTTGTTTATGTAAGAATGGAAATTATACTCCCAGTTTGCCGACATTTTCTTTGGCTCATAAAACGAATGCTATAACTGTAGCAAATTGGTAGAATTCCAACCGGTCATACAGATGTTATAATTTATCTTTCTAAACTGGTTTAAGTGCATGTTGCATAAATAGAAATTGCAAATTTAAGTGTTGCCTTGGCTCTGAATTTATTATTACGTATCTATTATTAGAAACAAAAAAGTTGTGAAAACTAAAGTCGTATTTGCTGCAGAATCTCCAAAAGGCCATATCTCAAATGGCTCTCTACCAATGCGAAATGTACCGCTCTAGAGGCTGCCAGTCCCAGTTCGACACACACAAATCTTACCGCATAGTGACAGCCCTTACCGCATACAGAAGAAACAACTTCCTTCGAGCTTAATTTCATTCGAATTGAGTTTGTTACGTTCTTAGGGGATTGCAATAGCGTGCAATTCCGCGCAAAGCGGCACACAAATTTTCCCGAATTTTTTTTGAAAATGTCCAAATGGGGAGGGGGGTGTTACGACTTTTCTCTCAATTCTTAATTTTGACCGCCTGTAACTTGAGAACGCCGGGACTGATTAGAGTGAAGCCAACTGTTCGGTGGTCGATTTTTAGGCAATTTTAGAATCGCGTTTTTAGACCATTTGAGTTGAGAATCAAGACTGACTCCTAACTTTTTCTTGACATAATGGCAAATGATAGTAATCTGTTTCTTTGCCCCTATGCCCCTATCCTTCTAATGATTTTTGCACTCTATTGATGATATTGATGCTTCTTTTGGTGACATGGAGGTATTTATGCGAATGTTATTACTACCGATATAGAGCAGACGAGATTAGATCCAGCAAAAATTCCAATAATTAAAACTCGAAGTTTGGGGATGCGATAACATTGTAAACAAAATACCTAACATTTTCTTATCATACTTACTCTCAACTTTTGGCCATTCTTTTTAGAAATTCCGCCTCAAAACTCGGTACCAAATTCCTGGACTCGCAATCGTATTCCAGATCCCACATGCTTTTCACCGCGATTGGCCTCTTGAAACCTTTAAACAGCACCGAATCGCACTAGGTATAAAAGATTCTTCCGGGATAATTAGCATCACGCAATGGTGGTGGATTCTATTCATGTTAAAAATTTTAGTATTTTTAGTAAAATAGCGAAGCAGATAGCTTACTTCTAACTTCGAGTAAATGTCAGTCTTTGGTTGCGCATTAGTAAGGAAATTCAAAAGAAACATGACGCAAATTAACGCATAGTAAACTATGTAGGAGTTTTCGATGAGTTTCTCTTGAGCATTGAGGATCTCGGTTCGAAACTGGAAGAGTCCGCATAGGGCACAGAAGAATCAGAACTAAAATTGATGCCCAGATGCCCGTATTCCATATTTCTTGTTATAGTAAAGCGTTATTCCAGAAAACATACCAAATTTCAGCTTTCTAGCTCCAACCGTTCCAGAGATATCGGCATAAAACCAAATGTTTTTAGGCGGCCATCTTGGATTTTTAAAAATGTCATTTTTTGCGAATTTTACATAAGGGAAACCTACCATTCGATTTTCAACTTGATATCACCATCGGTTCAATAAAGCAGCTATAACTTAGCTACCGTCAGCTGGTACCCATTCAGTTATTTTTGTCATCTAGTAGTTACCTTTAAAAACTTCATTTTTTTATACCCATCTCCTTTTAGCACATGTTAAGAAGATACCATAAAAACGTCAAAGTCAGTTTTCCAAGTCTACTTGACGACAATAATAAGGGAATGGCTTATACATAGCTATGTCAGCTATATTACCATTCATGGTGTCCCCATGTGCACCCAGCATCCAAAGCTGAACCATGTACCTTAAACAGTTCCCTAAATATTAACGTTACTCAGCTCTGTAGCTATGATAGCTGAATCAACTATATCACAATTTTTAATACCCCCGTAGGTACCTACATTTTAAATTTCAACCATGTACCATCAACAGTACCATATCATCATTATATGGCTAAAAGTCCCATATAATATTCATTGATCAACGTTTTTCTTATGAGAAACACACGTGTAAAAGCCTGAAAATTTATTTGCAAAACTTCGCTAATGGTACCCATGGCTTAGATACTGTTACGATCGCAGCAACGCCGCATGGGAGGCGGGGCAACGCATGGGAGCGTGTTGGTTGGTGGAGCTTCGCGACCTATCCGCGCTGCGTCATGGCTGACACGAGTGATTTATTGCTCGTCTGGCTTAATCTAGAAGGCAGTTGTTTACAACCGTTTTTTTTATATGAGATTATTCAAGAATTCTTATAAAGAACTTTCTAGGTTTTTCTGTAATTTTAGGATTGTATATAAAAGGCGCATAGAGCGCCCGAGTAAGAATAGTCTTATTTTAGTCGAGCTATAAGTAAGCTAAAGTTACGAAGCGATATTAGAAGGCTATAAAGTGTTAAGTAATGAGTTATTAGTAGTCGTATGTAATTGTGGAAATAATAAATAGTGTTTTCGTGTTAAATCGTTTCACTGGAATTATTGAACCCCGTGTTCGCAACAATTGGTGTCAGAAGTGCGATTCCAGTGGGAATTTGAGAACTAATATTGCTGAACTGTAAGTGAGTGCTTCATTACCGGACATTACTTGTTTATGCCAGTGACCAGAAGCCAGCATCAAGCGATGGAGGAGCAACTTGCCGCCCTGCTGTCCCTTATGCAACAACAGAGGGAAGAACAGGAAAAACGTGATCAAGTACAGGAGCGGCGTTATCAAGAACAGGAAAAACGTGATCAAGTACAGGAAAGACGTTATCTAGAACAGAAGGAAGAGCTGGAAAAACGTGATCAATTACAGGAGCGACGTTATAACGAACAAAAAGAAGAACAAGAAAGACGTGATCGAGTACAGGAGCGACGTTATCAACAACAGAAAGACGAGCAGGAAAGACGTTATCAAGAACAGAAGGAAGAGCAGGAAAGACGTTATCAACAAGAGAAAGAAGAACAGAAACGGTTCAAAGAAGAATTAGTGAACCATCTCGCAGCTAGGGAGCAACAATTAGAAGAAAGAATAATGCAATCCGTCAACGACGTCAACCAGAGGGTTCTCGAGCTAGAAAAGAAATTCCGGGAACAACTTGAGGACGACACCGTGTCTACAGAGAGTTTTAGCACAGCCAACGCTAAAATTAAGCCTCCTGATTATGACGGTACTACGGCCTGGGAAATTTATAAAACTCAGTTTGAGGCAGCTGCAAAAGCTAATGGTTGGTCCGAGCCGCAGAAAGCTACATCATTAGTGGTAGCACTTCGTGGAAAAGCGGCTGAGTTACTCCAATCTCTGTCGGCAGCGGATCAAAGTAATTATGCGGCTTTAGTACACACTCTGCAACTACGATTTGGGAATGAGCACAAAGAGACCGTGTTCCAGGCCCAGCTGAGGATGAGGCAGCAAAAGTCAGGTGAATCCTTACAAGAATTTGAGGCGGACATAGACAGACTCATTCACCTGGCATATCCATCGGCTCCTGAATCTTTTCAAATGCAATTTGCCGCCGAAAGGTTCATCGAGGGAGTTAGAGATAGTGACATGAGATACCACTTACGTCTAGTAAGGCCCAAGGATATCAGCGAGGCACTAGTTCGGGCCCTGGAATTCGAGGCGTCACGAGTGTCATCTAGTTCATCTCTACGTGTACGAATGGCAACTTGCGGTGAAGAGGAGAATACGTCTATGGCTGAATCCATGGCCAGTTTACATAAAGCGATGAAAGATATGGCAGTCAGTATGCAAGCCCTGTTAGAAAGAACTCCTCGATCAACAGACAATCGGGGCATAAAATGTTTTAACTGCGGCAGACTGGGTCACATCAAGAGTAACTGCCGTAATAGGGCAAGAAGTCCGTCGCCGTCGTTTAGAAGACCAAGCGGCGACCAAGACCGCCCTAGGTCCCAGGAAAACTAATTCCGGTCAATGCAAGGGGGCAATTGACCGGGCCCG
The DNA here is from genome assembly GCA_951812265.1 of Taphrorychus bicolor. Taxonomy (NCBI): domain Eukaryota; kingdom Metazoa; phylum Arthropoda; class Insecta; order Coleoptera; family Curculionidae; genus Taphrorychus; species Taphrorychus bicolor. The sequence continues at coordinate 740,622 of OX638302.1, read as the reverse complement.
TTAAGACCCCCAGGATCTTTAAAGTCAATAATTTGGGTGGAAAAAGTCTCACAGTGGCCGGACGCATTAAAGGACAGAAGATCCAGATTACCATCGATACAGGAGCAGATGTGACCATTGTAAGGCCAGATAAACTTTTCGGATATACCATACAACCATTGCCCAACCCTATTATGTTAAAATCAGTCACTGGAGAATCTTGCCCTATAGACGGAGAAGCCGATGTCACCATCATTATTGGAGAAAGACTTGAAGTTCGGCATAAAGTGTTGGTTGCCAGGATCAAAGACGAGTTTATTTTGGGAATGGATCTCATCAGGAAACATGGATTCTCCTATGATCACAAACAGAATATTCTCACGTTTGGAGATGAGGAGTTTGCATTAACCAATGGAAATGTGGAAACTAGTGTCCGTCTACTGGTGGTGGAAGATGTGAAAATTCCTCCAAATTCAGAACAAATTATCACAGTGACTTCTGAAAATGATCCGGGGTGGTCCATAGGACTTATAGAACCTAACCTGGATTTGACGACTGAAATCATGGTAGCCCGAACTTTGACCGACACGAAGAAGACTATGCCAGTACGAGTTGCCAATATTGGAGAAAGGACCATCAAGCTAAAAGAAGGAACAGTTCTTGCCAATTATGAGCCTGTACAATGGGTATGCAATTGTGTCGAAGCAGAGACATCCAAAATTATATCTTCTAAGGGCGACTTTTACAAGTTCAAGTAAAACTTCAGATTGAAGATAAAACACCAGACTTGATGTACATTCCATTGTTTACCTGACAGAAAAATAATGCAATGTAGGTTATATCTGAAGTTTTATCTTCAATCTGAAGTTTTACTTGAACTTGTAAAAGTCACCCTTCCCAAGCTTCCCCAGAAGTTATTGATGCTTTTAAGCGACAGTGGAGTCACCTGTCAAAGGAACAACTTCAGTCTGCTATAAAATTTGCCATGGATGAATCTGATATGTTTAACTTCAAGAGCAACGACAGTCAAACCGATTTAGTTGTCCATAAGATCAACACAGGAGATGCCCAGCCAATACGACAACATCCACGAAGGGTCCCTCTGGCTAAACAACAGGAAGTTAACAGTTTGCTGAATGAAATGTTAAAGGAGGGCGTCATAGAAGAATCATCTAGTCCATGGTCGTCGCCTGTGGTTCTTGTTAAGAAGAAAGATGGTTCAACGCGGTTCTGTGTTGACTACAGGAAACTTAATGATGTAACCAAGAAAGACAGCTACCCATTGCCACGTATAGACGACACCTTAGCAACTTTATCGGGATCAAAGTGGTTTTCCACTCTAGATTTAAAAAGTGGGTAATGGCAAGTAAATATTGCTCCCGAAGACAAAGAAAAGACTGCATTTTCTACTGGTTCTGGACTATACCAATTCACTGTTATGCCTTTTGGATTGTGCAATGCTCCATCAACTTTCGAGCGACTAATGGAACTTGTCTTGAGGGGGCTGACTTGGAACACTTGCCTGGTATACTTAGATGACATAATTGTCATGGGACGTGATTTCGACGAGCACTTGAAGAATTTAAGAGAAATCTTCAACAAGTTACGGAATGCTCACCTGAAGTTAAACTACAAGAAATGCAGCCTGTTCCAGAAGCAAGTCGAGTACTTGGGGCATACTATCTCAGAACAAGGCATTAAAACTAGCCATAGTAAAATATCTGCCATTAAAGATTGGCCAGTTCCCCGAGACAAACACGAAGTAAGGAGCTTTTTGGGACTATGTACTTACTACAGGAGATTTGTAGAGGGATTTGCCGACATCGCAAAACCGCTGCACAAATTAACGGAAAAGAAAACACCGTTCTTGTGGAACCATGATTGCAGTCAGGCATTTGCAAGGCTTAAAGCTGCCCTCTGTTCTAGTCCAATCTTGGCTTACCCTATAAAGGACGGACTGTTTATTCTGGACACGGATGCAAGTAACTGTGGTCTAGGTGCAGTACTCTCTCAAAGACAAAACGGGCAAGAGAAGGTCATTGAGTACTACAGTAAGACTTTAAGTAAGCCAGAAAGAAACTATTGCGTCACTAGAAAGGAGCTGTTGGCCATCGTTAAAGCAGTCGAACATTACCATCGCTACTTATATGGAAAAAGGTTCCTGATTAGAACTGACCATGGAGCCTTGAAATGGTTATTACAGATGAAAAACTCTGAAGGTCAAATAGCCAGATGGATAGAGCGCCTGCAGCAGTACGATTTTCAAATTGAACATCGACCAGGAAGGTCTCACGGAAATGCCGATGCATTGTCTAGACGGCCATGTAAAGAAGATTGTCGGCATTGTCAAAGAACTGAGCAGCGTGAGGGACTTCCTTCTGTAAGGAGAACGTCGGTGGAAGTAAACAATGGCTGGACCACACAGACGCTTCGAGAAGAACAGTTGAATGATTCAGATATTGGACCCATTCTCTCTGCAAAGACTGACGACAAGAGACCAGAATGGCAAGAAATCGCTGGTAAAAGTCCAAACCTGAAGGCGCTATGGGCCCAGTGGCACTCTCTTAAAATAGAAAATGGACTACTGAAGAGAGCGTGGGAGAGTCCGGATGGCAAGTCCATAGTCAGTCAGTTGGTAGTTCCTGGTAGCAGAAAATCAGATGTACTACAGGAAATGCACAACGGAACAAGCGGAGGCCATTTTGGGGTCAATAAAACATTGGCAAAAATTAAAGAGCGGTATTACTGGGTGAATTATCATGAAGACGTCGAATCTTGGTGCCGCAAGTGTGAAGTTTGTTGTGCCACAAAAGGACCTCGAACAAGATCACGGGGCCGAATGGTGCAGTACACTGTAGGTGCTCCATTCGAGAGGGTAGCAATTGATGTCGCGGGACCGTTTCCTCAGACTGAGTCGGGCAATAAATACATCTTGGTCGCCATGGATTACTTCACTAAATGGCCTGAAGCATACGCCCTGCCTAATCAAGAAGCAACGACTGTGGCAACGGTGCTAGTAAATGAAATGTTCTGCAGACTTGGAGTCCCTCTCGAACTTCATTCTGATCAGGGCCGAAATTTTGAATCGGCTGTTTTCCAGAAGGTCATGGAACTTCTCGGAATTCGCAAGACCAGGACAACTCCTTTGCATCCACAGTCGGATGGGATGGTAGAGAGATTTAATCGGACCATGGAACATTACCTGTCTAAAATGGTGGCAGATCATCAGCGTGATTGGGACCAACATCTACCTCTCATGTTGATGGCATATCGAGGCTCTACGCATGAAGCCACTGGTTATACTCCGGCGAAAGTGATGTTCGGGAGGGAAATGAGGCTTCCTGCGGATTTGATGTATGGAACACCAGAAAAAGAGTCGCTCAGCTCTGAGAATTTTGTGGAGGAGCTTAAGGAGAGGCTGAACAATGTTCATGAGCAAGTCAGGAATAAACTGCGGATATCCAGTGATCGAGCCAAAGCAAGATATGACTTACTAGCTAACTCCCGCGGCTTCCAGGATGGTGATTTGGTGTGGCTATACAATCCGAGGCGGAAGGTGGGGAAGTCGCCCAAACTTAGCCAAAATTGGGAAGGACCTTATACAATTATAAAGAAGATTAATGATGTGGTGTATAGGATCCAGCGGACCCCTAGGTCAAAGATAAAGGTCGTTCATTTGGATCGATTAGCACGATACCATGGAACTCTATCTGTTCGGGACGAACAGACTTAGGAGGAGGGCAATGTTACGATCGCAGCAACGCCGCATGGGAGGCGGGGCAACGCATGGGAGCGCGTTGGTTGGTGGAGCTTCGCGACCTATCCGCGCTGCGTCATGGCTGACACGAGTGATTTATTGCTCGTCTGGCTTAATCTAGAAGGCAGTTGTTTACAACCGTTTTTTTTTTATATATGAGATTATTCAAGAATTCTTATAAAGAACTTTCTAGGTTTTTCTGTAATTTTAGGATTGTATATAAAAGGCGCATAGAGCGCCCGAGTTAGTAGTCGTATTTTAATCGAGCTATAAGTAAGCTAAAGTTACGAAGCGATAATAGAAGGCTATAAAGTGTTAAGTACTGAGTTATTTAGTAGTCGAGTGTATTTGTGGAATAAATAAATAGTGTTTTCGTGTTAAATCGTACAACTGGAATTATTGAACCCTGAGTTCGCAACAATACCTAACATTTTCTTATCATACTTACTCTCAACTTTTGGCCATTCTTTTTAGAAATTCCGCCTCAAAACTCGGTACCAAATTCCTGGACTCGCAATCGTATTCCAGATCCCACATGCTTTTCACCGCGATTGGCCTCTTGAAACCTTTAAACAGCACCGAATCGCACTAAGTATAAAAGATTCTTCCGGGATAATTAGCATCACGCAATGGTGGTGGATTCTATTCATGTTAAAAATTTTAGTATTTTTAGTAAAATAGCGAAGCAGATAGCTTACTTCTAACTTCGAGTAAATGTCAGTCTTTGGTTGCGCATTAGTAAGGAAATTCAAAAGAAACATGACGCAAATTAACGCATAGTAAACTATGTAGGAGTTTTCGATGAGTTTCTCTTGAGCATTGAGGATCTCGGTTCGAAACTGGAAGAGTCCGCATAGGGCACAGAAGAATCAGAACAAAAATTGATGCCCAGATGCCCGTATTCCATATTTCTTGTTATAGTAAAGCGTTATTCCAGAAAACATACCAAATTTCAGCTTTCTAGCTCCAACCGTTCCAGAGATATCGGCATAAAACCAAATGTTTTTAGGCGGCCATCTTGGATTTTTAAAAATGTCATTTTTTGCGAATTTTACATAAGGGAAACCTACCATTCGATTTTCAACTTGATATCACCATCGGTTCAATAAAGCAGCTATATTTCAAAAAACACTAGGAGTAAAAGTGGGTCTTTTCGTGCTGAGCCCAGAGATTGACGGCCGAAGCGAAGCTGAGGCCTGCAACTGGGCGAAGCACAAAAAGACCTTTTTCTACAAACGTCAAATAATGACGCATTTTACGCTTTCATTAGACAAACGAAAACCTAACCATTTTTGAGGATCAGAATGTGAGTTTACTTTTCCGCGCGTTGCCCAGGACAGCAAGCGAAAAAGATTTTATCGCTTGCTGTCAACAGCAACTACCACCACTCAACCAATTATTTAAAACGTCATTGTCACTTTGATTTAAATTTTCAGATTGTGTCTTCAGTTGAGATTCACATTATTTGAAATGGATCGTTTGCAGAAAAAACGTTCTATGCATTACGAGCAAAAAGTAACTTTTTTGCTCTCGAGTGATTGCCGCTCTCCGCTTCGCGTCGAGCGGCAAACTTCACTCTCCGAGCAAAAAAGTTGTACTTTTCGCTCTTAATACATAAATAACTATTTACTCCGAGTAACATATACTATTTTTTTTTCAAGCATGCAAGAAATAAGAAATCTATTTAAAAGTGGTTCAGTTTTGCAATTTTCTCTCATCCTCTTTAAGCGGGTCTAGGTACTTACCCAATTAGTGGTGTATATTATTTGTAAAATACATAGAATATGTTAGAATGGTAGTTTTCAATGTTCAATGGTTTTAATGTATTAAATAATAACCAATGATTATGGTAAACTAAGAATTTGTAGCATTTTTCCAATACTAAATTAATAAATGTCACATTGACAGATAAATATGATAACGCGCATGACATTTAACAGACGAATTCAGAATTCGAGAACCTATGCGATTTCGACTAATAACGGTTTCGGATGGTGCTCTTGAGTGCTCTGAGAGTATTTCTGTCCTTTGTTTTTTCAACAAGAATGTAAAGATGGCAATACACTCAGATCGGTTTATCTGGTGTCATCTATTATTAAAATAATTTTGGTGAATGAAAATCGTTTATATATGCGCCACCATGACACTAGCGGTGACTTTTGACTTTACTTTTACTGCCTAGGACTTTTTTGCTACTTTTTTGGTCTCAGGATTTGAAAGCCCACTTTAGGTGTACGTATGGAGAAAACAAATGACGTACTTTTAGTCCGCTTGAAAAAAAAATTAATTTTTGCCCGAATTTGTAACCGCCTCTCTCTTGGCGTGGTTGAGCCCGACGTCATCAGCCAACGCCACCTAGACAATATAAGGCCTGGAAGCGACCGAGCGGGAGAGCGGTGACGTCATCATATGTGGTACGAAAATTCGACGACCGTTTCAACGCTCAAAACCCGAAGGTTTTGGAAAGCTTTTTGGGTGAATACTTTGGTAATTGGGGTTTAGATTTTAGATGGACAAAAGTAATAATAAAAAAATAATAAAATAAACAATACAAACGTAAATAAATAAACAATTTAACTATACCAGGGTATACTTAAATTAATATAATACTTAATACTGTATATTATTATTATACAGTGTAGTGGTTTACTAACAATAATTTTTAATACTTCTGAAGAATAAGTATACCATTTTCTCTTTTTGGCTGAATTTGTTATATACAGGGGATTCTGAAATTAGCGTGCAATAATGTAACAGCGTAGGTATTTTAGAATAAAAAAAGATAAAAGGTTTATATACAGTGAGGACCAAAAGTCCCGCATAAATTCAATAAAAATTCAAGAAAATTTTTTTTATCAAAATGCTCGAACACGTCAATTGTTTTTCTTAGTTGTGCATTTTTTGACATGACAGACATGTATACAGGGTCATCCATGTAGTAGATAAATGTCACTTTTTAATTTTTTCTAATGGAACCCCCTGTATATAAAAAGTTTTTTAAATTCTTTTGGAGTTTCTAAACATATTTTGTATCACATACCATAACCCTAAACGCAACAGTTAACGAGAAATTTGCGATTGAATACCACAAAGCGCACTCATTTAATTACCTACAAATACTAGGTAGGTAATCAAATTACCTAATTGACCTATGACTTTTAAGTTTTTAATTTTCAAAAGTGACATTTTGACAAACACCTATTTCTAATTTTGTTTACTGTTGTGCGGCAGAATGGCGAAATTAAGCGAAACTCAAAGAACAGAAATTTTAAGTATGATTGGATGCGGTAATCGAAGAAGAACTCAAAGCGAAGTTTGTGAAATATTCAATACCAAATATCCGGATAGTCAAATATCGCAGTCTACCGTGAGCAGAATTGAAAGAAAATTTAGAGAAGTGGGACACGTAAGAGACCTTCCCAGATCTGGTAGACCCTCGATTTCCCAGAATAAGACATTAAACGTTGTTTTATCCATTGAAGAAAATCCCCATAAACCAACTCAAGAAAGAAAAACGAAGAAGATCGAAAAAGAAATAGCATTGGATAATGAAATCGGAAAATCATCTGTTCGAAGAATCCTCAAAAAAGAAAAATATCATCCGTACAAAATAAAATCAATCCACGAACTTAACGAAGATGATCCAGATCGTCGATTGGAATTTTGCGAAATTTTGATGAACAGATCCAACAATGACCGTTTTTTCTCTAGAAGAATAATTTTTTCTGATGAATCAAAATTCTGTTTAAGCGGTATGATGAACACACAAAACTACCGCTACTGGTCCTCCACGAATCCAAATTGGGCGATTGAATCTCACACCCAATGTCCTCAGTCTGTCAATGTTTGGGCCGGTATTGTCGGAGATAGAATCATAGGACCTTATTTTCTTGAAGATACTCTAACAGGCCACCGTTATTTGCAATTTTTAAGAAATGAACTAATTCATGACCTTTGTATTATGTTTCCAAATGCAAATAACCCGAATATTCCAGATGAATCAATTTGGTTTCAACAAGATGGCGCGCCACCACACTTTAGCAGGGAGGTGCGACAATATTTAAACGAAGTGTTTCCGGGTCGATGGATTGGACGAAGGGGACATTTAGAGTGGCCTGCAAGGTCACCTGATCTCACTCCAATGGACTTTTTCTTATGGGGTTATCTAAAACATAAAGTGTACCTAAATAAGCCCGACAGTATAGAAGAGTTAAAAACGAAAATTACGCACGTAACTCAACAAATACCCGCTGAAATGATAAGAAACGTGCTAGACGAATTTGAATTACGGCTTGCCCACTGTCAAGAAGTTAACGGGAAACAGTTCGAGCATTTAATTCATTAGAGTCAGTATTTTTAATAAATTAACTCGTTATTTTCATGTAGGTATTACTACCGTAAATTTCTCATTACCTGTTGCGTTTAGGGACAGTGTATGTAATACGAAATATGTTTAGAAACTCCAAAAGAATTTAAAAAAACTTTTTATATACAGGGTTCCATAAGAAAAAATTAAAAAATTACATTTATCTTCTACATGGATGACCCTGTATACATGTCTGTCACGTCAAAAAATGCACAACTAAGAACAACAATAGACGTGTTCGAGCATTTTGATAAAAAAAATTTCCTTAAATTTTTATTGAATTTATGCGGGACTTTTGGTCCTCACTGTATAAAGACAGGTTTTCAAACGTTTCGTTACAAAGATAGAGGGTATAACTTTTTAAATTAAATTCTTTTTTTCCACATAGATAGCTCCTTCATTTTCGAAGATAATGACTTCAAAATTGAAATGTGATAACTCGAATCATCATGCTCTACAATAGGGATTTAGATGAAAAAAATAAAAACATTTGATCATTTTAAAACGTTATATTAAATAAATAAAAAAAAAAAAATTAAATATACATGTGTACCTCAGAAAGCACTATTTGGTTCATTGCACACACTACCTACACACTTTGTCTTATACTAGAGGAATTTCTTCTTTTGCAAACAGGAATTGGTTGATTTGATTCTCGATTTGATTACAACTAGGCCTAGGAAACAAATATAAAAATCTTTGATGGATTTGAATAACACCATTTGGGTGATTGTAAAGAAAATGTCATCTCGATTTTAGCGTTAATTTTGTCATCATTAGAAAGCTCATGTTAAGATTAACCGATTTAAGCAAAACATTTTTTGGATGGTTGAATTTTGTGGAAAAAAAAGGAAGAATTAAGATATCCAAATACATTTGCTTATACCTCGATGTTGTCCTCATTTCTTTTGTAGCCACAACACACGTAACCCTTATAAAATTCGTGATTTTCAATTTTTGTAATATAAATTAAGATTAAACGTCTCAAAAAGTGGAAATTTACGTATTTAATTAAAACAAACTTTATATTTTGCATTTATTTGATAGTTTGCTAGTTAACTTATCAAACTGACAGATAACAGGTGAAAAATAAAATCCCTTGATGTTTTTCACGGCGGTGTTGCCAAGTCATAGTCTTGAAGATTTGTGCGGGAATGCTAACTGGGTGCACCCGAGTTAGTGTTGTCCAATATTACCGGTTTTTTAGAGATGTTTGTTCCTGGAAAATAGTCGCCCAGAATGATTCATTTCTCTTCGGTAAGTAGGTAGTAAGTAGTAGGTACTTAGTAAAACGTAAACAAATTCTCATTTGTAATTTTTTTTAGGTCAGGTTAGTTCGGGTTTGTTTAGGTTAGTTCAGTTATAGTTCCTGGTTACTTCAGGTTACTTTAAGTTAGTTCAGGTTAGATTTTGTTTTCCTTTCTTTCTAGAAGCGACCGGATATTTGCACTTAACGATAAACTCCGACATTTGGCATCGCTGCAAAATATACTTATAACCTTACTGTCAGGTTGGAGAGTTTTCGCATTAATTTTGACCCAAATTTACAATTTTCTCTAACTTATTTCTCAGTGAAAAGTGGTTCATCCAAGGATTTTTTTCTTTGATAATATGTTCTATGGACCATAAGCTACTATTTATAAAATAAAAAATCTTGAAAATCGAGATGACATAAACTTTACAAGCACTGCGGACCAGCTGGTCGATTTCTTCAATTCTTTTGCAACTGCAAGTTGCTTGCCAATTATCGGTCTTGACCGATTTTTATTGCAGTTTACTTGCAACTCTGGTGTAAAATTTGGTAACTTTTGAATTGCCACCATTGCAAACAAAAGTTACTGTCACAAATTATTTGAGGTTAAGGGTGATTGTAAAGAAAATGTCATCTCGATTTTTGCCTTAATTTTGATATCATTAGAAAGCTTATGTTATGATTAGCAGATTTAAGTGAAAAAATACTTGGATGGTCGAGTTTTTTTAAGAAAAAAATTGAAAAATGAATGTATGAAAATACATTACTCATACTTGGAAGTTGCCCCAATTTTCTTTTATAGCCACAACACACACTACATCTATAAAATTCAAGGTTTTTCGATTTTTATGATATAATTTAAGTTTCAAACGTCTCATAAATCAAAATTTTTATTTAACTTACAAATTTTGCATTGTACTAGTTGCTAGTCGAATGATTGATGAAGTTGGCAGGTAGCATATAAAAGATGAAGTTTGTTGACGTTTTTCAAGGCAGTGTTGCCAAGTCCTTTTCTTGAAAATATTCGATTATTACAACTTAAAATTTAATTTTTTTTTTGAACAGGTTAACTCCGATTAGTTCAGGTTAGGTCTGATCAGTTCAAGTTAGTCCAGTTCTAGTTTTCCTGATTAGGTTAGTTCAATTCTACTCTTTATGTTAGGGGTAGAGAATAATATAAAAAAAAGAAAGAGAAAATAAATAAAAAAGCGGGCCCTTAAAGGTCCCACTTTTTTCTTTATTTTTAGAACAGGTTAATTTTCGGTTACTTCAGGTAAGGTCTGGTTAGTTTAGGTTAGTCCAGTTCTAGTTTCCCTGGTTAGGTTAGTTCAGTTACACTTTTGACGATTACGTTAGACTAGTTTAGATTAGTTCAGTTCTAGTTTTCCTGATTAGGTTAGTTCAGTTCTACTCTTTATGTTAGGGGTAGAGAATAATATAAAAAGGGACCCCTTAAAGGGCCCGCTTTTTTCTTTATTTTTAGAACAGGTTAACTTTCTGTTACTTCAGGTAAGGTCTGGTTAGTTCCGGTTAGTTCAGTTCTAGTTTTCCTGGTTAGGTTAGTTCAGTTAAACTTTTTACGTTTAGGTTAGACTAGATTAGGTTAGTTCAGGTTAGTTCGGGTTAGTCCAGTTCTAGTTTTCCTGGTTAGGTTGGTTCGGTTACACTTTTTACGTTTAGGTTAGGTAGGCTAAGGTTAGTTCAGTTCTACTCATTATGTTAAAATTAGAGAATTATAAGAACTCACGAGTCGTTGCGGCAATATCAGTTATGTAATTTTCTTTTATTTTGTTTCTAGATGCGACCACATAATTTTATTGCACTTAATGATGAACTCCGACGTTTGGCATCACTGTAAATATATTTCTAACACTACTGTCAGATTCAAGAGTTTTTGCATCAATTTTGTCAAACATTTTCAATTTTTATTTTCTTGTTTCTCAGTGAAAAGGCTCATCCAAAAATTTTTTTCTTTCAATCTGTTTTATAGGCCGTGAGCTACTATTAAAAAAAGAAAAAACCTTGAAAATCGAGATGACATAAACTTTACAAGCACCGAGGTTAAGTCTGCATCACATGCATTTTGTTTTGTTTATGTATGGTTTTTATTACTTTTATATGTTTTTCTGGCCTTGTTTAATTGAAAAGCCAGAACACAAAGTTTTAGTCAGTCTGGGAAGTTGAAAAATTGTCAATATTGGCAGCACTGTTGAATATTTTCAGAAATGGCAAGAAATTGCAAACTGTAAAACAAACTTGTCAAATATCTGGTTGCATTATATTGCAGCTGCAATAAATTGCATGAAGAATTGCAAACTGTAAAACGGGCTTAACAAACTATAGCACAAACCCTACACAACAAAATGTTTAAAAAAAAAGTCCAACCTGGAATTAATCTTGGGACATCTAATAGTAACAGTAGAGCTTCTAAGGACTGACCAGTTCTTTCACATGTAAGTATGTTACTTTCTTCTGAATTTCATGTGAATGAAAATGTACTCACATACCTAAAATATAAAACCCAATAAATTCTGCTGATTTTTTGAATATGAGAGGTTTTTTCGGAATATGTTCCTATACTTATGCTTATGTAGTGTTGTATGAGGTTAGGTTAGGTAGGCTTACCCTGCTATGTTTATTTGGTATAAAATTATCCCTTCTAATACCATGATTCCACTTTTCTTTTAAAATAACATCTTCTGGAAATCTAAACACTGAATTTCGCGGACCAATCTTGTAATTACTTTTGCATCTCTCTACACAGTAACCGTGAGGCATGGCAATGGTTTGCTAACTTTTGAAACTTTAATTCCGAGCTAATTCAGCTAATACTAAAATACACGTTTCTAGAAAAGACACAGAACTGTTAATTATACAAATCTAGGCAAAAAACAACTTGAATATGCACGAAAAATGCAAAACTAGGAGCAAAATACTACTAAAGGCCATATGAAACAGCTGACCCGTCGTACCACCCTGGCGGCCATTAAAATATCGCTTCCAGGCCTTATGTCTAGGAGGCATTGCATCAGCCATCATGAATCCCGACATGAAATCTTCAAATCGACCAGCCTTTGCGAAAAAAGTCATGGAGAACCGGGCATTATGCCAATAATCTGAAGAAATGTTCAAATTTTCTCCTGCCACACAGTTTTCCACGCTCTTCTGCCAATTTTCCTTAGTCTGAGGCTTTAAAGTTAATGTTTACATTTTGGAAAACTTAGCTGTCAGTAGACGTTCAGTGGGAGGAGCCTTATTTCGAATGCTTCCAATACCCTAGTTAAGTTGAGTTCGGTAATTACATACCGAGCGCTCGGGATATCAGTCTATCTCACTCTAGTTTGTTAAGTTTTAGGGAGATGGTCTGTGTCCGGAGCGCTCGGATGGAATTATCGAACCCGGCTTAAAGTGGCGATCTTTGGAACCATCCGGGATTTTGGGGCCAAAATTTGCAAAAATTTGCATCTTTTCCTTCGAAATTCAATTAAAACCATTTCGCGATGTCTCAGCCAAAAGTAGGAACTACTTTTCGCTCCCAAAGTCCCAAAAAGAAAACATTCCAAGGTATCCCCTGGGATAGAAAGCCATCCGACGCACAGTCTTGACGCAAATATGCTTCAAAGTGGCAGTTTGAAATTCAAAGTTTAAAAATTCACCAAAATTTCAATTTCAATGCTGGGCTTCAATCTTGATTTTTGGCCAGATCAAGGGCCCACATGTGTACTACTTCTCTGTATTAATTCAGAATTTTTGCAGCAAAAAACTGTAATCTACAGGGTGAAATGTGAGAAAAGTACACCAAAATTGGCAAAAAATGTAATACAAAATAACTTTTGTAGTTCGCCCGTTATAAGAGCTAGAACAAAACTAAAAACTGATTTTTTTTCTCTCCGTCTTCTAGTTGCCTAGATCATGAGGAAAGATAAAATACTGCAAATATATAACATTACATTTTGGAAGAAATTTTATACTGCCTGAGAAATTGAATTGATAGGCTAGCTCTCAAGCTACCTCAATATTTTGGCTGGTAGAAATAATAATTAATTACAAACAAATAGGTAATAAAGATTAGAGTGGAACATAACATTCAAAGAAGGAATCATATTGTTAGCTAGACTATGAATGTTAAGCTAGTATGTTTCATGCAAATGAAAGAACTGGAACCATGTGACTTGAAGACTTCCAAATACTCACTCAGAAGACTACTTATTTAAGGTAGCAGTCTACATATTGCATAATAAAATCACATTTGTGACTACCCCGTACATTGGAGATTTTCAAAGGAGTTCAAAGTGAAGTGTGTATGAATAAGCAATTGAAGATTGCCTCAAAAACAAAGACTTTTGCATGAACCAATTTTATCTCAAGTCATATGGCTTGTGTAAAGCTCCATAGTAAGATCAGATTTGGCGTTTTCATTGATGTGTGTAGAAGTAAAATAAAAGTGTAATTTTTGTTTACTATAAGTAAATACATTCTTAGGTAGGTATTTCCTGTTTATGTTTGTAATTATATTAGGTTCAGTGAAATATCCTGTTTAGTAAATAACAAGGGACTTTTTTGCCTCGATAAGAAATATAATCTTTTTTTTCTTGGGACAAATGTTTCAATTATATCTCATAGGTACCTAATTTGACCAATGTGTCAATTTCACATAGGGTGTCTAACCCTATACATAGAATCAGATAACTCCTGTTAGTTACTTTCGGTCTGAAAAGTAAGTATGTACTTGCCTTGGTACTGTTTTATATATAACTTACTTGAAATGAAAATGCTGCACTTAGCAGTCACAATAACTTTTTATTTCATAGACTTCAAAGTAGGTATAGCTTATTAATACAATATCACTATTATCTTGAATATTATGTACCCTATCTCTATGAAACATCTTCATAGTAATTGATCAAGAAGTTTTACAAATAATACTTTCTTTGATATAAACATTATACATAATGAAAAGAACAGATTTATTACCACCTGTTCAATAGAAAAGTCATCAAGTTGGCTATATAAATTCTTGACAGAAAAGAATGGAATATCTGAAAAGTTAAGAGAAAAGGATGAACTGTTTTGACTTTTTGCAGCCAACTTGATGACTACTTAGATTCCTATTAAACAAGCCCTTAAAATGTCATATATATATGATCACTATAACAAGGCACTGAGGAGCTTTGTCAATATTATGATAATAGGATATAGTTGATAAACATAGGACTTTTTCTGAACAAATATGGAATAGTTGAGAAGCCCATGGTACTTAGGTGGCCTGTAGACTTCAACTGAGAAAAGGGTGGCTCAACACATGAAACAGTAAATAAATGATTACTGCTCTGCTCAACAAAATGCAGTGGTAGGTAACTCACCCGGGCCTCTATGCCCTTGTTTAGGTTGGGATGTATGGATAGAATAAATGTGCATGTGATCTTGCATAGGATAAGTGTGCATATTATGTTAGAATGTGTGAGTGTGTGCTAGGATGTAAGTTGATGATGCTATGAATATAAAAGGTCTGTTCAGAAACCAGTTTCCGATATTATGACATTAATTATTGGTTCAATTCACTTAAGAGACTAACCAATCAGAACCTGACTGCTACTGGAAAACTGTTTTGGGATTGCTACAAGAACAGACTTACTGTTGAAATGAAAAAGTCTTTAAAAAATGTCTTATTTGTGAATAAAAGATATTGTAATGCTGTTTTGTCATTATCCTTTTCTTCAACTTTGATCTCCTTGACCCCCACATCAGTTTTTTTCTATCTTTATTATAAGCTTCTCATTTACATCTTAAGGTCCTCCTTTAAAAGTGTCCATCTCAGTGTTCAATTTATATAGAGTGTCCCAAATTAGATGGTGATAAAAATCTAGGATCTTTAAAACCCTAACGCCCAATTTATACCTTGAAATTAATAATCTAAGTAAGCTTTCATTTACACTAAACTTAATTTATCACAGTTTAAAGGAACTAGGTGGACTCACTTATACGTCTTGGAAATTGGAAATCTAAGCAGGTTTACCTGTAAGTACACTTAACTTTGATAAATGAAATATATGTACATGAAACTTAAGTTAATTGTTTGCTAAAAGATATAACATAAGCACATAATGGATATAAGAAGTAATTAAAATGTGGCAAAAATCTCTTTATGGAGGGCAAATTATCTCTTTATATCCAAACAAAATAGTACTTGGTAGCTAGATCAAATAGTAAATTGTCAATTATCCAAATGGAATTTTGTTGGGGAAATATTTTAGTAACTTTTCCACTATTTGACTGTACCTGAGAGTTTTTAAGATTCCAATGGTCACACTGAAATTTGGGCCACCTTATAAAATTGTCGCAGAGCATCTTTTCAATTTATTCACTGTCTGTATCATCAACGACCATAAGAGTGATTTCTTCACAACCTCACTGGGAGTCTGAACAGTTGGATTCAGTTGTTCGTGAGTCGATATTATGCATTCCAGATCCACTTGCTGTACTTGCACTTTGTATTCCAGATCCACTTGCATCTTCTTCATCTTCATAATCACTCAGGTCAGTTGAAAGATCATCAGTGTCAGAAGAATCAGTTTCATCAACATTTATGATAAATGGGGGGACAGAATCAATGTCATCCACACCCATATATTTTCTCCAGTCCATTTTGATTTCATTCTCTGTGTGTTTGATGAAATTTTCCCACTTTTCCTTGGTGCACTGCTGGATTGCTGCCTGCCAAATGTTTTTGACTTTATTAATTGAACTAATACTACAATCAAGTTGAGAAGGAACAAGTTTGTTGTAAAAGTTTTTGCAGTCAGCCCAAGCCAATTCAATTGGATTATATTGACAGTTATAAGATGGTAATCTCAATACTTCATGTCCTGCAGCCTTTAAAAGCTCGTCTACTTCATATTTTGTACAGTCAGGGCCTGCATGTGATGTTATTAAGTCCAAAAGTTGTTTTTTTGAGTAAGAATTTTCATATGGTATACCTCTGCTTTCTAACCACTGCTGTAAAACTTCTTTTTTTGATGATACATTTGGAGGTTATTGATTTTTACAGAGTGATAAGATGCATTGTCAATAACAACAACACATTTGGTATTCATTAATCCTAATGCGGGAATAAATTTTTCTTTTACCCATTTTAAAAAAATGTCTCCATTCATGGTCTCATGATAATCTCGATCATTAATGTTGGTGTCTAGAATTAAGTCGCATCCTGGTAAAAAGCCCTCATCACATCCAGCATTTACGATGGTAAACCGTTTGCCTTCCTGTTTGAATTTGGAAGGAACCCCTTTAGGATTATTTTCCAAAACCCACTGTCGAACTGGGCTTCCATTTTGGTATATCCATGTTTCATCCAAAAAAACCAATTTAGTATCATTCTGTTTTAATAATTGAAGGTACTTGTAACAAAATCTTATTCTCCAATGTACAATTTGTTGACGTTCTATGAGAATTTTTCTTCTAGCAACTTTTTTGAATGAATATCCAATAGACTTTATTATTCTATAAAGACTGGTAGAACTGTGTGAAAAGTCCAGATATTCTTTGGCATATTCATAGATAACTTGGATGGTCAAATATTCATTCTTCTTGATCTTAGAGAATATAAAAGCATTCAATTCTTCTTTGAAAGCATAACTTGACTGCTGGATAATGGATTTTCGTCTTGTTTTGATAGTGTCTGTGAATGGTATTCCTTTTCTTTTCATGTCAAGCACTTTGCTTACGGTCCTCGTGCAAACTTGAAAAACAAGAGCTACCCGATGCATGCTGCTACTAGAGTTATCAGATTCTTTTAAAAATTCCTTGTAGCAACGGACAATAGCTTCGCACTCGCGGGCGCTCAAATTGGCCATTTTCTGAAATAGAATAGTCCTATGAAGGACTGTTTATGATATTAGCTGAAGTAGTTTTATGAAAAATCAAAAATTACTCAAACAAAATAAATAAAATGAGGACATAAATTAGAAAACCAGAAAATTTAAACATTTGAACGTAACGAATCGACCAACGAATATTATGCTCTCTCTCTCTCTCTCTCTCAAAATATGTACAGTAAACAAGGATAGAACATAAGCGTCATGACGGCTCTTAAATTTTAATGGCGATGCCGTTGATACCAACAGAATGATGAGAATTTCCCCAGATTTCAGTTGAAAAATTTTTGGAAGAAGGGCTACCACTACAAATCCGATATTTCCATAGCTGGCTAGATGAATATCTTCCTGAAAACGACTATAACATCTAAGCATTTGCCGAATCTTTCAGTGATATCCGCCACGAAACCTCAGCATTTTGCGAAACGCAGTATGATTTAAAACACCCTTTTCAGTTTTCTTAAAGATCGGGAAAGTGGCAAATCCCACGGAACATCTGCAGCCGACGATGCGGATTAGCTTAGTCGGGCGTCGCGACGCGTATAGTGAGCACCAGGTTTTTCGTTTAACAGAGGCGTCGCGTTTGACACGGGCAGTCAGTGTTTATTTCCTAATTATCCGCTATTATCTAATGGTGAATAAACAGATAGCAGATGGGAACTAGCCGACAAGTATCGTTTTAAAAACTTCCACCTGGAAAAGTTTCAAAAAAAAAAAAATTTGAAAATACTGGTGTTTCCGGTTGGGAAGAAATAATGGTTGGATATTATAATCAAGGTATTAAAAATTAGTAATCGTGTTTTGAGCTACAGCAGGTTTTAAAACATAATAATTTTCCTTACAAATTTATCAAAATCTATTTTTATTTTTCCTTACTTTTTGGTATTTAATCACACGTTGGCTATACCGCAGATTTTATAGCATATTTTTAAAACTTTGGCCGATTGCATGCAAATACGATTCAAGGTGTTACTATTCCTTTGGTACATTTCGAGGGGTGTGACATAAGCAAGGCAGCAGGGACACCTCTTAACATTACCAAAATTATTCAAAACAATTTTCAGTAATTATAATAATTTTTGGGTAAAAATTGTAATTTTTAAATAATATTTCGATTCACTTTTAAATTTTCTGGTAATTTTTTTTCTTTGGAAGTAAGTTTATTGTGATTCGGAGTGGGTAATTTTCAAATAGTTTTAGACCTAATTCTACCCTGTATTTGTTAAAAATATTTTAGTTGGCATTTTTAGACGCTTTAACTCACTGTTTGACTATTTAACTTTATTAGCACGTAACTCGAGCATTTCAAATAACGGAAAATTTTTATTTTTACACACTTCAAGGCAATTTTAACGATTTTTTGGACTGACTTCCTCAAAAAACCATTAATTTTTATTTTCGGACGTCTTTAGTAAATTTTCACATATTTTGGTCCAAAATTAATTTTACTAAAAACAATAAAATAAGATTTAAATACATTTTGTCTCATTTTGTCCTAAAATACAATTTCTGCAATTAAAATTCATTCTTAGACAATATTGGCAGTTTTAGTTAATATTAGATCTAATTATATTCTGCGTATTTAGAAAAATTACAAATTTACATTTTCAGACGCTTTAACTCATTTTTTAGCAATTTGATTCTATTAGTATCTATCCTGAGTTTTTCAAAAAAATTTTATTTTTACAGGCTTTGACTCAGTTTTAACTACAAACAGGGCCGTAAATTTAAAAAACCAAATTTTTTACGTGCCTTGTAAGTCAGTTTCTTACTATTTAAGAGAATGTAATCTTTTTGAATCAAAAGAAAATAATTCAATCGAATTAAGAATGGGTTTTTGGAACAAAATCTCACTAAATTTAAGTGAATCTGAGTTCGACAAAAAACTGAAATTTTAGAAAAAAATCGCATTATTTCAAGGACAGAATGGTTAAAAACAAAGCTAAAGCATTGTTTCGGCAACGATCAAAATGCATTAGGTCGTTGTATGAAAAACATTCTCCTAATCCTGTGGCTCGAAGATAAAAAAAAATTAATAAACATGTCGTTTCAAAACTGTCAAAAAGACTTATTTTTCGAGTTTTTTAAATCT
This sequence comes from Taphrorychus bicolor, assembly GCA_951812265.1. Lineage (NCBI taxonomy): Eukaryota > Metazoa > Arthropoda > Insecta > Coleoptera > Curculionidae > Taphrorychus > Taphrorychus bicolor. The sequence goes on along the minus strand of OX638302.1, from coordinate 721,302 downwards.
CAAGTTTCGGACCAAAATCGATAAAAAAAAACTTCATTCTCTGGGCAATACCGATCAAAATCGATTAAATTGTTTGTGTTAATGAAATCGATCTCTCTTTAGATAAAATGTATCCAAAAACAAAAATGATAGAAACTGCGTTTAATGAATGTGAAGAAAAGTTACAGGGAAACATAACACAGAACACTGCAAGGTGGCGTTGCTGCCGTACGGTGATATAAATTCGTCAATTTTTTTGTACCCAAAAGTAAAAGTATTTGCACCTGAAACCTTGCTTGGTCAGAAAAGACTCCAGAAATGCGACTAAAGCAACGTCGGCAAAAGTATTATGACCGATTCTGCTTAAAACGTAGTCGCAATCCGACGTCGGCTCGACTGGAAACCAGATTCCCCATTTAGCTGCAAAAGAGAGTCGATACGTGGTCGCGCCAACGTTGTCTTCCGACGTCGGGTTGTCTGAAGCAACATAGGCTCGACGTCGGATTGTTATTTGATTCGAATTGAGTTTGTTACGTTCTTAGGGGATTGCAAACATGCCATGCCGATCAAAAACAGTAAAAAACAATTTCCGAAATATTTTTGAAAATCTCCAAAGAGGGGGGGGGGGGGTATTTTTCTCAATTCTCAACTTTGACCGCCTGTAACTTGAGAATGCCTGGACCGATTAGAGTGAATCCACCCGTGTTATCCTCTGCTTGATGTCCTCTTTCACCTCCCACCATCGGAAGTTCCGTAGGTGCAATATTTCCGGAGATAGGCCCTTTCGGAGGTCGATTTTTAGGCACTTTTAGAATCGTGTTTTTGGACCATTTTTAAAAAATAGCTCTTTAGAGGTTAATTCCATTCCAATTGAGTTTGTTATGTTCTCAGGGGATTGCAAAACGTGCCATTTCGATTATAAACAGCAAAAAAAATCCAAAATTTCTTTGAAAATCGGGGGGGGGGGGTTATTACGACTTTTTTCTCAATTCTCAACTTTGACCGCCTGTAACTTAAGAACTCCTGGACCGATTAGAGTGAATCCAACTGTGTTGTCCTCTTCCTGATGTCCTCTTTCACCTCCCACCACCAGAAGTTCCGTAGGTGCAATATTTTCGGAGATAGGCCCTTTCGGAGGTCGATTTTTAGGCACTTCTAGAATCGCGTTTTTGGACTATTTTTAAAAAATAGCTCTTTAGAAGTTAATTTCATTCCAATTGAGTTTGTTATGTTCTCAGGGGATTGCAAAACGTGCCATTTCGATTATAAACAGCAAAAAAAAATCCAAAATTTCTTTAAAAATCTCCAAGGGGGGGGGGGGGTTATTACGACTTTTTTCTCAATTCTCAACTTTGACCGCCTGTACCTTAAGAACTCCTGGACCGATTAGAGTGAATCCAACTGTGTTGTCCTCTTCCTGATGTCCTCTTTCACCTCCCACCACCAGAAGTTCCATAGGTGCAATATTTTCGAAGATAGGCCTTTTCGGAGGTCGATTTTTAGGCACTTCTAGAATCGCGTTTGTGGACTATTTTTAAAAAATAGCACTTTAGAGGTTAATTTCATTCCAATTGAGTTTGTTATGTTCTCAGGGGATTGCAAACGTGCCATTTCGATTATAAACAGCAAAAAAAATCCAAAATTTCTTTGAAAATCTCCAAAGGGGGAGGGGGGGGGGGGGGTTATTACGACTTTTTTCTCAATTCTCAACTTTGACCGCCTGTAACTTAAGAACTCCTGGACCGATTAGAGTGAATCCAACTGTGTTGTCCTCTTCTTGATGTCCTCTTTCACCTCCCACCACCAGAATTTCCGTAGGTGCAATATTTCCGAAGATAGACCCTTTCGGAGGTCGATTTTTAGGCACTTTGAGAATCGCGTCTTTGGACCATTTTAAAAAAAAAGCTCTTTAGAGGTTAATTTCATTCCAATTGAGTTTGTTATGTTCTCAGGAGATTGCAAACGTGCCATTTCGATTATAAACAGCAAAAAAAAATCCAAAATTTCTTTGAAAATCTCCAAAGGGGGGGGGGGGGTATTACCCCTTTTTCTCAATGTTCAATTTTGACCGCCTGTATCTTGAGAACGCCTGGACCGATTAGAGTGAATCCACCCGTGTTATCCTCTTCTTGATGTCCTCTTTCACCTCCCACTATCGAAAGTTCCGTAGGTGCAATATTTCCGAAGATAGGCCCTTTCGGCGGTCGATTTTTAGGCACTTTTAGAATCGTGTTTTTGGACCATTTTTAAAAAATAGCACTTTAGAGGTTAATTCCATTCGAATTGAGTTTGTTGTGTTCTCAGGGGATTGCAAACGTGCCATTTCGATTAAAAACAGCAAAAAAAAATCCAAAATTTCTTTGAAAATCTTCAAAGGGGGGGGGTGGTATTACGACTTTTTCCTCAATTCTTAACTTTGACCGCCTGTAACTTAAGAACTCCTGGACCGATTAGGGTGAATCCAACTGTGTTGTCCTCTTCTTGATGTCCTCTTTCACCTCCCACCACCAGAAGTTCCGTAGGTGCTTTCGGAGATAGTCCCTTTCGGAGGTCGATTTTTAGGCACTTCTAGAATCGCGTTTTTGGACTATTTTTAAAAAATAGCTCTTTAGAAATTAATTTCATTCCAATTGAGTTTGTTATGTCCTCAGGGGATTGCAAACGTGCCATTTCGATTAAAAACAGCAAAAAATAATCCAAATTTTTTTAAAAAATCTACAAAGGGGGGGGAGGGAGGGGGTATTACGACTTTTTTCTCAATTCTCAACTTTGACCGCCTGTAACTTAAGAACTCCTGGACCGATTAGAGTGAATCCAACTGTGTTGTCCTCTTCTTGATGTCCTCTTTCACCTCCCACCACCAGAATTTCCGTAGGTGCAATATTTCCGAAGATAGACCCTTTCGGAGGTCGATTTTTAGGCACTTTTAGAATCGCGTCTTTGGACCATTTTTCTTAGAGGATTGCAAAGGTGCCATTCCGATCAAAAACAGCAATTTTGCAAAATTTTCTTGATGTCCTGAACTTCTTGATGTCCTCTTCCACCTCCCACCACCGAGCACCACCGAAAGTCCCGTAGGTGCATGTTGCAAAAATAACCGACCGCCTATAACTTGAGAACTCCTGGACAGATTGGAGTGAATCCAACTGTTTTGTCCTCTTCTTGATGTCCTCTTCCACCTCCCATGATCGGAAATCCGGTAGGTGCAATAGTTTCGGAGATAGACCCCTTCGGAGGTCGATTTTTAGGCACTTTTAGAGTCGCGTTTTTGGACCGTTAAAAAAAACTTTTTAGAGGTGAATTTGATACGAATTGAATTTGTTACGTTCTTGCAATGCAAACGTACCATTCCAATCAAAAACAGAAAAAAAATTTGCGAAATTTTCTTAATGTCCTGAACTTCTTGATGTCCGCTTCCACCTCTCACCACCGAAAGTCCCGTAGGTGCATGTTGCAAAAATAACCAATTAGAAGGTTTGAGTTTCTCCAAAAACATCAAATTTCGCATCTTTATACCCTCTGTTGTGACAAAAGTTTAGCCCTCTATTCTAACCTCAATTTCTCCAAGGGCTACACTTTTGCATTTTCCGTCTTTCGTGAAATTTTGTGAAGCAAATCCTAACCTGAATTTTTCCACAAACACAAAAGCAGGGATTGTGAATCAATTTTACATATTTTGATCCGTGTAAAACGTCCGAAACGTGTAAAAATTTACACGTTTGGAAATATTTTTAATAATTTTTTGCCTGATTTTCTGAACCTCGCTTCCTCAAAAAACATCAAAATCGCATTTTTAAACGCCTTGAGTCTAAAATTTTAAACGATTTTACCGCTTTATCTTATCGAAATTCAAATTTACAATTTTAGACAGAAAAATTACAAATTGAAGCGTTTTAAGGAAAATTTAGTTAATTTTTAGTTAAAAAATGATTTTTTTCCAGGAACAACTACTAATTAGAAGATTTGAATCAGTTTTGTTCTCGTTTTTGCATGAATTTGTTCTAAAATAGAGTTAGTTACCTATTTCTAAAATATCAAAATTTGCATTTACAAACAATTTGGGTCATTTCTAACCATTTTTTTTGTTTGCACACCGCACATCCTGCTTTTCCCATCCTAAGGGATTAACTGTCACAAACAACAATATTTAACGAATTATACTATAAAGTAACAAACAGCAACAATAACAATGAAAACGACTAACAATTTTATAGCTTTTTAAACATTTTCTCGAAGACGCCAAAGACGCGCGATAAATCACACAAAATGGCGGAGCGCGTTTGCTTCAAATTCGGGGTGTTTTGCTTCAAGGCTAGACTGCCAGCTCCGGGCGGAAATAATCTTGAACCAAAACACAATGCTTGTGGCGCCGCGGTGCGTCCAAAAGAATTCATCTTTGACTCAAATACCTGTATTTAAGGTTATTCACCATGCTGTATATACTGATGTGACAATGAGCTTCGTTATAAAATTTGTACCTTAATAGCGACAGTATTTTCACTATTTTCTAACCTTTAAATTTTAGAAATATAACCAAAAACTCTGACACCGTTTAAATTTTATACAGGGGGTAATCTGTCAGAATTCCATGGCCACCTGTGGCGTAAGACTTTATAGTTGCAAACATGTCACACATCAGTAACTTTTGTAGTCCAAAGTTGTGTTCGGTAATTACGTGCCGAGCGCTCGGGATATCAGTCTATCTCACTCTAGCTTGTTAAGATTTTGGGAGTCGCCTTTTGTTAGACACTCAGGTTCTATTTATAGAAATGATTAAAAATGCTTCTGTTAAGAAGTGTAATTCGACCTAGAGTAGGATGGGCTTTTAAGTTAAATTAATGAAAAAATTCACGGTCTCGCTAGAGTAAATATTTGTATAATGCGTTCATTTAAAAAAAGTTTCAAGTACGCCATGGAGTCAGAACAGTACCTCTGAGATGACTATAAAGTAAAATTTCGAATTTTCATTTTTTGTATGAACGTATCTCTAACTTGCATGGCTTGCTACAAGGCTTGTTTTTATGAACACCCTTTATTAAAACCGAACAATTGACCTTCCAGGTGTGCCGACAACCGTAGATCTGGAGAACAACTCCCACCAGAAGAAGTACACCGTTAACCAGCCACCGGGCAAAAGCGTGGTGGTATCCAGATCTCTATGTGCCCTTATGGCCATTGGAGCCCTACTACTAGCAATCCTGGTGGGTTTAGTAGTGTTCTTTCTAGTTCCTAGAGGGTGCAATGGAGGAGATTCGGACAGACAACTCGCTTCGTTAACCCGCAAAGACAGTACCGAATTGGCCAGTAGTCAGAACGACGAAGTCAGCGAGAGGCTTCCCAGGAGCATAAAACCTTTACAATATACGTAAGTGTTATTTCGAGCCTTTCCAGTCCTTGACACGTTTGATAACTG